>OZ020508.1:123133562-123864459 GCA_963971375.1 Platycheirus rosarum | reverse complement strand
ATGCGCACTGGACTAGAAAAAATGTAATAGATCACACTCGCTTATACCCGCGACTTCTTTTGCGTGGACTTAAGATTAAGCATTTTGCTTAAATTAGGGTGTTTGTCAAGTTATAAATTTATTTTTATTAATATAGTGAATACTGTTTCTCTAATTGAAGTAATATTCCACTGTAACTCTATATTTCTATATTTCTATATTTCCGTATCTCTATGTCTCTATTATATTTCTATCTTTTTGTATTTCTATATTTTAATACCCCTATATATCTACATCTCTATATCTCTATATCTTTATCTATCTATATCTCTATGTCTCTATGTCTCTATATCTCTATATATTTTTATCTATATTTATATCTCTACATCTCTTTATCTCTATATCTCTGTAACTCTGTATTTTTATATCTCTATATCTCTATATCTCAATATCTTAAAAACTCTAATTCCCTATATCTCTATATCTCTTAATAGTATAGTGGATCCTGTATCTCTACGGTCTACCAAACTTCACAAATTCACACAGAAGTACACCCAACAAATCTCCAGAAATGCAACATTTCAAATTTGAGCCTCTCCCACATGAACCGTGCATTTTTCCTGGATAACAATTAGCCTATGATTCAAACCAGCATATTATCCATCTACCTACCAATGTTCTTCCAAATCCGTTAAGCCTTTCAGACGTGATTGGGGGAACAAACATTCACATTATTTATAATATAATAATAAATATAAAGATAATATAAAGATAAGAATAAAAAATAAAAACTGACTAAAATAGCAAAAATCCGTTACAATCTGGAACGAAAACAAAAAATAAGTAAAAAAATATTTCAAAAACCATTTTTTAGGAAATTTAAAAAAATTAAAAAAAAAAAAGTTTTTGAAAATTTTGAAATGCAATATTAATTGCTTCCTGTGTAATAAATTTTATTGAAATCGGAGTAATGGTTTACGATAAAACCGCATTTGCAAAAAACCGGTTGTATGAGAGGTACCGTTTTGAGAACAAATTTGGAAGAATTCATTCTAACTAAAAAAAAGTTTTGTTGAAAAAAATAGCACCCTGAAGTTTTATCAAAATCGTTAGAGCCGTTTTCGAGAAAATCAAACATTTTGTTAAAGATTGTATGGCAGGTACCGATATTTTCCAACCTAGAGCAAAAATGAAAAACACCCTTCGAGAAACTACCAAGTTTAAACAAATCGGCCTATCCACCCGTGGATGTAGATGCGCGGACGGAATTTCCGGACCCACTTTTTTCGACTTCTCTATCATCGTTATGTCATGTTAGATTGTTAGATTTCATAACTTGTCTTATAGTACCTATAACTTACTTACTTACTTAGGTGGCGCTACAGTTCGGGACGAACCTGGGCCTCAACCAACATGCCTCTCCAGCCAACTCGGTCTTTGGCTAGCTGCCTCCAGTTTTGCACTCCAAGTTGGTTAAGGTCGTCCTCCACTTGAGCGCGCCACCTAAGGCGAGGTCTTCCTTGACTGCGTCTACCCTCTGGGATGGAATCGAAGATCCTGCGAGCCGGAGCATTGTTGTCCATTCGCTCTACATGACCTAGCCATCTTAAACGTGATATGCGTATTTTTTTGACCAGGTCAATGTCGCTGTACAGCTCGTATAGTTCTTGGTTGAACCTTCTCCTCCAAAGCCCGTTAACGCAGATAGGGCCAAAAATCTTCCGAAGAATCTTACGCTCGAAACGACTAAGGATATCTTCATCCGCTTTAGATAGAGTCCATGCCTCGGCGCCATAGAGCAGGACTGGGATGATTAGGGTCTTATAAAGAGTCTCCTTTGTCTTTCGAGAGAGGGCTTTGCTACTCAATTGCCTTCCTAGCCCATAGAAACAGCGATTGGCAAGAGTAATTCTTCGCTTTATTTCTGACGAGATGTTGTTGTCAGATGTTATAGCGGATCCGAGGTACACAAAGTCCCTAACTACCTCAAAGTTGTACCTGTCTATTGTGATGTTTTGTCCAATCCGCCGGTGTTGTGTGTCCCTTTTTGTGGACAGCAGGTACTTCGTTTTGGCCTCATTGACTGCTAGTCCCATCTTAGCCGCTTCAGCTTCAATGCTAGCAAACGTTCCAGTGACAGCTCGCCGAGTTCTGCCAATGATGTCTATGTCGTCAGCGTATGCTAGCAATTGCACAGACTTGAAAAAAATTGTCCCACTACAATTGACTTGCGAGTTTCTTATAATTTTTTCAAGTATTAAGTTGAAGAAATCGCACGATAGCGCATCACCTTGTCGGAATCCTTTTTTGACGTCAAAAGCTTCTGTGAGGTCAGAACCAACCTTGACGGAGCAGCGAGAGTTCTCCATCGTCATCCTGCACAGTCGGACGAGTTTTGTGGGAATGCCAAAACCTGACATGGCTCTGTATAGCTCGTCTCTATAAATGCTATCGTACGCGGCCTTAAAATCGATAAAGAGGTGGTGGGTATCGATTTGGAATTCTTGGGTGGTATCCAGGATCTGCCGTAGCGTGAACATTTGATCGATTGTGGACTTTCCTGGTCTGAAACCACACTGATAGGGGCCAATCAGGTTGCTGACGAAAGGTTTCAGGCGTTCACATAGTACGGCAGAGAGGATCTTGTAGGCGATATTCAGGAGACTTATTCCTCTATAGTTGGCGCAGTTTAGAGGGTCCCCTTTCTTGTGAATCGGGCAAAAGTACCTATAAACGCAAGTAAAAAAACAACAATAGTAAATCATAATGAAGTTCTTCGAATAATATCATGAAAAAGAAGCAAAAATGTTTTTCATAAGTACCCGTGCATTTTTCGTTTTTATTTTTTAATATTCTGTATTGCGGTAAACGGCCTTGGCTTTGATAAGAAATGGATCGCTTCCCGATAGATTAGCGAAATCAGGAACCATTGCGCTTGATTATCTATTAGTCGAATGGGGAGGGGGACCGTCCGAAAAACAACCGCATGTGCTTAATGTTCTTTCTTTCTTCCGTCGTATTTGTCTCTCTGTCTTATCGTCTTGTGCTGTAAGAGGTAAGAGCTGATGGCCTAAGTTGACCTCCATTTATTTAAAAAAAATTGTATTATTTAAATCAAAACTCTTTAAGTAAAATATTTCGATCTCTTCCGCAGGAGACTATGTCCAAAGAGTGAAATGATTTAGAACATCATAATTCACGAAGCATCATCAAAGTAAAGCATCATCTAGCTACATTAAACATTCGCGTTGAAATCTAAAAACTGGCTTTAGTATACGTCAACAATAGAAGTGGGAGCACCTGTCTTAAGCCAACAATCTGAAGACTTCAAGAAAATATCATTTTTATTTGAATGGAGTAATTTTCTTATAAAAAAGTATGTATATAATACATACAAAAATATATACTGTATTTACATTTCTTATAACAAAAAAGAAAAAATCTTTTCTAAAATTCTGGGTAAAGGTATTTTTTATAATTTTTTTTTCTTTTTTTTTTAATTTATTTCCCAAATTATCGTCTTGAAATTAGGAAACACCCTGTATGATGTAAAATATTTTGTAACAGGCCTTTGAACACTAAATTCTACGATAATATCACTCCGTTTAAACCTCCATTTGTTCTTCCATCAACATTTAGTTTGAGTGAGTGAGATTTTCTTGAGCAGCACTTTCATCGGTTTGTTATTTTTCATGCAGGCAACCATGAAAAAACGTTGAACATGTTTTTCGTTTAGCGTCTCATAAAAACAGATGCCGGATCTTCAATTTCCTCAAATACGCTGATCATGAAAACATAATCTTAATATCGTTTAAAATCCGTTAATATCGATATTTTTTATAAGTATCGGTACAATAATTATCGATATGTCTTGAAATTGCCCATTCTTAAAATGCTTAATATATGTAATTATTTACACACATCCTTACTAATTGATAACAAGACTCCACCTATACTTTCTCCTCTCTTATCATTGGGTTTAAGTGTGAAAATAAAATTTACAAATTCCCTATTGCTTGTTACTTTTTATGGTTGCTTGGTGTCTTAATGGTTTCATAAAAAAATAAATTGCACAACTGGACGCACGTACTTGCTATGTGCGGTCATAGCTTCTAATAAAATTTAAAAATATTAAGGGAACTTCAAACTTTTTTTTTCGATTTTCTGACATTTGATTGTTTGAAAAAAGTAAAAAAAATAGTTTCCAGTGGAGAAATTTAAACGCTAGATTGTGGCTTTAAAATATGTGGAATATGTTAATTTTTTTTCCAAAATCGTTAGAGCGGTTAAAAAAAAAAAACGTTTTTATTTTAATAACTTTTTTCAATAAAAATAAAAAAAAAAATATTTAAGAATGCATACCTAAGTAAAACAAAATAATCTACATCTAAAAACAAAATTAAAAAAAACATCTACCCGTTTTCAAAATATTGATTTTTGAAAAATAAATTAAGAAAATTATTAAAAGTACAAAATAAAAGTTTTCGAAAATATTTTAAAATAAAAATACTTAGGCTACCAACATCTTCCTGAATATCATTGATTGAAATCGGATGACCAGTTTTCGAAAAGCCGAAGAAAAAAAAACGGTTATATGGGAGGTACCCACCATCTTAATTTTTTTTCAGCAAAACATAACCTACACCTACAATAGTACACTGATTTTTTTTCATAAAAATTCTTGGAGCCGTTTCCGAGAAAAATGAGCTTTAACTTATCCGTTATATGAAAGGTACCGTTAATATTTGAGTTAAAAAAAATTAAAAAGTCCCCTGTATAATGTCAAAGAACCTTGTGTTTCAATTTGATGACGATTGGTCAAAACGGAAAGACGGAAAGACTCAAATATGATTCTCTATTATCGTAATGTCATGTCTGATTGTCAGAATTTTTTTTTACGAATGCATAACTTGACTTATAGCCCCTATAAATCACAAGTAAAAGTGGGATTTTTTGTTTAAATTTGCTACATAAATCGGTAAATTTTACTGATTTAAATAAGAGTGCAAATATCGTAAAATATTTTAAGTTAAAATACTCGTAATTCAGAAATTTTTTCACGAGATTTCATTTTAAAATCTCAGTTTTGAAAACGTATCCTATACGTTCTGAGATCCTTTATAATTAATTAATTGAATATCAAAAAAAGAAATTTTTGACATTTTAATCAATAAATTTTTGTTCTGTACAAAAACAATCTTCATTTTATCAGCTTAAGTTTTGTTTTTCTTCCAGATTATCATCATCATCAGCGCAGCAGCTGGGATCCGATCCGGGCCTCCTTCAACAAGTTGTTTCATAACCCGATTGCTGGCCATTTCAGTTACACCTTGAGTTTAGGGCGCCCAGGTTTAAGCCATGCTTCCAACGTAAGCAAGGTCTGCCACGTTTCTTTCTACCGCAAAAATAACTGCAAAAGATTTCCTCTTCGCTCATAAGACCTAGGTGCTTAGTTCATCAGAGTCTACCGAGCATTATTTTGTTTACAGTATCTGCTTTAATGCAGATTTCATACAGTTCAAGATCTTATCTCCTCCGAAAAAAAGTGGTTAGTGTGTTGGACTGCTAAGCAACAGGCCTGGGTTTGGCTCCCGCTCATAGCGCCACCATTTTTTGAGGGGTACTGCCTCTTGCGAGAAACTGACAAAGCCTCCAAGAGTAAGATTTGTTTCGAAAAAGTGCTTCTCATGTCATGTTCTCATGGTGGTAAATAGTAGGCCCCTCCTATTCTTGCAGAATACCAAAACACACACATAGGAAAGGTTGAGAGAATAAGTCACTAGGCCTTGGCTCATTAAGGAGCTGTCGCGCCAATAAATTTATTTATTTATTTTTATCTTCTCTGGAATCATCCTCCCTCGCACACGGGGTCAACAATTCTTCATAAAACTTTCCTCTCGAACGCGGGTGAGAGATCAGAGTGCCGTTTTGATCCAAGTCTCGGATCCGTGTGTGTGTACAAGAACATAGTCAGCAGCAGCTTAGATCTTATTGTAAAAATTCCGGATTTGAAGAGCTTCGACAGGCTGTAGTAATTTCTGTTCGCGTATTTCTTCTTCCATATTATTATCGGCTGCTACTTTTAACCCAAGGTAGTTAAACGCACTGCTTTAAATTCATGCTCCACCACACTGATAGTGTTAGACCAACACTTCACGCAGGCGTATCTACATTGTGGATATGTCGGTTTTCTGTTCCTTAATATGTAGACCCAGGTTTTGTGCACTCTGCTCGATCTGGCTGAAGGAGTCTTGTATAGCTTTTGGACTTCTACCGATTATGTCGATGTAGTCTGCATAAGCCAATATCTGGCTGGATTTGGTTACATGCCAAAATCTCGGATTGCTTTTTCCAACGGTAGTTTGAAGTGGAGGAAAGCCATTCCATTCCCTTGTAGGAGCCCATTAAAGGTATTGATTGGTCTGGCATGAAAATCGGCCATTTTTTTTACTTGCGATTATAGGGACTATAAGGCAAGTTATGCATTCGTAAAAAAAAAAAAAAAATTCTAACAATCAAACATGATATTACGATGATAGAGAAGTTAAAAAAGTGGGTCCGGAAATTCCGTCCGTCTGTCTGTCTGTCTGTCTGTCTGTCTGTCTGTCTGTCTGTCTGTCCGTATCGATATCTACAGCCTAAACGGTTGGGCCGATTTGATTCAAACTTGGTATATAGTATTTTTAGAGTGCTCTACCCGACAGTTTTTGGAATTGGCATTCTAGCTCCGAAACAAACGGTACCTGCCATATAACTTTTATTAAAAAACTTATTTTTCTCGAAAACGGCTCCTACGATTTTGAATTAACTTTCAGAATGATGTTTTCTGTGCAAAATCTATCTTCTAATTTTAATGGATTTTTCAGAAAAAGTTTTAAAACGGTACCTCCCATATGACCGGTTTTTTAAAATCAGACTTTCTCGTTAACCAATTGACGGATTTTGATGAAATTTTCAAAATATGTAGTGTTTTATGATTTAAATAATATTGCTTATCAAAATTTTCAAAAACATTTTTTTTTAAATTTTAATAATTTTTTTAAAAAAATATTTTGTTTTTTGAATATTTTGAAAACGGATCTATAGATTTTTTTTTAAAATTTTTCTCCTAGTATAAACTATAGATTTCTTAAAATTGACATACTAAAAAAAATTTTAAAATATGTTTTCGAAAAGTTTTTCAAAAAAAACATTTTTTTGAAAAAACTGGTCGAACGATTTTGAAATGAAAAATTCATAAAATAGAAAACAGCAAAAGAAATAAGCAGGCTTACAACATTTTTTCCAAAAAACGTTATGAGTAGTGTTTTTTTGAATTCATAAATTTTTTTCCCCAACATTTTATTTCATATTGCTCGGCTAAGCCCTAGCTACATTACATACATACTTACGTATTTTAAAGTATTTTTCATCATCATAAAAGCACAGAATAAATAAGGAAGCCTTTGATAAACACACAAAAACAACTAACAAATAAAAAAACTTTTCGATTACTACTGAATGCAAAAATTTCAATCGAGAAAACAAAAGTTTACACCTTCCTATAAATAAACAAAACCACTGTGTTAACTTTTAATATTGTCTCTATACCTACTGGCTTAACAGTAGTTGGAACACGTATCTTAATTTTAGTACCTACCTTCCTTCCAACCTTATTATAGGTACCTAAATCCTTTATAAATTCCATTGGTCCCATATTGGGACGTATAAAGGTCCCTTTACCTAGCATTATTGCCATACTGCTGATTCCGACGAATCTTTATGCCAGTTGTTCAAATTTTTCCATACCAAAATGAAAATTTAACTGAAAAAAGTCCTTTGTATGTTTCTATTAGCAAATTATATTATAAACAGTAAGCAGCAAGTGGAAAGATAATACTACACTAAAAAACTGCAAAAGCTAACAATCCTATATATTTATGTGTTTATCCCTTTGTCGTGACGCATGTTCGTTTGAGCTTCACCCCAAAACGATTCTAAGGAAGTTGCACGTCATACAAAAAATATTAAAATAAAATCTTTGTCAAAAAGACGCCTGCACTTAAAAAGGATTAGCACATAAGAGCAAGTACGTGCGACCCAGTCGTGCCTTTTATTTTAGTTTGTAATGTTGGTCACTAAAATAAAAATAATAATACAAAATTATAATACACAAAACAATAACAAACATTTATATACACAAATAATGAAATAAACTTGAAATTAAAACAAAATATAAAAAATTGCTTTTATTGTTATATTTTCGTAACAACTTTTTTGTATATATTTTTCTTGAACATAAATCATATAAATCAATGCAGGTACTTGATCTTATATGCGTTATCACATTGGAAAGAAAGATCCTTGATAGAAACAGAGTAACATTAAGGTACAAAAATTACACGTTTTGAACCTATAAAGTGCTTAAAGCTGAGTACTTAACGGTTTTTAATAAAAATAAAGTACGCTATCATACGTCTCAAATAACAGAGAATTTATGAAAAAAGTTTTTCGAAAAATGTATGACGGAGTTTTTTAAAAATTATTTTTATACAGCTAAACATAAAAATAAAAATATTTTCTTATGATCAATGTTTAAAATATTGAATTTAAAAAAAAGGTTCAAAAATGAATTATAAATAGAAAAAATAAATATTCAAAATTTGGCTGTTTAGATTTCTTCAAATATGAAATTTGACATAAATCCAATAAGCCGTTACCGAGAAAATTGAAAATTAAGAAATCCGTTATATGAAAGGTACCGATAGGTGATCGTAATGTCATGTTTGATTGTTATCTCAATTTTTTTAATATTCACGAATCCTAAACTTGTGTTATAAAATAAATAAATTAATTAATTAATTAATTTATTGGCGCGACAGCTTCTTAAGGAGCCTAGTGACTTATACTCTGAACCATTCCTGTGTATGTGTTGTTAATCTGCAAGAATGGAAGGGACCTACAGTTTACCACTTTTTCGAGACAAATTTTACACTTGGAGGTTTTGTCAGTTCCTCGCAAGAGGCTGTACCCCGGAAAAGAAGATGGCTATGAGCTGGATTCGAACCCATTGTCAGGAAGCCGGAAATGAAAAAAAAAATCTGTTATTTTGAAGTTACCTTAAGTACAATGTGAATTCAATAATACTTTGATGAGCTTATCCGGTCAAATTATTTTTAGCGACGCATCAACAATATCGGAAGAAATTATTTGAGTTTAAGTTTAAGCCAATCAAATAAGAACCTATTGTTAACAAAAACTTAAAAGCTAGCACAAGAGGTGCTATATTAACAGTTAAACAATCATCACCAATCTTCGAAATAATTTACGTTCTCTGTAGTTCACTCTTTTTCAGTTAAAGTACTATAAACTTATTTTTCTTTTTTCCTTTGGTATCAAAACCTACCAGCGGCAAGGACCATAACCAGCTATTCTTTTTTGTGAAGCCTTCGTAAATGAGCGTGTGAAAAGGGTGTGGGGAGGAAACTTTAAAACTCGTTTGATAATATTTCACAGAAAAAAGTCTCTGACATTCCACATCTGTTCCAATTCCCTTTGGATTTAAGTGAAATATTTCCCAAAATATAAGCTTCCAGGAAATAGCTCCTTTTTTACTCAGCACCACCCACCCCACTCCATTGGGCCCACATTCCCATTAATAACATAAAAGAGATAATTCAAAATTTCTACAAATCGACAATTTTACGCTTAGCTTATCATTTATACAAACAAAAAAATATTCTCTTATCCTGTCTTTTATGTTCCTTTTTATGATTGCAAGTATGTAAGCGTGGGCGTGTGTATGTGTGTAATGCTCGAAGATTTAGCAATAAATTTATTGCTCATCATTAAAATCAACGAAACAGGGACACTCAGTAAGATATTGAATTTATGTGCGTGTGCGGAGTTTATACATAACTATATGTATACGTACATCCAAGGGCACACTGCGAGGATATAATAATAATTGTCTGGGCCTATTTCAATTTATTAGGGAATTATTGTTATTGTTTGTTAGATGTTGAAAGATGGAATTGGAATTGAATCATCATCGGGTTTTTTGTGGGCGGACCTGTGTGCTCTTAAAATGCCTAATCCGTATTTATTGTGAATGAAAAGCTATCTTAATAAATTATAGACATCGAACTAAAAATGTTTTTAATGGGGAAGGGGAAGGTAATTGCCTCTTAAGGTAGGTTACAGTATGTATTTATATGAAAGTCAACACAAAGTATCCAAAGGTCTTAGAATTGACTGAATTCAAAAAATGTAAATAAAATCGATTTGATAGCTAAAGGGAAATAGAGCGTTTATAAAGGTTCGTGTACTTAGCTTATTGCCATTTAGTGTCGGAAATGTTAAGAAAATTCTGTTTGTAATATTAAGAAAGGTTTGGGGCTTCGTTTTGCATAAAAATAGAGTCATTTGAATAACTAAACTTATATTAGAAAAGAGTGACCTTTAACGCAGGAGCTTCTCAGAATTTTTCAAGAATTTTATTTTTGGTTTGGTGATCATCCGTCTGGAAGATAGGGGATAACTATCCGACTGACAGAAGTTCCTCTATAGGAGACTATTATTATTTAATTATTATTATTTCTTTTTTTCATCAATTGAGTTACAATACTCTTAAACACTATGAAATTTACAATATTTATATACATTTATACATACTTATTAATAAAATATAAACTTAAAATATTTTTAAAATGTTGTCTACTATTAGTCCAGGCAAACAAAGTCTAAAAACAGTTAATAAACCAAAAAATCCATGTAGTTCCAATTTTTGCAGGAATGTGTAGGGGTGGGTCCCCTCTACCCGCAATAAAAAAATCCCCGTTAATCCGGATGCCGCGCGGGGGGGTTGTTGTTGATATAAAGGGACCTTCCCACGGTTGCCCCCGCATGTCGTAGAAAAATAAACTCTGAAGGAAATATGAAGCTGATAAAATGTTCCACAATTTACAATGACACTATATTTGAAAATAAAGAACTGTTTTTGAGACATACTCAGCTAGAATATCTACGAAACGAGATATAACCATCTGAAGGCTTGAGTAAAAAAATTTGTTTTCCAAAACGCGATCCTTCAATCCGCTCCTGAAGGCGCAGTAATTTTTTCAAGTAATTTGTCATGTACGGATCAGGTAGCTGAAATGAATACCTATTTAACACTGCAAGAGCCATTCACCTACGACCTAGACATAACTAAGTATATGCATGAGAAAAATTGAGTGAAAATATTACATTTTTTTACTCAATTTTTCATATGCCAATATGTAGTTATGTGGTGGTCGTAGGTGAATGGGTCTTGCAGTTTTAATGAGATATTAATTTCAGCTACCTGAAATTGAAATTGAGTCTAGCTACCTTATCCATACACCAGAATTCTCTTAATAAAATAACTGCGCCTCCAGGAATGGATTGAAGGGTCAGGTGCCAGAAAATAAATTTTTCACTCAAGTCTTTCGCGTCTATATCTCGTTATTTTGACATCCTACGTGAGTAATACTTGCACTGTCAGAAAGGTATTGAATCCAGCTACTTACACACTAGCCTTTTAGATACCAGAAATAAGGTGAATAAAATTGATTATTGCACCTCCAGTAGTGAAATGATTGGACGTGAAAGGTTCTTATTTCGCCCCGAATCTCTCCCTTTTAATTGCTAATAGCTCCTCAGCCGTTGGTGCTATCGGCACCGGAGTCACCACTAACCACGCGCTTTCTACCTAACTTTCATTTTCAAGGACACAGACTCCAATTCTACAACTTTTATATGCACTACTCTTATGATAAAGAGTTTAGTTACAAAGCTATTTGAGAAAAAATTAAAGATGTCGAAATTTGGTCCAACTCTTACATAATGTAGTTTGGTGGTGGGTGGCCCAAAACTTATTATTATGGTCTCATTTGACGCGGAATTGAATGTTTTACTACTTATTTAGACCATTTTTGAAAATACTGTTTGGAATTATTGCGAAATATAAGATTTGTTATTTTATGACTAAGTTTTGACATTTATCGCAACATTTCAATTCGCTGTATCTTATGAACACTTACAGATAAATTAACACTTTTGCATATATTTTTGTAGCAAATTAGATTCTCTACAACTTATCGCTTAACAACTTTGTGATTAAAAAAATTGGTAAGGAGTTAGAACAACAAATTTGCCAAAATAATTTTTTTCTTGAAAAATGTTCCATTTTTCAAAGACTATATCTCTACAACAGTTCTTTATTTTCAAATACAGTGCCATAGTCAATTGTAGGAAATTTGAGCTGCTGCATATTTCCTTCAAAGTTTATTTTTCTACGACAAACCGTTTTCGAGATATGCGGGGGCAACTGTGGGAAGATCCCTTTAAATCACCCCCACCGCGCGCGGTACACGGATTAACGGGGATTTTTTTACTGCGGGTAGAGGGGACCCATCCCTACACATTCTTACAAATATTGAAACTACATGAAAGTTAAAATCAAAATCAATTAGGATAGTATTTATTTCTTTAACACAGCGATTTATTGGCTCGTTCAAGGCATAATTAGCTCTGTGATAATCTTCATATAATAACTGGGATATATCTCGGTTTCTGAGGAAACGACTTGGTGCATACAGACTAATTAAATTGAGAAAAATAAATTTCCCGACTGGATCGCACGTACTTGCTCATATGTGCGGTCACATCGTCGAATAAAATTTAAATAAAATGCACGACTGGGTTGCATGAACTTGTTCTTATGCTAGATAATTGCTTAGTGGCTATATGTATGTATATAAAGGGTGTTTTTTTAGACGTGTAGTTTTCAAGAACAAATAAAACGCATATAGTTTAATGTTATGGCCAAGAATCTAGCTTTATTATAAATTTAAGCGTTTGCATTATGTTCTAAAAAATATTTCGGGGAAGTGGCCGCCGTGGCTGGCTCGAATAAATTCCAGCCGAGGCCCAATTTTCCCAATTTTGTGCAAATCGGGATCGGTGGCCATATCCTTTTGGGCCCATTCACCGAACGTGTAACGCGCTTGATGGGCGTTCGGCTTCAATTCTTGAACGAGTTGGATTTTGTAAGCCTGCAAACCAAGATCCTTCCACGCGCGATGGCGGATGGACTCATTTGGGTCTTCTTCGATACTCTGATCCACCGAAACGAACCATTATTTTGGTAATAAATTTGCACAATTTGCAAACTTTGTTCAGGAGTAAGTCTATTCATTATGAAATCGCAAACCAAACTGAGCATAAATCAAGAGACAGCTGTCAAAAAGACCAACTCTGAAAAAGTATTGCCAGATTGAAAACCACACGTCTATTAAAATAAAAAAAAATATATTTTTTTAGAAAATTCTTTATTTTTTTTAGTTTCAGAGTTTTCTTGGAAAAACTAAGTATGCACACAAATTTGAAAACTAAATGTCTACCGAAGAAAAAAAAATTTCAAAATCGTTTGACCAGTTTTTTTAAAAAGTCGTTTTTTTTGAAAAAAAAACTTTTCGAAAAAATATTTTAAATTTTTTTCTAGTATGTCATTGTAAGGCAATCTGTAGTTTTTATCTGGGAAAGTTATTTAAAAAAAATTCAATCCACCTATTTTCAAAATCTTTCGAAAACCAATTTTTTTTTTAATTAAAAAATCGAAAAAAAAGTTTTTGAAAATTTTGAAATGCAATATTATTGGAATTAGAAATTACTTCCTGTGTGCAAAATTTTATTAAAATCGGGATAATAGTTTACGATAAAACCGCATTTGAAAAAACCGATTATATGAGAGGTACCCTTATAGAACAAATTTCGAAAAATGTATTCCAACTGAAAAATGTATTATTGTAAAAAATTAGCACCCTGAAAGTTTTATCAATATCGTTAGAGCCATTTTCGAGAAAATCAATTTTTTTGTTCAGAATTGTATGGCAGGTACCGTTATTTTTCGACCTAGAGCAAAAATAAAAAACACCCCCCGAGATATTACCTAATAAATACTAAATACCAAGTTTGAAGCAAATCGGCCCATCTGTTTAGGCTGTAGCGGCGCGAACAGACAGACAGACAGACAGACAGACAGACAGACGGACGGAATTTCCGGACCCACTTTTTTCAACTTCTCTATTATCGTGATGTAAATGTTTGATTGTTAGATTTTTTTTTTGCACGAATCCATAACTTGCATTTTAGTACCTATATCGCAAGTAAAGAACAATTAATGCGATAAGATAATATATCCCTTTTGAATATAATTTTAGACATCTTACGCCAATTCTCAAGAGTATGTAAGTCAATAAGCTGACATCTTCAATGGTAATGAGGCATATTATCCATGTTCTAACCAAGTCTATAACAAATCGAGTAAATCTTCTTTGGACCTTCTCAATTCTTAACGAATACGTTTATATAACATAGAGTCCACACCACACTACAATAATGAAGAACTGATCTCGATCTGACATATGAGACATATAACGATTTAAATGCATACGGATCTTTTAAACCTTTCGAATAACGAATTACAAAACCTAACTCATTGAATTAGCTTTACTAACTATAAAATCAATATGTTTGTTAAACTTTAAGCCAGAGTCAAAAATAACTCAAAGATCCTTCTTAATATAAACTTTTTCAAGAACAATATCATCGATAAAATAATCAGACAATAACAGAGGAAGACTTTTAAAACATGAAAGATTTTTAATACATGAAAACATTTTTAGATCATCTGCAAACAAAAGACATGACGAGGTAGAAAAAACACTAAGTAGATCGTTAATGAAAATAAGAAAGAGTAGAGGACCAAGATGGCCTTGAGAAACTTCAGATGTTACTTTTATAGATTTAGAAATTGCCGAATCAATTTTAACATATTGAGTGCGATCTTTAAAATAAGAACTTAACCAATCAAGCCGTTTTGAATGAAAACCTTTTTGATTAAGTTTTTGCATTGAAACAGTATGATCAGCTCTGTCAAACGCGGTTGCAAAATCCGTGAAGATAACATCCCTTGATAACCCTTTACAATATTATTCAAAATGAAGTTGGTAAAATGGATTAAGTTCGTACAAGTTGACCTACCAGACACAAATCTATGTTGATATGGAGAAAATGTTTATTTTAAAAGAAAACTCAAACGATCACAAATAATTTTTTCAAACAACTTTGGAATAATTCTATAATTCGAAATTACTTGTTTTGGACCACTTTTATAAATAAGATTAATAAAAGAAGTTTTCCATTCACACCGTTGTTCAGCGATTTATTAAATATAAAACACAAAAATCTAGCAAACGAAGACGCACACTTCTTTATAACAATAGGAGGAGGGCCAGCTTCACTAAGACCAGATAGAACAATCTCTGTATCCAGCAAAGAAATGTAAATGCTGGCAAATTCAATATAATTACTTGAAATGACTCTACTTACATTGTTATCAATATTATGAACTGAACTCAAATAATTCGATTTAAAAAAATGGGCACGACTGGGTCGCACGTACTTGCTCTTATGTGCCTAATTGTATTGGAAAGCAAGATCTTTAACAGAAACAAGTAACATTTACGTTGAAAATAACACAGTTTGAACTTATAAAAAGTTCAAAACCACAATACTCAACTGTTTTTAGTAAAAATAAAGTATATCATTACACGTCTTAAATGAAGAAGAATTTATGAAAAAAGTATTTCGAAAATTGTAGGACCGGTTTTGATAAAATACTGTTTTTTATTTTTAGTTTTTTGAAAAAAAATTGTCTTGAAATTTTGGAGTGCAGTTTTGTAGAGTTTATTAATATACATGCAATTATAAAATTTTAAATACTATTTTTTGATTAGTTTTAAAAATATTGATTTAAAAAAAAAAAAAAAAAATTCAAAAATTAATTTTTATTACAAAAAAAACATTCAACATTTTGATATGCAAAATTAATTTTGCTATCTAGGTCTTTTCAAATATAAAATCTGACAGAAATCCATTGAGCCGTTACCGAGAAAGCCAAAAATTAAAAAAACCGTTATATGAAAGGTTCCGTAAATAGGCTTTTCCTGTATATGTGATTCTGATCAAATGATAGCCAATACCAACAAAAAAATTCTCAAAAAATTTCATCAAAATCGTTGGAGCCGTTTTCGAGAAAAATAAGATTTTCCTAAACGGTCATATGGCAGGTACCGTTATTTTTAGGCCTAAAAATAAAATTTCAATTTCCTCTCTGGGGAAAGTTTGAAAACAATCGCTTAAGCCGTTTAGGCTGCAGCTCGTTATACGTACTGACAGACAGACAGACAGACATTTTTTCTCGATCACTTTCTTAGACTTCTCTATGATCGTAATGCCATGTTTGATTGTTATTTCAATTTTTTTTATTTTTCACGAATCCTAAACTCGCTTATAGTCCCTATAATCGCAAGTAAAAATCTGCAAAAGCGTTACATATGTCAGATAAGTTTGTGTACTTTGAACCCAAATACTCCATGTTCCTTGGAATTCCATTATAATTTTTTTCGACTTAATAAAAGTCCAAAGTTTTCAATTTAGGCTCGATTGTAAAGAGTTTTCGAATAAGGACTTGACAACTTTTTTTTTTAAATAAAACGCAAACCATTTCAGATATTTCAAAAACTTAATTATCGGATTGAAGTGCAATCAAAACATTTATGAATGGAAATCGACTTCGTTCATATGGCCACAGCTGGCACGTTTGCAGCGGTCGATTCGTTGGACCCAATTTTCGATGACTCGGCCACTATTTCGAATATGTCGAAACGGTAGCTATTTCGCGTTCAATGTTGGTTCTGAGCTCTTCCAACGTCGTTTGCTTGTTGGCTTAACGTACCCCAAAGAAAATAGTCTCGAGGCACAAACAAGGTGGCCAATCGACTGGCCCATTTCTTGAGATCAAACTTACTCTTCAATAAATCGATTGAAAAGGTGTGCTGTGTGGCTTGTGGCACCATCCTATTGAAATTAGGAGTTGTGTTTTACTCTAATATTTGGAACAAAAATATCAATTGCACTTTTAAGATAAGCATGAAAAGTGTTATAGAACAGAGATAACTCAATATTGTTATTAATCGAAATTGAAATAGATGGTAACGATATATACGGTCCATATAACTCGCTATGCCAGAATAAATTGCCTTATTAAAATTATATTTAAATAAATTATTTGAATTTCTTTTTAAATAATTTAATATTTTATATTCAAACGTTAAAGCTACATGATGATTAGAATTTGAAAATATTGGATAAACAGATTCATTCACTGCAATCATTAATTCGTTATCCACAAATATTAAGTCAAATGTTCTTTTTAAATTATTTTTGCTGCGATTAATTTGAATTAAATCAAATGAGGCAAATCAATCAGAAGCATAATCACTTGTTAAAATTCACTGTCCCCAAGCATGCTATTCATTATAAAAATATAATAATAAATTGCATGAAATCTAGCTCTGAGCAGATGTTGTGGGAAAAATGAGATTGTGGGAAAGTAAGCTAGGCACCGAGCTCATATGGACAAAAAGAAACCCAGACAGGAAATCCTTTTGCAGTTCTTTTTTGTAGTAGAAGGTAACCTTTCTTACCTTGGAACGATTGCGTAGACCAGAAGGCCCGAAGCTTTGATATGTAAATCTAAAAGGCGTCGCTTAGCAATCGGTATGTGTTGAAAAACTTGTCGGATAAGGCCCGGACCGGATCCCTTCGATTATATTAACTTTTGTGGCAAAACTGAAAAAACAAAGTCGATAGTCCTCCAACTTTAAAAACTTTTCTAACGGAATATTGAATCAAACAAAATGAAATAAAAACCGGATAGCAGACCACAAACCGCTATGATTCCATTTCACTAAGGTAAACTTGATGGTTGCCAAATATTATCTCCGAGCAAATATAAAACCAACGGCAAACATAGATCTACCATTATATTTCACTCTATCCTCACATCCAAAGTGTAAAGATAAGCAGTTTGCCTTCGGTGTTTCTGCAAGGCAAGGATGTGAATTTAAGCAAATAATAAACTGATGCTAGCATGTACCCGAAAAAATATATTTCAGTTTTTTGTTTTCGAGAGGAAATATTTTTCTAGGTATTAAATCTCCTATTTCATAAGAACTTAAAATAAAAACGAACAGCCGTTCAAGGAAAATATATAATATACATAATATTTGTATAATTTATATAATATATTAAATTCAAGGGCATGATTTGATTTTAGTGAATAATCTGCTAAAAAATTTCAAAGTGAAATGCCATCTTAAATAAAATAAAAAAAAAAATATTTAAAGTGGAAGATAACTTTCGTTGCTTGAGAAGTGTAATTTTTCACCTAAATTACAAACAAGACGCGACGTTGGTACAAATTAAATCAATAATTAAATTTCATTAGTACTTCAATTAACCTTCCTGATTCATAGCCTCCCAAAGAACAGATTCGTGGCATAAATCACAAAGGCATATCGAACAAGATAAATATAATTTTCCCGATTTCCGTCAAATCTCAAACAAATTCTAATAAATTATGTAACGTATACGCCCGAGTGTTTTCCTCTGTCATAACCACCCAACAAAAGGATGCCAAAAACATATATCTTTTCTTTTTGTTGATCCAATATACTGAATTAAATCATAAATTCAATAGCAGACCTTTCAAAGTATTCATTTTTAATAAACACAAACAATGTTATCAAAGTATAAAGGCTTTTCTATCACTGGTCCCATAGCGATTTCGAAAGTTTTCTGGTTAACACGAAAATCCTCTCAAGGAATTCGCCAATATTTAATGAACACCATCAAGATGAGGCCACAGCAAATAAACGTTTATAATATTTTGGAACTGACATCATCATAGCATCATAGTCATCATCATCATAATCGTGAACCACACAATGTATATAAATACGGATCTTAGATACACAGCCCGTCATCTTTCTCTTCCCAGTCCTAAAGCACCTTGACACTAATGGACCGATGGGGAGAAGTGCACAAATTTCAGCCCCTCTCTAAATTTAATGGCAAACTTTAACATAGTTTATTTTTTTTTTTTGGTGAACTGCCTCACTGCAGTTGACTCAAAAATGACTTGAACAGTGATGTTATAGTTTTTTTCTCTTTGGCTTTAACTTAAATTTAAATTTTTTACTTTTTTTAAACTAATTAAAATTGGGAGGATGATTCCCGAGACGCAGTTTCGGGTAGGCGGTGCTGATGTTAAAGTCAAAATAGTTTTCATTCGAATTTACTCTATACATACACCATACAAGTACAATAGGTTCAATGGAGCCATCGGTACGGTGAGTGGGCATATAAAAGAGGCGAGAATTTCTTAGGTTACGGGGATTTTTACTGAAGAAGACAGAGTTGTAAGGAGTTTTAAAGTCGACAGAACCTGAGAATACTCGATAAACGAAGAGAATTTCTGTAATTTCTCTGCGTTCTCCCATGTTTTTCAGGTTTATTAGTTAAAGACGATGTTGATAGGATGACAATATAAACGGACCTTCTGGAACAGGGCAAATCAAAGAAAATGACGTTGAATGCTTTCAATTTCGAGATGTAAATCTTCTGATATGGGTACCATAGTTAGCAGGAGTATTAAAGTTGTGAGCGAACAAAGGATATGTAGAAAGATTGGCTGACGTAGTGGTCAGAGAATTCTGTGGACCAGCGTAGGGTTTCACAAAGCCAAGTGCCGAGTTGGCCATTAAGATGATGTTATTGAAATGTGCCAAGAAGTTAAGCTCACGGCCACATAATATACTAACGTTGCAAATCAAATCCACATTAGATATTGGTTCATTATGTAGAAGATATATATGTGGAGAAGATTTTATGTGAAAAGTGATTGATTGGCATTTGACAATATTTGACAGTTTAAGGCACCATACTGGAAAGCTATCGAGATTAAGTTGATTAAGAGAATAGTCAAGTGTTAAAAAAATGGTCTTGAATAACTTGGTATCATCAGCATAGAGTTGAGATATAGGAATGTGTGATGATAAAAAGGAGAAGACCTAAGTGGCTGCCTTGGGGTACATCGGAGATATGTAGATATCTCGAAATCGATTAAACAAGTATAGGTTCAAAGCTGAGAGAGGATAGTTTGAAAACCAAAAAAAATATGGTTCGATATTAAGAGCCCTGTTCGTTTAAACCCTTACTAATACTAAGCCTCAAATCTAACGATAGATCGATCCTTTTTATTTTATATGGATGAGTTCAGGTAATGAATTCAATATCCACATGTTTGGAACCAAGCTTTTGTTGTTTTTTGGACTGTCTAGAAAACTTTAGTCTATCCTGATTACAGTACATCGAAAAATGTTTATACTAAAAAAAGCAATGATTCGTCATCGAAAAAATTCTTTGATTTTTTTGAAATTGAGACTAGTCCATGGATACAAAAATCGTATTTTAATTTGAATGAATAAATGAATGGATGAAATAAAAAAATAGATTAAATTTGTTGGTGCGACAGCTCCTTATGGAGCCAAGGCCTAGTGACTTATACTCTCAACCATTCTTGTGTGTGTGTTGTTAATCTGCAAGAAAGGAAGGGACCTACAATTTACCGCCGAGTCCGAACGGCTACATGAGATGCACCTTTTGGAGACAAATTTTTACTCTTGATATTTTGCCAGTTCCTCACAAGAGGCAATACAAATAAGAGATGGTAGTGACGTGGTATTTCTGTCTATCATTACATTTCTCTATAAAATAAAGCTAATAGTGATTCGGTGTTAACGTAGCTTTAAGAAGTGAAATAAAAGCTTTCAATACCTTCGCCATCTATTTAAGAGTAGAAGTACGCAATAACACTAAGTATGGCGTGGATGTAAAAAAAAAAACAAATATAAGTACGTATGTTTTGCCATTTTACGTGGTTAGTATGTTTTTTTTTCTTTTGTCAATTCATCAAGTTTTAGTTAGTATATTGTGAAAAATTGTTTCCTATATATTTCTCATAAATATTCTATCAATTAAAAAAAGATTTATTCAAATTGGTTTTATCGTTCTCCTCAGATTAAACAATGAGTTTCTCAAGGTACCTTAAAATAAAAGTTTTTATACCTACGCAATCTGTTTTGCAGTACAAAAACACAACAACAAAATGTAATGTGTTAATGTAAAAAAAAACAAATATAGGTATGTTAATTTTGCGTAATGTGGAAAGCAAATTTTTTCTTTGCCCAATTTACAAAGTTTTTGTTGATTTATTTAAGAAAATGTGTCCTATTTGTTTCTTAAGTAAATATCCTATTACGTAAAAAAGGATTTGTTCAAATTCGTTTCGTCGCTCCCGCGTCATGCGCAGTCAAGTCGAAATAGCTTCTCAATTGTATTATATAATAGTGATAATGCCGAACAAAACAAATGATGTCCTATAAAACAACGCTTTGAAAATATATGCGTATGGGTCTTGTCTGCCTGACTTCCAGAAGGCTTTCAATACAGTTCTTTTCAACTGAGTCAACTGGTCAAAATTCTTCCTCGAGAGTGACATAAACTCCAGTGCAATGAATAATTTCAACCCGAATAGGCCTTAAAGTATTAAACCAGCTCAGGGTTCAATTCGATCTATAAAGATTTAAGCAGAAAGCAAGAAAATCGAAAAAAAATTCAGCAAGCTAGAAGATCTTGTAATGACCAAATTTGTTAAACTAAATCCGTATGTCCCAAATGCATTAGAAATTTCCAGCTTTTTGAAAAAAAAACTATGAAACTCTTCGTCTTCATACTCGTGCTGTCAATTCATAAGAAAAATACAATTTGCGTGCAGCTTACTTTGTGACAAACTCAATGTTCCCAGCGGGGGTTTCAACTTCTTCTGTATTTGAGAGCGCAAATGATTTTATGGGATTAACATTTTTCTCAGTCGCGAGGGTATTGAAAGATCGTAAGAGATCTCAATATACACAAATTTGACCGGGATAGTATCCCTGTGTCGTTAAGACACAATGTATCTTCTTTGCCTCTATCTATGAGTCGGATTTGCATCGAAGAAACCGGACACTTTTCAGTTTTCAAAACGAGGATTAAGGACCCATTTTTGTGGAATGACCAGATATTAGACGTTGGAAATGATGTCCACTGCATTCCTCTCTTAAAGTGATTCAATGGTTTTATTTCCATTGCATGGAATACCCATCAGTTTTTTCCTGAGCCTGGAGCCCATGCAATTAAATACAGGGATTATTTTTCTAGACGTACCACACAAATGTGGAATTCTTCCTCGGATTTGTTTTTTCCCTCCCATTTTTTACTTGCGATTTATGGGGACTATAAGGCAAGTTATGCATTCGTAAAAAAAAATAAAATCTAACAGTCAAACATGACATTACGATGATAGAGAAGTAAAAAAAAGTGGGTCCGGAAATTCCGTCCGTTTGTCTGTCTGTGTGTCTGTCTGTCTGTATGTTTTCGAAAAGTTTTTCAAAAAAAAACATTTTTTTGAAAAAACTGGTTGAACGATTTTGAAATGAAAAATTTATAAAATAGAAAACAGCAAAAGAAATAAGATGGCTTACAACATTTTTTCCAAAAAACGTTATGAATTGTGTTTTTTTTTTGATTTCATAAAAATTGTTCCCCAAAATTTTATTTCATTTTGCTCGGCTAAGCCCTAGCCATTAGTCAAATAAAAGAAGGTAACAACCTACATACATAATTACGTTATTTTAAAGCATTTCATCATCATAAAAGCACACAGAATAAATAAGGAGCCTATGATAAACACACAAAAACAATGCAAAAATTTCAAAAACCACTGTGTTAGCTTTTAATATTGTCTCTATACCCACTCGCTTAACAGTAGTTGGAGTGTGTATCTTAATTTTAGTACCTACCTTCCTTCGAACCTTATTATAGCTACCTAATATCCTTAATAAATTCCATTAATACCTACCCACACCATACGTTTATCGATCCATCAAACATAATTAAGCTATTTTAATTAATTTGATTTCAAAAAGTAAATTATTGTTACCTAGCATTATTGCCCTACTGCTGATTCCCACGAATCTTTATGCCAGTTGTTCAAATTTGTCCATACCAAAATTAAAATTGAACTGAAAAAAGTCCTTTATATCTTTCTATTAGCAAATTATATTATAATCAGTAAACAACAGGTGGAAAGATAATACACTAAAAACTGCAAAAGCTAACAATCCTATATATTTATGTGTTTATCCCTTTATCGTGATGCATGTTCGTTCGAGCTTCAAACCACAACGATTCTAAAGAAGTTGCACGTCAAAAAAACATTAAAATTAAATCTTTGTCAAAAAGACGCCAGTACCTAAAAAGGATTAGCACACGGGAGCAAGTACGTGCGACCCAGCCGTGCCTTTTTTTTAATTAAAACTTTAAAACGAATGTGCATTGATAACTCCTTTTACATTATTTCCTCACTCTGTGTAAATCAAAAATTATAAGGTAGCTAAGGCCCCTTTAAATCTTTTATTCCATCCCAGAGGGATGACACAGTAGAGAGAGACCGAGACACAGGTGGTGCACGCAAGTGGAAAATGACCTCGACCGACTTCATGTGCAAAATTGGAGGTAGCTAACTAAAGACCGAGCTGGCTGGAGAAGCTTATTGGTTGAGGCCCAGGTCTACCCCGGACTGTAGCGCCTCCTAAGGTAAGGTAAAGTCCCTTAGCTTGGGTTTCATTAGCTTGAGTTGTAGCCCCGTGGCTATATTTTGATGTTTGATTCCCCGCACGATCATTTCTCTGTTTTTTCCGGGCAATGTGACACTTGCGAGGAGATGTTTTATATATGTGAAAATAAACCACACACCAGCGATATCTTGTTAATATAAGCGAAAACTATGACAGTCAAGATCTATTTTTTGACAAATGAATTCATTTAAAGAAACTAAGAAAAACAATCTAGTTTGCAGTTTTTTGTAAGCAAAATATTACATTTTACTGACAAAAATTCTCATTTCGTTATTATTATTTTTATTTATCGTACTTAGAATACCCTTTTAAACAACGAAGAAGAATCTTCGAAAGAATTTTTAACATCTAACAATTCATTCAAAACAACAAACAATATAACATCACTGCACAATATAGCAGTTTTTTTTTTTTGGGTGGCAATAAAACTAAGGTGAGTTTGGTGATGTACTTATTTTCACTGCCCTTCTTAAAGGGGGTAGTCTTGCATCCTCCGCGGCACTGGTACTTCCTGAACTACACCTTTAAAGAATCATGTTTGACTTTCCCAACCCAAGGCAATACACAGTTCAGTGTGTATAGGACGTTGGTTATATTTCAATCCCAACTTTTCCCTCTCCCTTTATCTCTCACTTAATATCTCATTTGCAAAAAAAAATCCATAAAAAAACAAACAGCATTTAGTTGCAGGTGTGACGCGTGAAACCAAATCAAAACGCTACTCCTGTGAACACTTGTGCCCCGGAACCAACAAAATAAGGCGACAACATGGAGTCCATAAAAAAAAGAACAGCATCCAACATACATTCAAGCGAGGTAATAATATTTAAGTGCTTTTTTAATTGGCATTAGATAATGATGGGTAAGATGTAAGCTTAATGACACTTTTATTGATTCAGGAACCCATTGGAATCTTCTCGAGTACAGTCTTATCGATAAGTTAAGAGGAAGGAAATGTCTAATAGAGCCATTTCTTTGAGAATTAAGATTGTATCCGAAGATACAAATATGATACCGGCGTTAGGTGAATATTTAAGTTGATTCTTATTATTTTGAAGAGGGTTTTGGGTGGATTGATGGATGAAAAATAGAGCTTGTTCAAGTGAGTATCTACAAATAAAAAAAATTCAATATTTTTCTTCAGTTAGGTTATATGATTTCAATAAATAGTTAAAAATTAACCGTTTCCTGGCTAAAGTATTTTTTTTTAATTTTATATATTCAGCAAAAAAGGGTTTAGGCTACCCTTATAACGCTGATTAAGCCCATCGAGGGCCTAAGAAAATTACGGAATGAAATAAAGGGAGATATCGATGCAAATTTGTTTCAAAGTTTTGCATGTCAAAATAAGAGCGAAAATCAAAGTCTGGTAAGGTATTTCACATTCATGTGGTACGGCTAAAATAAGAATCCTTGTGTTTTATTAATTCAAAAACAGGCTGAAAAGTAAAATCTTTAATTTATTCAGGAAAAACGGCAAATAAAAAAATAATTTCAAGCTTTCGGCCTCAAAGAATAATACATAAAAAACCAATGCATGTGCAAAATGTATTCTACTAACCATCCCAAGAAGAGTCATCAGGAAATTGTCAAACCAAAGCACAAAAGCAAAATAGAAAACTACCGCCATTCTACGTGTGGCAAATTGAAATAACTTCAAAACTCCATCTGATGCTTAGGCTTTCTACAAGAAGTCCATCAAATCTTGAAGGGCCATTTAGGCTCTTTAGGCAAAAAACGATTCACTTAAATCGAAAACATCGCAGTTAGCATCCTCCTCTTGACAACTCCTGATGAACTCCTTTATGAAGTAAGGAATTAAAAGCCGACAAAAAAATCCAAAAACATCTGCCATCATCCCCATAAAATGAATCTTCTTCCCCTAGAAAATATCTCTTGGTATACTGAATTCCTCGACAATATTGTCATGCAATTGCTTCTGGTTTTTTATCTTGAAACATTTTCCAACCACACACGCCCATAACGTCTCGCACAAACATCCTTAATTGACATTCACAACAACGATAGATACAATTTGAAGTTGATTGGAATTTTTCAGTTGTCATCCTCCAAAACACACCAATCCAATCCAATTCAAACGCACCAAATGGAAATACGAAAAAACCAGTTGTTTCTATACTCACCGGAACCAAAAACCGTCGTACTTCTGCCAACGCATAGGCAATTCGAGCGTGTGCCTCAGCAGGTGCTGCAAAAGTTGATATCTCGACATGGAGGTCCTCGAAGAGATGTGCATAACGACTGTCGCCGCTGGCACGCAGATCTTCTTCTTTTTTTCTATCTCGCATCGAGCCCCGTCCGAGGACTGCCATTTTGCACATTGTATCTTCCTGGAGGCGTTTCATAGAATTGCCTTTTGGACCGAGTAACTTGCCAACGAAATTGAACTAAAAAAAGTATTGAAAAGTGATTTTTATTTTTTGAAATAAATGGGTTTTGTCGGGCAATTTTTTTTTGGGGAATCAAAATCAAATATGTACAAACTCACCTTTGGATGGTCACGGACAGGAACGGCTACTTTGACAGCAATTTTAACGGGCTTGTCACGTGTTATGTCAAGCATTTTGAGTTTTTCTGGAAAGAGAAAATGTTTAATTTTTTTTAAATAAAATTGATTGGAGGAGGAATGTTTGATGATTGGACATTTTTTTATAAAATATACACTAGAAATAAGATCGCCTGCAGGGATCTATCAGATTTTTTAGATTTTGTGGAATAGTCCAGCTAAGGTCTTTTCAGGATGAATTAATGAATGTTGTGACAATGACAAGAGCGAGATTTAGACAGTTCAGGTCTTTTAAGATTTCAGAAATCTCAAGAAATTTCTTCAGTCATTTTTGATGGAGCTAAATTCGTACGAATTTTAACGAATTTCTGCAAATTCTTGTTACAGTAGACCCGTAAAAATTCGCAGGAGAGAACGCTCCCGAGAGGACAATAATTTAACCACCCTGTGAATTTCTGCACAAACATTTTGTAAATTGCTAAGAAATATTTCAAGTCGTTGTCTATAAATTGTTCACAAAGAATTTTTTATATTATTGATTTGATTGAGCCACTTGGCAAAAAATGAACATCTCCATATCACTTTTTGCCCTAAAAGGGATCGAAATTTGATAATCATCCATGTAGCACCAGTCGATTTCAGCAACGTTGAAATCGTCAAGTACCAACATTCATACATTCGTTAATTGATTGACTGTTGCTGGAGCATTAGAAACTCGGTAAAGAAAAATCGGTTTATGTTTCAATAAGCTTCAAATAGCTAATAGCACTTTTCGATATTACATTACATTTACATTACATATCGATTTGCTCCGTAGATTAATCTGAGCCGATGGCTCACAAGACGACATTGATTCAGGACAGAACAAAAGAAAAGGAGAGAACGGAAGAGAGAAAACACATAACACATGTCAACAGCATGCAAGTTGGTTTTCGGACGGTCCACCATCCGACTACTTACCACGCGCAACGATGCGATACTTATAACAAAAAAGCAATTTTATAAAATTTTTTGTCTGTCTGTCTGTTTGTTCCGGGTAATCTCGGAAACGGATGGACAGATTCTGACGGGATATCTTATGTTGTAGGGAGTAGCTTGTGCTATTTTAATTACCCCCTAGGTGGCGATGCGTTCGCATTTTTCAAAATTCTTATTTATGGACCGACTTAACTCAAAATCACAACGTATAGTATGTTTAATATTTTAATAAAAATAATATATATGAATGTGTTAGGCCAAAGCAATAAAGAGTTGGCATCACCAAAACATTCTTCGCCATTTTAATATTCTTAATAAATGACATTCTTTTGTAATCCTTACTTAGTTGAAACCACACTTGTTTTACTTTTTTGGTTTGTACATTACTCGTCATTGCGACGAGTGTTTTTTTATTAAAAGTTCTTTTTTTGACGTGATAACGTCCTATAAATCGATGACAGCGGAGACTCTTTTACGTCTTTACAGTACTCACAAACAAATAGAGTGGTGAACACACTCGTCAGATGCCGCCGCGTGATTTATGAGTAATGTAAGACGCATAAGCGTCACCGCTGCGTCTAAATGACGCAAGTGTGTACCGAGCCTCAGATTCACCAAAAAAGTACCCACAAACCCTCTGGTTAAATCCACACACACACACATCCCAATATCTACATCTACTACTTTAACTAAACTCCGCGTGTTTTGTATTTCTTTTTCGCTTCTTGTACTTTTTGAATTTAAATGGAATTATTTTGGTAATTTGATCCTGTGCTTTCGATCGATTTTGGTTGAAAGAACCACAGTATCGCGGTAAGCATGAGTCATGAGTCTTATCAGCATGAGTCATGTTATTTCGTACGTGTAGCCTGTTATCGATTTATAATACGTTATCACGTCAAAAAAATAGTAAAATACCTAAGTATAAATAAACAAAACACCCTACGTCACTGCTTAAAAACCTTTCACATTAAGTTTTCCGATTTTCTCAAAACAAAAATAAATTCCGTTGTCTCTCAATCAATCTCTCAGGTAACTAAATCTTTTTATTCATGTGTCCTTATTACTACTTGAACATTTAAGAGGCAAGCCAATTCAACTCTAAGCCCTTGACTGATAAAACATCCAGTCTAATCGAGACATTTATAATAATGTTTAGTAAAAACGCTGCTTTCATGAGAAAGCAAAAGAAGTCCTTAATTCTTAAAAACGACTTCCTCCCCCAAAAAAACTACAGTAAATACGAAAATCCCTTAAATTACAAACTCAATGTTGTTTCTTCTTGTAATAAGTAGAGTTTAGCTTTTTTTGTTTCGGGTTATATTATCTCCCTTTCAGAAAAAAACGAAAAGAAAAGATAACTACGAAGCATTTATCTTTAGATTAACCCTAATCCCAACCTTACCAAACCCGCATAAGACTTTCTTTCTCATTTTTTTTCGCGCAGTTCTCTCGTGCAGTTCTTTCTTTCATCTTCTCTCCGTCCAAACAACCCAAATAAATCATAATGAGGACTTATACATCCTGAGCGCGTACTCAATTTTTAATTAGATTCTCGTTTCGCTCTATCTGAAGCTTTAATAAGCTTTTTTTAATGAAACATTAATGAGTCCTTTAAGTGGAAGCAAAGTACTTTTTTTACATGCATATTTTCATATTCGTTTTAGCTGGCTGCCGGTTCTGGTTCACTTGTTGAAGGTTCGATGCCTTCTTGTTTAATATCCTTTGCATGATGAGATTTATGAGGACTTGATAGGGGGCGGCAGGAACATGGTGTGATCATAATGCAACAAACATCTGCTACTAACTATGCTCTTAACTCTTTAATTTATTAATCAAGTTTATTTCGGTTTGTTTGGCAGCGCAGGGTGTGTCGCATGTCTAGAGCTTATTCTCCATGGATATAATTAATAGCCTATTAAGGAGGTGAAGGCGTTGGAGTACGAGAGTAAGGTAAAAGAACTCGCTGTTTTGGTGGTTCACCCTTTCCAGGATAATAACTTCCTTCCTTGTTTTTTTATATGAGACTTTAGGATAATTACAGTGTGACTGTGACATATTTTATTTTTAAATTCCAATCCTTATGCAAACCTTGAAGTTTCTTGCAAGTTTTTTTTTTAAGGAACGTATAATAAATGGCGTCCTTTTCTCAGAAAACCATATCTTAAAAGTATTTGTTTTTTGCAGAAAAAATAGAAATAATTTTTTTTGAACACCCTGTTCAATATTTGTTGTATATATTTTCATAAAGGATAATAATACAAGCAAACAATTATTGTTTTTGTATTGCGCAGCTGGCGTGTCAAGAATATCGAAAGAATTTCTTCTGGGCTGTGGAAACTAATTAAAATGTTTGACATGGTTCTTAAGACTTGATTGCTTTTATTTTACTTGACAGTTTACGTTATTATTTTTTTTATATCTCGCATGGCTAAATTTAATGTAATAAAAAACACATTTAGCTGAGTGATGTTTAAAATTAAGGAAGCACATCTGAGGCATCATCAAACAAAAAAAAAACAGGGCCCACAATATGTTCTTCTATAAATCCAGATTGCTGCTATTGTGGTCTACGCAGTGGCGTAGCTATCATAGGGCAAGGCGGTGCAGTGCACAAGGGCCCCGAAGCTCAAACAGCCTCTTCAGCTTGCTTGAGTCTATTTGCAAGCTTTTTTTAGAAAGTTAAATGAAATTTGTGATCTTTAAATAAATAGTTTTCGTCTACTATGACGTCGATTAGTTTTGTGATTGCAATGCATGGTGCATGTGTTCATTTTTGTAGACTCCGGTCGCAACTAAAATGTTTATGCTTAAAGGGCATGTGCTCACATTTTTCCCCCAAGAAATTTTTTGTTTTAAAATAGGGAGTTAAGGGGAAATTTCACGAAAACTCTCGAAAATGTGTGTAAACAAACAACATTTGTGTAAAATTGTTCAAAATAGTCTGTTTTAGGGAGTAGGCGAACAAAGCTATAATAATAATCAATCAGTTAGATGCGAATTTTTTAGATATGAGTGACGTTTTTAAAACATTTGACTTCTTGATTTCAAGAAATTTGCTCAACATGAATAAAACAACTTTACTATAAGAAAATGTGATCAGTTTCATGTGAAATATTCCGATATAATAGGACCTAATTTTTCTCTTCAGTTCCTCAATGTGTATCATCTAGTCTTTCCTGACTTTTGAAGCTGACTGAGCATGAGCACTGTTCACCAGTTTGTTGTTTATTTATTGCCATTTGCTTTTTCTAAATACTAAAAATAGAGGGATATCCTACACCACATTATATATGTAGGTGACCTATGATAAAAAAAGGCGAGCCCGATTTTTTTTCGATGCACCAGGGCCCTTATCCACCTAACTACGCCACTGGGTCTACGCTTTATATCCAACGTTGTCAAGGTATTTAATTTTCGCTTATGCAAACTAGGTACAATTGACGGAAGTCTGGACGTTCTTATATGTTCTGAGAAGCAAACATTGACTCGGATCATTGTCTATTATTAAAAAAAAATTTAGAATTACTAACTAAATCGGTCATTCTTTAGCAAAGTTTATTTGGTTAAAGTAGCCATCTATGTTATTTAACGCAACCTACTAAGTCAGTTATTTAATAAACAAAGTAAACAATCAAGGTGGTTGTCTTTCAAACTTTCTGAATTTAGTTGAGGCAGCCAATCTTGTCGCTAGTCTTAACTTATGTTCTCAGTAAGCGTATCGTTCTAAGCGTTTGTACTATAGTTATGCAATCAATTTACTCAGCTTTAATAGCCAATGTACCGGGTTCTTCACACCAACATAGTAGGTGGGAGTAGCCATGTAGCCAATCTTCTCGGCTGGCATACCCTACCTACTCGGTTAGAGTAATTAGTCTACTCGGTTTGATAAGCCTATCTGCTCAGTTGGATTAGGGTATTTACTCGGTCGCTAAACATTCATATGTATGCACTTACATTACCCAATTTACTCGGTTTGCTTAGTTGGATTAGACAATTTACTTAGTTGAACTATTCAACGTATTTGGTGTAAGTAGCCTATCCACTAGGTTAGATTAGCTTATCTGATCATTTGGATTGGCCTATATCTTTTCAATTGGAGTATTATTACAAATAATCGAGAAATATTTTCTTTGAAGACCGAGAGTTTGGATTCTCATTAATAAGCACCTTGTATTGTAACATGGTAATTCCCTGTCCCAATAATTAAGTTTTAAGATAGCATACCTAGAAAATCGCCTTTTAAACTCTTTCTATTGTATCCGAAGCATTAGAATAACAAGGGTTCCAGATAATAGAGCAATAATCTAGAACAAAACGAATGAACGGAAAATAAAGCGTTTTAAGAGAGAAAATATCAGAGAACTCACGAGTATAAAACCTAGCATAGAGTTATTACTCTTGTTTATAATAAAATCAATATGAGGCTTAAAAGACAATTTTTCATCTAGAACTATCCCCAGCTCTTTTTTCTGAAAGATTCTTTCTGAAATAATATTATTCAAATTATAACTGTAATCAATCCAGACTTTTTTTCTTACACATGTTAACACTTGACCTTTAGCTACATTCAGATGGAGGGAATTTGTGTTACACTACTGCGGAAGTCTTACGAAACCATCTTGAAGGAGTAAACAATCTTCTATGGATTCAATCTTTCTATAGAGCTTTTAATAATCCGCATAAAGAAGGCATTTTGATTAAACAAATAAAGCAATATAACAATAGCAATGACCCAATGTGGCTACCCTGTGGAACTCCCGAAGGGACATATATAGGGTCAGAAAAACATGTATCGATTTTTACGATTTGAACACGACCGGTTAAGTAAGATTTAATCCATTTTAGTAAGTTGCATTGGAAACCAAGCCAAGCAAGCTTGTGAAGTAGAATTGTATAGATCACCCTGTCAAATGCTTTAACAAAGTCAGTGAAAATGATATCAGTTTGAAAATTGTTTTCAAAGTTCGAGATAACATGATTTACAAAAAACAGCTTAATTAGATACCGTTGATCTACGTCGTGTAAAACCATGTTGAAAGACAAATATATGCTCCCGGATGAGGAAAAGTATTTTTTCACAAATTATTTTTCAAACAATTTAGGAATAACTGAAATTTTGCAAATTGGTCTGTAATTAGATATAGTTTGTCTAGATCCATAGATTAATAAATATATGTAGGTGTAAAGAATGAAATTTTCCATTCAATCAGAAAAAAACCATTTACCAATAATTGATTACCAATAATTGATTAAACGATTGAAAGTGGTTTGGCTGGAGAATAAACTGCATTTTTTAAGAAAAAAGGTGAGAAATCATCTGGTCCAGCTGATTTTAAAGTATCTAATTGCTTTAAAGCAGCTAAAACTTCATCAGTGTTGATCCGAAAGCAACCCAAACTAAATCTTTCACACACATTAGAAAGATTGTGAGCTTGCGATTCATTAAACGGATTCAAAATATTTAGCATATACATTGCATACCTCTACCCGCGGCTTCGTCTACGTAGACTTAAGATTAAATTTTGTAAAATTAGGTTTTTCGTCAAATTATAATTTATTTTTATTAAGATAGTGAACACCGTTTTCCTCATAGGAGTGATATACCTATATAACTGTAAATTTCCATATTTTTATATGTCCAAGTCTCTATTATATTTCTATATTTTTCAATTGCGAATTATAGGAACTATAACTATAGGGCAAGTTATGCATTTGTAAAAAAACCTAACAATCAGACATAACAATAGATAGATAGAGAAACATATTTGAGTTACTGGCGAAATTCTGCCTGTCTGTCTATATGGACTAAAACGGTACCTCTCATAAAACGGTTTTTTTTCTTCGACTTTCTCGAAAACTTGTCATTCGATTTCAATCAAAATTGATATTCAGGAAGATGTTAGTAGCCTTAGTATTTTATTTTAATTTTTTTTCTTTTTTTTGTATTTTTTATAAGTTTTTTTTTTTCAAAAATCGATATTTTGAAAACGGGTAGATGTTTTTTTTTTAATTTTGTTTTTTAAATGTAAATAATTTTTTTTTTACTTAAGTTTATTATTTTTTTAAATTTTTGAAAAAAATTATGAAAATTAAATCGTTTTATTTAAAAACCACTCCTACAATTAAAAAAAATTCACACTTTTTCACATTTTTAAAGAAATAAATATATTTTTCCGCTGAAAATTATGTTATGTACTTTTTACAAACAATCAAAAGTCAGTAAAATCGAATAAAAACTTTGAAGTTCCTTTAATATTTTTCAAATTTTATTCCAAGCTGTGACCGCGTAAATAGCAGGAACGTGCGCTTCAGTCGTGCAATTTATTTATTTCTATATATTTCTATCTCTTTATCTCCATATCCTTAATTATCTATACCTATTACTCTATATCTCTATATATCTGTACCCCTATGTGTACCTATATCTCTATGTCTCTATATCTCTATATCTCTGTGTATATGTATTTCTATATCTCTATATCTCTATGTATTTACAATTCTATTTCCCTATATCTCTATATCTCTTAATAGTATAGTAAATCCTGTAAGTCTTCCGTCTACCAGGCTTCACAAATTCATGCTGTGGTTAAGGTATGAAAGATTATCAAACAAACCTCCAGAAATGCAGTGTTGCACATTTAAGTCTCTCCCACGTGCATTTTTCTGGATAAAAAGTAGCCTATGTTTCAATCCAGCACATTATTCATCTACCAACCAAATTTCATCCAAATCCGTTAAGACGTGGAGGCGTTATTAGGGAACAAACATCCAAACATCTAAACATATATTCACATTTATAATATAAGTAGGATTTCTGAAATATCGTTTCATATTGTTCATAAGTGACACATACAATTCGGAAGAACTGTATTTTTGCGTTTGGAATTAATACATTTCCAGAAATGGCCACTATTATTTTTGATCCTTATCTCGGTAGGACTAATATAATTATTTGATTTCATTTATTAGATTTATATCTCTTATAGGAATTATTTTTCAGATTTTTATTATTAAACCGAATAGGATTTATATTACACGATATAGTTTTTTTAGGAACAAATCGTTCAATTGTAGTTTTAATAACACCTTTGAAATGTTTAAATCAGGTACATTCTTGATGTCCCCCCAAGGCAACGAAGTACATAAGATACGGGTTTATTGCATCAAAATCAGCAATCTCAAAACAATGTTCAACTTTTGAATTTACCAAATTATTTTTTTTTAAAATAGCTATAGAAACTAAGATTTCCCAAGAAGGCACAATGATGGACGGAGCTCTGAAGTATTGGTAGCAGACACTTTTCAATTACGACATTAAACTGTTTGTCGACAAGAACTAGATCAAGTATGCGACCCAAATCATTATAACAGTTGTTAGTTTGAATATACATATATTAGTTTGAAATAAATCAAATATCACAGTCTGCTCATCTATTTTAAAGCAGCCTATGACAGTATAAACAAGGATGATATGTACCGAGCCATATCTAGCCTTCGAATTCCTGTTATATTGCGACGTCTTGTCAGGATGACGATGGATAAAGCTCGCTGGTCCGTCGAAATTGTTAGGGATACTACTAAGACTTTCGACGCCACGGGATGGTTACGACAAGATGACGCACTATCTTGAAACTGTTTCCACATTGTGCTTGAAAAGAACAGTAACCGGTGCTTTTCCTTCCATGGACTCAGCAGCAAGCAAAATGGGACTAATTATTATGCAAGGAGAAGAGGAAATGTACATTATGTTTTCATCAACTAAAGCGACCAGAGGCAGACCAAGGACTGCTTGGAGTGTCAAATTGGAGATGGCAGGGAAGAAATCGAGCCTAGCGACACTTAAATCGAAATATTTTTCCTAAATAAACTGTCAAAGTTTAAACAACAGCTTAAGCATTAAATAATCAAAACTCTGAGAAGAATAATATGTTCAAATTTATCATGTCTACTTCCGGTTAAACAATTTAATCAAATTATTCTGCCCATCTGAACTTTCCGCCTTTTTATCCATAAGCATGATACTTAAACATATACCCTTTCTCTAATTTCTCATTTTGGAGCGTCGAAACATTTCTGGTCTAAACTACCGCCCCTTCTAATAAATGTCCATGTTATTCAAAATCCTACACCAAGGTTAATTCATTTAAATAATTCCGCCATTATATTTCCATCAAAAATAACACCCCCCGCAGGCAACCTTCAGCAAATAAATTACAATTACAAGTTCCAAAAAGGAGGACATTTTTATTTGAACACCCCACAAAGTCTGCCCGCAAGAGCCCAGAGTTATGTCTTACAATTTTTCAAAAGCAAATGGTGCTGGCTTCTTCGCCTGCCGCGTTGTATCTATAAGCCGAGAGAAAACCTGCAACTTAGCAGAAAGTTACAAGGCTGGTTTTTCCATTAGTTCGCACCATTATGCGCGCCTTTGCAAAGTCACCTCTCCGATTTTGCCCATATCCATGCTTTCGGCTCATGGATGCTGTTTTTGGTCTTTGAAATTCAAAAAGTTAAAAGCCTTCAATGGCCAGCCTTAGATTCAAGCTTAAAGTGCCATGTTGGGTTTGTCTTTGTGGCCAAATCAGAGTCTTTCCTCTTTCCTCATCGTCATCGTTGTTACTCGCGATTGCCAAAACGGGGGGGGGGGGGGGGGGGATAAACTCATTAATCTTGACCTTCTTATGCCATCATCTCCGTTGGCTGGATGACATTCGAACTCCTCCAGGACGTCCATGTAACGTTCATGATGCGATGGTTGGGGTTAATGATTTTAATTGGAATCATAGCACCAAAGAAGCTTGATTTATGTTTTTCAGCTAAATTGTGTCAACCAGCATCTTGTTTGGACTTGGAGGGATTCAAACGCTAAGTCTAGACCTAATTAAAACAGTGCGGTGCGGTGTGGTAGAGAGGTTTTGTTGTTTTATAATTTAATTAAAAAAACTGCTATCTTTTGTTGTTTACTGTCTTGATGGGTGTCGTCGTTTAAGCTTTTTTTATGGAGAAATTCAAAGGGAATATGTATGCTCAGAGGGTTTTCTTCCTAAACCATGATATGCGATTAGGGCAAGGTACTTCCTTCTGTGCTCTTCAATTTAGAGAACATTCTGATTGAACGTTTTAGATATTTTTGCATAAATAAATACATTATTTTGAAGGACTTGAGTTTGAATTTGAAATTAAACTGGAAAAAAGTACACAAAATAATATTGACTTTATTTTTAAATATCATTCAAAAATATTCTAAGGGTGAAAATAAATTGAAAAACACTCAAGCTTGAATAAATATTTGTAATATTAATTCAAACGTGACGAAAATTAAAAAGTTGCAGCATTTTGGCTTGACAGTTCATCAAGAGGAGGTTCAAACTTGGGAATGTGTTTTGCTTTAACGACAAGAGACACCATTGAGTTTTTGAAACATTAGCACTTCTCCCCTCATTGCCAATTCCCATTTTTTTTGTCCAACTGGCGGATAAGAAATCATTTATAAGATGAAGAAGAGTGTAGAAGGCATAACGGAGCTCTAGGGTATACAAGCATTTACTTAGTAAAAATCTGAACTAAAATCTTCCAAAGCAACTTGTTTTTAACGAAAAGACTCGGGCTCAGTAATCTCAAAACTTCTCCAAAACAATGTAGACATCTGCTCAATGAGATTGTTGTGAAAGCCGTTTTCCCGTTCTTAAGCTGAAGATTGATGAGCATAACTATAACCTTGAAAATAAGGGAAGTAATTGCAATTCGTCGAATTCACGAATCCCAAGAAAAATCAGCTTTTTTTATTTTTTATTTTATATTTTTTTTATAATTAAGGAAGTTGGGGAATGGAACGTACGAAAGATTTTCATCTTTATAATATTTTTACTCTGTGGAATCTAACCTATATTCAAAAACATTATGCGTAACGTAAATTAGTCTTAGCATTAACCTTGAAGGGATCGGTCATGCGTCCGCAAAAGTATATTACTCCCTTATTAAAAGTATTTATTGCATTAATATTATTATTTATTGCATAATATTTAATCAAATTTAACTGTGTTGCATCGAATAATTTCGTATAATAAACTCGTAGACTAATAGAATCAAAGTAGTTCTTAAATTTTACAAAAAAACTAAAAATGCTTATTACAAAACAAATGAAAGTCTTCATTTTCTTTTTTCCCCGTCTATAGTTCTTAGCATTCAATTACACAACAAAACTGATTTTTTTAAGTGCCCATCAAAGTACCAACGCTAAGAACCAAGTCCCATCAGACCTCACTGGCATAAGAGTCAATTTAGGACTTCCGTCGTGCTGCGCGCTTGAAAACAATTTCAATGTAAGGATATCCTTTCAATTCACTTTACGTGCGGCTTAATCAACTTTATAGTCTTTTCATAACTTTAGCTCCATAGTAGTATATCCTTCAAATTTTATTGTGCAGTTAAGCAATCTCGGCCGACAAGAAGTGAAATATGTAAGTAGGTAATTCCATTCGCTTAATAAAAAAAATCCACTGCTGCGTTTCATTTTATATCCTCTCTTCCAAATAATATCTACTCCAAGGACTTCCTAAAGTCTGTATGTAGCTACCAAAAAAAAAATATTAAAATGTGACAAAATTCAAGTTAAACGTCAATTTCATCTCCACATGGTTTTCGTGTATAAAACCAACTTTGATGGTTTGAAGAAAAAAGTAATAACTTTGTGCGTGAAAATTTCCTTTTTCCTTACCGAACGATAAAGACGACACGATGACGGCGGCAACGAAGACATCTATAATGAAAGAGAGCTTCATCCTGGACGGAAAAGTTGATTTCCTGTGCAAACATTTTTGAAAAAAAAAGTCCTATTTGCTTTTTTTTCAATTAATTTCCTTTCATGTTCGTGATTTTAAACTTTTAGATTAAACTTGTTGAAAAGGTTCAGCACTTTTTTACGAGCCGAGTAGTAAGAAAAGTTTTGCAGAAAAATGCCAAAAACTTCAAATAGTTTGATTTCGTTAAGTGTTTTTGTTTGACTGGTAATGGTAATGCCAACTTAATGTTGTTTCATGGTTTTTTAAGGCTAAAAGTGCAATGCCACAGCAAATATAATAAATTTATAGTTTTTTGGTACATAGGCACCAGGCCCCGGACTTAGATATAATGTCTGTATTTCTACTATTCCAGTAAACAAAAGTCAGACAAAAATGAAAATTAGGTCATGGAATATTTTAAATCAAATTTTTGTAATGTAATAGACAGCGCGTTCAAAACATCCATTCGACAGTTACTTCATTCGACACCATTTTAGTACTTTAACGGAAAAAACATAAATCTCTTCTTTTTATTAACAAAAAAAATTCTAATCAAAATATTTCGCGACGAAACAATCGAAATAAAAAACTTTAACACAGCATGGAGCCAAAAGAAGAATCGTAAATTTTTTCATGGCTTCATATAATAATTTCAAAAACATCCGCCTTCCCAAAACCAAAAAAAAAAGCTAAAACAGGGACGAACGATACAAACAAAAAAATAAACACACAATTTGAGTTTACGCTCAATAAATTTATGATTGAATTTTGAAAATAAAAAAAAACGAACAAAAAAGATTACAATTTATACTCTACAAAGCTCTTATGGCAGCGATAGGTATTATGTCCTGAATCAGGACATGGTAGAAAAACTTGTATTAAAATACTGTTCATGCAACTTTTTTAATATTGTTGTCGCCGTGATTATTTAGTTCGTTTAAGTTGCACCAGTAGGAATTTAATATACAAGTAATGTTTATTGAAGTTTTGAAACCTTTCATAGTTTTTTTTATTTTCTTTTTTTATTTATGTTGTAACATTTTATTTTAATTTAAAATTTTAATAACTTGCTTAGAAACAAATATTGATGAGCACGTTTTTGGTTTTTGAGTGTCACTATTAAAGAGACTAATATAATGATGGATTGATATCTGTTTTTATGATTTAAGACTCAAAAGAGAATATTCTGTTTGTTTTAAATGTTTAATTTTGGAAAGCCCTATTATTCTACCTTTAATATAAGATTCTTAAAAACGGGGTTATTAGTACCATTAGTGGTTTGAACACAATGTAAGCTTGGGATAAAGAAGAAAAGATATATGTTAAAAGGGATATCGATGTATGTTTGTTTTAAAGGTTTGGATAAAAAGATGAGGGGAATATTATAAAAAGGATTTTATAGTATAAGATTAAGAGTAATAAAATAAATTCTGAAACACAATCATGCTTAAGCTTTTTTTGGTAACGTTACTTTTAACACGCTTTGTGTTTCTTTTTAAATGACATTTTCCAAAATTATTTTTTTTCTGTCAAAGCGAGCGAAAAATTCAACCATTTTCTTCTTTTAGCTTTGAGTTTGAATCAAGTTACGTTATCTTTTACAGGTAGCGAAAAAGTCATCACTCTGCCGGAAGATGCTGTAAAGTTTGCAAATGGCGGTAAATGTCAATTCTGCTTCGACATTTGAGAAGTAAACAGATACAAATCATCGTTTCCTTCTCCTTACTCAACTGGACGTATTGGGACTGGAAAACATGTGGGTGCAACATAATGGAGCGACGGCGCATACTGCACGACCGGAATTCTGAGAGCTGCATTTCCATGTCGAATAATCTTTTGTTTTGGTAGTTTGTTATAGACTTATTACGGTAATTTTTGGCAATACTGATGAAAAATGCCATAAATCGCGTATGGTCATCAATTCTGGCGGCGCGGCGGCCACTTGACTGAAATCATTTTTTCTACTAAATCAAAAAAAAAAAAAAAAAAAAATTAAATAAATAATCCTGTTACATGAACCTAAAGTAAGTCGAAGTCAAAGCGAGATTTTGGTAAGATATAATTGAACTTATAAACGTCTGGCGAAGCCAAAGCTAAAGCTTGATTTTGTTTGGCATAAAAGACTTATAAACATACACGTTTTGCAACCGTCTTCGCCCTTTATGTACATATATAAAGTTTCAACGCCCTCTTCTGCCATCTTTGTGTGTAAATATTGAGTACTTATTATAAAAATATAAGTTTTATTCAGTTTTAACGTATTCATTGAGGAAAATGTAAGAACGCGAGCAAAAATTCAGTCAATTCCAACTTTTTTGTATAACACTCGCTTTGTTACGTTATCCTTACGTACATACGTCAAACGAAAAGTTTGTAGAGAAAGCAGCTAGCGGTACTGCGAAAATATATGTTTTGTACTTATAAACATTTCGTATAATCGAAGTTTTCCCAATTCTGAAAGTCGGTTATAAAGCGTATTTGTGTGTCTACTTTTAATCCTTTTCAATTAACTGTAAATGTACCGCTTATTGTCTAATTATTAATTTCTCTTTATTGAATAGGTTTCATTAAAGTGCCTTTTCAGTCTTCAACATTAGACTCTAACTATAACTTAGTACAGTACCAAATCCAGTACCAACAAATTCAATAGTACTAAATTCTAGTACTAAGTAATAAAAATCTAGTACCAAAATACTATTGTACCAACAATCTTGTACCAATCGGTACCAGTTTTATATTTAACTAGCGGTACCAGCCGCGCGTTACTACGTCCTAGACAAAACATGTTTTAATGTGAAATGCGAAAATAATGGTAGCGGGACCAAACATTCACAGGAACAATCCCTGGGCAAAACTGTATTTACCCTATAAATTTCATTAAAATCCGTTGGGCGGTTAAGGAGTACATACTCGTCATATATACACCTATACATATATGTGATGTTCGCCTGGTGCTCAGAATACGTTTGCGATCGATTTTTGTCGCAATTCAGGCCCAGTGCACACTTGCGGCATTTTGACGCGGCGGCGCCGCAGTGGTGACGCTTTTGCTTCTTACAGTACTCACAAATAAATAGAGTGGTGCACACACTCATCAGATGCCGCCGCGTCATTTGTGAGTAATGTAAGACGCAAAAGCGTCTCCGCTGCGTCAAAATGACGTAAGTATGCACTGAGCCTCAGGGTCACGAAAAAAATTACCTACAAACCAAGCGGACGGCATTGGTACAGTAGATAAGATGTTTGCTTCCTACCCGGGGGTCGTCAGTTCGATACTCAGGTTGAGAAGAAATTTAACTGCTAGAGCCGTCCGTGAGTTTCAAGTGAGAAAATAGTCATCTTATTCTCGATCTACTGTGCCGAAAAAAAAATCTTTCCTATCTCTCTAATTTTTTTAACTAGTGTCGAGCAAAGTCATGTTTCATTCTAAAAGGCTATGTGGTTTACAAACACATAGTTTAAATATTATTGAAACCCTCTCGTTAAATCCACACACACACCAATATCTACATCTACTTTCTACTTTAACAAAACTCCGCCTATTTTGTGTTTCATTTTCTCATCTTTTTGAATTATTTTGGGAATTTGCTTCGTGTTCGAGTGGTGCTTGTGATCGGTTTTGGATGATGGAAGAGAAAATGAATTCGCAGGAAAACCAAGGAAATTTAAAGATTCATAAGAAATGCAAGGGTAATAAAGCTATTGAAGCTGTATGATTCATGTGGGTTTTGTTATGAATGGCGCGAGTAAGTCAAATTCAAGTTGAGAATTTACTTTTGTAGGACAGCAAGGTGGTTCATTTGTAGACTATTGCTTGGACGGCTTTTAGATCTTGCAATATTTTAGCTGCGATTCTCTTTTGGTTTTCCTTCCAAACTCGAATCACTTTTAAATGCTGCGATTTCAGACAAAGTTTACATTCTGTATTTATCCTATATTTCGGACCAACCAACAACAACAACCCTTAAATTCAGAGCACAACCTACAAATGACGAATAGAGATAAAAACAGAGTGACACGAAATCAAGATAACACAAAGAGAAACTAGTAATTAACTTGTTCGGTGATCAGCCCGGGCGATTTTTTGTACCACACCACCACATACGTTTTTCACCAATGTATTAGAAAATCTCAGAGGAAAATCGCAAGGTCTAAAAGCAGATTAAGCACGAGGTGAAAGTTTTATGTGAACCATACTCAGACAAATTGCCGATTGTGGCAGTGTTCAGTATTGCGCCGACAGAAAGAGAAAACATAAGAATGATCAGATTACCTCGTAAACTTCAGTGAAAACAGTCAAATGTAATCAATTATACGCTTAATCTTGAAAATAACTAGCGCAAACATACTCTATATAATATCAGTGAAATCGAAGATCTTATAAAAATTTCCTACCCTTATTACAGACAGGAGAGCAGACAATGTTTAATCCGGAAAGAAAATTGGTTCGAAAATGAATGTGACATAGCAAGGCGAATATCAAATAATGTTTTCCGAAAGTTCAATGAACAATTTTAAAAATATTGTATATTGAAGCAAACACAACCCTTAAACAATTTGCAATGAGAAAAAGAAGAAAGAGATTTAACAGCAATGCTCCTCAAATTGGTATTCAATTAACCACCGATATAATAATGAGCCGTTTTGAAACCCTGTGGAATCCGTCATGTAACACACTTCCTATCCAATATGCATCATGAATGAAATACTGGACCCATATATCACACAGGAAGAAATATGTAATGCTCTAAATAATCTCAAGACGGAAAAGCCCCAGAAGCTGAATTTAAGATCAATTGAATGGTACAAAGTGTATGGTATGTTTTCTGTTGACGACCAAGTTAATTTTATTCAAAACAGTATTTGTAATCTTTTTAATGTCCATGTTCCACTTAAAGAACAACATTCAAGCAATAATAATGAAAAATGGTTTAATAATAAAATTAAAAAAATAATCCAAGCTTACAAGCGTTGGAAACGTTTCAGACTTGATGTGCTTTTTAATGGAACAAAATTTTAAGGAATCGGGTAGTTTGTGAAATAAGAAGTTCAAAGAGGAAATTCTATGCCTCTCGTTTAAATCCTTCCATCGCTAGAGCAAAGCTATGGAAAAATATAAAAGAAATTGGGATTGGCAATAAAAGTTCCAATCCGACAGATATTGACTGCAGAGGTGTAGTTCACCTTTTGCTTTAAATCAGATAACCGTCCCCCCGCCAATTGACTCTCAAAATTTACAAGGTTTCAGCTTTTCAGTTGTGGACGAAGCCGATGTATTAGAAAAATTGCTTTCTGTAAAATCAAATTCTGTTGGTTTTGATGCACTACATCCACAGTTCATAAAAATCATATTGCCATACTGCTTGAAATACATTACTTATGTCTTCAATTCTATTTTAATGAGAGGTACCTTTCCTACCACATGGAAACAAGCAAAAAGTATTCCTATTCCTAAAGGCTCAAGTTGCGATTATAGACCTATAAGTATATTGCCATTTCTTTCTAAAATACTCGAAAAGATCATGAACACACAAATACGTAGTTACTTGGCTTCCAACGATATTTTATGTGAGAATCAGTCCGGGTTTCGTCCTAAGCACAGCTGCACTACTGCCTTAGTTAAAGTTGTTGAAGATATAAGGAAATCTACAGATGATGGAAACGTAACGTGTCTTACTCTGTTAGATTTTTCTAAAGCATTTGATAAGGTCAACTACAACATGCTCTGTAATAAACTGTTAAGCCAATACAATTTTTCGTAATCTGCTGTAAGCCTAATATCTTCTTACTTGATTGGTAGATCGCAAGCAGTTGTTTCGAATAACAAAACATCAGATTTCCTTCCTATTGTTATGGGTGTCCCTCAAGAATCTATCCTAGGGCCATTGCTATTTACACTCTATATTAATGATCTACCTTCCCAAGTTAATTATTCTTCTACACATATGTATGCGGATGACGTACAGGTATACAAAAGCTGCATATGAAATGAATAAAGATCTTGAAAGTATTTCGCTATGGTCAAGAAATAATGAATTATGCTTGAATTCCACCAAATCGAAATGTTTAATTATATCCAGGACGAACAAAGATACATCATACTTTCCAAAATTTTTTCTAAATAACGCACCAATAGAATTTGTTGAGACGGCTAAGAACCTTGGCGTAACTTTTAACAAAACTCTTCCCTACCTAGATGTATTAGATTGATAGGTTGCACGCGTAGATTCAGGCAGAGACTATGGGAGCATTTTCGGGAGCTGAGATTATGAATTTTTGTTCCTTATTTAGTTTTTGTTTGTTTTTTACCTTATTTAATCTTCCACTTCTTTTAAAATTTAACATTTAATTTTAACAATTATAACAGTTATATTTTGTTTCTCTCTTTTTCTTTGTAGTTTTTATATTGTAATTATTAAGTCGCTTAGTATCACATATTGATTTATCAAATGGTATAACATACCGAAACTTACACAAATTTTATAAGATATTGTATCTTTTAGTGTTAAGACTATTACTCAAATAAATAAATTGAAATTGAAAGGTATTACATTAAAAAAACCATCAGTTTACCAAGTACGACACCCAATTACATGATAAACATCGAAACAGCACTATCACCACTTTTTATAAAAATCTTAAAACTGCATTTGGACTACGTTTTGCAACTTCTCGATCTGCCGGATGAAGGACTTCCAAAAATCATGGCCATGAAAATAATCGAGTGGGCTTGCGACAGATTTTGGGCTTTATTCAAATTTACTCAATGGAAATATAAAGGATTCCAGTCCCAAAGTTTTGCTATGTAGACGAAAAATACAGATAAAATTGTGTAAACAAGGCTACATCATCATTGCATAGATCTACATATAATCTTTTAAAACATAATTGTGCGAAAGAAAAATTTTCACAGTACCAATAGTAACGAAATAATATCGTCAATTTTTTTTTTTTTAATGAGAGGAGAACTTGTACTCTTAATTATGTTCCTCATCGTTCTGATCTTCCGATCTTATGTAGCCTCTGCAACCTTTCGGAGAAGGAAGATATCATCCGTTTTAGTAGGAGATGTCCCAATCTTAAAGAAATACGAAGTGATAGCAAATCATTTGTGAAGTTCTGTTACTTCTCAACTGCGAAAGTGATTGTTTTATGAATCTGCATTAATTTAATCTGGCAATAATTTTTTCGGAGTTGGTCTTTTCAACAGCTGTCACTTGATTTATGCTGAGTTTGGTTTGCTATATCAAAATGAATAGACTTTCTCCTGAACAACGTTTGCAAATCGTTTGCTGTGGAGCAGAGTATCGAAGAAGACCCGAATGAGTCGATATGCCATCGCGCGCAAAAATTGGAGCTGTTCCCATCCACTTTATGGACGATTTTGCGGAAGGATCTTGGTTTGCGGGCTTACAAAATCCAGCTCGTGCAAGAATTGAAGCCGTGGCCATCAAGCGCGTCGCACGTTCGGTGAATAGGCCCAAAAGGAGAGTTCAGCGACGAAGCTCACTTTTGGTAGAATGGGTACGTTAATAAGCAAAATTGTCATATTTGGAGTGATCATAATCCACAAGCTTTTGTTGAGACGCCGTAACATTCTCAAAAAGTCACTGTTTGGTGTGCTCTATGGGCAGAGCGAATCATTGGTCCATATTTCTTCAAAAATGAAGCCGGCCATAATCTTACAGTCAATGGGGAGCTCTATAGAACCATGATTAAGTCGCGGCCGCCACTTGCACGAAATCATTTTTTAAACATAATGGTAAACCCTTATCTTTATAATAAAGTTAAATTCTTGGCCATAATATTAAACAATATTCGTTTTATTTCTTCTTGAAACACATCTAAAAAAAACACCGTTTATAACATGATAGAGTATACCTACCAAACAACTGTACAAACATTTCATCAAAATATTTAGAGACGTTTTCGTCTTTACCTTTATCGATTATAAAGCAAAGAGGTACTGTTATTTAAGCCCTAAAATTAAAATTTCGGAAAGGTGTTTTGTAGTAAAAATTTTAACGTTATAGGTATTTCTGTTTAATTAAATCTTTCTCCAGAGTCGGCGAACATTAATTTCCTTTAATATCTGTCACTCATGTGCAGCCCACAAATAGTCCTTTTATTCAACTGTATGTGAGTACACAGTACCTTCCCACATAATGGTATCGTAATATCTTCTGAAGAAGACTGCGCATGAAACTATTAGAGATCCTCTTAGTTGTTCAAGAATGCATAATGTCAAAGCCAAGCTGTCGCTTATAATTACAACTGATGATGCGAGCCTATTACGTACAAACAATGCGTCCGGAAGAGGAAATTGTTATTAACGTACTTTAGCAGCTACCGCTATCGTCATAATACCAGCTTTTGGCCTTCGTACAATATACACGAACCTATTATGAACCCCTGATCCTTGAGCCTGAATGCAAAAGAACAGTAACATTGACATCTACAAACGTGACTCCGCCATTACATTCAATGGACAAATGATGCGGCGCGGCGTAGCAACACCAGAAGACAATCATCACTATCATCAGCAAAAACAACAACACCATTCCCATCCTGCAAACGTGTGAGTGTGTGGGCCAAAAGTCCTTGACAGTCAGAAACAGAATGATGATTGCAAGATGTAGATTTACGTGCGATATCCCAAAGCCAGTTGTCATCCTTCCTTTTCTACTTCATCATCATTGCTGGTATTGCTGGAACTGGAGCTGAAGCTAGGTTGATGCCAGACGGAGCTGTTTTTATCTGTGCTATCTTCTTGCCTCGCGCGAATAAATTATGCAATTAATCCCAACCACCGATGTTCCACCCAGAGACCCACAGAGCCAGAGTTTCTCTGATGTGTACCTATTGGTGTCCCCTGAAAAGATTACCGCCGGGGATTTTTCATGGATTATGATGAAACAAGAGTCTGAACACTCTTCGTAGTTGTTTGACCCAGTTTGTTGTTGTTTGTTTTTTTGTTGGTATTTTTGTAACAGCGCAGCGTTTTTGGTGGAGAATTTTTTAAGACAAAATACATTCTACGATGGGCGCCAAATGTGATTTGAATATTTGCTTTTGTTTTGTGGCAAGTTCGGTTTTTTGAAGTGTCAAATGTTATTTGGGTTTGGTGTTGTAAACACTTAAGCAGAGTTGTGGTTTTGTTTAAAATTGAATTATGTTGTGGTAGTTTGCATTTGACAAGTTTGATATACATACATACTTTAGATGGAGATAGAGAAACCAGCTTTGAACATTTTATCGACCTTCTGAATTCAAACACAGTTAAACTTCTAAAGAATAGTAAACATAATATGCTAAATCTATACACATAAATAAAATTGAAGTGTTTTTAAAATCAAAATAACAGTTTTTTACTTAATGTATACGAAAGGATATACAGTACTTATAACAAAAACACCACTTAAACAATTTTTTTCTGTCTTTCTGTTTGTTCCGGGTAATCTCGGGAATTTTACTGACAGGTAGCTGCCCGATTTCGGGAATTACCATCAGCATTTTGAGATTTCTGCAACATGTGGTAGATGAGGTGAAGGACATAAAGCCAATGCGTTGGCTATGCATTTATTGCGTTGAAGCACACTCAGTCCTTAGTGCTCTGCCCATTAATGGCCAAGTTGCTTCCGACACATCTGACCATCGTTCTATAGCTTAACACGGTTTTGAAATAGAATTCAGGGCCATAAGGAAAAAAAAACAGCAGAATTTGCTTTGGGTCTTCAGAGCTTAGCAGCATCAGCCACATTGCCCTTCAGAATTATGTCAGCAGATTTTGGTGAGCTAATTCGTCGATGAACTCCGAGACGATAATCTTCAAAGTATAATCACAGTCGGGGACAAAAAACTTTATCTGATGCCGTGAACATTGCCAATGAACTAAGGGTCAGAAATCTACGGAAAAATCCGAGCTACCTTAATTAGTCCTCTTAGAACGCTGTATAGTTGATCCTACAAAACCTGCAGTTACAATTAGATTCTGCAATACGACAAGCTAAAACAAGTCCTAAAGGCATCTTGCTTGGAAGAATTGAGGCTGCTGAAGTGTGTGAAATGACAGAAATACTGAAGGTAGTTTTTTCAACAAAAATCAATTTTGAAGACTCGGAGCTTCCACCGAAGATAAGGAGAAGATTCTTGAATTAATAAAAAAATATGACGCTGTCTTTTCTAGATGTCCATTGGATTTTGGACGTACCCATATAGTGAAACACACAATTAATACCAATGGCGCAAAGCCCATCAAAGTTCCAGCCAGACGGGTGCCTCTGGCGAAGCGAAAACTACTCAGCTAATTGGGGGTAGGATCAGCAGAAACGTGGTGAAAAAATCGTGCAGTCCGTGGGCTGCTCCCATTTTCCTCGTCAAAAAGAGAGATGGGTAGCGAAGATAAAATGATGTCATCAAAAAGCACTTCCCTGTCAAAAATAGACGAACTTCATTAATCTGTGGCTTGTTGTAGTAATGTTTTTGAACAATGGACCTGGAAAAGAGATATTGGCAGGTAGAAGTTGACCCACAAGGCAAGAAAAAAAACGACATGGGAATGGGTTTTTTGCAGCTCTGCTGCTACCTTTGAACGCCTAGTCAATCTGATTCTTCGAGAAGTCGCTTGAGAGTTCGTCCTGATTTATATAGAAGACATTATCGTCTTCTCGAAGACTTTTGAAGAACATATATGTAAGTCGTTTCAAACCAGCCTTCAAGAGACTCCAAGCAACTGTTCTTTTCACAGAAAATGTATTCTTAATTTCAGCAGCATTTCAAAGTCTTTCGCAGAATTGACCAAGGAAAACGTCGTTTAGAGTGAAAACGAAATGCTCAAATTATGCTTGATTAATTCACCAATCTTTCTTTCCCAATAGCTAACGTTCTCATGATCTTGGGCATCAGTACATCCAACATGGGTCTCTGAGCTGTTTAATCTTAACAGCAAATGGTTTTGGAGTACTACAGCCGAACTCTTCCCAAATCTGAGGAACAGGACAACATCTGCATTGCCATGCTTCTGGCAAGACCGTTTTACAGTTCGTCAACTGTCAGCATTGTGACAATCAAGAAGCAAGAGTTTTGTGGATATGAGTAGTTCTAGATCTGGTAGTAAATAAGAAGCTGATCGTGACCTCAAAATCGTAATTAAATGGGTGTTGACTATGAAAAGGCGCCTCGAATCAGAAGATTTTAAACAAACTATGACGTGGTTTGGGGTAGAAAAATCGCGAACTCCCTTACATCAGCAGGGCTTCATGCCAAACTCTATCAAATGTTTTGGAAATCCATCAAAATCAAGCACAATAATCTTACTTTCACCAAAGCGGTATAAGGATTTGTGCCACTGTTTGGTGAGATATGCCATCAGATCACGAGTGGAACGATTACTGCGAAAGGCATACTGACGGTCATGGAGAAGCTTTCGGTCTTCGAGATATTACTCAAGCGACGGTTAATCAGCGCTTCCATGACCTTAGAAAGAAGGGATGTTAGTGCTATGGGTCGGCAGGAAGAGGGAGAGGAGGGGTTACCTTTCTTAGGGACAGGGTAGACAAATGCTGTTTTTCATCTTTTAGGAACGATTCCAGATGAGTAGGGGAGATGGAAAAGCATTCGCGGTGGCTTTGTCAGTGAGGAAGAACACCTCTACAAATGAATGGGGGTCTCAATAAACACATTACCCCCAGCGGATATGTGTTAATCGAGACCTTTGAGAACTCTTGCTTTGTACGAGTGCGGAAAAAAAACTATCCCATGGAAAAATTTACATTCTCAAGTAAAGGAGGGGCAACGGTGCTGTGAGGAAGCGTAGAGCTGACAGCGAAATCGGCTGCGAGCAAGTTTGCCTTCTCTTCTCTGAAGAGTAGACAATAGGGATGTCATTAGCGATTAGCGTTGGAACCGAAGTTCAAAAATTTGTACAGCCTTTGCTACATTGCAGATTTTTTTGCCGTAATTGTTGGTCATGCAAACAATTGGTTCAATTACGGAGTTGCATGCCAGCTAAGAAAACTATATTGTCAACAAAGAGAAGGATAGAAGGAAGAATTAATAGCACAAGTGTTAAAATGGAGTGTACAGTCATGTGATATGACCAGTTTTCTATTTAAGTTTTCGGGCACCAACACTAATTTTTTAAATAAATTTTAAATAAATTTCAATCTTGGACGTTGTTTTCTTTTTTTTTATTTTCTATTTTTTAGAACTGCTTTATTTGCACATTTCCGAACGGGGCAATCCAAAATGAATTTTCTGTAAATTGTTGAATTGTTGTGAGAGATATCTGATGTGAAACATTATACTCTTCAACTTGATGCTATCAAAATGCATGCCAATGTTACTTCAAAAGCATGCAACCATTTTAACAGTAATTCCCTCCACTAAAAGTTTTGATATATCGTCCTCAGAATATGATATTCGTCTTCATTTGTATTCCGTTTTCACATGATTTCCAAGTTGTAACAATATAAATAACCAACATTTATTCATACCATTTAGTCCTTAATGAGCGGAGACACATGACCACCGGCCAGTTAGCTATCATTTCTAATTAAGCAAGTTTCCCAAACCAAAACAAAATAAAACAGATAACTTCCTTAAAATAAATGTGTCGTTTTTGCGCTTGCATTCGTTTCCCATTTTCTGACGTTCGAAGTCCTTAAACAGTTCATTTCCAACAGTCTCAGTTGGTCGGTGAAGTTGAAAAATTCAAAAGCCCAGAACAGTTCATATTTATTTATCCTTCACATCAACCTGGGCCAGGAGTAAAAAAAAAAATAGACAAAGCCATAGTGTCACACTTGAAAGAACAGTCATTTGTCCCTAAGCGGTGGTTTCATTACTTTTGTATCCTTCTTTTAGTTTGTCAGTTATATCAGTGATCCTGGGTGGTGGCGGGGCTGGCAAACATTATGTTTAACATCACTAAAGCAGACACTTTTGTTGAGTTAGAATAGTTCTATACCCTTTTTGTAGAAACATCTTCCCTTTTTTTATCCGTTTTGTTCACATTATCGTATCCTTTATTGTTCTGAACCCGCTATAACTGTGCTTTGCTGTGCGCCAAAGGGCTATAAGTTCAACTAATGTTGTCTTTGTAGTATAACATGTCTGCGGCTACTTTTTACGAACGAAAACAGCGTTTTGCCGCAAAAAGTTAGCAAATGTTTACCGCAGGACTGTTTGTTTTGAACTTTTGTGGTCTTTGGTTGGTTTTGTGTTTGTATTCTATAATGGAAGGAATGGAAGACAGATATAATGCCATTGTTTGGATACTCGCCCGGAACGTTTTGTAACTATTTAATCAGAGAGCAAAGCAAACCCAGTTGGTGGTAACCAAAGGCAGACAAGTGACTAGAAGCATTTTTGTGCTCTAAATGTGGGACATTTGTTATTTAATTTTGTTAACCAGAATATCTAGAAAAGAAAAATTATCTATTGTTTTTATGATGCTTTTATATTAGAATTTAATTTGTCACAGTGAAGACTTTATAAACTTAAAGCTGTTGTGTGATGAGTTTAAATTATTTATTTAATAATATAGTTTAAAAATTTATCAACGTATACAAGAAAATCAAATAAGCACAACTGATTGCGGCGTTTAGAAGAGATTCTTAAGATTCCGTGTAGAAGGCAAAAAATTCTAAAGTCGAGCCGAAAAACAGTTTGTAAGGCCTTTATGATCAGCCTAGCTTAATATAAATGTGGGAAGGGGCAAATCCGTAAAGTGGTCTTCAATACTGCCCCACACAACACAAAACAGGTTAACTAATCTGAACGCACAGGCAAAGACATACCTCAAAGAGTAACCGCCCCTCTTAATTATTTTTCTCATTTACTCTTGCCCACTATATTCAATATGTACATACTTCAGTTTAGTTTAAACTTTAAACCACCGTAGCAATCGCCTCGTTTGCAATAACGCCACCACCTTCGAGTGTAGAGTAAGAAACTTGCAGTCAAACAGTTAATAAAATATACTCATTATAACGTTTCATTGAAGTGTTTTTTTTTTATTTAAGAAATCGAGCCAAAGAAAGCATTCTAAACAAAGATCTTACATGGATGAATAATTTGTGTGAGTTTTAAAGGACCTGAAGGGCTTCCAACTCTTTTGCTTAAATTGTTCAAAAATGAAACAAAGTTCGAATTGCTTTACGATTTTAATGAAAAATTAAGGCTACGGAAACCACCTTATTTTGAATCCTTTTGGGAAGAAGAAAAGAAATTTAAAAAAAAAGATGTAAAAACGAAGAAAATCTCATCAACTACGGCCGGGGGATTAATTTACTCGTTGCTTTGGCTGACTTTTCTTTAAGACAAACAAATTGGATGATAAATTGAAATGGACTTAGAGTCCTTTTGATTGATGCTACATATACAAATTATTAAAGGTTGTATGTTATATGGCGAAACATTCACACAATTTCAGTACTATTAATGGACCATAAGGTGGGATTACGTAGGCTTTACAACTAAGTAGGCATCAGTTTGGAAACAACAATGTGGGAAACTTTTATAATTTAATTTTATCAACTTGAGATCCTCATTTTATTATTTATAGAATTTCATAAAACCTTAGTCAAGAAGTCAGCTTAACATGTGCAAAAATAAATTTTCTCAAGAACGTGATTATAAAAATACACGATAATAGTCAGTAGATTATTGGTCTAATAACAACCATTAACCTGGCAAATTACTCCAAGGTTCGAGGTTCTTACTATGGTTTATTATGTTAACTTTTTCTCTTCAGGAAAAACAACTTTTTGACAGACTTATCCAGCTACGATATTGTTGACTTTTTTAAAGCTTTAATTTTTCTTAACTCGCAAGTTATGTTGACGGTAACCAGAAGCCTTACTCAAAACAAAAAGTCCTGTTTATTTAACAGGCAACAGAACTAGCTGGGAAAGGTTTCGTACAGAAAAAATGGAAAATTATGAAAACTAAAAACCTAACTCGACAAGAATTGAACCCGCACGACTACATTCGTACATTCGCCCAATGGGATCAAAATGAGATTGCTGTTGATTCCGATTTTTACAAGAAAATCTAGTTCAGCGATGAAACTCATTTTTTGTTTAATGGGAGTGTGAATAATCCTAAAGTCTTTTTAAGACGGAGACGCCGTTACATCCAGAAAAAACCGACAGTTTGGTGTGCTTTATGGGCTGGTGGAATCATTGGTCCTCACACCTCATTGCTTTAAAAACGATTCCAGTCAGAAGGTTATAGTAAATTGAGATCGTTATAGAGCCAGGATCAAAACTTTTTCGCTTATGAATTGAACGCCTTGATGGCAAGGGGGGCAAGACGCCACATAACGCATACCTCAATCGATTGGTTGAAGGAAACATTTGGTGAGCGCATAATTTCGAGATTTAAGACCGTTAGGTTATTTTATAAGGAGGTATGTGAAGTAGGTTTTCACCAATAAGCCGAGATAATTGACAATTTGCAAAACCAACACTCTCAGTGTTATTACCAGTATAAGATCTGAGACTTTGAATTTTTTCTCTTTTGGCTAGGTCTGTGTTGCTGTACAGGTATTTATTGTATCGTCTTCTTTACTTTCTGTTAAAGCATACGGGACCAAAAATCACCCGGAGAATCTTTACCTCAAAACAGCCTAAGGCGTCTTCATTCGCTTTTGACAACATCCATGCGCCTGCACCATAGAGCAGGACTGGGATGATGAGGGTCTTATAAAAAGACAATTTAGTTGCTCGGCCTTCTAAGCCCGAAGTAGCAGCGATTGACAAGAGTCATTCTTCGTTTAATTTCAACGCTGGTGTTCTTGTCTGAGTTAATAGCGGAGCCTAGGTAGACAAAGTCCTTAATTACCTCAAAGTTATATGTCAAAGTTATGGTGATATTTTATCCAAGACGTCGATGTTGGGTGTCTCTTCTTGATGACAGCATATACTTAATTTTGCTTTCATTGACTGCTTAACCCATTTTCTTCTTCCGTCTCAATACTCCAATACTCAATACGTCCAATTATGTCAATATCATCGACGTATGCGAGTAAATGGACGGACTTTTGAAAGAGGGCCTCTGGTGTCGGTGTTTGAGTTCTGCACTATTCTTTCAAGTATATGATGTTTAAAAAGTCACATGACAGCGCATCGCCTTTTTTAAATCCTTTTTTGACTTCAAAGGTGTTGGTGTGATCTTTACCGACCTTGACGGAACAGCGTGCGTTTTCCATCGTCATTTTACACAGGCGGACGAGTTTGGCAGGAATGTTAAAACTGCACATTGCTCTATATAACTCGTCTGTATAAATGCTGTCGTACGTGGCTTTGAAATCGATGAAAAGGAGGTGGGTATCGATTTGAAGTTCTTGAGTTTTTTCCAAGATCTGCCGTAATGTGAATATTAGATTGATAGTGGACTTTCCTGGCCTAAAACCGCACTGATATGGACCTATCAGGCTGTTGACGAATAGCTTTAGATGTTCACACAATACGGCAGGAAAGATCTTGAAGGCGATGTGGAAGAGAATGATACCCCTGTAGTTTATGCATTTCAGAGGGTCTCCTTTATTAAGGATCGGGCAAATAATGCTGAGATTCCGTTCATCGGGCATTCTTTCTTCTAATCATATCTTGCTTATAGCCAAGTCATCATCTGCAGCTTTGAAGAGCTCGGCAGCTAGGCCATCGGCTCCGGCAGCTTTGTTGCTCTTAAGCATAGATATAGATAGCTTTACTGCATCCAGATATGGTAGGAGGAATTGTTGGTCTACTTCGTCTAGATAAAATAGACCATTTTGCCTGACAGCAGAATTCGTTTCGTCATCGCAGTTATACAGTCAGCAGAAATGGTATTTCAATATTCTCACCATCGACTGCGATTCCATTACGATGTTTCCTTGATCGTCTTTGCAAGCTTTAGTTCGAGCTCTTTAGCATTACAGTTTCTTTGCTCCTTTTGGTAAAACTTTCGAACTTAATTCCTGCAATAACAGCTCTCCATTTTCCCTATCGCGATTGTTAGAAAACTATCAATCTACACATAATAATGACATTTTATCGCTCAAACATGAAATGCAAGAAGTAAAATCATCACTTTCAAATGTAAAAACTGACACATCAACCAACCACCCCGAACTCGCGGAAATACGATCAGAAGTTGCTGAGGTTAAACACTTACACGAAGAACTTGAAAATAAAAACGTTTCTCGCGACGCTCTTCTTTTTGGGATACCTTTAATTGAAAACGAAAACATTAAAAAAATATTATAATCACTTGTGTCATGTATTAAACAATCTCATACGCCACCGTTTCTTGATTTTTATTATCTTGTTGGGATATTTTTCCTTAGCCGAAATAACTGAACTATAATATTTTCGTTTGCTGCTTCTACTGCCGATGCCATTGGCCTCTTATGACATGACTTTTCCATTATTTTTATTAATTTATAAAATTCATGCAGTCAACTTTTGATAGTGAAAATTCTATGGGCGGGACGCTTCGTTTGATGATTTATGTTCTTGGTAAACAAAAGAATGGCTTACGGGTTTGTCATTAAAACACACAGAGTTTATTACCTAAACTAGATGATTTTAGAGATCTTTTTGAAGGAACTTTAGTTGATGTTGTTTGTACTTCTGAATCGTGGTTTTCAAATAAGTTAACAAATGAGATCTATAGCGTAAAGGGATATAATGGTTTTCGTGGGGATAGAGTGAGAAGGACCGGTGGTGGAGCTGCAATATACGTCAAAATGTTCTCTAAAATGCAGAAGAATGCCTGGAAGTTAAATTGATTATGTTTTTGTAGAAATCCAATCTGTGTATAAGAATCTTCTTATTCACTTTATAGATTATTACCGAAGTATTGATCCTGCGCCTTTTTTCAGACTTTTAGAAAATATCTCTACAGAATATCGGACTTTGGAGTAATCTTAGAGACATTGGTGTGGCTAGGACCAATCAGAACATTAATATAAACGAACTAAACCGTCAGTTTGTAAGTCTGCCGTACCCTACCTTAAACGTACTGCCATTGAACACCAAAGAGCAGAATGGGACATGTTTTGAATTTTCTTGTGTGAATAGCCTGGACATAGTCGAATGTCTGCTCTCAATAAAGTCAAATGCATTTATTTTTGACGGAATTCAACCTAAATTTCTCAAAATTATTCTTCCGACAATTCTTCCGGCACTGGTACATATTTTCAATTTTAATTTAAACAACCGGTAACTACCCACCTCAGTGGAAGAAATCAAAAAATCATACCTGTTCAAAAGAGTTCCACAAGGAAAGAATTTAGACCGATTTCTATACTTCCTTTCTTGTCTAAGGTGTTTGAAAAAATCCTCCAAAGACAAATAAACCAATACATAAGTGCAAACACGATAGTTGTTACTTCAGCCGTTATAAAAGTGGTAGATGATATAAGAGAAAGTTGACGAAGACAAAATTACTTTTTTGATACTTTTGGATTTTTTGAAAGCTTTTGATACGGTTAATCACACAAACCTCTGTAATAAACTTTCGATATTATTTGGATTCTCAATTTCAGCAGGCACTCTTATATCATCATATTAGTATTAGAGGTCAGAAGCAGTCTCTGTAACCAATAACACGTCTAATTTCCTTAACAGCAGCAGAGAGGTACCACAGGGTTCTGTTCCTGGGCCCCTGTTGTTCTCACTGTATGTAAATGAAATTCCGTCCGTAGTTAAATCTTCAATTCATATGTATGCTCATGATGTCCAAGTCTATAAGAGCTGCTCTCTTGGTATGATAGAGGACTGCGAATATGGCATTGATATGGACTTAGATGAGATCTGCACTTGATCTGAAGAAAATGGGCTTTTTCTTAATCCCAATAAAACCAATGTCTCGTATTAGCAAAAAAATCGTGCGACATGTCATATTTTTCAGATATCATGCTAAGAGGTTCTAAAATTGAATATGTTGACAAAACAAAAAACTTAGGAGTTATTTTTACCAGAACGCTCACGTGGAATGACCACATAAATACTATAGTCGGAAAAGTATATGGAACATTGCGTCAACTATGGGTATCCCAATATTTTACTCCATTGAAAACACGTTCATTGCTTGATAAAACACTGATTGTTCCCCATCTTATTTACGGCTGTGAGATTTACTGTAATTGTGACTCTGCGAGTAAGAGAAAACTCAACGTCGCTTTTAACAACATTGCGCGTTATGTCTTTAATGTAAGACCACGGTACTGGGGGCTTTCAGCGGGAGTTAAGATCCTTTCTCACTAAAGCTAGCTAGAACCTCTCTACTTTTGTTATTTGGTTTGAAACCATATTTCAAACTTAATGGTTTTCGTATATTCTAATTAAGATTAATTTATTATTATATATTCTTATTAAATTCTAAATTTCTAATTCTAGTACAGATATGTTAACTTCGCTTCAGAAATTTATTTAATGTAATTCTTTGATATCTTAATCTAAATTTAATCAATTCAATTAAGTTTCTTCTTCTTTTTAAAATTTAATTTTATCTTTTACATAAATTCAAGTTTAAACAACACTATAAATAAGAGTTTTAATTCTTAATGTGAATGTCAAGCAAAGTTAATAACTAAATAAAATAAATAAATACTAACTATTACAATATTTCGTCCCGCAGCAAAGTCAATTAGCCTGAATCTGTTATCGGAGGTGGTGTCGCAAGCTGTGCTTTCCGATTGTAGCACCAAAGTAATCTTCTCTCCTTAGCTTCGCGTTAAAGTCGCCTTGGATAATTTAATGTCATAGCTAAAGCACTGCTCATATGTTTGTACAGGAGCTCAGAAAACATTTCTTTGGTGTCATCATCTTTTTCCTCTGTGGGGGCATGTGCGCATATAAGGCTTATATTGTCGAATTTAGCCTTGATGTGGATTGTCATGAGGCATTCGTCGACACTTTTTGTAACTCAAAACCTTTTGTCTGAGCCTGCCTCCAACAACGAATCCACATCCAAATAAGCGATATTTTGTTGTCCATTGCAGTTGCCGTAGTAAATATCGCAGTTTTTCATTTTTTCTTTTGCCCGGGACGTCACATCGAATTTCTTGGATGGCGGTTATATTTGCCTTACAGCAGGCGGGGGCTTTCGCTACCTATTCGGCTGCACGTAGTCTGTTAAGGGAATAAATATTTCATGTACATATCTTATATTCGTTTTCCTTATTTCGTTTGCAGGGTTAGTTAGTAAATCCGCCCCTATCCGAGGCTTCTGATTGTTTCGCAACTAGTTGTTTTTTTCCGTGGCCGGGAAGTAACCCCGACGGCACAAGCCCCAACCTGAAAGACCAGGTCCTTATTATGACTCTAAGCACGAAGAGCCGCTCCTTATAGGCCTGAGCTCCGAAAACGTCGTAGTAGCCCGTATAAGGTGCTCACTAAGTACTTCAACCTGACTTGAACTGTAGACGCCACCGTTGATTCCATCTAGAGAGTTCTTCCGCTGCCTCATGGATGCAAGGAGTAGTGCCTTAGTGGTAACACCCCCTTCTCTCGTTATAGTTCTATGCCTCTTAAAAGCAGCCTTTATTTTCTTTACCCCAGAATCATCAAATCCATAAATGACATCTAAACGCTTGGAAAACCACGATTACAATGGATTTTTCTTATAAAAATCCTAAATAATAAATTTAATTATTTTTACTATTACTATTATTATTATTTACAATTAATAATTGAAAACTAAATGAATTCCAATTATTTTAATATCTAAAATATTTAAAGCCAGAATGGTTTTTCGAATAATTCAGATTCTAGTTATTAAACAACCAAAAATGTTTACTGCGATGACTTGTATATACCATAAATGATCCGATGTTGACTTTTATAAGGGTTCGTGTATATAAAATTTATCCCTAAAAACCGTATGTTAAACTTATTAAAAATCAATATTTTGATTTTTTTTTAACTACAAGTTAACCTTTCATAAATAATTCCTACAAACCTGCATGTTAGCAGGTTAACCATCAGCATCTACCTCCTACATTTCTCATAATCATTTTGTAATTTGGCTTAACCTTTCGTTACTTCCTGTGAAAATAATTTTATAATCTTTCCAAAGAACACAAAATACCAAGAGTACACCATGTAAATAAAAGTATCTGGCTAAAGGTTGAAAAAGTTCCAAATAATAGCAATCATTAGTATGAGAAATAATAACTTCAACTCCAAAGTCCAAATATAGCTCATTAGTTGGAATATCTGCAAAGGGACCATTTCCTCTTTAGTATTTACTACAAATCTACAAAAGGGGGCCTGGAGACGAGGGAGAGAGAGAACACAACATTTTAATTACCAACACTGAGGAAAGTTAATTTTTTCGGACAACCCTAATGGGAGGAAGTGTTACAACCAGGATCCACTTGAATTAAAAGTTACAATTCAACTTGCTGAGTAGATTCTATTTCCATGACATTGTTGCAGAAGTAAAATATTTTGTATCCTCTTCATCTTTCCCTCACCACAAAAAAAAGGAGTGGTTTCCACATAAGGAAAAGTTTTGTCATACAATATTCTGCCATCGCATATGTAAGGGGAAGTCGTTAGTGTATAGTTATGCTGGAAGGCTTTTTTGTTACTCAAGTTAACAACATAAAAAAGGAATCTGTGGTATCCTTAAGTTTGTTGTTTACCGCAGGCAGTTAAAATGTTAATGCATGGAACCCAGAATGGGGATGGATGTGGGTGCGATGTAATACAAAATGAATATTCAAGGATATTCACTTAAGTATAGTTATGCCGTTGAAAGCATTTTCTTTCTATAAGTTCACAAATCCTCATGACACCTGGCTGCATTTAATTAATTAAAAATGCGGATGAGTAAGGGAAAAATGAGAAAGAAAAGGATTTGCAGAGGATATAAACGAATGAGGGATTACTGCTTCTGTTGAAACTTTGTGATGGGCTGCTTTGCAGAGAAAGACAATGATAATTAATTATAGTTTGCTAACAAAAAAAAAATGGAATGATGCTGTTTAAGTTAAAAATGTGTTTATGTTTCCTGAATTTAAAGAAGGATATCACCCTGAATTCATTCTTTTTGTGGAGTAATAGTATAAATTTAAGACGTTTTAGTTGAAAATGTCTTAATTTTAAACGAAGTTCATAATCGAACAAATTGATGTGTCTTCTGTTCTGTGATACTTTTTGGGCCAAATTGCATCGTTAGAGTTTAAATAAGTTTTGAAGACCAGAATTTGAAATGTTTGATGAGATCCTACATAGTTTAATGATAATTTTCGGAACTTCATGCCGACTTTCAAGCTGAAACTTGATGGAACCAACTCGCAATGATACGTGTACTGAAAGAAGGTGATTCTGTAGAGTGTAAATAATATACCTACTAGGACTTAAAGAGTCCTTTAAAAATGTATACTTATTATTTGTCTGTGTAAATAATATATCTACTAGGACTTAAAGAGTGCTTTAAAAATTTATTCAGATGACTGGTATGTGCAATGTGCATGCCGGCACTAAAATAAGAACTTATTTGGCCAGTTCCATTTTTCCGTAAATTCTTAAGGCTAGTTTTGAAAAACAATAGAACTTATTGGATTCAAATAACTTGTGAAGGAAGTGCTGTTTAAGTTTTTCTTGAAAATCGGGAAATCTTGGAAACATTCTGATATAGACCGGAAAGGAATTCCACACCTTATACAACTAACTGTTTTTAAGTAACAGTTTAGTTCGAAATAGGTTAACAAAAAATTCTTCCTCCGGCAGAAAATGGAAATTGAATTCTTTAAACAATTATTGGCGAAGTTAATGTTAATGTTATACCTTTGGTAATTCATTTCAAATAAAAGCCTTAAGATAGTTCTTTTCGACCAAAGTTATAAACAAACCTTACAGTTCTGTTGTAAGCTATTTTCAACTTACACAAGAAGTAGCTTTCCAGGTCACTAAAAACAGGTTAAACATCAAATATTATTGGCAACAAAAGTGATAGTATTCAATTTGATGCAAAGCCCGAAAGATTTCTCCAGGTGAGATTTTAGTTATGATTAATAAAAGAGGCTGGAATATGGAGAATTTCACCACCAGTTCACCACAGAATTCGTTGACCAAAAATTTGCAAATTTTTTTGAATATTCGAACGAAATTCAGTGCGTAAAGTTTTAATGCTGTTAAGTCAAAAGTGAAGTAGTTCTTCGTTTAGGGATTATAACAAAATTTCAAAATTTCAACGAAACAAAATTCTAATAAGACCTTCATATATGTGCATGAAAATGGGTAATAATAGAAAATCGTGCATGCTTTCAACGAGAACGTATAAGTTGACGTTTTGGAAGACGAAAAAAAAATGCAGATAGCTTTCAAATTTGAAAAGACTAAGAATCTGATATCTTATGACCAATAGCAGAGCCATTTTAGAAGATATCTTATACATAGATCAGTGCATCACAACCAAGTGGAAGTGGAAAACTTCGTTTTAATCCGGTAGCTGGGTTAATATATTTTCAGTGAAAACAGGAGCAATAAAGTTTGATAGAATAAAAGGTTAATAGATCCGACTTGGTTGTTACTGCTAAGTTTTAGAGTTGATATCCTTAAAACTAAAAAATGCTTTTAATTTTTTACTTGTAATTATAAGTAAATTTATGAGCGCGACAGCTCCTTAAGAAGTCCAGACCTTGTGACTTATAATCTCAAACCTTCCTGTATGTGTTGTGAATCTGCAAGCATGGATGGAATTTACCGCTGAATCCGAACGGCTATATGAGATGCACTTTTTCGAGACACATTTTACTCTTGGAGGTTTTGTCAGTACCCTTGCATACACGGTATTTTTATGTATCATTGTATTTCCACTTGGAGCTACTTTGTTAATGGAGCCTAAAATAAAAAGTTACAATTCGTACACCATCTGTTTTAGAGTAGAATTACGCAACAACCGAATTTATGGCTTAGTTGTAAGAAAAAAACAAATATATTTACATACATACGAAATTCTATCTTTCAGACGGATAGTCTGTCTGTACGGATGTATTTTGATCTAAAATCTTGAACGGTTGGGCCAATCGTCTCTAAATTTAGAACATAAGGTAATTTGGAAATTCTACAGATGACTTTTTTTTTCAAATTTCTTACCTCAAATACTAACAGTATCTATTATATAACCGTTAAGTATAAACTCATTTTTAGCAAAAACAGCTCCAAGATTTTTTATGTGTGGATTATATTTTGTAAAAAAAAATAAAAGATGGTTGTCTAAAATGGTACCTTCCACTTTCCATAACCGTTTATTCTTCGACTTTCTCAGGCACTTGTTATCTGATTACAATCAAAATTGATATTCTAGAAGATGGAGGTAGACAAAGTACTTTCACTTTGTATTATTTTCAAATATTTTTAATAATAAAAAAAATTAAAAAACAGTATCTTGAACCTTTCTCTCTTGCGATTATAAGTAGGTACTACATATAAGGTAAGTTTAGGATTCGTGAATATAAACAAAATTGAGATAACAATCAAACAGGACATCATCATCAAACGTCTAAAGTGATAACCTACGGTACTTATGGTTCTTTTGACATTCCTCAGAGTAGAAATCGAAATTTAATTTAATGTAAGGCCTAAAAACTAAGGTAACCTTCCATATAACTTTTAAGGAAAAGATTATTTTTCTCGAAAACGGCTTATTTTTAAAATAAATAAAAAAAGTATTTTAAATTTTATGATGAGCAGTATATTAATTAACTATAAAAAACTGCATATACCTACTAAAATCTCAAAAAAAAAAATTGGATTTTATAAAAAATCCGTCCTAGAATTTTCTTAATATTTAAGACTGCATTTTTCTAAAAACAGTTTATTGTTGTAGTTTTGACAGTTTTTAAATGTTCGTACCGAGTGGTTTTTCTGTTGAGTTTTTTTTTGTTGAGTACTAATAATAATATTATTATAACTTGAAGATATTGTGATGTGGCAACAAGTTAAGATATTCGGAGGATACATTTTGTAAATTAACGCCATCTGTTGGATTCATTGTGTACAACAACCAACATTCATTGTGAGCGCCTAAGAGTATGCTACATATTTGCAATATGTTTTAACTGAGTACTAAATCGAACTTGAAGTACCAATTCGAGACTCGAATTAGCACCGAAAGCTTAGATTGTGCCAGAACCAGACAGAAGCTTCCAGAAGCTTGTAAACTTATATAAATACAAGAGTAGATTGCATTGAAAGTTCAGTTTATTTTCGAAAGTGGAATTGTTAACAACTGGAAGTATTAGTAAAAAGTGATTGAATTGAGATTAAAAAAAAGTGTTGAATTATAAAAACGTATTTGAATTGTGAATAAGTGAAATAAGTTAAATTGGTGTTATTTAAACTGAAAGACGTTGTGTTTTATAAAATAAAGAGATTTGTTTTATTATTGTGGAATTTTGATTGAGTTTTATTGGTCGAAACCCAGGCGAAAATATTACAATATTATAACACTTTTCTCAACTGCCTTAAAAAAAATATTGACGTATATAAATTTGATAATTACTGACCTTGCCAAAGCTTTTGATAAAATTAGCGACCCAATTATCTCTATTTAATTTGAGGAATATCCACCACCCATATGAGATGGTTTAAAGATGCTTCATTTCTGACAATTAAGGAGTTTAATTTCTGTCCTCACTTTGATCACATTTCCAAAGCAAACTCATTCCTTAGTCAATAGAGTTTTCTGACCTTAACGGCTCTATCGTTTTCCGGTACTTCTAGAATCAATATCTCTAAATACTAATCCTCTTAACTTTAGATCAAACACTTTTTTCCGCACCCCTACTCACCACCCAAAATATGTCTATTTAAATTCAAAAAGTAAAATTATGCCTTCTTTCAGTAATATACATCACAGGTTTGACTTCATATTATATAAGTTTACATAATTTTAAGTATTTTTATTACTTTTTATTTTAAATCGCTTGTGTTAGGCCAATAAATATAAAAACAATAATTTTCATGCAGCCTACAATATCGTTACCATGGCTTATATGTCTTGAAGCCTCCGTCAATACGCCGAGCAATTCAGCATTTAGTCGTCTCGGGAATCAAGCTTTTTTTTCACCCTGTTGTTAATAGCAAAGCAACGAAGAAGCATTTGTCTAAAACGGACATTAAGAATAAATAACTTAAAAGCTTTTGTAATTAACCCGACTAAATCGAAGTCAGTATCGTAACAGAATTATTAACCAGAAGTTAGAATCTCAGTATTTCTTATATTACACCGTAGACTTTAAAATTGACATTCGAAATTTATGAATATATTTATTAAATTAATTTAAATTAAATGAAATGCATTAGCATTACAAAAGTTTTTGTTCTTACTTTACATTTTAAAATATAATAAAATGACTTAGCCATGTAATGTCATGAGACGCCTCTAAGGAGCTGACACATCAATCCACCCATTTCCAGCCCTCCAACATAATAGAAATTAATTAACATCCAACGAAAAAAGCATAATTATGTTCAGTGCACCACATAAGCCCACCCCTTTCCAGCTACACAAATGAATTAATTCATAATAATGCCTTCAATTTATTTCCACTACAGAACATAGGTAAGCTCTTTCAGTATCCTGTAGTGGATTCCATTGGTACAAAAAAAAAACTTATCTGTATCTGGGACTAGACTCGACTAATTCTTTCCCGGAAAACCCACACACACCAACTAACAACATTTGACACCTTTGCCTGGATGTGATTAATGACATTCTTGAAGAAAAAAATGAGTCTTTGCAAAGGAATGTGTCTCACAACATGACTGTTTACTCTGATCCTTAATCATTTTGGGGAATTTTCTTCCTGATACTCAAAAGACGAGCATCATTTAAAAGAAATTTGCTGACCATTAACCGAGAATCCCATCAAATTAATGGCTTTTTCGTTTAGTTAGGGTTCCCTAATGTTCTCTATCACTACATCTTGCTCTATTTTTCAGTTTTATTGTGATGTTCTATGGGTAAATTCTACACTTAATCATGTGGTATCCGCCGTGATCCAGGTTACATAAATTTGTGGGTCTAAATTAGGTCTATATTGTGACTTTGAATGGAGACATTGAAAATCATTTATCACTGCTCACAGTGGCTTAGCTTTTTGATAGAAAATGCTTGGGTTTTATCAAATAAGGTGGCCAAACCTTATCTTGTTTATTAATTGACCATGAGATTGACAAATAAATTTGTATGGAGTATATTCTGGTTAAGAAAGATATTTCCCTGAATTTATTACTATATTTTTTCATTGTGGTATGAAAAATTAATACATTTCAGAATCTTCTTATAATCAAATTAAAACTTAGTATAAAGAGGGTAAATTTAAGGCTCGCAAAAAACTCCATGAACATCTAACTGTGATATGTTTAATGTACTACAAAGGGCAAATTAGGAACAATACAAAAAATATTAATTTCAATGACCATTACTTGTCGGCTAAGAAAATTTTTCTTTCAACCTTGCGTCCATTCTGTTAAATAGAGACTTTCTGATTTGCAATTGAGTAAGACACAGTTTGGAACTCAGATATGGAAAATCCAAAACTGGGTAGCCTTCCGACTTTTTCAGAAGTTAGCCAAGTACGAACCTCACAAGGTAAATTCTAAGGTGAAGAAGTGGAAGAGTTATGGTTGTTGGCAGGATCATAATAATCGTCGGTTAAAAAAGAAGACTAAGAAGAAGAAAAACACAGATCATTCAGAATTTCCCCTGAATAGGTATAACTTCTATTTATGGTGATCTGATGGCATATCCTACCGAAAAGTTGGAACAGATTCTTACACTGTTTTGGAAAAAACCACGGTGACTAGGACCTCGAAGCTGTTAAAATTTCTACTTACCTTAACCAGCCTATTCTATTAGTAAGAGTACAAGAAGGGAATTACTCTAATTACAGAAGACCGGAGATCAAAGAGACGTCGAAGAAAACTTACCTTGCACCTTCTACGTAATGACGTACAAAAAATACCCAAGACTTTCAAAGGTAGGTACCAGCATCTCCCAGAGTATGTCAAGCATTTATATTCTCCCAGGCAAAAACTGAGAAAATGACTTAAAAAAACCACAAGTACCAAGTCAACTTCAATACGTGAACATGGTATTTCGGAATTCCATCCAGCACCACCATAATATCAAATTTACTAAGCGATTACAGTGCATTAAACCAGGACCGAACGCATTTAAAATAAATTGCACGACTATATCGAACGTACTTGCTCATATGTGCGTTTACATTGTAGAATAAAATTTAAGAAAATTTAAGTTAACATCAAAGCATTTATTTGATTTTTGTGACTTTTCATAGTTCGAATAAAATACGTTAAATTGTATTGAGTGTAATAATTTAAACGCTATTTTATTTCTTAAAGAAATTTTAAAAAGTGTAAATTTTTTTTTTCAAAATCGTAGGAACGGTTTTTATATATAACGGGGTTTTTTTAACAACTTCTTACAAAAAACTAAAAAAAAATAATTTAAGAATACAAACTTAAGCATAAAATTAACATACATTTAAAAACAAATTTAAAAAAAATCACCTATCCGTTTTCAAATTGATTTTTCAAAAAAAAAAAAAAAAAATTAACAAGAGGCTTCCGCCAAACAATAATGCCACTTTTTGCATCCATTATACACAATTTCATCAACATCTGCTACTTTCCCCAAAAGTGGAAAACAGCCAAAAATATTGCAATACCAAAGAAGGGGACTAGAAATACAATTACCAGTTTCAGGCGGGTATACTTTCTAATTAACATCAATAATATTCTGCATTCTGCAATAAGTCATTCTAAGACGCCTAAAGAAATAAAACAAAGAATTCAAAATTATCCTCGAAATGCAGTTTGGTTTTCGTCAAAGTCACTCGACCGTTACCGAAGTTCTAGTCCGACGTCTGCACAGCTTTCAACAGTAATCGCGCTACTTTTGGATGTATAAAAAACATTCGACAGTTTATTCAAGGGCCTAGATCATTTGGAATACCTTTATCATTCAATTATCATTAACTAACATTTTGCCTTCTATTTCCTGTTTTTTTCTTTATTTGAACGCGCACAAGAGATTTTTCGTTTTCCTTTACATGTGGAGTACAATGCGCTAATATTAGGAAGATAGGAAGGGGAAGGACAGGAGGTGTCGATTACTATTGGTTTTGAATGCTTACAAATCAAAATGGCAAGGGAAAATATCACCCGATAAACTATTCCAGATTCGTGTTGTTCGGCTAAAAACGAATCCCTATATTTCACGGTACGTCTGAATTGGGATCAAGGGTGAACTGATTAGCATTCCTTGCGAGACGAGTGTTACGGGAGAAACTTTTAAGGGGAGGAATGCAGCTAGCTACTTCGAGTGTATTTTTTTTATAAAAGATCCGTTAAAATAAGGAAAGCCATGAAGCATTGCATCGGTGTTCTAGAGGGGCAATAGTTTCAGAGACATGAAGTGACGTTTGCAAAGCACCTGCTCAGAGGTGGGAGAAAAACTCTGAGTTTAGGACGTATAAGCGCTTTAAAAATTGTAGCCAGATCAGAAGGGAAAAAAACTTCTTGCATCGATACTGAAAACCTAAGCACTTAGCAGCATTTTTGGGGTTCTCAAACATATTGCCGTTCCAACATAGGTCCTTTCTGACACACATATCGAATACTGGGAGCTTTTCGGTTTCTTCGATGCAAGTGCCATTCATGAAAAATGAGGAAAAGAGTTGGAGACAGAACGGAGCCCTGGGCACATCAGTATTTATTTTTTGGGAATCAAACTTGAATCCGTCCAATACAACTTGTATTGAACGGTCCCAAAGATTCTAATCCAACAAACAAAAAATCATCAGCATTTCCGATAAGAGAGCTTCATGCTAAACTCTATCAAATGTCTTCGAAATATCAAGCGCAATAGTCTTATGTTCACCACAGCGATGCAAGGATTTTTTTCCACTGTTTGGTGAGATATGCCCTCAGATTACCAGTAGATTGATTACTGCGACATACTGACGGTCATGCAAAAATTTCGGTCTTCGAAATATTCATTAAGCTGACGGTTAATCAGAGTTTCCATGATCATGACGTAACTGCTATGGGTCGGCAGGAGGAGGCGGAGGATGGGTCCCTTTTCTTAGGGTAAGGGTGGACAAATGCTGTTTTCATCTTCTAGGAAAGATTCAAGAAGAGTAGGAGCGATGAAAAAGCTTACACAGTGGCTAAAGAAAGATAACTATGCGTTTCATCATGTACACCAGTTACTGAGGAAAAGAGACGACTATGTAACTGTAAGGTACAATACCTTTTATAATGCAACCGGATGTTGCACGACGCTAGTTAGAAGAATTAGAGAGATAGTAAAGAAAAGTAGGCTTTGAGCCATAATCGAACCCCGGCCCCTTGACATAGTAGTCCGTCACACCTACCGCTATACCACGGGATACAATCTTCCTACTTTCACCCATATATATATCTTAAAATATGTTTGGTTTTCATTTTCTACTCGATTTTATTTACACAAACTTTTATAAAGACCACTTGTTGGAAACCTAACTCACTTCAACCACAAATTCCACAGGAAAATTCATTATTTTCCCATTGCAACTATATAATAATTCCCAGATTATTACCCTTTCTTCCTTCCCACTTAAGTTACCGACAAAAATATTTTTAACTATGTATATTTTCCTTGGCGTTTTAAGATTTCTTAAAAGAAATAGAAATAAAAAAAGAATAAAACTTCCCATAAATTCTACAAAACTTGCACTCCAATGCACTCTTGGAAGAAACCTTTTTCACAAATTTAATTAATGGATGAGGCTTGGAGTTTTGTGCACATCCCCATTGCCACAAGATGCAATAAGTAAAATAAAATTTCCATCCTCCTTCTATATCTTTGCTCAGTTTGCCAACTTACGTAAGATTTATTTCTCTTTAAACTTGCATTTGATTTTAAATTTCGGTTTTCTCGACAGAAGAAAAATACATGTATATTATGTCCTCAATCCCTTTTGATCCTTTTTGGGAGAAATTTTGTGGTTGTTTTGTTTGTTTAAATTCATATATGTGGGTAAAGAATATTCATATTTTAAGCTTTTCTTTAAGAAACATACCACAAATATGTGGTTTTTAAAAGAATGAAAAATAGTACGTATGTATACGCCATTAGTAACAAAAGAATTTATTTTTGTGTGTATCAAAAACAAGCATGAGTGCGTGCAATAGAAAATATATTTCTTAAAGAAGAAAACACTTGAAAGACTTAAATCAAAGACGAGTTTTTTTTCTTCAAAAAATCGTTTTTAATAATTTTTATGAGACCAAAGTACAAGGTTTTGGTTATTCAAACAACTTATAAGGCCATATTCTTCCACAGCTATATACGGGTTCACCATTGCTTCTATATTTCAATACAATTTCAATACAAGCAATTTAAGGTTACAAGAATTATTTTAATTTCAAGCGAAGAATAAACTGTAATGAATCAATATTCCCCACAACATATTGAAGCTCTTAAGTAGATTAATGGCTCAGTACACGAGTACCGATAGATAGAACATAAACCATTTGGGTCATCAATAGAGGGATACTAGCTGCCTGGTATTACTCTCGCGTCATTTCTCTGTATCTATGGAACAATCGATACAACTTGACCACAAATGCAAATTACATTGAGCAATAAATTCAAATTAAATCGACAGTAGATCGTAAAAAAAAAAGAAGAAAATAGTCGTCTACAGTACGCAATATCTACAAGGAGATATAAAATAAATTAGATGGTCGCCAAAGCATTTAAAATTTCAAAACATTTTAATATTTAAAGCAATAAATAAAATCTTAGAATTATTGTACATTAAAACAACAGAATATACAACTCTGTGAATTAAACTTTTTTTTTTGTTTAATAATTAATTTAATATTAGGAATTTTTAATGGGAAATGTAAGGTTTCTATAGTGCTTCCCTAAGCCTTCCATATGGGAATAGAACCAAATCTCCTCATGTATATAAAAAAATACATTCTGTAAAATTTTCGCTAATGTCGTTTGGAAGAGAGAAATAGTAATATCAATTTAATGTCAATCTTTTGTTTCCTATAAAACTTATAACCGTAAGGGGATTTTGACAAAAAACAGAAAAAACGCATGTCAACAGCACGCAGTTAGTTTTCGGACGGTCCTCCATCCGACTACTAACCACACGAAACGGTGCTTGATTACACGAAAAGCAATGCTTTATCAAAGCAAAGGTTATTGACAAATGATAGCTAATACCTACAAAAATATCCTCAAAATCAGAAAATTAAGCATTTCCGTTTCATTTATATTGCAGGTATAAGGAAAATCGATATAGTAATGTTCCAACTTTTTCACATTCCACAGAATTTTATCTCCACATTTGTTCCTGAAGTACTGAACGCAATCTTCAAAGTTCTTGTATATGACTTCCTGAAGGTGAGTGGTTACATAACATAGTCTTCATATTCAAATTCTTGTATAAAACTTTGGTCACCAGATCCCGACAGAAACGATCACTTGAAAAGCTAGAGCACAATAATTCAAAGATCTATGCCAACTGGATCGGTGCAGTTGACGGAAACCCCGACGGTGGTTCAACCGTTGCACTTTTGGAAAAGCCACGGACAGGGAACAGCTTTATTTGCCACCACCAAAAGAACTACCCTATGTTAAAAAACCTGTTCTATATGTTCTTGTGGCTGACGATACTATGGGCCCGAATATATATAAATATGCAACGCGTATTTATTTATCGCCTGAGGCGTGCACGTCGCATAATGGAAAATGTCTTCGATTTTATAAAAAATAATTATAATAGTAATAATAATAATAAGAATAAAATTTTTATTATGTATCTATAAAGCACAATGCCGTTCAGAATGCAAACGAATGTTGCACGACACTAGTTAGAAGAATTAGTAGAGAGATAGGAAAGATTTTTTTCGGCGCAGTAGATGGAGAATTAGGTGACTATTTTGTCACTTAAAACTCAAGGACGGCTCTAGGTTGCACTAAGAGTTAGAAAAATTGCTTCCCAAACTGAGAACTTAGGATCTCTAGCTTAACAAGCAAACATCTTATCTACTTATGTCAGCACATTTCCACGTACTCCGGAAGCCAAGTAATTAGGGCACAGGAAAATAAAAAAAAAGTGTTGCTCGCATGCTGTGTGCTTCACAATTACTTGTTAAGCACAAATATAGGGATGTACGTACTTGCGAAATCCTTCGACAGTTACGACAACGATGGTAACTTTGGCTACTTGGTTGAGGAAGGTGAAGTAGGGTGGCAATACCAAAATATTTAATTGTTAGCATGTTCATTTTTACTTTCTTTATATTAAAATAGAATAATTTTTGGTTTTAATTTATTAAAATAAAATATACTCATTCATTCAAATTTGTTTAAGGGGAAAAGACAGTTTCTGAAAAAAAAATAAATACTGTAGCGCATGTGCAACATTTAAGATTGGACATCGTTATATATGATGTGATGATTGATTGATCTTTTATAAGATAATATCATAAAGTATTATTAAAGATGTTAGGTGAAGAAAAATACTTCAAAAGCATAAACTCACATCAGACTATGGCCGATACCAATATAGTCAAAAGTTAAGCATTGAATAATAACAATTCTCAAAAAATTTCATCAAAATCGTAAGAACCGTTTTCGAGTAAAATGAGCTCTTCTTAAACGGTCATATGGCAGGTACCGTTATTTTTAGGACTAACAATAAAATTTCAATTTCCATTTTGGGGAATGCCAAAAGAATCACACACACCATATTTGAAGTTTATCGCTTAACTGGCTGCACAATGAGAGCCAAAGCCGCAATACGCAGCCGGAGCCGCAGAGAGCTGTCGTAATGTGTCGTACGGCTTTTTTAAAACTGCCCACAATGGAGCCGTGCGATTTTTTGACAATTGAAATTTTATTGATATTACCTGTGTTCTTTTTTAATTTGCAAATAATTGTTGTTAAAAATCAATAAAAGTTATTAAAATGGAGTTATCAATAATTCCACAAAATTTCTCTAGCGCGTACGGCTTCAATAATTTTTTAGTTTTCGTCCATCACGTTTTTTTCTGTTTTGACAACTAAAAAAAGAAACACGTACGACAAAGTTAAAAGTTAACCAAGCTTTGCGGCTACATATTGCGGCTCCGTATGCAGTTGCGTTCCATTGTGTTCACAATATTGAATTCGTGTGTATTCAATATTTGACAGCTGTTGCAGTTGCGGCTCCGTAAACGGCTGCGGCTTCATTGTGTTCAGCCAGTAAGCCGTTTAGGCTGCAGCTTGTTGTACATACTGAAAGAGAGACAGACATTTTTTGCACTAACTCTTTTAGAATTCTCTATGATCGTAATGTCGTGTTTGATTTATTGTTGTCTCAATTTTTTTATATTCTCGAATCCTAAACTATAGTCAATATAATCGCACAGGCACATTCGTGCCTTAAAATTAGTGTATTCTAAGAAAAGTTTGTACATTGCATCAATTTTCAGGATACGCAAATGATGTGACATACACAAATTATAAATAAATAGTCATAAATTAATTTTTTTTTTTGATAGTAATATTCAAATGTATACACAAATATTTGTGTATTTATTTGTCATCTGATCTAAGCTTTAGACATTTATTTAGACTATTTCTTTATAAATCCGAGTGCAGAATTAGCCTTCGAGATTACATGCATATATTTTCAGATACTTAGATAATACCTAAATTTATTTTCAAAACCAGACAAAAAAACTACATATTAAGAAAAAAACACATATCTTAACACATTTCATTAATTTTTATTTATCTGAACCTCTTAAAAAAAGACCCCAAAAATACAAAAGATATTCGCAAAAACTTTCTGCCAACATCCAAATGCTTGAAGTTCTATCCTTATAATCTTTTATCACCAAAAGTGCTTAAAGTTTTTTTTTTAAGGGTTTTTATCCTTAAGCCTCAATGTCAATATTAAATCATATATCCTTCGTTTTCAATCCCTTTTGTTGAGATAACACACACAACAAACAAAATAACATTTTCCGCTTGTTTCGTGTAAATATGAATAAAATCCTCACTCATATAAAAACATATATGTAAACCTAGTACTACTAATACGTACTTCTCACCAAAAAAAAAAAAAGAAAAAATATCCTTTAAGGGCTCAACCAATATTGTATACACGGGGTTGGTTCTCTAAAAATACAAAACACATGTACATAATGTATATCTCTACACATCAAAATATACAAAGATACATCTTCTTATAGTTTAGGAGCATAGGCTGACAAGAAGATTGCGAATGAAATAGAAAGAAGAAAAAAAAACATTCCTTTTGTTATCAACATTTCACTTTCCTTCGGTGAAGGACATCAACAGCAGCGGAATAGCAGGAGCACACAAACCCTCAAATAGGAATCCTTCCAGCTTCATTGTTTGCATAGACTTAACAACATTTCACATGAATATTCATTGTTTGGCAAAAAGAACATAGATCCTAGCTCTAGCTCTGGAACATACGCACAAACAAATGTAAACAAGGAAGATGGATTTTTCCAACGTTTACCCAGTTCCACCAGACAAAAATACTTCCCTTACCGTTGTTTCTTGTTAAAGAGCGAATGGTAGCTTTTTAGAACAAGTCCTTAAGTACATGGTCTTGTAAGGGAGTCTTTAAATTTTTGGAAGCATCAGTGGAAGATTAGATGTAAGCCCATAGCCCATCCTTGTCTATTGTTTAGTTATGTTTACGTATTCGCTCTGTTATTTCTGTCAAGATACTCCTTTGAAGGTTTATCACTTTAACGGTTTGAATAGGACTTCATTTGTCTTATTTCGACAGTAAAGTGACACGGATGGGTCTAACTTGCATTTGTTAAGGAATTAATATTGGATGTTGACAGCCACATCCGTATTTTTTGTATCTTTAGAATGAAATTTAGTTTGAATTATTTTAACCGCTTGTAACAAAGCAGGATCTTTATGTTGGTAATAAAAAATTAATGTATTTTTCTTGCAGTTTTAAAAATAAGTTTTCAAATTAAAAAAACAACCTAAAAAGGCTTGGAACCAGAAGGAAAATATTGTTCCAATGAAAACCAGATTCAGACACATTGGTGCTGTAAAAGTAAAAATATGGTTTCAAGCAGCAAAAGACTCCAATATTTCAACATCCACAAATAGCGATATCCATGCGGCTATCACCATTACCTCCAATGGAAGGCACACTCCCAAAATTCTGGATATCCTTATCATCCGAGGAGCCAGTATTTACTCTGATTACTATCTCTTTGGAAGCAAACAGGGGCAGACTTAGAGAGCCAGGTCCCTAGGCACTTGACATTTGGGGGCCCCTCCTCCATATCCCAAACATCATATCAAAAATTCACAACCCGACCTTTTGTTGGGTAAACCTCTACTTTAGTAAGATTTAGAATCGCTTTTTCTCAGAAATGGTGAAACTTAGGAAAAAGTGTGAAGCACTTGTTATAGATAATTGCATGATCTTTATTTTTGTCTCAGCTATTTTTATCATAAAACTAACCGACTTGCTTAGTAATTAAAACGAACAATTTTTGCGACCCTTGACATTACTTAACAATTTTTGCGCGCGTTGAATCGATGAGGACATAGTTACATTATAATTGTGTTCTTAACCTTCAAGCAAACTTTCAGCTTTCTGGGAATTTAAGCAAGGGTACCATAATTTTCGGGAAAACTTGACTAGACTATACATTTGTTATAAGATTTAAAGCATAAGAAAAGGTAGAAATTTAATTAACTTCATTGAAGTGGTGTTTGACTGTGGTGCTCTCTAGTGCAGCAAACTTCGTTTATAAAAGCTTTATCTGTATAATACACTGTGAATATACCAGAGGCCACGCAGAGTAGATAATACTAAATTTATATTAATAATGTACTTTATTTTATCTTTTCGTGAAAGCATTATCACTGATTTTTGTGTGTGGCGCCCTTGGGGTCGATTCCCGATCTGTGAAACTGTGAAGTAACTACAATAGGCGTGTTTTTATTGGTACATAAGTGTGTAACCAGCCAGTAGAGCAAACAACAACAAACCAAAAGTGTCGATGATTAAGGTAGTAAAATGAGTGAATATAAAAAGTTAAGATAAAGTTTTGAATGCTTTGAAAGAAATGTCAACCAGCTGGAATGTAGAAGCATTTTTGGGACTTGTATTACTGTGCTAGATATAGATTACCAAAAAACACGACTAATTTTAGTTTTCACAGAGACTTTTCATTTTATCATTTCATGAACTCGCTTAATGCGATAATTGTCGAACTCATTGTTATAAGTTCCTATAACAATGTGTACTAGAAAGTTCTAAATGATAAATGCTGCAGTTTTTTTAAGATTAATTAATCAGTATTGATTAATAAAACATTCAAAACTGTCACAGAATGGTTCGGTCCTCTATCATTTGCCTTTGCCATACATGGTTGCATGATCCAAAATTAGTCTCAAAATTGCGGGATGATTTGGTTGTGAAAAATTATTTATTACTGTAAAAATGTTGTGACATTTTTTTAACTTTTTTACAGATCGAGAATCGTATTGAGCGTGCGGACATGATAAATTTATCATTTCATACCCGATCGGCACCAAACTTTAACAGAAACCATCCTTGGACTAAACTATATATATACCCTGCAAATTTCATAAAAATCCGATTGGTGGTATAGGAGTATACTTATATATACATACATATATAGAGAAGAGAAGATTTCTATTACAATTATATTCTCTGTCACTTTATTTGCTTTCTCTGAAAAAAATTGTTTTATTTTGATATTATCTCCCTGAAATTACAATTTCATACACAATAAATAAATATTGTTTGAATAAAGTACGTTAAATTGTATTGAGTAAAATAATTTAAACGCCATTTTATTTATTTAAGAAATATAAAAAAGTGTGAACTAATTTTTCGAAATCGGAAAAGCGGGTTTTTAAATAAAACGGGTTTTTTAACAACTTTTTTTTTAAACAAGTAAAAAAAAATAATTCAAGAATATAAACTTAAGCACAAAATTAATAAAAAATTAAAAACAGATTTAAAAAAAAAGATTTCAAAATATTGATTTTTCAAAAAAAAAATTAGATTATTAAAAATACAAAAAAAAAGTTAATGCGAAATTACTTAGGCTACCTATATCTTCTTGAATATCAATTTTAGTAGTAATCAGATCACCAGTTTTCGAGAAGTCAAAGAAAAAAAACCGGTCCTATGGGATACAAATTTATTTTTGAATTTTTTTTTTTCAAAAATCAATATTTTTTAAACTAATCAAAAAAAATATTTTAAGTTTTATAATCACATGTATATTAATAAGCTCTGAAATTAAAAAAAAAAATTTTAAAAAACTAAAAATAAAAAACTGGATTTTATCAAAAACGGTCCTACAATTTTCGAAATACATTTTTCATGAATTCTTTGTTATTTAAGACGTGTGATGGCGTACTTCGTTGTTTCTAAGAATCGTTTAATATTGTGGTTTGATACTTTTTATGAATTCAAACTGTGTTATTTCAACGCAAATGTTATTGTTTCTGTCATAGATCTTGCTTTCCAATGTAATTATGCACATAAGAGCAAGTATGTGCGATCCAGTCTAGCCCATAGTCTATGTTAATCCACAAGCTGAAGAATAAGATATATAAAAAAGATTATCGATGAAGTTTTGTCAACGTGGAATATTATTTCCTTAGATTATTATCACGCTATGTGGATTTATGTTTGACGAGATTTTTGAATACTCTAGCAAATTTAGGAGTGCGGTAATGTATTTATCAAAATAGAAGATTCATTCTCATTCTCATTCTCATTCTCAAGTACAAGTTGAACACAAGTTACTACTTGATGGGCTGAAGTTTGCAAAAAATTGTTTGGTTAATATTTCAATATTAACAAAGAGATATGTATGTTGAGCATTTTCCATTTGAATCTACATTACTTATTTCATTTTGCGTTTTTTTTTTAAATCTAAATACATATGCAATATTAAATTTTAAGTATTTGAACTATTAGCATTTCATTAGCAGACCATTGGTCTGCTGTTATAGTTTATTGCAGGATCTTAAAAAATTATATCTTATAAAAATAATGATACATATTAAGAGAAATATAAATTTTTCCTTACCAGTACTTTTGGATGAACGTTCGTCTGAATTTGCTATATTGTTTTTTGATATGACATCCATTATCAATGTTTAATATTTTTTGAACCTAAAACAAAGATACAAAATAAATATTAAGTTCTTTTTCTTCTTAAGACCTTAGAAAAATATTCTTAATATAAAAATAATGCTTAAGTTACTTTAGTTATGTTTATGTATGTATGTATATGTACAATGTCCTAAATAACAATTTGTTAATAAAAAAAGTCACTCAAAAAATATATTACTCATTTTGGTTAATGTAGCTTTTAGAATTTTTTTAAATATTGGTAAGCAGTTTAAAGAGATGTTTTCTATTATATATGTACATAAGAAGCAGAGACACTTATAAGCAGTGGCAACTGAGCCCATGTGTACATTACTTAAAGCAGAAACACAAACAGTCTTTACGAACGACTTTGACAATTTGTAAAAGTTCAAATATACACAAATAGAACTTTTGATCGCTTTCTGACATTTTACTCAATGAATATGTTCAAATTGAAAAAAAAAAATAATATTTTTACTGTAACTTCTTAATATTTACACATTCACGATGACAGAAGAGCGCGTTAAAGCTTTATATTCGTAACGGGATGAAGTGGTGGCGACCCTTTTAAACCTACATCGTTCTGAAAATCGTTCATTATAAAAGGTTCTCAATTGGGGCTTAACGAAATTTGTAAATATAAAAATTTTATCATGGTCTCCTCTTTCAGATTTGTCCCGAAAAAGTGCATCTCAAGTAGCCGTTCGGATTTAGAGTTACATTGGTACATTGTAGTGCATAAGTCCATTCCACTTCTTCAGATTCCCTATTCAAACACAGGTATGGTAGAGAAACAATAGGCCTATAGGCTTCAAAAGGAGCTATCGCTCCAATAAATTTATTAAAATGTTATAATATGTATGTTTAAATGTTACTCAAAAAACGACATTTTCATTCATCCATGAAAAAATTGGCTTTTCGTTTGGGTACCTCACTTGTTCTCTTGAACTCCTTCATTTTATTTACGATAATCATAAGGCAAGTATAGAATTTGTGAATGTAAAACAATTTGAGACAACAATCAAACATGACATTACGATCTTAGAGAAGCCTAATAAAGTTACTGACAAAAAAGTTATGTCTGAGTGTGAACGATCTGCAGCCTAAAGGGCTAAAATGATGACCTTCAAGTTTGGTATGTGTGGTTCTTTTAGCATTCTTCTGAGGGGTACCTCCCATATAACGGTAAAGGAAAAGCATATTCTATATATATATCTCTGCATACTGCATCTTGATTAAAAACCGGCCATTGTTGTGGTTTTCACACTATAAGTTTATACCGTGTTATTACTTGCGATTATAAGTACTATAATTCAAGTTATGCATTCGTGCAGATTAAAAATTTTGAGATAACAATCAAACATGACATTACGATGATAGAGAAACATATTTGAGTTACTGATAATATTCTGTCCGTCTGTCTGTCTGTCTGTAGGGATGTATTTTGGACTGCAGCCTAAACGGTTGGGCCAATCGTCTTCAAATTTTGAACGTAAGGTTATTTTACATTCTACATAGGAGTTTTTCAATTTTTTTTAGCTCAAAAATTAACGGTACCTGTCATATAACCGTTATGTAAAAGCTTATATTTCCCCAAAAAAGGCTACAAAAATTTTTATAAAAAAAAATTTCAAGAAAAAAAAATTAATATGGTGGGCTAAACAGTACCTCCCATAGGACCAGTTTTTTCTTCTTTGACATTCTCGAAAAAGGTGATCCGATTACAATCAAAATTGATATTCTAAAAGATGTAGGTAGCCTAAGTAATTTTGCATTATTTTTTTTTTCGAAAACTTTTTTTTTTGTATTTTTAATATTTTTTTGTAAAACCAATTTTTTGAAAACGGTGAATTTTTGTTTAAATTTTGTTTTTAAATGTGCGTTATTTTTGTGCTAAAGTCTATATTCTTGAATTATTTTTTTTTAATTTTAAAAAAAAAAGTAGTGCCCGGTGGCTTAGTGTAGAGTAACAACACACACACAGGAATGGTTGAGAGTATAAGTCACTAGGCCTTGGCTCCTTAAGGAGCTGTCGCGCCAATAAATTTATTTTATTTTTAAAAAAAGTTGTTAAAAACCCGTTTTATTTAAAAATGGTTCCTACAATTTTGAAAAAAAATCACACTTTTCTTCATTTCCTGAAGAAATAAAATGGCGTTTAAATTATTTCATCCAATACAATTTAACGTAGTTATTTATTCAAAACTATCAAGTCACAAAAATCGAATAAATAAATAAATCGAATCGAAAAAATAAAAATGAAACTCACGTCTTCCAACAAATTTATTAAATGTTTCTAAGTTTTAATTTTGACTTCAAAAAGGCAAATAATAAGTTTCCGTTTATTATTATTAAAAAAAACTAACTAACATTACGATAATAGATAAGGCGAAAATATTGGGTCCGGAAATTCCGTCCGTCTGTCTGTCTGTCTTTCTGTCTGTTCGCACCTTTACAGCCTAAACAAATGGGAAGATTAGCTTCACACTTTGTATTTAGTATTTATTTGGTAGTATCTCGGGAGTTGCTTTTTATTTTTGCTCTAGGTTGAAAAATAACGGTACCTGCCATACATTCTTTAACAAAAGGTTTGATTTTCTCAAAAATTACTCTAACGATTTCGATAAAACTTTCTGGGTGCTATTTTTTTTACAACAATTTTTCGAAATTTGTTCAATAATGGTACCACTCATAGAACCGGTTTTTTCAATTACAATAACCCCGATTTCAATAATATTTTGTATTTCAAAATTTTCAAAAACTATTATTTCGATTTTTTTTTAATTTTCTAAAAAAAATTGGTTTTTGAAAAAAATTGAAAACGGTTTGATTGAATATTTTTTAAAATAATAATTTTCCCAGATGAAAACTACAGATTTTCTTATAACGACATACTAAAAAAACTTTAAATATTTTTTCGAAAAGTTTTTGAAAAACGACTTTAAAAAAAAACTGGTCGAACGATTTTCAATATTTTTTTTTGATAGACATTTAGTTTTCCAATTTTATTGCATACTTAGTTTTTCCGAGAAAACTCTTAAACTAATTAAAAAAAAAAGAATTTTCAAAAAAAAAATAATTTGTTTTATTTTAATATATACAAATGTACATATGCAGCCACTAAGCAATTATCAAGCATAAGAACAAGTTCGTGCGACCCAGTCGTGCATTTTATTCAATTTTATTCGACGATGTGACCGCACGTATGAGCAAGTACGTGCGATCCAGTTGTGCAATTTATTTAATAAACATTTACAAGGAATTATAAAAGTTAAATAAAAACTCAAGAACACAAACTTTAGCAAATTAATTTCTTATATTTAAAATCAAAATATTTAATAATAATAATAATTTAATATTTAAATAAAAAAAAAACCAGAACTTACATACATGCATTTTAAATTTTCTCTTGATTTTTTGAAAAATGTTCCGAGTTTTTTTAATGCAACAACAGCTTTAAGATACTTTAATGCAAAATCAAAAAAGCTATCTACATATATGTACGAGTATGTTCTAAATATAAAACATTGTACACAACTTGTACAAAGGCACATTGCATTAAAAAAAAATGTCAAAACTTATTTCGAGTAAAAGAATTTGTATACTTAAAGATTATATGAATTAACAACAAATAACATAAAATGAACTCAACTGCCCAAGCTGCATTTCAAAATTCATCCGTTTCGACAAACAAACCGAATTGAGTATCATATTTCAAAAATTTAATTTTCTTAAGACAATTTGAAAAAGTTTTCTTCGCATTATTTGATACTTGTTTCATATCCTTTGTTTTTATGCATCATTCTAGTCCTTAAGAAAACTATAATGTTCTCTCATTTGCAGTCATTTCAAATGCAAACTATTGCATCCGTGTATTTTCCTAATAATTTCAAAGAATTTGTTGCGCAGAAAAAAATTCTCAAAGGAATTTACCCAAAAATGTTTTCCTTACTAAGCACAGAATTGCAAGTAATAAGAAGAGAACCATTATTTTTTAAGTACCTAGTTATTTTCTTGTACCGACGAACTACATTTCCTATTTCAATGTTTTAATACTTCCCTGCCAAATAGCACCTCACTTCAAGTACTTTTTAATCAGCAGTACGCTAAGGAGGAACTTTGATAAAAAAAATTCAATAAAAAAAACAAAATTTTATTTCCAGCTGCCTTCGAAGTTTGTCCGTGTCTTTTTATGTTTTCTCTTCATTGTAGCTACCTTGCTCCTCAAAGAAATACCCGTCATCATTACTATCATACTCAAGCAGGCGGGTCACGTTCCGCGGAGACCAACCAACACCATTACACGTGCCGCATCTAAGAAACCATAGCTACAGTGTTTAGCACGATTTGAGTTCAGAAAAAAAAAACAAAAAATTACACACCTCCCAACCCTCACTATACAAAGCTGTATGAAGTCCTTTTTAAAAAAAACATCTCACTTAATAGCATACTTCAAGGTTGTAGTATCCAAGTTAAGTGCAAGAAAATGCAGCGCATCATGCATGCACTTTAAAGAATAGCGAATCGTTCTTAACGCCAACCCGTCGCCTCTTACCATGTATCCTTCTAGTGCGAGCCAGTTTAGAAAAATATCTCAAAAATAGAAAAGTTCATAGCGAAATGATAATTAGCAGCAAACTAAATATGTATATACATAGCTACACACACAAAAATAAAAGGCACGACTGGGTCGCACGTACTTGCTCTTATGTGCTAATCCTTTTTAAGTGCAGGCGTCTTTTTGACAAAGATTTTATTTTAATATTTTTTGTATGACGTGCAACTTCCTTAGAATCGTTTTGGGGTGAAGCTCGAACGAACATGCGTCACGACAAAGGGATAAACACATAAATATATAGGATTGTTAGCTTTTGCAGTTTTTTAGTGTAGTATTATCTTTCCACTTGCTGCTTACTGTTTATAATATAATTTGCTAATAGAAAGATACAAAGGAGTTAAATTTTCATTTTGGTATGGAAAAATTTGAACAACTGGCATAAAGATTCGTCGGAATCAGCAGTATGGCAATAATGCTAGGTAAAGGGACCTTTATACGTCCCAATATGGGACCAATGGAATTTATAAAGGATTTAGGTACCTATAATAAGGTTGGAAGAAAGGTAGGTACTAAAATTAAGATACGTGTTCCAACTGCTGTTAAGCCAGTAGGTATAGAGACAATATTAAAAGTTAACACAGTGGTTTTGTTTATTTATAGGAAGGTGTAAACTTTTGTTTTCTCGATTGAAATTTTTGCATTCAGTAGTAATCGAATAGTTTTTTTTTATTTGTTAGTTGTTTTTGTGTGTTTATCAAAGGCTTCCTTATTTATTCTGTGCTTTTATGATGATGAAAAATACTTTAAAATACGTAAGTATGTATGTAATGTAGGTTGTCACTTTCTTTTATTTGACTAATGGCTTGGCTAGGGCTTAGCCGAGCAATATGAAATAAAATGTTGGGGAAAAAAATTTATGAATTCAAAAAAACACTACTCATAACGTTTTTTGGAAAAAATGTTGTAAGCCATCTTATTTCTTTTGCTGTTTTCTATTTATGAATTTTTCATTTCAAAATCGTTCGACCAGTTTTTTCAAAAAAATGTTTTTGTTGAAAAACTTTTCGAAAACATATTTTAAAATTTTTTTTAGTATGTCAATTTTAAGAAATCTATAGTTTATACTAGGAGAAAAATTTAAAAAAAAATCTATAGATCCGTTTTCAAAATATTCAAAAAACTATATATTTTTTTAAAAAAATTATTAAAATTTAAAAAAAATGTTTTTGAAAATTTTGATAAGCAATATTATTTAAATCATAAAACACTACATATTTTGAAAATTTCATCAAAATCCGTCAATTAGTTAACGAGAAAGTCTGATTTTAAAAAACCGGTCATATGGGAGGTACCGTTATAAAACTTTTTCTGAAAAATCCATTAAAATTAAAAGATAGATTTTGCACAGAAAACATCATTCTGAAAGTTTAATCAAAATCGTAGGAGCCGTTTTCGAGAAAAATAAGTTTTTTAATTAAAGTTATATGGCAGGTACCGTTAGTTTTGAAGCTAGAATGCCAATTCCAAAAACTGTCGGGTAGAGCACTCTAAAAATACTATATACCAAGTTTGAATCAAATCGGCCCAACCGTTTAGGCTGTAGATATCGATACGGACAGACAGACAGACAGACAGACAGACAGACAGACGGACGGAATTTCCGGACCCACTTTTTTTGACTTCTCTATCATCGTAATATCATGTTTGATTGTTAGAATTTTTTTTTTTTTTTTACGAATGCATAACTTGCCTTATAGTCCCTATAATCGCAAGTAAAAACTAATCTGCCAGTAAAAGATGAAAAACTCAAATTTTTTGCTATGCCCTAGTTTCGACATTACATTTTCTCCTGGTATTTCCTTCCAACACAACTTAACCAGCAAATAAAGTTTTCAACGGATTTCCTTCCGGTGCAGTCGTCGCAATGATTTTTCCTCTTTTCTCTCTTAACTTTCGTTTGCTTTTTTTCATATTTTGTTTTTCTCTCTTTTAACTTTTGTTTATTTTCACAAGAAAAGGAGTAAAAAACTTTTGGTGTATAGACATAGGAAACATATTGAAAAAAGGAGAATCGACGGAAATGGCTTTTGTGAAAGCGAAAAGGAATTTTAAACTAATTTTTGTAATGCACTTTGTGTTTTTGTTTTTGTTTACTTTGATTTGCCAATTGTTATTTATGTAGACTCATTTTGGCTATATCCTTTAGGAGGGTGATATTTTAGTGCTGGTTAAATCACAAAATCTGGAAAGCTTTATTTGAGTAATTTTTCATAAGATTTTTTAAAAAGCTATTGGAAACCAGAAATAGCAGTTAATTATGTATCATCAAAGAGGTTTGCTTTCTGTGTTAGCTGGTTCATGAGCTCTAGTGTCTTAGAAAATTGTACAAAGGACATTCTCTTGAAACAAAGTCAGTGTAAGGTTTGAGCTTATTGCGGCATTTTTATTGGAAACAATTTCAGCTGGTCTTGATGAAGTTTCTGCTATACTCGTATTGTTTTAAAGAAATGTGCTTTTTGGTTTGTCAGGTTTTTGTGTTTTGTATTAAATAAATCGTTGGATAATGGTGAAGTTCCTTGTCACTTGATAAATGTGGTCCAAAACAAGTATTTTGGAATTATAGACGAGGTAGTAAATTATCTGTGATTCCAAACTTGTTTAAAAAATTATTTGCGATCAATTGAGTTTTCATCATCAACATGGATTTAATAATATGTATTTGGTTTTTTGGTCTCCAAGTTGTGTGTGATAAAATGAAAAAGTGGTTATTTTTTACTTTTTTATTATGTTTGCGATTATGGGGACTAAGGCAAGTTTAGGATTCGTGAATATAAAATAAATAAGATAACAATCAAACATGACATAACGATCATAGAAAAGTCTAAGAAAGTTAGTGACAGAAAATGTCTGTTTGTCTATCTGTCTATATATATAACGAGCTGCAGCCTAAACGGCTAAAGCGATTATCTTCAAATTTGGTGTTTGTGATTCTTTTGGCATTCCCCAGGAGGAAATTGAAATTTTATTTTTAGGCCTAAAAATAAGGGTACCTGTATAACCGTTTAAGTAAAGCTTATTTTTCTCGAAAACGGCTCAAACGTTGATATTGGCTATCATTTCATCAGAAACAAATTTACGGGAAAAGTCTACTAACGGTATCTCTGATATTACGATTTTTTTAATGTTTGGCTTACTCGGTAACGGCTCTTTGGATTTCTGTTAAATTTTATACTTGAAAAGATCTAAGTTGCCAAATTATAGTTCTGCATACCAACATTTTGAATAACATTTTTTTCTAATTAAAGTTAATTTTTGAATTTTTTTTTAAATCAATATTTTTAAAACTAATCAAAAAAATTATTTTCAATTTTCTAATCACATGTATATTAATAAACTCTAAAAAACTGCATACCAACATTTAAAAAAAAGAAAAAAAATTCAAGAAACTAAAATTAAAAAAAACCGGATGTTATCAAAATCCTTCCTACAATTTTCGAAATACTTTTTTCATAAATTCGTTATTATACAAGACGTGTGATGGAGTACGCCATTTTTACTAAAAAACCGGTAAGTGTTGTGGATTTTAAATATTCTTTTTTGAGTTCAGATAGTGTTGTTTTTCTACGTTAATGTTACGTTAATATTACTTATTTTACTTGCGATTTATAGGGACTTTAAAGCAAGTTATGCATTCGTAAAAAAATTCTAACAATCGGACGTGACATTACGATGAAAGAGAAACATATTCTATCTGTCTGTCTGCCCGTCTGTATGGATGTATATTATAATTAATAATAATATATTAATAATAATTAATTAATTAATTAATTAATTAATTAATATTAATAATTAATATATATTGAACTACAACCTAAACAGTTTGGCCAATAGTCTTATGTTCTTCGAACATAAGGTTATTTCGCCATTCTACAGAGGACTTTAAAAAAAAAATTAGCTCAAATATTAACGGTACCAGTCATATAACCGCCAAGTAAAAGCCTATTTTTCTCGGAAACAGATCCAAGAATTTTTATTAAAAAAAATTAGTGTACTTTTGTAGATTAGGTTTTCGTGAAAAATAATTCAAGATGGTTAACTTAAAACCGTACCTCCCATAGAACCGATTTTTTTTCTTCGACTTTCCCGAAAACTGGTCATCCGATCTTAAACAAAATTGATATTCAGGAAGATGTTCGTAGCCTAAGTAATTTTATTTAAAAATATTTTCGAAAACTTTTTTTTTGTATTTTTAATAGATTTCTTAAATATTTTTTTTTCAAAATCAATATTTTGAAAACGGGTAAATGGATTTTTTTACTTTTGTTTTTAAATGTAGATTATTTTTTTGCTTAAGTTTGCATTCTTGAATTATTTTTTTTTTATTTTTGAAAAAAAGATTATTAAACTAAAATCATTTTATTTTAAAAACCACTCCTATGATTAAAAAAAAAAATTCACAGTTTTTCAATTTTTTTAAGAAATAAAATGGCGTTTAAGTTTTTTCCGCTAAAAACTATTTTACGTACTTTTTTCAAACAATTAAAAGTCAGAAAAATCGAATAAAAACTTTTAAGTTCCCTTAATATTTTTCAAAATTTTATTCCAAGGTGTGACCGCACATAAGAGCAAGTACGTGTTAGCCAGTCGTACAATTTATGTATTTCAATTTTATTCCACGATTTGACCACACATATTAGCAAGTACGTACGATCCAGTCGTGCAATTTATTTTAATTTTAATTAATTGCAACGCGTTTCGGAAAATTTGTTTTCATCATCGGGCGGGCGCGGGTAAAATTAAAAAGCAAAACCTCTCTTATTTTTCAAAACATATTTCCTAAAATAACTTTATTTAAAAACATGTTCTGCATTTCGATGGAAACTGAATTGAAATCACTATTCAATCTCATGTGAAATGAAACTGAAAGTTCCTTTAGATTTAATTAAAATAATTCATTTTAACGTGAAATTACTACTGCTTATAAACATACATAGATGCAACATTGTTGGCACTTTTGGGAATTTGGAAGCTGAACTTTAAAGGAAAAAATAAGAAAGCAAATTTTGCGAGACAAACAAAATATATCATCAAAGAAACATTTATTTTAAACATTTCAAAAACATTTCAGAAATGTTTCAGAAATGTTTTATTCTATCTGAAATGTTTTTTTAAATGTTTCTGAAATGTTTATTTAGGTCTGGACGTTTCGTGAAACATTTCTGAAATGTTTCTGAAATGTCTCTCTGTTTCTTTTTTTATTTTTAAGCATTTTAGTCTAGTTGACCAGTTTTTTTATTTTGTTTGTTCGTATTTTGTTTGTTCGTGTGACAAAACGCGATGTCAATTTTTTAAATCCATCTTGAAGTACAAAACTGAATATATACATAAAATTGGAAACAATTTAACATTTAAGAAATGTTTTTTTAAAAAATTTCATAAAACATTTCAATGTTTCTGAAATGTTTTTTAAACAAATGAGAAACATTTCAGATATGTTTTTTTAAACCAAAGTGTCTTTGGTGTGAAAACGCGTTTAGATGTACCGATGTAGAAACGCTTTTCTGTCGTTTAATCCTATGTTTTCCCCTAAAAACAATGAATAAATACTAAAAATCGACAATAAATAATTTCTCTTACTTCTTGGAACAACTGAATTCAATAAAAAGAGATTTCTGACTCTACAAAAAGGTATATATATTTTGGCATTGTGAGTGTACTGTTGCTTTTTTAATAATTATTTTTTTATTTTAAGTCATTTTCTTAAAAAAATTGCCCCTCCTGGCTAAACGATTTTTTTTGTTTCTCGTGAATCACCCTGTATATATCTATATGTTTTTATTTTATTTTTAAAATATTTTAAATTTACATATACAAATACATATTATAAATTTCGTAGTCTGTAATATCAATTTTTCGAATATTTAGTTTTTTCTTTATATATAACTAATTTTTTAATGTTCAATATATAATTTTAAAACAAATTAATTATTTTTCTTTGTACTTAAAAGTTCTTAAAAACTGCATGCCAATATTTCAAAATATTTGTTTTCCAAATTACAGAAATAATAAAACAGGGTCCTAACAAAATCGGTCCTTTAATTTTCGAAATACTTTTATCATTATTATTTAAAACGTGTGATAGCGTACTCCATGTTTACTAAAAACCGCTAAGTATTGTTGTTTTGACCATTTCTTAAGTTTAGATCGTTTTATTTTTCTACGTAAATGTTACTTATTTCTGTCAAAGATCTTGCCATCCAATGTGATTAAGCACATAATAACAAGTATGTAATAAGTGTGACCAATTCGTGTGAATTTTTACTTTTAAATTGATTATTTATGCTAATATACTTTTCAGTGTTCACAATTTTCTGAAACTTGACTTTGATTGGATAAAATACTGCTCTTTAATGGCCTTTAAGATTCTTTGTTATAAAAACCATTCTAATCTTTGATTGCGTTTGCAAAAAAAGTCTTTGGTAGCGTTCAAAACTAAATCTTAGACCAAATAATTCACACGGAGCAACTACAAAAAAACTAAACGGGTTGGCAACTCGGTGTAAAGACCAGTTACGTACTCAGCGGTAATTCCACACACGAGAAAACTCATTCCCATTCAAAATCTTTAGTTCGCAGTGTTTCAGGATGTTTTTCAACCTCCCTCGTCTTCGGCAAACTAGAAACTGAAATCACCCGACATATTAGTCAACAGATAAACTTATTTTTGTGAATCGAAACGAGTTTTCAATCAGTAGTGTCATGTGCTTAGACTAAAAATATTATAAAGAAAGAAATATACTGCTTTCTTTTGACAATGCCTACAAGCTAAACTGTCATCTCATTGACCTTTTCGGTTAAGTACTAATGCTGAACTGTCATCTTAAGGCTGGGTGTACCTCGAAAAAATGGATGTTTGTTAACAAATTGGCGGATAACTTTTTTATTTAAAAAGATATTTTAACGAAATAAATTTTAATATTTAGTTAACATACAAGACTTAAAATGTTCATTTTAATAATTTCTTATTTTCCAAAATTGTAAGAGATCATAAAAAGTTAAAAATGTATCGTTCTTTTTCTCTAATCTTAAATCTTGGGGTTGTTTTCTTAGTAATTGTATTTTTTTTATTTTTTATTTTTGTTTTAAAATTGAATTGAGTTAATACCGGGAGCAAAACTATTTTTTTTAAATTAAACTTAATTTTTTATGAAAAAAAATTCATGGAATCAGACGCATTTTTCTCGATTTTGCAGGTGTCACTACTTCAATTTTCAATATAAATCATCGAAACAAAAAGAAATAAGAAGACCAACTCAAATGTTTCCAACAAAAATTATTATAAAAAAATATTTTTAATTTTTTCAATTTTAAACAAAAAACAACTTAAAAATTTGATTTTTGTTGTTATTTCTTAAATTTTTGTGAAGGTTTTCTATGGTTTACGAAGTTCAATTTTATTATTAATTTTATCTGAAAGCTCAGTTTTCAAGCTCGGGAGTAAAACTTTAGTTTTTTTTTTTTAAAAGCTAAAATATCGATTGACTTTATAAAGAAAGTAACGTTTTAATAACTTTGGTTTATTTTTTTATTTTTTTTCAACATTTTATCTTTTTATATCGACTTAAAAAAGTTATGTAACAATAATAGTTTTTTTTTATATTAATTTAAAAAAAATGGTATAATTTGCGTTTTTTCCATAGAAAGTTCATTGCTAACGCACACAAATAAATGTAGTTCGAACAATTTCCACAGCAGAATTTGGTGCTGTTCAGCTCTTTTATTTTGTTCTCTTCTATTTTTTGTTGTTGTTATTACATGTGTTCTGCTTTCTACTCTCTAGTCTCTACCCTGGCTGGTTCTGATGTTTTTCAGTCTCTGATTTTGGTTCCCTCATTTGTCATTTCTAATTTTACTGAGACTGATGTATGGGTGAAGGGATACAAATTATTGGTAGGGTGATTTTTTTGGTTTATGGACCATTTTACAGAAAAGGAAGGCGTTTAGTGCCACACTCATGCCAGGAGTTGTTTTTTTTTTTTTTTTTTTTTTGGAGAAAAAGAAAATGTGGAAAAAAGCAAGAAAGTAAGGTATGATGCAAATTGAATTGTTTCTTTTGTGAAGTTTTTTACGTTCATTTCTTTTTCTATGCAAAAAAAAAATATATTTTGGTTTGGAGTTTGGAAATAAAATAATTTTTCTGGTGTTTAGTATGAGCGATATACATTATGTAGGTATACATTTACATATGTACATATATGTTTACTAGATCAAAGATCTTTGACAGATACGAGGAGTATACTACATATACGTAGAAGAATGATCTGAATGGGTACGTGAAATTTGGCTCCAATGCAAAATTACCCATAAAAACGGTCCAATTCTTAAATTGAAAAATGGCCACACAAAATTATAAGCAAAATAACAATAGCAACAACATTTTTTTATTTCAGCGGTTTGGGGCTTTTTTTACACATTTGTGGATAATTATATGTCTACTTTTCTTACTTATGCTCTTCTATAACCTTAATTCGTTTTCAAGATTTTAGGACATAATTCTCGGGTATATTCTATTCTCAATTTTTTTATATAATTTATCGGGAATTTAAGAAAAGGCTTACTTTGGTGTACCTTGGCCCATGTTAACGATAATTGCGCTGTTATTACTAACGATAGAAACTTTGTATAAGACATTGTGGCAAGTGGCAAACAATTTCTGTCTGTCCGTCAGGATGTGGGGGCGTGAGCTCTCCACCTCCACGTGGTGCCCCTGGTAACAAGGATCTGAAAGTGTGACTGATAATTCAGTTACTAACTATAAGTAAGTCCTTGGCGAAGAGAGAGCGTAGAGTAGAGGAAGGGTTTTTGATGGGTTAGGGATTCGATATTGAAGAAGCGGGATATAACTTTTGATATAGAGAATCCCTAGCGAAAATCGATGAAACACGGTGTGAATGAGGTTAGAGGCTGAAAAGAAGAGGTGCTACTGTACCTCTATCTTAGTAAGATTTAACCAGGGAATAGTTGTGAAAGAAGGCATAGTGATGGTTGACACCCGAGAACCGTTGACGGGTGTTTTCTGGCACCCAGTCTGCGCGAAGTAGATGTCTTCCAAGGGATTTGTGTTTTAGTTGCCCGAAATGGCACAGTTGGTATGATGGTTGGAACTGAGAACCGTTGACTGGTATTTCAGGCACCCAGTCGGCGCGAGTTTTGAGATGTAGGAAGCCAACCCAGGAAAAGGAAGGCAATGTCATTCATGAGCGCCGAGCGCTCGGTCTCACATGATGCGATAGTCACGATGATGACGTGTAGCATCTGGGTATCTGTAATGGATACCCACATTACGAAAGGAATTGACGGAAAAGTTACCGAGGGTGACATGCCCCCTATGAGTTGGATTTATAAACTCATGGTTTGGTTTGCCTAACATTCAAGTGCAGCTTAGCTGGGCGGGGTGATGGTGAAGATTCAGTGACAATTCTCAACACTGTTTTCGAATCCATCACTCTAAATTCGGGTTGGCGGTTCCCGAATGACGCTTGTGGTAAACCAGACCTCAAGTTTCCTTTGAAGCTAGGCCATACCCATGGCTGAATAAATGTTGGGTACCACGGGTTATCAGGAGAGCCCAGTTGATTACGAGGGAAATGCTCGGTAGCAACTGCCTGACAGTTGAGGAAGGATTCGTGGGGGCTGTGGTTGTACCCATAGCGTGAGCAAATGGTTTGTCACAAGATGACTTACTAGAGGTGCATGATAGGCCTCACTCCTTAGCAAGGGGAATAACCATGACCACAACATGATTATTAAATTGCTACTAGAGTGGTTTGGGGAGCCACTCTAGTGAAATAACATCATATTTATATGGTGTTATGTAGTTAGAGTGGACTGAAGGCACCACTCTAAGAGTGACTGGGAACCACTCTAGGGATCTGGTCAATGCTGATTTTGACTCCAGATGGGTAGGCCATCGCCAGATTAAGCCTTAATAGGCAGGTGCTGGCGTAAAGCTTATCTCGATCTGTCTGTCAGTATGTATAACGAGCTGCAGCCTAAACGGCTTCAGCGATTATGTTCAAATTTGTTGTGTGTGATTCTTTTGGCATTCCCCAGAGGTTAAATTTAAATTTTATTTTTAGGCCTTAAAATAACGGTAACTCTATATGGCCGTTAAGGAAAGCTTATTTTTCTCGAAAACGGCTCCAACCATTTTGACTTTTTTTGGATTTCTGTCAAATTTTACATTTGAGAAGATTTAGATGGCCAAATTAATTCTGCATATCAACATTTTGAATAACTTTTTTGTTCTAATTAAAATTTATTTTGGATTTTTTTTTAAATTTAATAATCACATGTATATTAATAAAGTCTAATAAATTGCATACCAAAATTAAAAAAAAAAAAAATTCAGAAAAGTAAAAAAAAACAAGTATTTATCAAAATCCGTCGAAATACTTGTTTCATAAATTCATTATTTACAAGACGTGTCATGGCATAGTCCATATTTACTAAAAACCGTTAAGGGTTGTGGTTTTGACACTATTTATAAGTTCAGAACGTGTTATTTTTGAATGTAAATGTTACTTCTTTAAATCAAAGATCTTGCCTTCTAATATGGTTAAACACATAGGAGCAAGTACGTGCGACCCAGTCGTGCCCATTTTTTTGTATTGATAGTGTCTTATTCAGCAATTTAGTTTAGGGTTATATTTGCATTTTCTTTTTTTTCTTCTTCTTTTTCTGATTTCTTGTAAGTCTAAGAATATAGATTCATTTTCCATTATACAATTTGGCCCCAAATAAATAAAAAAAACTGTCTAGAAATTTTATGAAAATTTACAAAAGATCTTCGTTCAACGTCAAAAACACGTTGGCAAACGTTGAAATTGATCAAGGCCGGTCTTCTAGACAGACAAAATGAAAAAAATATAAGCCGGCCAACGATGCAATTATCATATCAACTTAAACTAATTTTGCTCTCCAGGTCCAGTTTTTTTTATATATGTGCTAATTGAAAATAAAAAAATACAAACAAATTTCTAGGCACACCATTATGGACTAGGAGAGCCACAGAAAGGACGAACATCACAAAAAACAAAAAAAAGGTAATTTCATATCAAATTAAATAGCCTCGGTAGTCAGTGCTCGTGAATGTGTTTACTTTGTAGATTTATGATGTATTTTAAATAAAAATTGCAAAAACCCCTCTGAAAAATGGCTACTAACATCAATTGTAATTATTTTTTTTATAAATACAGATGGATGAACACGAAACCTTGGGAAATACCAAAACATTTTATTTTAAGGGGAAACAGATTTGAAGCTTTGCAATACAAATTGTGTTAAACCGAAAGCGAAGGAATTTGAATAGAGACCTGTAATCCGGAATCTATCAATCTATCAAATCCTGTAAAATATCAAGATAGTAGTCAGTAGTCGTTCGGATATTGACATATCCTCCCAACGGGATCCTGAGAAGTAGCATAGGTGAACAAGTTTTGCCAGCTTTGCCAGCGTAGATGAACAGCTCCTCGAAACAATAGTGGGAATTATACCTAGAATAATGCATTAATGTTTATCGAGATCTTTCCAAAAACTGGCCAATGCATGAGTGTAAAAAAGACTATATTAACTCTTTGATCACCCACCGCCTAAATAGGTTATTTTTTCTTGAGAAGTCATATTTGGAGTGTAATTGCGGACATGCATTTGAAATCGACGATGAGTAGAAATTCTTCATTGTATCTACATCCGCCTGCAGGGCGAATTTTCAATACTCTCAAAACCGACTTGGTTTTTTTCCAAATAAAAGCTGTTGTGAACAATATTTCTTTCTATTTTTATTTGTATCGATCCTTGCTACAACAGCAAGAATACTTGATTCAATTTTTTTGATATCTCACTAAACAAAACAAAAAAAAAAACTTAATTAAAATCTTACAACACCCCGGAAAAGAAAATAACTCAAAGGAACCAACAGGATATAATATATATCCCGCTCCCAAAGCTTTGATGCCTTTGTGCAAATGAAACTTTTGCTTCTTCCCTTTGTAAAATCCTCCTAAAATGTATACGAGAGCAATTTACTCATAAATTGTGTGAGTTAAATAGAATTTATTATTATGTACCTCAATATTCGTTTGGATATGGTAACTTTAAATTTGCCTGAAAGCAAATGTTTTCCATTATTATAAAACTAACCTAAAGTGAGGCAGGGGGGTTTTTTTTTTAATTCAAATCAATTTATTATTCCAGAGAATGGAAATACCCAGAAAATCCTTTGAAAATGGAATACTTAATTGTTCGATTGCGTTTTTGATTGTCTCCCTTAATTACTTGGCGGAGATCAAAGAAATCTGCCGTAAGGCGTTGGGATGATAGAAATTGATTTGGATATTGGGAAATTTGGGCAAGAAAGATTTGTCTTTTAGTTAAAAAGTACAGTACTGAATACAGCCATCCCTTTGAAGTTGTACTTGATTTTTTTTTAAACAAGGCAGGCCCGTGGCTTAGTGGTTAGTGTGTCGGACTGCTAAGCGAATGAGCCTGGGTTCGAATCCCACTCATAGCCACCTTTTTCCGGGGTAATGCCTCTTGGGAGGAACAAAAAATGACAAAATCTCCAAGAATAAAATTTGTCTGGAAAAAGTTCATCTCATGTAGCCGTTCGTACTGGGGGCGGTGGTAAATTCTTGCAGACTAACAACAAACACACAGGAATGGTATGGAGTATAAGTCACTAGGCCTTGGCTGCTTAAGGAGCTGTCGCGACAATATATTTTATTTAAATTTATTTTAATTTTTTTATTGTTTATGGTAATCGAAGCCCAAATCTTTACAGAGTTGCTGCTTTTGGTAAATTTAATGATGTATCTGACTCTATTCGAGTAATTTGTTCTGCATTCTCATACTGAAATCATTTTACGGTTGATTCAATCAATGTACATAATTCATCTTGGCCAACAAAAATCCTTTGCTGAGTTTATTTGATGGCTTTTTATATGAAACTCACAATGTGAATACTAGTGTGCCCCAGGGCCAGGGCTATGTTTTATAATACTCGCACGTCTAGGAATGTTCGTCAGTTTGCCCTTGAGCTTGGTTTGTGAAGCAAAGTCACTAGGGTTTGGCTCCTTAAGGAGCTGTCGCGCCAATAAATTTTATATAAATTTATTTATTTATTTAATTTTTTGTATTGCTTATGGTAATCGAAGTCCAAATCCTTACAGAGTTGCAGCTTTTGCTAAATTTTATGGTCTATCTGACTCTATTCAAGGAATTTTTTCTGCATCCTCCTCTGAAAGAATTTTACGGTTGATTCAATCAATGTACATAATTCTTCTTGGCCAGAACAAATTTCAAAAGTAATGATTCCGAAATCTTTGCTGCGTTTATGTTATGGCTTCGTATATGAAACTTACAATGTGAATACTAGTGTGCCCCAAGGCCAGGGCTATGTTTTATAATACTCGCGCGTCTAGGAATTTTCGTCAGTTTACTCTTGAAACCTAATTTCATTTGACTGTACTAGTGTACAGTAATACACAAAAATCTAAAATAGTTTGTTAAGGCTGGTGTTACATCATCTTCATGACGTTATTCAACCTTCAGCACTAAGGTTGAAATCGTATAGGTTTCTTACGAGTCTGATTAGATCTCCCTAAATCTGGCTCCTTTTAACCATTTCTTCGACTTCAAGTACTCACGAAAAAATACAAAACATAACAAAAGATTTCGATACAGCTGTCCATGAAGCTGTTCTGCTGGACAATTTCGCGAATCTGCATAAAGTGTTTGACCGGAAGGTGAACAGCAAGGAGATGAGGGCTCTATCAGGATCTTTTTTCTCAGCCATGTTCTTCTTAAAAGACTCCTTGAAAGTGCGAACAAATCTTTCAGCTTGGCCATTTGATGCTGGGTGAAACGGAGTAGTGTTGAATCGAATGATATTGGCAAAATTCTTTGAATATATGCGCCGCTAGTTGAGTTCGATTATCCGTCACGATTATTTTTTGGAAATCCTTCAATCGCTGAAATTGCTTGTATTGCCTTGATAGTTGCTTCGGCAGTTAACATTAACTCATTAACACCACAAACGGAAACTTAGAAAACGAATCTACACAGATGAGCCACATTTTGTTAAATAATGGTCAACGAAGTCCATCAGGTGTATACTCTCCCATGCCTTATCTGCTGGGGGCCAACAGCTATACTCCCGTTTTGGATCTGCGGCAGCTTCCTGGCAGATAGAATATTCCGTTATCATCTGTTAAATTTTTTTGTCCATACTTGGGAACCAGATATATTAGAAACGCCCCAGCGATTTTCATGGACGTATTTAATAACTCTAGCTTATAATCCTTCCGGAATAACGACTCAGTCACAGTCTGAACTAAGGATAAGAATATTAACTCAAATTTCCAAAGCAAACTTATGATCAAAATAGAGTTTCACATCAATTTCGTCTTCTGGCAGCCATGTTTTATGTAAGTAGCAACTTTCTTCAGCACCCTATCTCTTGATGTGCATTGACCAATCGACTCAACATTCAAAGGGCTTGTTCCAAAATCTTCGATAATAGCATTCACTTCTTGAAATGAAACGTAACATATCAAACTCCACATCAAAATCGGCTGCATTCTCATGCTTAGATGTAGGTCGGTACGTCGTCAGAACCCAATTACGAAAATGGCGCGATATCATTTCCGGGATCGATTTAAAGGGATTGAATATGGTTGTTAATGGCAACTGCAACTCAAAGAACCGACCATACAAGTTGCAGTGAAGTTTTTTAACTCCATATACAATTGCGAAAGCCTTCTCTTCTATCTGGCTGTATAACTTCTGGTACTTGTCGAGAGTTTTCAAAGCATAGGCTATCGGCCTTTCCGTTCCATCAGCATATCTGTGCGATATTACTGCTCCAATGCCATAGCTGGAGGCATCTGTAGCCAAGATCAGAGGAAGCGAATCATCAAAATGAGCTAAGCGTGCAGCATGTAATATGCTACTTTTTAGAGTTTCCAACGCCAACCATGTTGGCTAGCGGTCCATATTATATTAGCATCTTTTGCACGGAGTGCATTTGGTGGACCCGCTACCTGCGAAAAGTTGGGTATAAATTGATAATAATAGTTAAATTTACCTATTACAGCTTCCAATTCTTTTACATTCGAAGGATGTGGTATGTTCCGGAGCGCTTTCAAATGTTTTTTGGATGGACGAATTCCAGCGGCAGATAATATATGAACCAAGTATTCTAGTTCCCTTTTAGTGAAAGTGCACTTTTCCTTATTGCACCGAAATCCATTACAACGATGTCGTCCAGATAGACAGCTACGGGAAGGTCTGCAAACAGTTGTTCCATTATGTTCTGGAACTCTCCCGGTGCACTACATATACCAAATGGTAGACGTTGATATTACAATGTACAATCCACAAAGTGTATTACGAATGTGCGGTATAGGGTGACGATTTGCTGTCAGCCATGGATTAATGCTAGATTTGAAGCCTCCAAACAAATTCTAATGCCACCATTCGGTTTCTGTAAAATTACCACGGGAGCTGCCCACTGCGTATGATGTACTTGTTTAAGAATCTGTGCTCCAATCAAGTCGTCCACTTCTTTCTTGTTGTCCTCTAGTAGTACATATGGAATGTGCCGATGTTGAGCAAACTTTGGAACAGCCCCATCTTTGAGACCTAGATGTGCTTTGTACTCCTTGCATTTACCTAATCCTGACGAGAAAAGGTCAGAATGTGTCTTACAGAGCGCTTCAATGTCGTGGAGCGAAGAAGCGCTTGAATCGATTTGAAAGCACGTGTAGAGGCAATTACGAGCCACACATCTAACTGCAACTTAAGATGCATGTGACTGCTCAAGCTTCATTGTAGAAATCCGAATCGCGCTACAAGTACATGTATTTTAAAGGTGAAGTATTCACTTAGCTTACCAGTGAGGTCTTTGCACTTTTAGTTGTCACAGCCTCTACGCCTTAGAGCTTTTGAAGAATGTCGAAGTTGCCCGCTCCAACACAATACAGACAAAATGCGCATTTCTGGTTGTCGTCTGTGATTCGGCATGCTTCGATGTTCTGTTCCATTTGCTTAAGGTACGTCTTCCAGCTTTCTTCCTTTTTATATGCTGCGAATAGTTGGATCATTAAAGCACTCGTGACTGAATTTAGTTGTTGGTTTTGCGAAAACCAACATTGTTGAACAGACAATATCTTCTCCATCCAATCACGTTGTGATTTTAAAATATCTTCTAGAGTTGTCTAATCCATTTCTGAACAGCTTTACTTTTTTCTTAAAGCATGCATGAGAAATGTAAGTTCGTACAAACTTGTTTAAAAAAATCCTCGGACGCAAACGCGCTGAGTTCAACTTGACAAATCAAATGTACATATCTTTATTTTTAAACCTAATTTCATTTGACAACTAGTACAAAATAATGATAGAATACAAGATTACGAAAATCCGCCATTGCGTTCATTTTGTTTTTGAGGGCTATGACGTAGGCAGAGACTTTGTCAAGTAAACAAACAGTAGAAATAAAATGTTATGTGTTTATTTATTTATTTGTACTACTTATTTGAGTGTTTATCTGATAATTATTTAGAAAAATAAGGAAATACAAGAAAAATATGCATAAATCAATTTTACTTTGAGTTTTTTTTTATTATAGGACTTTGTTTGTTCATTGAGTTTGATTTGCATTTTCAATAAACTTATTGGTAAATATATTTAAAAAAAAGATATTCGAAAGATGGTTTCTAGAATTGTTGGCTCCCACTGCTCATTAAGGATGGTCTTTAAGGATCCACCGTCTATCTCATTGTATACAGAGTCGATGAATTCCTCCTATGTTACGGTGTTATCACCGAGGTACTGCCATCAGGAAACTCTTTTTATAAGACATGTTTTTTTGTATTTTAAAAGAGGTGACGTCCTTATATGAAGGCAAGATCCCCCCTATTCCGGCGAGCTAAGCCGTGCCCGCGAGCATGCCACTGCTCCCACAGCGGACATTCTATCCCTTCCAGTCCGCTCCTTCAACCTCTTTCCACAGTATACGGTTCCCTCGTTTGATAGGAATGCTCTTTTCTGTTGACTAGTCCCAGTCATTACCTGCCCATCTAACTTCCAGCTCCTACCTACTTATCATTTAGGATCTCCTCTGCCAATTCCTATTCTGCTCTTATATTTCATATTCTCTCCACTCCTACTTCCTAACCAATCCTATCCTAATCCCATCCCTCATGTTATATATCCTATCCTAATCTCTTTCAAACCTTAATTTCCCAAATCTACAATCCTGTTCCACAACCTAATGCCACATTTCAAATGACAAAATTAAGTAAAAAAATGTTTAGGACCACGGAAACGTTGATGATCAATACAAAGACACATATATCCGTTTAATAAAACAATAACTTTTCGTTAAATATTAAATCAAAAACTAAAAGAAAAACATTTTTAACACACAAAGTGGAAAAAGTCACTGCCTACGTCATAGAAAAAAATTCCAACTTTCATTTGACAGCACGGCTTAATCTTCTTTATATCATTCTTGACTAGTACAGTAATATCTAAAATAATTTGTTAAGGTTGGTGTTACATCAGTTTCGGTCGTACTGCCAAGTGCAGAACTTCATTATTTTTCCGTACTACACGAATTTAGAAGCTCTAACACTGACTATAAAGAAAACGCTTTTATTTTTACTTGCAACCGTTTGAATTGGCATACGGTTGACTGGGTGCCTCAGATGATATCAGAGTTGCAGATTTTTGAGCTTTTGTTAATCATAAAATTTTGTCCCACCTGCATTTGATAATAAATTTGAATGGAACACAACAAAGAGGTCCTTTTGCATTATCCCAAATAAATAGAATTGCAATCAATTTATTTGTGGCAAAAGATAAGTAAATAGATATTTATTCAATTCTTCGATCCATATTGAGGTATTTATAGCTGCACTCGATTAATCGACCCAAAATCACGTTTCAATCCCATGTCCGTTAATTTATTTGGTCAATTAGGTCCATCGTCTGTGCTAGTTGCTGATGAACATTTTAATTAGCTTGCCAGCACTCGAATTGATTAATTTATTTCAATGGAATTGGATATGTGTCTGTCGCGTGTCGTAGTTGTCGATAATATCCTCCTATAAAATCCAATGACCCTCCCATCCATCAATTGACTAGGAAATTGAAAATATTTCCAATCTATTTCGATGCCATATAGAACCCATATGAATTTTTAATTTGAAAAACTACCAAATAAAGAAATAAAACAAATTCAAAAACAAGGATGCATCATACATCCATATATATAGTATATGTTGACTTATAAGTCGGCCCGGTAAAGGCAGTGTTTTTATTATTCATTATACCCATACATACATACATGGGAATAAAAGTCGAATATCTATCTGAAGTTTTGAATGATTTTTCAATTTATATTCCAGTCCTTTTCGGCGGAATTTCAATTCAAAAAGCGCACAGTGCTATGAACGCTTAAGACTTTCATAACTTTTGCATTTGACGTTTAGGCTTCGAGTCTGTCTATACCCAAATAAAAGGTTATGTTTTGGCTGCTGGAATTGGAATTCACCGGCAGCATTGAATAAATCACCGAGAATTGAATATTTTTCCTCCTGTTAGACTTTTGTTTTGATTGTGTTGGGCGTGTTGGAATTTTAGCAGTGATAACTTGTAAAGCCGGAGGCAGTTTTAGTAGGGATATTCAGATAGATATTGTGATTTCTGTATAAGACAACACTTTGGCTTGATTTTGAAATTGTAGACAATCATTAAACAGAGGATTTGGAAGAATTTTTGATGAAATAATACATCAGCTTGAAAAGGCTGTCAGCAGCTTTTTTGAAAGGTTGCTGGAAAAGTTTATTGAAATTGAAAAAATACCACAAAAATGTGCTGTGCAAAAAGATTTAAAAAAAAAAACGTGAAATATAAAAAATAACGTTGGCGTATTTTTCATGAAGATTTCTTGAAGATAGTTTAAGATGCTTGGAATTTATCTTTGAGCGGGGAAAATGCACTTAGTTAGCTCACCTCGCTGAATAGCCTTAGTTACTTCTTATAAAATTAGGTATCTGCCTGTTAAAAGACCCCTGCGGCACCAAAGGGTAATTCGAATTTTAAAATACTCCTTACACCAAAAGATATCTGCCTGTGAAAGTCCCGTCAAAATCGGAGCATAAATAAGAATTTAGTTTTGTTCCATTATGGGTCGCTGAACTACACTATTTGCTGAAAAACGGACTCTTATAACAAAGCTGATTTCAGAAAGAAAAAATCTACCCAAAAGTGAAGTTAACTGGTTGTTCTGCTTCGATGATACAAAATGCATAAGAGTTTGCTTTCCAACCTGTAACCGGAGGAACTTTGCCTTAATGACGAAAAATAAAATAAAATGGCTGATCAGATATTTGGCACAGAACCCATTTTTGTCAGCGGTTGACCTTAAATCGAAATTTCTATTAGAGGACAACATTGAAAGGGTTCGTAGACATTTGCAAGAAAAACACTTGCCACCTTGTAAAATTTCACCACACACCCAAAAAAAAAAAAAGGCAATCTTACACTTGGAAAACCTACGATCGACCAAATCTTCACACTACACCAGGTCTTGATGGATAAAACCAAAGAATTTAACATGGAGATCGTCTGTTCATCGATTTTAATTAAGCATACGATATGACAGTGTAAACAGATATGAACTGCACCGGGCCATGTCTAGCATTGGATTTGGATTTCATGTTAAACTGAAACTTCTCATCAGGATGAATTTGGAGAATTCTGGCGCTGCTCCGTCCAAAAGAGTTTCTACGGAGACCTGCCGTGCGGCTGTTTCAAGATTGTGCTTGAAAAGATATTACGGAACACCCAGGAAAATCTATGGGCAGTGAAGTTAGATTTCCCAAAAAAAAAAAAACCGATAAGCAGCCACCTGCTGTCTTATGTCAAAATTGACACATCTCGACTCTCAAGGAAACGGGGTTTGTTCGTAGAATCAGGTACCTACTTGCCATAAAAGTTTATGGATGATGAAATGACAATTGTGCTATTTGTTGCAAAAATCCACTTTAATAAGATAACTATGTATGTACATTCAAAGCTACAAGATAGCAACACTAAATAGTAAATAATATTTAAAATATTTTTTTAAAACTAACTCCTCATTTTAATTAAATAATTTCAAGATTGACGTTTTCAGAAGAATTTTTGATTTGGAAATTACAAATACCTAATTCACAATGCTTCAATTTTTAAATTTAAGAAGTTTAAAGTGCGGACACTTTTTTTGCGAAACAAGTGTACATATGTACATATGTAATTTAGTTGTATAAAAACTTTTTATTCTTATTAGACTCTTAACATTTTAAGTTCTATCTTGTTCTGTTGTTTTGGTTGGGAATTTTTCGTGGTTCTGAAAGAGATACGACTATGCTTTCATTTACTATTTTACTCTGTCTAAAGTATTCAACTTATAGATTCTTAAAAAACTTTTCATTGATCTACATGTCAAAATCTGGAAAAAAGGATACAAAATACAAAACTCATACTTGTTCGATAGAGAGGGAATGATATTTAAGATTATAGGAAATATATCTCATGATTATTGCAGATCAAAGTAAAGACGATCATGTTTATCTGTTTTGTAACATTTCACCTCCCCATTTGTTTGATTATATTGTATATAAAAATTAAAATTTGTTTGTTCGTTTCTTTGTTGTTTTGTTTGTTTGTTCGTTTGTATATGTTAAATAATCATAATTACCTTACCTTAATTACCTACAGAAAACGAGTCACCCAAACGAATGAAACTATCATGCACACGAAATGCTATTTAATCAATCTGAACATCATCATGATTTCTCCTACTTCCCATAATCTTGTTTGATTGAGTACCTATAATCACATAATCTACTCTATGAACGAATCTTTTCAGATACACAAAAATGCATGATTGAAGTCTTTATTCATTACAGATATGATCTATTGTGAATGAAATCTTTTTATGTCAAATATTCTATCCCCAGCCAAATTCAACATCTACTTTTATGGGCAGCTAAATGTTTTTTTTTTTTTTTTTTTTTTTTTTTTTTTTTTTTTTTTTTTTTTTTTTTTTTTTTACCGTAGTGCCCCGTGGCTTAGTGGTTAGAGTGTCGGACTGCTAAGCGAAAGAACCTGGGTTCAAATCCAGCTCATAGCCACCTTTTTTTCTGGGGTACTGCCTCTTGCGAGGAACTGACAAAACCTCCAAGAGTAAAATTTGTCTCGAAAAGTGCATCTCATGTAGCCGTTCGGACTCGGCAGTAAACTGTAGGTCCCTTCCATTCTTGCAGAGTAACAACACACACACAGGAATGGTTGAGAGTATAAGTCACTAGGCCTTGGCTCCTTAAGGAGCTGTCGCGCCAATAAATTTATTTTAATTTATAAATGTTTTTACCGGCATGGCAGGTGGTTGTTGTTTTTGTAATGCGTGTAAAAAACCCTCTGCGCTGCGGATAACTTTACAAAAAAAAAAAAAAACATGGCTATTGATGATAGGATAGGATAGGAAGAAATAAGCGAGCAGTAACCGGTTCTTCCACTTCCATCGACTTGGTCAGAATGGGGATATTGTAAGGTATAACTTGGAGTTGGTTACTAAATTTGTTTACCAGGGCACCGCTGTAAGCACAGGAAACCACATCGGCACCGAAATACGGGGCGACAATATACAAAAGACTCATCATATCTGTCCTGACCTGATGCAAAAGCATGGGTGTTTTCCAGTCGGATGAAAGCTTTCGAGAGAAAAGTACTACGAACGATTTATGAGCCTGCCTTTGACCTAGAAAAAGTGTACAGCGACATTAGCCTAGTCAAACAAAAATCCGTATGCAGTGGCAAAGATGGCTTGGCTATGTTGAGCGGATGAACAGGGAGACATCAGAAGCAAAGTTAGACTTCACTTTGATGGAGCGACCGACTGCTTGGAATGGCAGGCTAGAGATCGAACCGGTACCAGGAGGCATTAAGGCAATAATACACACAATTTAAAAGTATTTGTCTTAGGATGCGGTAAGCTCAAACATCGTTAGTTCTTTTTCTGTTCCTTAAATCTGGTATTTTGTTGTACAGTAAGGTTCTTTTGTTCACATTCGATATTTCTTATTTGAGACTAGGCAACGTAAAACAACGCCTGCCTTTCGAAAGTAATTTTTTTTTCGACACATGCATGCTCCATTATTTTGTGTCTGGTCTTTCTTTAACGACACCGCAGATTTTCAGACGTATGAACTCAGAGACTTGCAACCACACTTGTGGGAAAACTCTAAGGTGTTTAAGTTTTGTTGCAAGAATAATCTATACCGTACCTAATATATAGAAATAAATGCGCGTTTTCAGAATATTTATCAACATCAATCAGGTAAACCCCAAAAACTTGGCAATTAGTCGATGACATGGCTTTCCATTCGAACTCAAATCAAGTTGCGAAGGCTGCGTTTCTATCATGCACCAATCCAGCTGCATGTTATTAAAACCAAGTAAACCCAAGGCCTTGGATTATGAAATGGACAACCAAAAAGATAAAAATCGGGTGGGAAAATGCACTCAAAAGTTGGCAGACGTCACAGCTGCCGGCGATGGCTTGGCTATGAAAGGCGTTGGCTGAATACGTCATGGATATCACTGATTCCGAGGAAAAAACTGCCAGAACTGGGGAGGGAGTGATGGCGTCGGAAGATGAGGAGCGTATCCTCAACGAAGACGACTATCAGTCTTTTCCCAGTTCGGACGGAGAAGTCACAGTGGCTGAAAACCCCAACAAAAAGACATAATTCTTAGAAAGGATCCTCTCAAAACCGAGTCTTTGGCCACTTCGCACTCGTACAGTAGCAATATTTCTCAAAGACCTCGATATACACAAATCCGCTGGCCCGAATGGTGTACCCCCGATTCTTCTGAAGAGGTGTTTTTCCACACCGGCAAAGCCACTGCGTAAGCTTTTCCATCGCTCCTACTCTTCTGGAATCTTTTCTAGAAGATGAAAAAAACAGCATTTGTCCAGCCTGTCCCTAAGCAAGGTGACCCATCGTCCCCTCCTCCTATCGACCCATAGCACTGTCATCTCTCCTTTCTAAGGTCATGGAAACACTAATTAACCGCCAGCTTAAGGAATATCAGGAAGATTGAAAGCTTCTCCATGATAAGATTATTGCTCTTGATATCTCCAAAGCATTTGATAGAGTTCGGCATGAAGCTCTCTTATCGAAAATGCGTGCTTTTGGGATCGATGATACTCATGTTCGTTGGATTAGAAGCTATCTTCTGGACCGTGCACAACAATTTGTATTAGACGGATTCAAGTCTGATTCCCACAAAATAAAAGCTGGTGTGCCCCAGGGCTCTCTTCTGTCTCCGGCTCTTTTCCTCATTTTTATAAATGATCTTCTGTCTGTCACTTCTAATCCACTTAACTGTTTTTCATATTCGTTCGATAAATTCACGTCCTTCGCCTTCGGACGTACAATTGCAATGATACCGTATGTCAAGCTCATTAAACTCCGATTTATACAGCATTGTTAAATGGGGTAATAAGAATCGTGTGGAGTTTAATGCTTCGAAAATTAAATGCTGTCTTCTGTCATCAAAGCTAAACATACCTCCAATGCCATTGTCCATGATTGGCACTTACATCGTAGAAACCGAAAAGCTCTCAGTACTCGGTATGTGTGTCAATGTCTCCACGACGACCTCCGTTGGAACGACCATATATTTGAGATCACTAAGAATGCTGCTAAGTGCTTAGGTTTTCTGTATCGGTGTAAGAAGTATTTTTCCCATCTGATCTGGCTACAATTTATAAAGCGTTTATACGCCCTAAGCTCGAGTATAACTCCCACCTCTGGGCAGGTGCTTCACAAACATCGCTTCAGCTGCTTGATAGAATACAAAATCGGGCGTTAAGATCGATAGGAAATAGAACTGCCGCTAAAAAATTGCCCCTCTCGAACACCGACGCAATGTTTCATGTCTTTCCTTATTTTATCGTTTCTTTAATAAAAAATGTTCACTCGAAGTAGCCAGCTGCATTCCTCCCCTTAAAAGTTTCTCCCGTAATACTCGTCTTGCTAGGAATGCCCATCAGTTCATCCTTGAGCCCAATTTCGGACGTACCGTGAAATATAGAGATTCTTTTTTTAGCCGTACAACACGACTTTGTCCTCTCTCTCTCCCCTCCCTATCTTCGTAATGCCCACGCAGTATGTTACATTAAAAGGGAAAAATTAGTTCCAAAGAAATCTCGACACCTTTTAAAAATCTGGTAACACAAAACCCGCAAAAGTCTGTGAAGATGGCCCAGGGACTTCTAAATCCCAGGGGATAACCAATTCCACACATCGCATTGGCCGATTATGGACTTTCGAACCAACAGACACAGGTAGGGAGGCAAGATCCCGATTTGAAGTTAGGACTAGAGACTGAAAGCGATTAAGCTGAGCTAGAAAGCTCCTCGAAAAAACATCTGCTAAGGATAAATCTCCATTCAAATCCGAATCGGGCGAACAAGGACCAGCTATCCAAAAATCCCAATCATCTAACATATAGGATAGTAGTAACCCTAAAACAAAGGTCGTTGAAACCGCTAGAAGCATTAAAAGGGGGAAGCACAAAAGAAAAAATGGGCACGACTGGGTCGCACGTACTTGCTCTGATGTGCCTAATTACATTGGAAAGCAAGATCTTTGACAGAAACAAGTAACATTTGCGTTGAAAATAACCCAGTTTGAACTTAAAAAAGTATTAAAAACCACAATACTTAACAGTTTTTAGTAAAAATGAAGTATGCCATTACATGTCTTAAATAACAAGGAATTTACGAAAAATGTATTTCGAAAATTGTAGGACCGGTTTTGATAAAATCCTGTTTTTATTTTTAGTTTTTTCAGAAAAAAAAATATTTTTTAAATGTCGGTATGCAGTTTTTTAGGATTTATTAAAATACATGTGATTACAAAATTTAAAAAAAAATTCTTTGATACGTTTTCAAAACATTGATTTAAAAAAAAAAAAATTCAAAAATTAATTTTAATTAGAAAAAAAAAGTTATTCAAAATTTTGATATGCAGTATTAATTAAACTACTTAGATCTTCTTAAATATAAGATTTGACAGAAATGCAAAGAGCCGTAACCGAGAAAAATAAAAAAAAACTGTTATATGAAAGGCCCCGTTAATAGACTTTTCCCGTATATGTTGTACTTATTAAATGATAGCCAATGCCAACAAAACAATTCTCAAGATTTTTTATTAAAATCGTTGGATCCGTTTTCGAGTAAAATAAGATTTTCCTAAACGGTACGGCAGGTACCGTTATTTTTACGGTTAAAAATAAAATTTCAATGATCTCGAGACAACACCAACAATAACGGGCCGTTGTCAACGCTGAAAGGATTCAAAATCCTTTCATTCTGCGACGAACCAATGATGATGAACTGGGGCCTCCGCCGACAGCTCTAGCAGACTGCTGACAGCATCTGGTAGGAACGGTTGAAGATTTAAATCATCCAGACAGGAACTTTTGCATTGACTCCTAGCATTGTTCCATTAGACATCAGAATTAAGATTAGACGTGGGCCGCGTGAATGGTATCATGGACAAAGCCTTATTAAGATATTTTTTATTACATTACTGTCTCAGAAGAAGATTTTTTCGACCGTAGGCTTGCCAAATTGTAGTTCTCTTATCCCACCTACAACTTTTACTCAACTCATTATCTAAAATCATCACCATCAATCAAAAAAATTCGCTCTTGGTTTGCTGTAAAAACGATGGTGGAATAAGAACAAAAACAAAAGAGGTAATCAGTGAGTATTATTGCCTTAATATGATGTCATTACTTTGACCAAAATCTATTACATATTCATATAAAATCAGCTGAACTTTTTGGTGAAACTTATTGGTCTAATCACTAATGCGTAGAACTCAACTATATTAATAAAACACGATTTATTATTAGACATATCCCATTACGTATATTTAAATTAAATACACACTTACCCATTTATTGGAAAGTTGTGCAATTTTTTTTCAGAAACCTGTCACCATTTAATATGGCCTTGAAATTTTTTCCACTTCGCCTGGCGCCAATTATGTCTGAAAGCGCTAGTAATACTATCATAAGAACTGTTTTCAATGTCAAAATTGTCTAAAAACTTTTTCAAATTCACGCAAATATTCTCATTCCCCGACCGCTATTAACAACAACAACAAAATATTTCCACCAAATTGACTTTTACCAAGCACATGGATCACTTCCTTTATTTCTTGGGTTATTAGAAAATCCTCTGTGCCGAATCATTCCATATTATTATCCAAAAGGGTCTCATCAGGGGCGCGAAGCAAGGCGTTGCTGTTCTCCATTTCCAAATTTCCTTAAATAGGTACTCTGCCTATTTACATACATTTATACAAAGTACTGTAAGTATTGTCTTAAAATTGACACCTCTTTTCCTCTTGCCAAGCAGAAAGGACTCAGTCGTTCATCCTAACGAATGAGTAAAAACAATTGATGACGAAATCGCTGTTGTCGGGCGAACATCATTTTCCAGAATACTCCTCACTTCCGAGGGACTCAAATTTTCAATTTTTTTCTTACAAAACAGAAAACGAAGAAAAAGTCCTACCAAGTGTCATTTACAAAAAAAGCATTTATCGTCAAGCGGAAAATCTTTTCATTATTGAAAGCCGAGCAAAAAATGGAGTATAAACGTGCAGTCTCGACAGAGCTGGAGCTGGATATTTAGGTATTCCATTTGAAGGACTCGATGGTGTTGGGAGTTGTACTGCCATTCGTGATGGTTATGTGTAGATATTGAAAGCATCCTTTGTCCTGTTATTTTATTGTTTTGTCCTTGTTATGCAAATACAGAAGACAATTTCACAGTCGTCGTCATGTAAAGACCCTCACCGGATGTTACTTATTAGAAATTGCTTGGCACCGACAGACCGAAAGGTTACTTCAAAGGACCAAAGCAAAAATTATGCAAGCACCATTAATTCAAGATAGATTAATTCTGATAAACGGATTGGGAATAGAGTCAATTTCCTCAAAGGAGACTAGACCGGCACATCATGTCGAAGGAGGTACATAAAAAAGGAAATGGAAGGTGTATCCTTGTTCAATATACATAGGTATAACATAGGCTATGACTTTCGAGTTAAGGAGAAAAAAGGACTTTATCTATTTCTGGAGATTATTTAAATAAGCGTTTGAGTTGTGTTTCAAAGTGTCACACAATTTAAATGTCAAAATGAAAAATAAGAAAATGTAATAGTTTCGTTTTTGAAGTTCTTTTGACAGGATGGTTTTTTCGTTTAGATTGAGCTGAGATCCTGAAATGGTGAAAAAATGTTTTGAATATAAATGGCTTTTCTGTCAAAGTAAAGGGAGGTAAGTTTTTAAATGTATTGAAATAAACTGTCACGTCCCATCATCGAAATAACAATGCGTCGTCCTGCGCTGCAAAGTTCATTGAACAGGTCTGCTTTTTTTTAGTTCCTTGCTATATTGGCGAATAAGCTTATTTTAGGGGCAAGTATTGGTTTTTTGAAAATAATGTGATCTTAAATCAGAGAACACAATTATAGTTAAAAATAAAGGTATAAACTGAAATAAAAATAAATTAACTGAAATTATGTTTTCCTTTTTTATTTAAATTAATGAAAAAAAGTATCGAGATTACCGAAAAATTAGTAAAATAATTTAAATTTTAAAAATAATTCGTTCATGAGTGTTGTGTGGTATAAATTCCATTGATGCATATAATTTTGTCTTTTATTTTGGGTAAACAAATTATAAAAAAAAAACAAAAAGAAAGCAAGTGATAAATTAAATAATTCAAACCAACATTTTGATTATATGAGTGGTTTCACAGAGATCAGAGTTGAGAAGCAATTTTTTAACATTTTTGTTGAATAATTGCTCTAAGCGAATGCGATGCATACCTACATTAATTTAAGAAAAAAATCTTGTTGCTAGTGAATATTAAAATATTGAGAATAAATTAATGGGTATTGTGCGCTGAAATAATAGCACCGTTTCTGTTGCATGTATATTATTACTAGAAAGACAACAGCAATTATGAGAACAGTTAGTTTCTAAATTAGTTAGAATAAAGAATAGATAACTTCAATAAACACTACTTGCAACGATTTTTTCAGTCAAAACTATACTGAATAAGAACTTTTAATAGATATTATTATACTCAACGATAAACTATATTTCAATAAAAGTAATTAGAACTCTATTAGACGAGAAATGCGTCCGTCTTGTTTGGCTTCTAGAATTGTAATGTAATTGTAATGCTTTATTTTCATCATAATCATATATCGTTCATAATCACTTAACAAGAGAGATACATACAACAAATAGAAGAATAAAAAGAGAGAACATAATATAGCCAGGGCTGCCAATTTACTTCATATGTAGTAGATCTACTTTATATATTTATTTTTATACAAATGCTACCTTGCAACTTATTATTTGTTTTTATGAAATTATAAAAATTTCCTATGAAATGTGTTATATTGATTTATTTTTGCAAATCGAAGTCACTATTTTTGTCTCTGGATGTTTGTTCCAGCTAATCTCGGAAATTGCTGGACCTAGAAGATAGCTGACGTAAGGCGTAACTTGGGCTAATGTAATTACCCCTTTGGTGGGGTCTTTTACGAATCTTCTTATTTTTAGAATAATTTGCCAAATTTTGACTCGTAAGATGGCGCTATGATGCAGATATATCTACGAAAATGTAGTTTTCCCTGCCTACCTTTATAATTTCATTTACACAATATTATATTCAAATAGCTTGACCGATTCAAAAAAAAAAAAAACCTGTGTTGTATTAACATGTTTAGCTAGTCAGCTTTAAGATATACTTAGATGTGATAGGAAGCACTATTATTGGGATACTGGAAACGATTGTACACCTGAGCAAAGCCGGTTGGTTCAGCTAGTATATTTTTTGTTTTCAATATGTGCTACATATTTTTCAAATCTACTAAGTTTTTTTAGGCGATCTGCTTCACTTTCTGGACTCGGCATTTTCATCCCTGAATATAGCTTGAACCAAATCACTTGGCCAACGGCCGCCGGTTGCGCAGAGAGAGAACTCAAGAGCACAAAAATGATTCACAAGGGATTTAATGAGTACTATGCCAGAGATGAAATATTTTTTTGGAAAACTGGATAATCAGCCATGATCATATCTCATGTAAAGAAAATCCATCGTTGGAACGTGATTGTGTGTATCTTACGCAAGAAAACCCGTAGAACAGCAAATGTTTAATTATTTTACAAAGCTGTACACAAATTTTTTTATTTTAAGAAGGATAATATATTTCTTTGATTTCGATTACCCTACCTTATTTTTGGAATTTCTAGAGAATATGATGTTTCAGTATAATTTTAAGGGTTTTTAGCACAAAAAACAACTGTTTTTTAATAATTTATTTTATTTACCCTTTATTTAAGAATTGTCAAAATTTATTTTTTTTTTTTAAGAAATCATCCTCTCGTTTGCTGGATAATATCCTCAACGCCAATAGTCAATTTCTTTCGATGAAAAATCCTTTTAATAGCATTTTTTACTCTTTTGATCCTGCCTAATCTATCGCTATACCTATATTTAAAATTACAAATTCTCATCCTATTTGCTCAAGAGAACAACTTCGTGCGACCTATTCACGCATATTATTTCTTATCATCCATTTGCCTTGCAATAAGCAAGTTAACGAAATAAATTGAAGCACAATAGTGGTACGTGAGAAAATTTCAATCAGCAATGAATTCCAATTTAATTCTTTTTTTGCTAGCGAAATGAAAGTTTGTTAAAAGACGAGAACAGAGGTAAACGGACTAACCAACTAGAAAAAAAAGTGCCTTGAATTTTCGACAAAAAGGGAAAAAAATAAATCGACAGTTTCAAAGTTGACTGAACAGTTGATTTCTAGACCATGAAATTGATTCTTCGAAAAAAAAAATTTAAAAAAGTCCTTTTCAATACATATTTCTTCATTTCAGACACCTTTTTGGCATCTTATTGGTTAACAATAGAAAACTGGCGTTTCATTGATGGGGGTCCCTTTTTTAAGTTATTTCAAAAAGGTTTTTTTTTAACAATATTATTTCTTAAAGCAAAGCGTACGAGATACCAATAACAAGGCTGTTTAAAAAAAGTTCGAAAGCTATATTGTACGTACTTAGAATTTTGTTGATACAAATTAAACAGGGTGTTGCCAAATTTGGGAAAAGATTTATGGACATGTTTGAAGAAAAAAACTTGTGCTGGAGTAAAACCCGCGACAAGTCCGCAATAAGACTGAGACAGCATATTAATAAAGGAAAACAGGATAATGTTGGATAAGTCTGCGAGAAAAGTGTTGGTCAGATAATCAGGGTAGTGGAGCATAAATTTGGGTGAAAATCAGCAGCCACTTATACTAATCCGAAAGAAAAGCGGGGAAAGCTGCTTAAATACTGTTAGTTCTACTTGAAAGATCCCTTACCTTTGGTGGCGGGAAGTCTAAATAAAAAGAACCAATTGCGTTGACTTATTTACAAAAACAAAATCAACGCAATTTGTCTAAATAAAAAGAACCAATTGCGTTGACTTATTTACAAAAACAAAATCAACGCAATTTGTTCTTTTTATGTAGACTTTCCCCTACCAGAGGTAAGGGGGAAGTAAAGAACAACTAACATTGGTCCTTCGAGCCGGATTTGAACCAGCGACCTATGACATTGAGCTGGTTAGTGATCTCAGTTCAGCAGCGTTTCAAGCATCTCTCAAAAGATTTAGGTTACGATATGGAATATTTTCACATTTCTATAGCGATAATAGCACTACGTTCGTTGGAGCAAATAAGTAATTCCAACAACAAATGCAAGCCACAATCAAGCAATCTGAAAAAGATGCATCAGCAAAACTTGTCTTGGATAGAGTACAATGGCACTTCATACCACCTGCTTCCCCTCATTTTTGGAAAGCTGGTGTAAAGTTAACAACATATCATCTAAAGCGAGTGATTAGAGACACTACACTATCCTTCGAAGAACTAACCACTCTCTTGACGCAAATAGAAGCCTGTCTTAGTTCCCGACTGCTAACAGTGATCGAAACTGATGGCCATAATACTTTTGTTTTTACACCTGGCCCTTTTCTGGTGTAAGTGCATTACATGTAGCTCTTGAGCGAATTGTCGCCAAGGCAAAGACATTTCACTCACGTTGGCAATTATTGCAAAAAAACGACTCAGGAAAACATGGTCATCAGAATACCTCTCACAACTCCAACTATACAAGTATTAAAAATGACCAATTGCGTTGACTTATTTACAAATACAACAGAACATACTATAGTCGGTCCCTTCTTTGTCTTTTTTTTAGAAAATAACAATTTTTTTTCCTCATTTCATCTTATTATTTTACAAATGCTATCAATTCACACAATTTCCTAGAATTTACTCTACCTTAAGTATGTTCAAAAAATAAAACCAGAAAAAGGTATTTTCTAACTCCATCCATAAAAAGTGATTTTTTTCTTTCTTTTCACACTCAAACAGAACTTCGTTGAGAATTAAAAAAAAATCATAGTCCACCAATTCATCTCTGACAGATGAAGAAACTCAGTACAATCATAACTTTCCCCGTACTTGTGTAGAAGAATTCACATCTTTCCAAAACCAAGCCAACCTCAAAAACGATGTATACAAAAATCTCTAAAAAAAAGCTTAAGGATAAAAATGAGAAAAAAAACATTACCTATTCTTATTGAATCGTTAGGCGTCTCCATCACCTTCAACCTAGAAATTCTTTCCAATTGATTTATTGATTTTAAGGCATGCAATTGAGTCAGTAAATATAGAACTCGCCGTCTTCAAGGATATAAACATTCATTATAAAAATATTTGCAAATAATTTTCTAATAAAATATTGAACTGACGTTTGCTTATCGCTTATGGAACTACACCTTTGGAAATAGGACTCATATCGAACACAGAGGAAAGCTATCAATATAGATTACCTTAAGTCCATTAAATCAAACATTTGAACGTTTGATCCGAAAAAGGAAAGTTGGAATTCTTAATAATATTTAAATGAGTTAACCTACAAATCTTAGGAAGTAAAAATTGAAAACCATGCATCGTGTTTTTTCCAAAATATGTAATTTTCAGCTGAAATTAATGACTGAGCCGTAAATCAGCTTTGCGTAAAGAATCAATTGACAAAGAAAATTGAAGGAATCTATTGAACTGGAGAAATAAGCAGAATTATATCGATGAAATACTGCCTACTTCATCTTAAATTGCTCTGGAAACCATAGAGGACTCTAAAAAGTCCAACTTTCTGCTCTCCGAACAAAGTTGAACCCGCGTCAATTTTTTTCGTGCTGCTCTAGATATTTCTAATCTTATAAAATTCCGGTCTATTAAACAACCCAGGCTTCATGAATCTAAATTGACCCCTTTTCCTGCGTCCCAAAGGACAAAGTCTACTTCAGTTTACCCTTTGAACTGACAGCAACCTGCATAAATCTCAAAAACAGAAAAGGAACATAAAAATTCCTTATAACGATTTTTTTGTTTAAAAGAAATGCTGTTCAAGAAGTCACTTTTGTACGTCGTTTCCAATAGAAAGATTCGCATCCTTTCTTAAGTTTTATTATTTTGTCCCACCTTAAAATTAAAAGAAGACATTGTTTTATTTTGTTTTACTTACAAAATATAAAAAAAGAAAATAACAAACAAGAGTGAAAAAGGCTGTGAATAAAAGCTTAAAAAAAGTATCTCAGACCATCAGATTAAAGATACTCAGATATTGAAGGCTGTAGAAATAAAATATAGAGTTTTCTGTTTTGTTTTTCTTTGTGGCTAAATCAAACAAACATTTGACATTTTTTTTTGTTTAAGGTTCCCTAAAAAGGAGGATAGAACTTTAGCACTTACGGGCTGATAATCCCAATTTTGCTTTGAAAGTGCTATTTTACCGAATTCTTGAATTAATACTTGGGATTTGAGAGAGATAAATATTGAATTGCTAAAGGAGCGAGGCAAATTGCTTGTTTATGTGACAAGCGAGGGAGAAATATGGCGATAATTTTGTTTTCTTTGCCAACAAAAATAGTCGTAAGAATCTTAAGAATTTGTTTACGCATGATAAAGTTCGGTAGATATATGGGGATGGGGTAAATCCGCCACTAGCAACAGCGTATAATTGACAAACATAATTTACCCGAAACACGTTCCACTAAGCCAAATGCATGACGAAAAGACTTAAAGAAAATAGCATGCGGCCCCCTTAAATATTTTAACTTTTGCTTTACATCATTCGATTTTCATTCTAAAATGTGTAGTTTAGTTCAGACCGTTGCATAGATCGCATCGTATGACAACAACGCTACCACCGTAAAATATTCTCTTTTAAATAATAAATAAACCTGTCGCCAATCAGTTGAATTATTATTTACTTTAAGACATTGAATAATTATATGCATATGTCAGTCCTTACGTTAGGTGGCGCTACAGTCCCAGGTGGACCTGGGCCTCAACCAACAAGTTTCTCCAGCAAGCTTGGTCCCTAGCTAGCGGCCTCCAATTTCACACGTGGAGTCGGTTGAGGTCCTCTTCCACTTGTGTGCGCCACCTAAGTCTCGGTCTTCCTCTACTGCGGCGTCCCTCTGGGGTGAATTCGTAAATTTTACGAGCTGGAGTATTGATGTCCATCCGATCTAAATGACCCAGCCATTTGAGACTTTGAATTTTTACTTTTTTGGCTAGGTCTGTGTCGCTGAACAGCCAGTACAGTTACGCGCCAGTACTTTTTTTTTTTTTTTAAACCTAAGCACTTTGCAGCATTCTTAACGATCTCAAATATATGATCGTTCCAACGGAGGTCGTCGTTGACACACATACCGAGTACTGAGAGCTTTTCGGTTTCTTCGATGTAAGTGCCATTCATGGACAATGGCATTGGGGGTATGTTAAGCTTTAACGACAGAAGACAGCATTGAGTTTTCGAAGCATTAAACTCCACACGATTCCTATTACCCCATTTGACAATGCTGTATAAATCGGAGTTTAATGAGCTTGACATACGGCACCGTTGCAATTGTACGTCCGAAGGCGAAGGACGTGAGTTATCGAACGAATATGAAAAGCTGAGGGTAGAGTCGTCAGCAAAAGAGTTAAGTGGATTAAAAGTAACAGACAAAAGATCGTTTATAAAAATAAAAAAAAAAGAGTCGGAGACAGAAAAGAGCCCTGGGGCACACCAGCATTTATTTTGTGCGAATCAGACTTGAATCCGTCCAATACAACTTGTGTTGAACGGTCCATAAGATAGCTTCTAATCCAACGAACAAGTGTATCATCGATCCCAAAAGCATGCATTTTCGATAAAAGAGCTTCATGCCAAACTCTGTCAAATGCCTTGGAGATATCAAGAGCAATAATCTTACTTTCACCAAAGCGATGTAAAGATTTGTTCCACTGTTCGGTGAGATATGCCATCAGATCACCAGTGGAACGGTTGCTACGGAAGCCGTACTGACGGTCATGGAGAAGCTTTCGATCTTCGAGATATTCCTTAAGCTGACGGTTAATCAGTGTTTCCATGACCTTAGAAAGAAGGGATGTCAGTGCTATGGGTCGGTAGGAGGAGGGGGAGGATGGGTCACCTTTCATAGGGACAGGCTGGACAAATGCTGTTTTCCATCTTCTAGGAAAGATTCCAGAAGAGTAGGAGCAATGGAAAAGCTTACGCAGTGGCTTTGCCAGTGTGGAAGAACACCTCTTCAGAAGAATCTGGGGTATACCATCCGGGCCAGCGGATTTGTGTATATCGAGATCTTTGAGAACTCGTGCTACTGTACGAGTGCGGAAAAAAAATCTGTCCCATGGAAAAATTTACATTCTCAAGTACAGGAGGGGCAACGTTGCTATGCGACAGCGTGGAGCTGACAGCGAAATGGGCGGCGAGCAAGTTTGCCTTCCCTGAAGAGTAAACAATTGTTTTGTTATTGTCGATGAGGGTTGGAACCGAAGATGTTGAGGAGTTTTTAATATTTTTTACAAATGACCAAACATTTTTACTGCCTTTGGGACACTTGAGAATTTTTTTTGCCGTAATTTTTGGTCATGCAAAAATTTGGTTCTTTCAATAATGGAGTTGCATGAGTTCCTTGCTTGTTTGTGCTTTTTCCGATTTTGCTCTGTAGGGTTGGCTTTTTAAGATCGGAAACTTACTTCTTTGAGCTTGATAGCTTCTTTACACTCAGAATTAAATCAAGACTTTTCTTTAGGTTTGACGCTTTTTACTCTGTTAGGAATAAAAGCACGGATCCCTAGAAGAATCACATTTGTGATCATTTCAGCAGTGGCATCAATGTCACTATCGAGGAAGCATAGTGACCAGTTAAAGTTTCGGAAAAAGATATTCAGGCCGTCCCAGTTGGCTTTCTCGTATTGCCAAACGGTCCTGGTGGGAAGTTTTTCTTTAACTGGATGGGTGGGGGATGAGAAATTAGCTGAAATGATACAATGGTCTGAAGTGCCAAATGGAGAAGTTACACTAATGGTATATTTATCAGGGTGAGAAGTAAGAAACAAGTCAAGAGTATGGGCGGCTTGCCCAGCAACATCCGGTATACGCGTTGGCACATCGATCAGTTGGGTAGGGTGATGTAACCCGGCAAAGAGCTCGACATACCTTCCTTCGGGTGTTGTCTGACCAGAATAGCGGAGCCAGTTGGAATTGTGTACATTGAAATCGCCCGCAATAACGATTTCAGTGCGAGGACAAAGGGAAACAATTTTCGAGATGGAATCAGACATTGCATCAAACTCGTTACAAGTCGAATTACTGTCAAGATTTGGACTCCTGTAAATAAAACAATAATGAATGACATGCTTGTGGACAGTGAATTTGAGCCATAAGAAGTTAATGTCCGTGTTGGAACATTGCCCATATTGGGGAAGGCTCTGGCAAGCAATATCATTCCTAACATAGACCACGAGACCATGATGGGAAAAGAGTAATGGCACCAAGCTATACCCATGTAGAGCAAATTCTGATAAATCAGTATTTACTCCAACCTGAGTTTCACTTAATGCCAAAATAGCTGGCCTGTGTTGAACAGTGTAGACGTACACGTGAAAGAAATTCTTTCTTAAACCACGAACATTTGAATACACGACACAAAAATCACTTACCATTTAAAAATACTTACATACAAAAATACAACTCTGATTAAGTCGAACTGCGCAGTGAAAATCCAAATTAACTTCTGTAATAATCAAACTGTCTTAGGTGTTATGCCCATAAGACAGCCTGTTTACAAAAAATCAATCTAAACATTCAGCACAATAGGACAAATTCAGATGCCCTTATCTATTTACCGCAAGCATTGTATGGTCATACGATGCCTAAAGTAGATAAGAAAGAGGCAGTTAAGCACAAAGGTCTTGGGACAGATTAGAGGATAATTTGTTATGCGAATGCGTTTTATTTTTTTTTTCTTCCTCAGGGCGAGTGGGCATCTTTATCATTCATCCTACGACGCGAGTGAATATTATTATTTTTTTTTTACAGCACACGCGAGGGGTTTTTTTCCAATTTCCCTAACGAGTGTGTATTATTATTTGTTTTTAAAGCCCTAGCGATAACAACGCGCAATAATTATTTTTTTGACTTTTATTTAATTATTTGTGCGCGCACCTCAACGTCCGTCCTCTACGAGCTTAGGATCGACACTCCACTTACGCGGTGGGCAAAACTACTACGCGAGTTTTTTATCGTTTCTACTGTTCTTAAATCCTTACTACAAGTTGGAAAACATCATTTCTTGTATGCTCAAAAAAATATGACCCTTCTCATACCGAACCACTGAACTAGTGTCCCTTATTTCCAAGGTCAAGGGTAAGCTCATCAATCTACAGCTTCAGAAAAATCTCGAAGTTCGAAAGCTTCCCTCTGACCGGCATTACGGCTTTTTGCAGATATCAATCAATATTCTTCTGGTTTGCCAACATATTGGCCATCTGATACTAACAAAATACCAGACCTAATAGACTTTTTCTTAGTTAAAGGTATCAAACGAAATCATAGAAGTGTCAAAGGTAATTGTGATTTATCGTCAGATCGTGCTCGTATCACTAAGTGAAGCAGAAATAATAGAAAAAAGTAATCCTAAGCTAAGCTTATAACGATTATATATATTAACGAGATAAACTTTAAAGTGTTATAAACGAGATCCAAACAATAAAATTAATTGATTATGAAGTAGAACAATTTATTGCTGTTGTGCAAAAGGCTGCAGAAGAAATTACTCCAACTATTTCGAACTCGAGAGAAAAAGAAATAAAATATTTTGTCGAAATTATGTAGCTGATATTGGAAAAAAGAAAAGCGCTAAGAAAATGGCAAGCTTTGAAATTTCCAGATGATAAGGCAGTTTTTAACCGTCTTAAGAACGAACTAAAAAAAAGAAGACGGAAGCTGCTACCGAATACTCCTAATGAAAAGCAGCAAAGCGCCTCAAAAGATCCAAAGCACAAGACTCGCCAATAAAATCTCAAGATGTCTTTAAGCCATTCCTAACAGCTGCAGATCCCTTAAAGTTTATCGATAAAAACGACGAATGTGAAATTCCTTTTGTCACGCTCAAAGAAGTAAGTCACCACTAGAAGTAACATCTTGCAGACCAATTTCGCTTATATCATTCATTACAAATATTTTCGAAAAACTGCTGCTGAAAAGGCTTTGCAAAATAATAGAAGAAAGAACTTAAGATTTAGAAATAAATATTCTACAATAGACCAAGTGCATCGAATTACGGATGTTGTAGAAAGGCACTTAAAGAAAAACAAGTATGTTCAGCTATATTCTTAAATGTTGCTTAAGCTTTTGAACAGGTTTGGCACTTGGACTTGAGTGCAAACTGCATGGGGAGCTTGCAAGGCAGTGCTAAAAAATACTGTAATCCTACAACGAAAGGACTCTTTAGAGTACGGCGCTGCCAAAACTACTCAGAACTAAAAAAAAATGTAAAGCCAGTGTACCACAAGGAATTGTTCTAGGCCCAACCCTCTATGCTGTATCTGTTATATATACAAGGGATGTTCCAGTGGATTTCAAAGCTATCATGGCCAGCTTTGCTGATGATACTACATTATTGGTTCCAGATATATCCTTTACGAAGGCTACACAAAAATTGCAAAATGCATATTTAGTAATTGGACGAAAAAAATGGCTTATCAAATTAAAAGAAACTAAATCGACGCATGTAAACTCTACAAACAAAAACATAAGCAATTTTCCAATTTTTATAAACAGTATAGCAAAACGTTACTTCAATACCGCCAAATAACTGGGAGTAACTTTGGATGCAAAACTTAAATGGAAAAAGCACATCAAAAAGAAAAAAAAAATAACTAAACTTGAAGTACAGAAAAATATACTAGTTACTATTAAAGAACTCTGACCTAACTATGCAGAACAAATTAATCTTATAGTAGCAAGTACTGAAACCCGTTTGGACATATGGCATCCAGCCATGGGGCTGTACACAGAAAACAAATGCTGAACCCATTCAAAAATTAAAAGGAAGGTCCTTTGTGTGTAGGTATATAAGAAATAGCCATCAACATCGTGACCCTCAACGTGACGCTGTGTCACACAATCAGTGACTGAAAATTCTTAGTCATACCAACTCCGATATGGAGACCGTATTAAATGTACGAAACAATGTTCGGAGATTAAGAAGACCCAAGATTAAGAAGAACTTCCCCTAATGCGACTTATAAATTAAGAAAGAAAATTCATTTGTCAATCATTCATAGATTGGTCCTGATTCACCGGTGGTTTTAGTGCGGTAAGAGTACCACACTGCTTGGTACCGATTCTTTCCAAGTGTCTTTTGAAGATTTCCATCGGATAAAAAAGAAAAATCTACTTGGTTGTCTGATCGATGGCGGAAAGATTTGTACATATATTGTTTTCGTTACAGTAAGATTACTTGACATTTTGAAAGCATTTAGAAGAATTTAGCATCGAGTCATGCAACAAGCTCTACAGACTCCTTCACCAATTCCGAACAGGCGGCAAAAGACCTGGGGCTGCATATTAATGAAGGGAAAATCATAGTGGCTAAGTCTACGAGAAGTGTTGGTACAACTATCAGGGTAATTGAAAGAATGGGGTAGACCAGGACCCCTGAAGCCTGAGGTTGACCAACTGGATGGCGTCAGTTAGCAATTGGGATGTATGGAAAGAGTTGTTGGATGAAGCCCCTACCGGATTACGGATTTTGCGCCGAGGGTGATGATGATGACATGCATTTGGTTTTGACACCCATTTGTGAGCCATTTAATACAAGTTCTGTAAAACGGATTTTTGTCTGATTTGCACAAAATAAATGCTAGTGTGCACTAGGGTTTCGATTCGTCTCCTACATTCTTTTCTTTTCTACTTGACGACGACTATAGCTTCAACTTCTAATATGGAATTACAACAGTACCTTATGATAAATCCTTAAACTCTGATTCTTACAGCACTGCTTCAAAAACTCATTGGTTTCTCTTGTCGATTAAGCAAAACATACCCCCAATGTCTCACCGACACTTTTGCGGTCAAAAAACGACTTAGACAACGCGATGCGCTGTCATGCGACTTTTTACTTGCGATTATAGGTACTATAATACAAGTAATGCATTCGTGCAGATTAAAAATTTTGAGATAACAATCAAACATGACATTACGATGATAGAGAAACATATTTGAGTTACTGGCAAAATTCTGTCCGTCTGTCTGTCTGTCTGTCTGTATGTCTGTCTGTACGGATGTATATTGGACTGCAGCCTAAACGGTTGGGCCAATCGTCTTCAAATTTTTAACTTAAGGTTATTTTGACATTGAACAGAGGAATTTTTAAATTTTTTTTTAGCTCAAAAATTAACGGTACCTGTCATATAACCGTTATGTAAAAGCTTATTTTTCTCGAAAACGGCTCCAAGAATTTTTATAAAAAAAAATCAATGTACTACTGTATGTATGCATTATATTTTAGTGAAAAAAATTTAATATGGTGGGCTAAAAACGGTACCTCCCATTGGACCGGTTTTTTTATCTTCGACTTTTTCGAAAACTGGAGATCCGATTACAATCAAAATTAATATTAAAGAAGATGTAGGTAGCCTGAGTAATTTTGCATTAATTTTTTTTTCGAAAACTTTTTTTTTTGTATTTTTAATAATTTAAAATTTATTTTTTTGAAAAAATCAATATTTTGAAAACGGGTAAGTGAATTTTTTTTAAATTTTGTGTTTAAATGAACGTTATTTTTGTGCTTAAGTTTGTATTCTTCAATTTTTTTTTTAATTTTTTAAAAAAAGTTGTTAAAAAAACCGTTTTATTTAAAAACGGCTCCTACAATTTTGAAAAAAAAAATCACACTTTTTTACATTTCCTAAAGAAATAAAATGGCGTTTTAATTATTTCACCCAATACATTTTAACGTACTTTATTCGAACAATCAAAAGTCACAAAAATTGAATAAATGCTTTGATGTTCACTTTATTTTTTTTAATTTTATTCTACAATGTGACCGCACATATGAGCAAGTACGTGCGATCCAGTCGTGCAATTTATTTTTAACATCATTGAAAGAATAGTGCAGAACTCTTACGCCAACACTAGATGCACGATCTTTCAAAAGTCCGTCCAATTACTCGCATACGCCGACGATATTGACATTATAGGACGGACACAGAGTGATTTCAGTGGCGCTTTTGTGAGTATTGAGACGGAAGCGGAAGATGGGTAAAGCAGTTAATGAGGGCAAAACCAAGAATATGCTATGAATTACCATAGAGAGCTATAACTTTGAGGTAGTTAAGGACCTTGTCTATCTGGGCTTCGCTATTAACCCTAACAACAACACAAGTGCTGAAATCAAACGAAGAATAATTCTTGCAAATCGCTGCTTCTTCGAGCGTAGAAGACTAAATTGTCCCTTTATAAGTCCCTCATCATCCCAGTCCTGCTCTATGCTGCAGACGCATGGATGTTGTCAAAAGCGGATAAGGACGCTATACAGCGACACAAACCTAGCCAAAACAGTGAAAATTCAAGCTCTAATATGGATGGGTCATATAGAGCGGATGGGCATTAATGCTCCGGCTCGGAAAATCTTCGATTCCACCTCAGAGGTACGGTGCAGGAGAGGAAGACCGAGACTCAGGTGGGGCACACTATTCTACTTATGTTCTACTTCAGTTCTGGGTATGTGTATCAATGATGATCTTTATTGTAATTAACACATCATACTCGAAACTGTCAAAAATCCTGCGAAAAGCTCATGTTTTCTATATAATCTACAAGGTGTTTATAAGTCCTCAAGTTGAAATTTTTTTAAACCTTTGGGCAGATGCATCCCAAAAGTCACTGTAATTGCTAGATAAAATCCAGGCTATAGCGTTAAGACTGATTGATGATGAAGTAGAACAATTATTATGGTATCATTCCCATCTCTTGAACATCGATGGAATGTTCCGTTTCCTTATTTTAACGCTTTTTTTAAAAATAAATGCTCATCTCAAGTAGCCAGTTGTATTTCTCCTTTAAAATAATTCACCCGCGTTACCCATGGAATGTCTATCACTTCTTCCCTGAGCTCAATTTAGATGAAGCATACAATAAAGTGATTCCTTTTTATGCCACACAACACGAATGTAGTACATGTTCTACCCGAAAATCATATCTTAATTCTGACTTAATTCATGTACTACCTACAGCTTTTTTATTAGATGTAATGCAAACTTTTCCCATCTTAAACTTTAACTATAAAAAAGGCAATGAAAAAATGAAAACGGAAGGATTGGTAAAAAAAATATTTTAATGTTAACAAAATGAAGTTTTATCGCTTTTATAGTCACAGTTTCTTAATTGTTCGTTGTAATAATGTAACACATAAATTTAAAAATAACAAATTTTAATGTTGCTATATATCATTAATGTATGCCTTATTCTTTATTGTTAATGTGCTAAATTGTTAAAAATAACGTTTTTATCATTCAATATAAAAAAAAAACTGAATTACAATATTCAAACAATAATTATTTCTTGCATATAAATAGTCAATTTAAAAAAAAATCAGTTTAATATTCACTTCATTTTCCTTTCGATCATAATATCAAGGAAAAACAAATAAACTATTTGTTTTTATTGTACTTTAAAAATAAATTCATTATAAATTTGAAATTCAAAACTTAATGTAGTTAATCCATATGTGAAAATAGGATCACACGAGTAAATATCAACAATATTTTGTTGTAAACGAAACAAATTTGCAATTTATAAATTATGACTAAAATTAATTAATTCGATTAAACTAATGCATTTAAAAAACAACAACCAAAAAAAAAACTAATTTATTGGAAATCCATATTCCCGAACAGTAAACCTAAATTAAGTTTTAATTCAGCGTTCGCCAACATCAGTTGCAATTAAAAATTAAACTTCCGGTTCCACCTGTACCACCCCAACGTGTATTTTGAATATACATACCTTCATCCACCCCAACTTTTCATTCTCACTAATTGCACTTCAATAGACAATGAGTGAGTGTTCCGCACCACCATTACTATGCCATCCTTCGAAAGCATTCATATTATTCCTCCTCTAAAGAATAGTGGAACGGATGTGGCAGGCGTGTTAGTTTGTGTGTGAGCGCGGCGGTGGCTGGATCCCGTGCATTGTTTCCCCAACTGCAAAGGGACAAAATAAAATTTTTCACTGTCTATATTGTTCGCACCCTCCACACTTTTATCCAGAATCCGACATTCCGATCCCTAAAGTCTGCTCCTGGCTCTGACACACTTGAGAAATTAATTTGCTGCAACCATTTTGTAGTTGAACAACAAATGGAGTAGCAATATGAATATTATGCTCTTGTTCTTCTGTGCTTGAAGTCCTGGCTTTTGAGTCTGTATGTGTGAACTCAGAAAATCACCACTTTAGTTGTCAATAATTTTACTTTGTTCAGAAACTTATGCAAGGCAAACGAGTTGAGAGTTAACTTCAACATTATTAAATTCAAACTTTGAAGTTCTAACACTTCCGGTGCTCTATGTTGGCTGTGCACATTTACAGTTAGCAAGTATAGCTCCAGGGGCACACTGAACTACCGTTTGGAAGCATAAATAGGACAAAGTCTAATTTGTACTCTCTTGACAGATGGTGAATGTCATTTCGACAATTAATGAGGTGTGAGAAGGTATCACTGTGTGTGTTGCGCTTATGACATTGCATTGGTCCTACGATGCAAACATCAAGTTTCCATTAAACAATGCGAAGGATTTTATCGATCGTCTATTAAGATAGGACGAAGCAGAGGTGCAGTACACATACATCTTGTAAGGAATTTAATTTAAGGGCGTTCTTTTGAGTAATTTATGCAGGAAATTTGCGAGAAGAACCCTAAGGAGAGGGTGTCTAATGGAGGTTTACGTCTGAAGGCCATCTGCCCTATAGAGGTTGGCAGGTATAGCGATTATAATAATTCAGATGAATAAAAATTAAGTTTAGCAATTTAATTTCATTTATAATGAGGCAGAAACTTAGCTGTTAAGGAAGCAATTTCGGATATGGCGTTAGAAATTATGCGGGAAGGTTCATTTTAGTAAGATTAATTCATTTTCTGAGTGGTTTTATATATTCAATTCATTTTTTCGAATTTTCGAGAAAAAAAGGAAGGAAAAATTAATGCACTGCGTTTAAAAAATAATGAAAACTTATAGAAATGGCAAATTTAAATAAAATGCTAATATCTGTATATATTAAGAAAAATTTGTCCAAACAATTGAAGAAAATTTGTCGACCGTGATTTGATTAAAAGAATTATTTATCCAAGTTTCTTTTTAGCTTATTTGCATAATAAGATGGGAACATCACGCGAAGAAAGTGGATCAAAATTGGTTTGCAAAATGGCACTCTAAGCCATCAAGAAGCGACATATTTTTGGACCGAAAACAAATTTAAAATTCAAGAATTTTTTATTTATGTATAAAGTTAACGTTTTATTTTGTAAAGAGGGGAATATGATTTTGACGAATTTGGAAAGACATTATTTTTGAATTTTCGGCAAAGCAATTTTTAAAGTTTGCTTTGCATTTAATTAGCTTCATAGAAGTAAAACCAAAATAGACGTAATTCGTCATCATCATTGGCTCAAAACTTGGAATTCGGTTTGGGCCTTATACAAAAATATCGGTCAATACTCAGATCATTGGGCGATTCCATTCAGTTTCGGAGCTACGGCATCCTTCCAACGTAAGCATGGTTTGTCACGCTGATTTATTTTTCCATAAAAATAACTGCAAGACTTTCTGAAATGGTTATATTCTTCAATTTCAATTCTAGAATTATGAACCGCATGGTAGGGGCTCATACTTGCGATGCATTCTGAAGGAGATGACGCAAAATAGGAAATATTAAGGGATTTGGTTACAAATGGGTTCCGAAACTCTTGGGGCCACCTTTTGATAAACTCTTTGGCTCGCAATTAGCAATCTTAAGTTCGAGAAAATTCTTACTGCACCAACTGATAAATGAATTGAGATCATTTTGAAGCAGGAGAGAATCACGACCAGAGGAGATCACCTTGAAAACTTAAGCCTCATTAGCATACAAGGAAATAGAAGATGGTTGAGTTATCTTTTCAACTCCATTAATGGCAAGGATAAACAAGAGAGGTCGAAGATGGCAATATTGTGGTACCCCAGAGGTGGCCAAAAAATAAAGAAACTGAAAGAAAATGTAACGAACTGAACATGATTTGTTGGTGTGGTTAGGATTGCCAGATGATTTTTAATGAAAGTAGCAAATAAGACTTAATATCCCGGACTTTCTTCGGATAAATAAGGATAAAAGAAAAGAGTACAAAACTAGGATAGAAACAAAAACCTCATATTTTCTTACTAATTTTACTAAGGTACTGTAGTTAATTGAAATAAAATAAATAATTTAAAATTACTTTCTTAGGTAAATCACATATTTAAACTTTATATTTGAACCACACTTAAGAGAGAACATAAAAAAACTTAAAAACTACAAAAATAAGTTAAAAATCAAAAAATCAAAAAAATCTAAATCACTTAATTTGTTTCGTATTTGATAAGTAGTATATTTATCATTAGATCTTATATTCTCAAGAACGTAATTGTTTGTTGAATATAAGAAATCATGAAATGATTCATCGCTTTCTTGAAAAGTCAATTAAGTTAAAATTATTCCCCTAATTGTTACGAAGTATTCAGGATTCACAAGTCAAAAAATGTAAGAATTTGATCAAAACTTAAGAACAAGACTCCGTACTACAAAAGCTCAACGCATTAAAGCGTCTTTCAATAACCAATAAGAATGAATGCGCTCCTGATTTCGACTATGTCATTTAAAAGAAACGATATTAGTAGATCTTTTTTCATACTTCAATGAAAGAAAGGGTAAATGGTAAACCCTATGAATTTCCAAAAAAGTTGCTATATATGTATGTTTGACAAGTTTCTTGTGTACATTCGGGTGCTTTAGCAATTAACTCTACCCGATTGAGGAAACTCGAAATCATGTCTTTATATCTGACTTCAAAACTACAGTTATGTACAAAAAAACATTTTTTTTCGCGAACACAATCATAAAACAAAATTTAAAATGTGTGCTAGTTTTGTATTTTGTAGGTACAGTAATCAGAAATTCAGAATCGACTGAATAAACCGAAAAAACGAGTCACTCGAAAGACTCAAAGTATTATGCTACGGGTATCATCAAGATGAACATCTTCGTCTTCACCATAATCTTCATCATTTCCTATAATTTTTGTTTATAAAAAGTTCACTGCATTTTTATTTCCCCTTTTTGACTACAACAGTTTTTGAGATTTTTTTAACACAATAAAGAAAATTGAATTTATGAAGCTAAAATCGGATAATATAATTTTTTTTAGTGAAAACAGATATGTAAATGTTGTCTTCTTTTATGTAATATTTTGTTATTTTCTTAAGAAAAACCGAAACCGAAATAGGATAACTAACGAAACGTGTAATCAAAACGATCAACGAAAACGTACTGTCTAACACTACGTTATTACTGAAAAGTAGCAGACAAATAGTGTGAAGTGTTAAAAAGAGTACAATCCCGGATAGGCAAAAAAGAGTTGATGTCCGAGAAAACCCGGACGGATGGGAACGCTAGTTGTGGTAGATCTTCCGTTACAGAAACCATTCTGATTCGAGGATATCAGAGATATGCATTGGAAAGAGAGTAAATCATATAGATTGTTTTTGAAGTTTTTGGGAATATGAGAAAGTTTAGCGATGGGTCAATAGTTTTTGTTTTTCGGATATTTTTTATGGATCAGTGTGATAGTGGATATTTTGCATAAGTCGGGAAAAAATCTGGTGGAAAAGAATAGATTAAACAAGTTAGGGGCTAGTTATAGCGATCAATAAAATCCATCAGTAAATTTTCTTTTGGTAAATCACTTGAAATGTTTTTTTCTGTCAAAAAATAAACCCGGAAAACAGTATTTTTTGTTAAAAAGGATTTATTTATTTAACTGATGAAAATTTTTTTTACTGATAAGCTGTTGTCATTATTTGACAAAATAATGGAGAATTTCGTTCCAGTGTTTGTTGCCCATTTTAGTACTGTTCCGATCATCAGTAAAAAGTTTACTGAAATATTTTGTATCATTAAAACAAATTTGAGGTTATGGTTGTGTGGTTGGTTCCAGTTCTCAGCTGTATCAACTTTAACTGATGGCAGGTATACCATCGGAACCAGGAACTTGTGTTTAAGTTCAATAAAGACTAATGAAGTATCAAGAGAATTCATATTGTAAGGGCTACAATTAAAAAGAGGAAGGTAAGAAAAATATGATTAGTCAGGATAAAATGATATCCTGCCAAATTTTTGAATCGTACAAAATATTTTTCAACAGTGCAGTCAAATAGTCAACAATATAGTGTGGCAACATTTTATTTCAAGAAAAAAACAGACAACTTTATTCCTGATTCTACAACGGCTTTTGATGTAGATTTTGTTGAAGGAATTGTGACACATTTTTCAAATACACAAATCTTCGAATTTCGATGATTATTCGAATTCGGATAAGCAAAGAGAAGAAAACCTAAGTTGTAAGCACCAAATGATGTTTTCAACGAATATCTTTTCAAAATTCATGATAGGATTCTTTTTCATCATTTTCGTATTTCTCAGTAGGTGCACGCGCTTTCATTTATTATATTAAGGCTTATGATGATCGCTTTCATTTTTGACTGACAAGGAGGAGCACATGGTATTTTGGGTTGACCACTGTGGGATATATTATATTTTTCCTGCAAAACTCCATTGCCTGTCCATTTCATATTTTTAAATGATATTATGTCAGCCTTATATGTGGCCAGGACATCAACAGCCTGCTTTACAGCTCAAGCTCTATGGAGCGATCTCACGTTCCATTGGAAAATTAAATCTCAATGGTTACGTGCTTAAATATAAAAAAAATGTATTCTCGAAATTAAATAACCAAAAAATGCTTCTTTTAAAACAATAACCGCATTTAAGAGAAAATTTCTTTGTTCATAGGTCGAGAATAAAAAAAAGGCCCTGGGCATGGGTTGGCTATTGAATTTTTATTTTTATCTGCTTTCACTTCAATATATCTTCATAAGATATATTAAATAGGTATGTAGAGGTATATAATTTTGTTTACTAGTGCCCTTCAGACCACAGACCAAAAACCACAAAGTTAAAACAAATAAAATGACCATCATCTCTCACTAATGTGATTCATCAATCAAAAACTCACGTTTTACACATTTTTTGTCGTCAACATTTTTTATTCCAACAGATATACAAAAAAAATATTTTTTTACTATTCCAATTGTGGTTGCGAGTTGGACCAAAATTTTGATTTGTTTTACAAACTTTTTCAAAAAAAAAAACCAAAAATTATTATAAAAATAATGCTTTCGCTTTTCTGTGGAAGTGCGAATATGTCTGTTCTGAAATATAATAACTTCCCATCCTTATTTATATTTCGTGCCCAACCCCACAGATGACCCTCGACGAAGGCGTAGAAACCCAACCCCATTCAAATACCCAAAAATATGTCCATCCCCTTTTTTTGCCCGAAAATTCAGAACTCCAGCATGAATAATACAACAAAAAAACATTGCATTTAATATTCTTGATGAGTAGCCTGCCTGCCCCAAGGAAGATTTATAAGCAAAAACAAAAACAACAACGATTATGTTTAAAATTTTTTAAAGCGAACGAACATCAAAAATTCCATTCAAAATAAAAGATATTTTAACAAAAACATATCTTTTCCAAAAAAAAGAATCTAAAACGATTTCGAGTGAAATTTTTAATTACGGTCATGTGGACATTGTCGGAGATGGACGACGCCGACGACGACTTTGGCTTGGGTAGTCCTCGGCTTATGAATGAGAGCTTGGCCATTTAATTATGCCTAATTGTTGAGTCGGATATTTTCAATTAAGCAGGGACGGATGATTCTGCTAGGATCTGACAAAAGTCAAGGGAAATTATTTTGTGAATTATTTAATAATGAGGCTGTAGGCTGACGTGTGCCTGGGGAGGAACGTGATTATTTTATAAAATGTTAGCCGCAAATAAGATTGTTGATGGTTAAAAAAAAAAACGAGGGTTGTATATATGGTGTTATAGGGATGTGGTTTTTCTCTGGAAGGAAGACAACATTAAATTTGTATTTTTTGCAAGATTCCTCTCATGGTATGGTAAAAAAGTTTTTTAATGGAAATATGTATTTATTTATTTTTTGTAATTAGCTTTATGCATTTTTGGAGAATTTTATAATTTGTTTTAATATAATGGCGGTTTTAGTTTGTTGGTTTGATTTCATAATTGGCATCACTCATAAAGATAAAAAAAAATGTTTTGTTGGCAATGAAAGAATTATTCAGTCTAATGAGGAGTTCAAAGTAAATTCGTTTAATTTGGAACATATTTTGAAAATAAGTGACACACAGATATATAATTAAAAAATTGTTAATTTAAACCTTAAACGAAGTAAAAAATTAAAAAAGTAAATAGTAAATTAACAATTTTAATTAATGAACTTCTGTGTATGAAAGAACCCTTTTAAAGTACATATAGAGATTTTCAATTGGCGCCAGTAAATTTTAGTGGCCTAAAGCAGCCATGTTGTTTTGGTGACATCTGGCAAGTCTTTTGTTTATTATTCAGTTACTGATGCCAAATCACATTACACATGTTTCGGAACTTGGGCCTTTTTTGACACGATGAGACGCCACGGTTGATATTCTTCATGAATAATTTGAGTCTACAGTTCTCTTTGTTTTTTTTTTTGTTTATCTCCCGCTGGAGGGTTTTTAATCCTTAAAGTGAATATATAGCACAAATCATCGCCCAAATTTAGATCTAAGGGAAGGAGTCATTGAAAATTAGACCACTCGGAACTGTCTCACATGAAGAAGCCGAGGCGGGCATTTAAACAATAGCCGTGTTTTTTTGGGGAAAGTTGGATTTCCCAAAAAAAAAACCTATCGGCAAGCGCCTGTCATTTTATGTTAAAATTTAAATCTCCGACTACTTAAGACAACGGGGTTTCTTCGTACACTCAGGTATATTTGCCATAAAAGTTTATGGATGATTAAATGGCAATTGTTCTTGGTGGTTGGGATTGGTTATAAAAATCCTTTTTAATAACACAGCTATGTACGTTCAATACTGCAAAACCGTAACAGTTAATAGTAAAAAATGTTGAAAATATTTTTTAAAACGTATCTATCTCCTCAATTGAATTAAATTATTTCAAGATTGCTAAAAAAATGTCAGCAGAAATTTTGATTTGGAAATTACAAATACCTAATTCATAATGCTTCAATTTTTAAATTTAAAAACTTAAAAGTTTCACTTTTCTACCCTTTTGGCAAATATAGTGTAACATTTGTAAATATATAGTTTAGTTTTAAGCTTTGCATTGGTCTACATGTCAACATCTGAAAAAAAGGATATAAAATACAAAAATCTTACTTGTTCGATATAGAGGAGGAGAGATCTTCAAGATTATAGGAAACAAAAGTCAGTAGTCAGCAGTAAAGACAACCAAGTTCAATTGCATTATAACATTTCATCTGCCCAATTGTTTGAATCAGTCGCGATTCGGTTTTCAGTTTTTATCAATCAATATTGATATTATATATTATACTTGCTTATCCACCCAGCATTATTCGGGTACACATTTTCAAAAAATAAACGGTTTGGCGAGGCGCATCCTAGTAATCAAAATAACCTTGGTTACTTTTTACAAAATTAGCTGTTCGCTTGTGAAACAACCTCAGCGGTACCAAGGGGTTAATAAAATAGCCTTTGTTACTTCTTACAACATCAGCTATCTGCCTGTAAAAGTTCCGTCAAAATCGGTGCAGCCGTTCTCGAGATTAGCTGAAACAAAAGCTGTTATTTTGATATTAAAAAAAGACACTTAATTTTTTTTATATGTATAGATATTATACATACATATATGTATTGACATATAAATGGTGTTTTTCCTAGAGGTATAGAACTTTAAGTTGGCAACACTATTTTAACAGGCGGCCATTGTGTCAAGTGATTTTTAGTTTGGTTTGGCATTTTAACACGAATAGACTGACGCCTGATTTGGAACCAATTGTGAAAATTTATTCTGAAAATCATGGTTCTGTTCAAAATACGAATTTTGTTTAGCCTACTTTTGGTTGAATGGATACGTCAATTAGCAAAACTGCCATATTTGGAGTGATGATAATTTTCAAGTGTATGTTGAGACACCGTTACATCCCCAAAAAACTGACTGTTTGGGGTGTTTTATTGGTTGATCAGTACTTATTTAAAAACGATGCTGGCCAGAACGTTACAGTCAATGGTGACCGCTATAGAGCCATGATTATTGACTTTTTCGTTCATTAATTGAACAACCATAATGTGCAGGAGCTGTGGTTTCAACAAGACGGCGCAACATGTCACACAGATCGTGCTAAAATTGATTTATTGAAGGAAACGTTTAATTTGAAAATGCACGATACAAGTCTTCTATCATCAGATACAAAATCTACTTTTATAGTTTTAACTGTTGTTTTTTATCGGCAACTGGCTGTTGTATTCGTAATGTTTGTAAAATCCAACTGCGCTACGGATAGTTTTGCCAAAAAAAAGAAACACGGCCAATGTTATATTCCAAACATAATGTGATACCTTGGTGTTTCAAATAAAGAACGAAGGCGAAGCCACGTTGACACGAGTCTTACTGATTTTGCAAAATCTTTAATCAAATTCAACATTCGGTCTTAGTAAAGAACTTAGAAGAATTCGGTTTCTATTTGAGTATTTTAAAATGGTTTTATAGTTATTTTAATTGACCGTATAAAATATGTTTAGATTAGTCCCTGCACTTCTCATATAATCTATTATTTTTCGAGTATTCCACAAGGCAGTCACTTGGGTCCGCTTCTTTTTATAATATTGAACTGAATAAATCAAAAGTTGCGTCTGGATAAGATACTCATTAAACACTGGTGAGCCCAAGTCCAAGTCCAAGTGAGCTACCTGGACAAAACACCAAATTTTTGATGGACTAAAAGGCGTAAAAAGTAAAAAGATATTAAAGTTTTCTATACACTGTGATTAGATTTTTTTACATGCAAATTCGCTTTTCAGCTTTTTTGTAGAAATTTCAAGGATTTTCAAGATTGCTACATTTTCAACGCCTTATAGAGTACATTGATCCGATCTAAGTTAAAAAAGAATACTAAATATGTGCTGTGTTATATTAGGTTCTCACTCCCAACGAAATTATTTGCGTTTTGAAAATATCTAAAACTTTAAATATAAAGTTTGCTCATCCGTAGATTTATTGGAACGTTGAAATGTCAAGTTAACGTATGGGTTTGTTATTTTTTTTTTATTGATTAATATTGAAAAAAAAAAACAATATTATTCTTATAATGCAAGAAAATTTAACAACAAATCTTTTTAATGAAACAATAAGTATGAAATATGGATTGAAAACAATATTTCATTTGCAAATACATATTTTTACATATTAAAATGTTAAAACCAGAAATCATTAAAAAAATATGTTTATGATGATCCACAAAATATTATTAAAACAAAATATTTTGTTTGATACTTTTATTTATATTATTTTCAGTTAACAAAAAAATAACAATAAAAAACCCTTAATTGCACCGTGATAGTAACACTTGTTTTCTCAAGGTGCAACTTATAAGGTTTTTAAGTGATTAAGTTACCTTATTTTTATAATATTAAATTACAAACAAATAAAAACGACCAACATTGTCCTTAATCACTTGTATAATACAACATAAAAAAGGTCAAGATTGGGTCGCACGTACTAGTTTATTTGTGTGTAATCTCATTGGAAGCAAAGATCTTTGACAGAAACGGAAAATGAATAACAGAACTTGAACTTACATATCAAACATTTTCTACTTGAAAACAGTCACCATCTCTTGTCTCAAACAACAATTATTTCGAAAATTGTTGGAACGGTTTTGATATATAAAATCGTATGAAATGAAAAATTGATCGTAAAATTCTAAGAGAAACATTTGTGATTAGTTTTAAGACTACAGAAGAGATATGAAAAAAATCAAAACTAAATATGATGTTTGTATGGAAAATGTATTTTTCGACATAGATCTTTTAAATTATTAATTTTTCTTGATATCAAATGAGAATTTTCTGGTAAAATTCTTTTTATATAAAATAATAGAATACATTAACCAATAATTTTTGATATGATAACGTCTTATAAATCGATGACAGGCTACACATACGAAATAACATAACTCATGCTGAAAAGACTCATGATGATAATGCTGGTAAGACTCATGCTGATAAGAAAAGTGACGCACGCTGTGATACTGTGGTTCTTTCAACCGAAATCGATCGCAAGCATCAGGCGAACATGAAAAAGAACAGGCGCAAATTCCCAAAATAATTCCACTCAAATTCAAAAAGAACAAGAAGAGAAAAAGAAATACAAAATAGGCGGAGTTTTGTTAAAGTAGAAAGTAAATGTAGAGAAACATAATTTTTCTTTATTCTACCATCGTAATGTTATGTTTGTTATGCTTCATAATATAAACTAATCCGTAACTTGCCCATATAATACCTATATCGAATGTTAATATTGCCAATAACTTCTGATATTTTTTAGATGCCGTTTCAATTTGGGTATCTTGTATACCTAGACCAATGCGCTTTATGGCCACAATATTCGCTGACGCCAATGACTTTTGAAAAATGACTATATAAATTTAATAAAATAATTCAAATGCACTCGTGTGGAAGAAATATGTTTTGTGATCCATTTCAAATAAATATTTCGCACAGAATAATTGTTGTTTTGTTTTGTTCTTAATTATATCAAAGGTGAAAAGGTTAAACCGGAAAATGAAATATTTAGATTTAAATTAATTAGTATTAACTGAATGTCCCTAATTTTAAAGTAATTATTTGAAAAAAATATTAATTTGCTAAGAAGTTCCTTAAAATTTCGCTTTTTGGAGATTATAGGAGTACAAATTTATATATTAATGATTGCTTCACTAAGTACACTAGTGATTTACTTATGTCAGCAGAGAAAATAAAATAGGATGGAACAATTTTATTTTTATTGTAATGAAACAAAATCTATTTACTTTGTACATCAAGCCTTTCGATTCTCCGCTATGCAATCTTGAAAGTTTTATAAATTTACCGGATTTAGTTTTTGTGTCAGAAATTTGGATTTATTCCTTGAAAAAATAATTTTAAAATCCCAAACTATGAATTTTATGCCAATACTAACGATTCTTATTCAGCTGGGGGTGTAGGAGTATTTGTCAATGACGCATACGAATATAAAGTTTTTAACATTAATCTCATTTGATTGATGTCCTAAAATTAATTTGTGTTATGAATATCGGAAACGATTATAAGAATCTCGTTGTGCTGAATTGAGGATGTAATATCATCTACTGCAAGAATAAATAGAAAAGGACCTACATAGATGGCTTCCCTGGATAACACTAAAGTGAGCATTTAAAGGATTTGAAGGTGAATTTCAAAATTTCACCTACATACATAAATATAAATAAACTTAACGACAGTATCTTATGCAGAAAAGCCCTAGTGACGTATACTCTCAAGAATTCCTGTGTGCGTGTTAAGAAACTGCAAGAATGAGGGCTGAACGGCGACATGAGATACACTTTTTCGAGACAGGTCTTACTCTCAGTTCCTTCCAAGAGGCAGTACCGCGGAAAAATGTTGGCTCTGACGGGGTATGATCTATTTTGTTTAGGATAAATGGGATTGACTATAAGAAATTATGGAATCCCATAAATATGCCCAAATCTTAAACAAAACAATGCTAATGGTCAAGTTGGTTAAATACTTTTAAAAAAAATCAGTTTCAATGCAATCCACCTCATTTCATTTTGAATGTTTTTTGCAAGAATGTAACAAGTTTTGAAGTCCTTGATCTTATTTGCAAAACACTTTTCTTATGAGTTTTTCAAGAACAAACATTCTTTCAAAAATGACTTGGTTATAGAGCTTTGGAAAACAAGACAATTTGGAAATTTATCAATAGCTTAGTATTCCAGTCTTTTCTCCATTTTTAAAAACAGATAATATAAAGATTTTTTTCCAGGTGGGTAATTATCCTGATGATAGTAAGTTCAGGATTGTTTCTTGTTTCACTGGAAAAAAATTGATTTTAAGTTCACGGCAAAGCAAATTTTATGGTTAATTATACATTTAAAAAAGTTAAAGAGTTTTTTTACACCATTAGAAACAACATGTCAAAAGGCCCCATCGATCTCATATGTGCTAAAAAAGGTATCCGGGGTAAAGGTCACAAAAATAGGTTTTAACCATTTTTTAGCGAAATGGTTAGTTTTATAATAAAAGTAGCTGAGAAAAAAACTAACAAAAACTGTTCCAACAGTTTTTTTTCCTAAGATTCACCATTTATGAGAAAAAGCAATCCTAAAATTTACTAAAATATAAGGAAGTGCACAAGGCGCGGTTTTTCGCAGCAGGCTTACTCCAGTATCTAATCTACTAAATAAACAGGTTTTACCCTACAAAATGTCGGGATATTGTGAATTTTTAATATGAAATAGGATGTTTGAGATGACCAGTAGATAACAAAATAATATTCCACAACCCCTCTCCCCTCCGCCCTTTCGCAACCATCACAATCAGGTAAAAATGACTGAAAATCAGCACTTTTTCACTCTATGGTATATAACTCCTTTCTAGTGAATTGTAACGCAAAACAACTCGATATGTCAAGTGCAGTATTTATATAAAAATTTCTACAAATTTGAAATATTGATTTTTCAAAAAAAAAAAATATTTATTAAAAATACAAAAAAAAGTTATTCGAAAATATTTATATGTTAAATAACTTTGACTATCTATATATATCATATCAAAATTAATTGTAATCACATATATCTGAATAATATCATAGAAAAAAACGGTCCTATTGGGGTTAACGTTTTTGACCCACTAACTTATTTTTTTTCACCAAAACATACTACACCTACCTAAAGTACACTTATGTGTTTTCATACAAATTTTTGGAGCCGTTTAAACTTTAGCTAAGAAAAATTTCAAAAGTCTTCTGTAGAATGTAAAAATAGCTCTACGTACTTAATTTGAAGACGATTGGCCCAACCGTATAGCGTATAAGCTGTAATCCAAAATATATACGTACAGATAGAAAAAAATTTGCCATTAACTGTTTCTCTTTCAGCGAAATGTCATGTTTGATTGTTATCATAACATTTTTAGTCATTAAATCATTTAATTTAATGCATTATAGTACCTATATTCGCAAGTAATAATTTATAGCAGAAATGACGTTCTAACCGAACCACAAAAACCAGTCTGTAACAACAAATGTATCCCGAGTTCATCCTGTTTTATTTTTCGGAAATGAATTCCAACAAAAAGCAAAAATTTATCAGGATTTTCCTGATTTGCGAAACATACGATCTGATGGTATTATGATTTCCGTTATTGTTTTTCCTTGCATTTCAAAGAAATTTATTTGAAATTTACATTTTCTTATCCCGATAAACGGTACATAAAATTAAAATCTTATATTTTACAAACTAAACAAAAATTTAAATTTTTTGTAAGTAAGCGGTTTCTGATTTTTGTAATTTTTTTTATTTTTATCCCTTAACATAACATCCAGTGGCGTACTGAGAAAAGGTTTGGGGGAGGGGGGAGCACACCTGTATTTTTTTTATTAATTCTTTTGTTAGTTAAAAAGTGAATCTAACATTTTTTTGTCCTCTAAGAAACCTTAACTTGTTTAATCCAAAAATTAAACTTTTTTTGAACAAAATTTTATAATTTTTTTTAATTTAATAATAAAAACACTACATAATCTTAACCAAAGTGTTGTTGCTTGCGAAAATCAAGTCCATTCTCCTATTTTTAACTTGCGATTATAGGGACTAAAAGGCAAAATATGCATTCGTAAAAAAAATATCTAACAATCAGACATGAAATTACGATGATAGAGAAACATATTTGAGTGACTGGCAAAATTCTGCCTCTGTCCGTTTGTACGGATGTATATAGTCTTAACGGTCTGTCCAATCGTCTTTAAATTTGGAACATAAGGTTATTCTACCGAGGAATTTTTAAATTTTTTTAAGTTAAAGCTTATTTTTTCTGGTCATCCGATTTCAATCAAAATTGATACTCAGGAAGATGTTGGTAGCCTAAGTAATTTTATTTTAAAATATTTTCGAAAACTTTTTTTTTTGTATTTTTAACAATTTTCCTAAATTTTATTTTTTCAAAATAATTTTTTAATTTTTGTTGAATATTTTTTTTTATTTTTTAAAAAAGTTGTTAAAAAACCATTTTATTTAAAAAACGTTCCTACGATTTAAAAAAAAATAATACTTTTTTACATTTTCTAAAGAAATAAAATAGCGTTTGAATTTTTCCGCTGAAAACTATTTAACGTACTTTTTCTTAAACAATCAAAAGTCAGAATAATCGAATAAAAACTTTAAAGTTCCTTTACTATTTTTCAATTTTTTTCTAAGCTGTGACCGCACAAAATAGAGCAAGTACGTGCGATCAAGTCATGCCATTTATTTTGTTTGCAAACTGTTCAAAAACTTTCTCGGGATCTATACTGATTTCTGGGTGAATATTCATGGATACTAATCCATTAACTCATGCTTCGGAACTTGTTGCCCTCAGCCAAGCCTTTAGCCTTCTCAGGACGAAAAATTTGATCTCTTTGGCTCTCTGAAGTTACCGCAACCCTCAATGTCAGCCGTTTCGGAGCAGGCTTGTGGGGGAGGGGGGCTCAATACGCCACTGATAACATTACATTTGGAAAAAGATGTTAATCCAGTTTACCAAACAAATGGAAACAGAAGCGTTGATTAGATTTTTATCGGTTCACCGGCATTTATGCTATCAAGTGCAATTTCCTAAATGACATTGTTCCAAAATTCAGTTTGATCAAAACTATTTGTATGTATTGATTCAAACTCAGTAAAAGTTTTCCTACCTTACGAAACTTGTCATAAGCACTGTAGCAAAGCAAATAATTTACCAATTACAAAAATCAATTCTTTGCTGAATTCTTTGAAAAGCAATTTTCTAAATTTGACATCTTCCAAACTTATAAGTTACACCGTCATCAAACCTCTTCATCCCTCTCAACTCAGACACTGAGAATTTATTTCTTATTATTTTTTTAACGTGAGCATGGAACACATTCACAAAAATAAGTTCAGTCCCCGTACACAATTCTGAATGCCGGAACTTTTTCATTAAAATATGTGACCATAATGGCTTGAATCATCATTTACACTAAACACAAAAAACATCCAGGATAAATTATCCTGGCCAAAATAAATGAATATATATATATATATATCACGTATGGCCTATCATCAAGAACAAATTAAATCTTAACAGTGTCATGTAACTTGAATTTACCACGCCCTTCCACCCCCTAACAATCAGCATTATATTGTAATTAAGTATTCACAGAATGTTTGGCATTCAGACAAAAATTATAATGTCCTAACTATGTCTATGTATATAGATGGGAATACCCATGGTATGTATCATACATACCTTTGGAGATGCAAACGTGTGCTCTGAAGAACGTGCAAATGTATCCACAAGATAAATTCTGGTTCTTGAATTCCTTTACACTTGGAGATACTCAATCAATGTTGAATTTTCACAAAACCGACAGGAACAAAACCAACACGAACAATAACACCCTATGTTCGATCAGTGCTGACACTTTAATTCAATTTATTTTATTGGAAACAAAATTTCCCCTTTTCTTTATTTTTTTTTTTTAATTATTGAATTTTTTTTTCTTTAAATAATGCACAAGAATATTTGCAAAAAATCACAACAAAATTGTGTAAACACTTGATTCAAAGAAAAGAAAGAGAAAGAGAGTAGGAGGCATTGACCGGAGCGAGCAAGAGGTTAAATGGTACACACAGATGTTTATAATGGTTATGATAATGGTAGGTTGCAGGAGAGAGGAAACACTTGAGTTAGGGTTTAATATATTTTTTTATAATTCCTATGTTTTATTTGAAAGGATATTTTGAAACACTTTGGCAAAAATAATTTATACCAAAAAGGATAATTTAGCTTCCTAACCACAAGGTTTCTCAACACCGAAAGGATATTGAATTTATCCTGGAATTTGTTTTCTCTCACTTTTTTGCTTTTTGGATTCAAAAAAATATATTTTCTATGAGCTCGAAGAAGAACAGTTTCCAAATGGAAGCATCTATTTCGAATGGTTAACCGAGAGTAACTGAAGACTTTGTACAAACGCATTTTACTTTAAAAGGATATTTGTTGAATCTGTGTATCCCGGCAGATACAGCATCTTTTTTTGTGGGGGTTAATGAGGGAATAGCAAATTTTCCCTCAGTGAAAGAGCTTACAGAGAAAAAGTAAAGTGTAAGTTTTTCGGGGGTGGATAAAGATGCAGAGAAGCTTTTTTTCTGGTTTGTTTTGATTAGACCGGAGAGTTTTTAATAAGGATGGGGAAAAATAGTGGGAAATATTTTAATGGAGCGAGCTTTAACCTAGTGACAGGATGTTTGTACTTGGTGACCTATTTAAAGTGGATTGACAATGAAGGTGTACAGAGTAACAGTATGTTATAAGTCTTTTGGTGGTTGGGATTTCAAATGTAATACTAAGACTGTGTGAAGCAACTGGTTTTAATGATATTTGATATTTTAATTTTCAGAAATCTATAAAGACGTTTTAAGAGATATTTTTTTTTATGAAATTTATACCTGCTTTTCAACGATATTAGATTTTATGTATTTTAAAACATATGTCGAAAGCAAGAGTCATGATTTAAATTGGAAACTGTTGTAATAGAAATTAAAGGACTGTTGCAAGGATAACAAGTTATGTCTTACATATTTAGAGTTTATATTCATTATAAACTTTGTAATCCTGCTTTTAAATTTGGCAACTCCTATCTAGGTTCAATGCCTTGTTTAAAGTCATTTGTTGAATCCAAATGGTTTACTCTAAGAGAAAAAAGTTTTGGTAATTATACATTTTCGCGGTCTCCTGTTTTTTATGGATGTTAAATATTCACAACTAAATCAATTTTCATTATTTAAATATAATTTAAGTTTAAATTGTCCCCATGTCAAATTTTATATAGCTTTTAACTTTGAATGATGAAAAAAATTCATTTTTATGAGCAAGTCTTAATATCTTTTTTTCCTCAACCAATTGAATTCACGATTTTTCAGTCATAAACAAAGCAAAAAAAAAAAACAAATTAGCTGAAAGCAAACAAATTTGTTCAACTTTTCCACCTTAAAATAAAACCAGTGCGAGCAGTATTAATGACGTTTTTTTTATTATTTTTGTTTAATATTTTTTTAATAAACCCGCCGTCAAAATGGAGATTGTAAAAAAAGAATCATGAAAATCGGTCCAGTTTTGAATTTTTTTTACAGCTAAAAGTTTATAAAAGACCGCAAAAGTCTATAATTACCAAAGTTTTTACAAAGGAAATTGCTCAAAAATGTATGGGCCAAAAACCCAGAGTCCATAAGCAATAAAACATATGTTGCTTAAAAGGACATACATTGTTTATAACGAATATGTAATTACTTTTGAAATATTTTTCTTTTTGGAGTTTTGGTTTACAGTTTCTTAGAGTTTATTAATATATATGTGATTATAAAATTTAAAATATTTTTTTTTGATTAGTTTTAAAAATATTGATTTTCCAAAAAAAAAATTCAAAAATTTAATTTTAATTAGAAAAAAAAGTGATTGAAAATTTTGATATGCAGAATTAATTTGGCTACTTCGATCTTTTCAAATACAAAATTTAATACATTTTCCAAAGAGCGGTTACCGAGAAAACCAAAAATTAAAAAAAAGTTGTACGAAAAGAAATTACCGTTAATAGACTTTTCTCTATAATAATAGCCAATACCAACAAAAAAGTTCTCAAAAATTTTCATCAAAATCGTTCGAGCCGTTTTCGAGCAAAATAAACTTTTTCTTATCGGTTATATGGCAGGTACCGTTATTTTTAGCCCTACAAATAAAATTTCAATTTCCCCTCTGAAGAAACACACATACCAAATTGGAAGGCAATATGAATGAATGAAGGCTTAACATGTTTAGGCTGCAGGCACCCAGATAGACAGACAGACAGACTGCTAGACAAACAGACAGACACACATTTTTTTTCGATCAATTTTTTTGCCTTCTCTAGGATCGTAATGTAAAATTTGATTGTTAGAGTTTTTTTTACGAATGCATAACTTGCCTCATAGTCCCTACAATCGCAAGTAAAAATTGTCATGGAAAATTTTTAATTTAATTTCTTTCACTAAAACGGAATTCACAGATTCAATAGAACACTGAGTTTTTTAATTTTCATTTTTTTGTTTCCCTTAACAGTTGAGTTAAAAAAAATTAAAACATTTATCTGCAGAATGTCGAAACAATTGTATGTAATATGTTTGATTAGGGAGCAGGTCATAATTCCGGTTTTCAAAATTCTGTTAAACCAAATTTCAGTTTTTTTTTTTTTTTGAAAAAACTGTATAGCCAAATTCTGTATATCAAAATTCTGTATGGTCAAATAAATGTATATCTAAATTATGTAAGTGAAAAATTCTGTTTTCCAAAATTATGCTTATGCCCGAATTCTGTATTTTAGAGAAGAATTTTCATAACAAAGTCAACGATTCTCTTTTATAATAAATTGTATTATAAAGATATAAAAAAGAAAATATTGCACAGAACCAATTTTTAAAATTAAAATATTATGGGAATTATAAAAAAGTGAATAATATAATAAATAAACATAAATATAAAAAAAATTTAGCACAAAATATATAATTTAAATTGTTAAAAAAAATATTTAGGACAGAAAAAGACGTATGTATTTGTAAGATATTTGTCTGTGTATTCGTTTATGTATTTTTATCTATGTATTAATAGGATCAAATCTAAATTGATAAAATATTTAATATATTAAGGGTTAGTGTTGTAGAAAAATTGTTAGAACATGTATGTAGCTGTTGTTGATTTTGATGTTATGTTTTAAAAATTCTGTATTTAAACAAAAATCGTTTTGATAATGTAAAAAATTGCGCGCTTTTTTATCAAATCGATATAAAAATACAGTATTTTGAAAACAGAATTTTGGGTAACCAGAATTGTAAAATAACTGTATTATGAAATACAGTATTTTGAAAACAGAATTTTGGGCACAGTATTTCGACCCCAACTTGTTTGATTGTTATCCCAATTTTTTATCCACACGAATGTATAACTTACATAATCGGAAGTAAACATTTTAAGATTGTGCGCTAAAAATGGTACCTTACATACAAAATAATAATAACTAAATTGGGAATTCAATTGAGTGAGATAAAAAAAAGTTTTGAAGGGTTGATCATAAAAATTGATTTTTTTCAGCATTTTAAGCTAAAAAACAATCTGAAACCTGACATGGGGATAATTTAAACATTTCTTATCTAAAAACACGAAAATTTAAAAAAAATCATGAAAATCGGTTCAGTTTTAATTTTTTTACAGCCAAAAAAACAGGTGTACAATTACCAAAATTCATTTTTATTCACATTTCCTAAAGAAATAAACTGGCGTTTACATTTTCCCGCTGATATCTATTTTACGTTCTTTTTTCGAACAATCATAACTCACACAAATCGAATAAAAACTTTAAAATACCCTTAATATATTTCAAATTTTATTCAAAGATGTGACCGCGCATAAGAAGAAGTACGTGTGATCCAGCCGCTCAATTCATTTTCATAAGGGATTATATAAGTAGGTATCGATCGATCTTCTATATGCATTTGCGTAAGCAAACAAATTAACTTCTCGGATTCTTGAATATGTATCGTTTTTTTTTTGCCTTTCGGTCTTATTTCTTGGTTCTCGACCTTCTAAAAGCGTGCAACTACAAACTTGATAGGAAAGTAGATAGACTCAGCTTAAACTATTAACTTATCGAAAAAAAAACTGATTAACGAGAAACTGATCATCAAATTATGAAAAAATACTTATTTAATAATAAAATAAGTTTACGTTTTTTGGTTCCATCCAGTGCTCATGGAGGGAGTCCGGACTCGATTCTCCCCCTGCCACTGGCCCAGGTAGACAAATTCCTTGACTGCCTTGAAATTATGCCAATCAATTTACACGTTCTGAAAAAGTCGATGGTAGGATTGGAATTTTGTGGATGAAAGCATATACTTCAACTTGTCCTGGTTTTTATTTTGAACATCATCAGAGAATAACAGAATTCTTGAAAAAATCGTGGAATTTAGATATTAAAAGTCATCACTGATATGCGAACTAACGCCATATGGTGTATTAAAATTTAAGTTTATTTATATCCGAAAGATTTCTTAAATACACAAATAATTTTGCATATACCCAACCTCGCACCTGCTCCAAATCCTATAGTGACTCCAAGCAGGGGGTTAGCAGGGGTGCAGTATGCCGCCTCCTATCTATCTCACTGTTTGTATAACGTAAGCTTTAATACACCATATGGCGTTAGCTCACATAAAAGTGAAACTATTTCTAACAAAAAAGTTACATTTTTTTCTCACTCTCGGCTCGGTGGGAATTTACTTTACACAAAAAAACTGCAATTATTACCCATGTGAAGTTAGGTCCCTGCACCTTAAATCGCACCAATTCCATGCGGTGCTCACTGGATAACAGAAAATTGAACTAACAACGAGCTACTAACTAACAAAAGCTTAGAGCAGGAAAAAAGACACCCTCTGAAAATCCAACTCCAACACGATCTATATGCTCTTGCACAATCTTCACTAGCCGGCTATGTAAGAAAATATTGTAATGAAAAACAATAGATTTACCAATTAGGTTTTGTTCTATCATTGAAGTGAAAAGTACCTTCACATTCCATGGCACACTATGCATAAATGGCACTTGCAAAGAAGATATCGAACATTTCTTAGATCTATAGACCACCTTCTGAAGAAGACCACATTTTCAACGTCACGTCCGCATAAATGCTACCAATATTTTAAGTTTCCTTCGGTGATGCAAAATATTTATCACCCCGTCTGATTTGGCAGCAGTCTTCTTAGTGTATATTCAGCCAAAACTTGAACATAATCCCAAAAGTTGGGTAGAGGTGCTCTCATTTCCCACTTGAATTTTTTGGACAGAATTCAAAAAAGAACTTGGAAAAGGAATGAACCAAAATATGACCCGAAACATTTTCATCTTCTTGAAAACCATTTGCCGTAAGGTTATTTTATCGCTATTTCTATAAATAATGCTTTAATAAAATAGCCAACTGTATTCATGATTTTCCGATCGGTTCACGTTTGGGTTGGAGTTTCAACGTACAGTCAAAAAAAGAGACTTCCTTAGCCGTACCACGTGAATGCAGAACGCCTTGCTGTAGGTACTCTTCTTTTTTTTCGTCTCATTTTGATATCTTAAACTTTAAAAAATATATACATACATCGGTTCTTTTTCGATTAATATACATATTGTTTATCGGTCTAATAAGTGTTTTTGATGAATTCGGCTTTCGTAAAATTGAGAATTAACAAATTCATTTTCTATTCCCTCAATTAACAAAAATGGTCGCACTTTTAAAGTTAAAAACATCCTTTTGAAAATTATTCTTAGTTTAATAATTTTTGTAAGAAGTATAATCTCGTAAAACTAACAAAACCAAAAAACACTTTGTTTTAATTGTTCTTGCTGTTGCAACTATAACCTCTTCCCAGGAGTCAATTAGATTCTCACGGTAGCTCTTACGTCTCAACTCGCGAATCGCGAGATGAACTTTTTAATGATATGCAAACAATAAACACAGAGTTAACCTCTCTCTTCCTCTTTCATTTCAACGAAACAATACTACTATAAAAATTAGTAGAAAAAAAAGCAAAACAAATTTAACTGCCATTTTGTTTGCTAACAATTATGTTACACTTAAGCACAGCTACTTCCTATGCATACACAAACAAAAAAACAACAACGACTAATTAGTGCTTAATGTATCTTCCCTTATTACCGCTTTGTACAGAATGTCATGAAAAGCAGTGTGATGTGTGGTGGACTAAGAGAGAGCAGTGAAAAATTGCCATAAACTTTATTTCATCTCTCTGGAGGTACGCCATCCTTTATTCGTGCACCAGACACACACAACCAGAACAAACTATGTCGCCAATTGACTTTAGAAATAGATTCCTCTTTTATATCCGGCATTTGGAGAATGAAAGGAAGGACTCTTTTACGGATGATGTGCATTTGTGCATTCATCTGGCATCGGAATTTATGGGTGCGGGGCGGCGGTAAGCGTACTTAACAGTCTGTCTGTCTAAACGGCTTGCTCATCCATCATCGATGTCTTAAGGATGTTTTCACAAACACACGCCCAAACACATCAAACTTTGGACAGGAAGTTTTTGTCTTTTATTTTCGTATAAAAAAAGACGAATGTCCTCAACTACTTCAGCAGGGGATAGAATAAAATCACTCCAGAAGTTTCCTCACGATTATTCATTAAGAATACCTACGACCACCGGAAGGAGCACTATGTGTCATCAATAACTTAAATGTGCAGCGAGCTTAGCACCTGGTTTCTTGTTAACTGCGATGAGTGATGTGACTTCTTTCCTTCTCCACCATTCCGCCATTCGGTTCGCTGAATACCAATCCTTATTCATGTAGGTATGTTGGACAAAAATGACCAAAAAGACTTGGATGCAGGAAATTCAGTTTGTTTGTAACACCTGATTTATTACAAAGGAAGAAGAAAAAACAAACAAGGAAAAGGGTTAGTATTTACTCAAAGAATTTAAGCTTGGACATAAAAAGGGATTCCCATATATTTCATACCAATTTTTTAATAACAAGGCAAACAAATGAAGGACTTCTAACGAGTCGACAATGTCCTTGTTTTTCTTACTACTAATTAGATAACCAAATATGTTAAACATATGTCTTATTCGTTCAAGCAAAAGAGAAGGTCTTTGTAGCAACTATATTACAAAAGTTGGTATGAACCACCTTCTTTTATTAGACAAGATAATATTTGTTTGTCCCAATATCCAGATAATAAAAAAAACTATTTCAGTTCTCAGAACTTCAAGATGACAACCTAGTACCTGTTTTATAAATTAAGCCATAATTAATGGCTTTTGTTCGGGAGCGGGTCATAATACTGGTTGTCAAAATTCTGTATTTCATAATTCTGTTTTTTTTTTCAAAATTCTGTATACCCGAAAATCTGGTTAACCAAAATGCTGTATGTAAAAATTCTGTTCAAAATTCTGCAAGATCTTTGGCAGAAACAAGTAACATTTGCGTTGAAAATAACACAGTTTGAACTTATAAAAAGTATTAAAAACCAAAATACTTAACGGTTTTTAGTAAAAATGAAGTATGCTATCACACGTCTTAAATAACAAAGAATTTATGAAAAATGTATTTCGAAAATTGTAAAACCGGTTTTTGATAAAATCCTGTTTTTTATTTTTAGTTTTTTGAAAAAAAAAAATGGTATGCAGTTTTTTAGAATTTATTAAAATACATGTGATTAAAAATAATTTTTTTTCATAAGTTTTCAAATTATTGATTTTTGAAAAAAAAAATTCAAAAATTAATTTTAATTAGAAAAAAAAGTTATTAACAATTTTGATATGCAAAATTAATTGGGCTACCTAGATCTTCCTAAATATAAAATTTGACAGAAATCCAAAAATCCGTAACCGAGAGAGCCAAAAATTACAAAAAAAAAACGTTATATTAAAGGTCCCGTTAATAGACTTTTCCCGTATATGTGGTATTAATCAAATTATAGCCAATACCAACAAAAATTCCCAAGAAAATTGATTAAAATCGTTGGAGCCGTTTTCGAGAAAAATAAGATTTTCCTAAACGGTCATATGGCAGGTACCGTTATTTTTAGGGCCAAAAATAAAATTTCAATTTCCCCTCTGGGGAATGCCAAAAGAATCACACACACCAAGTTTGAAGGTAATCGCTTTAGCCGTTTAGGCTGCAGCTCGTTATACATACTCACAGGCAGACAGACAGACAGACATTTTTTCTCGATCACTTTTTTAGACTTCTCTATGATCGTAATGTCATGTTTGATTGTTATCTAAATTTTTTTAATATTCACGAATCCTAAACTTGCCTTATAGTCCCTATAATCGCAAGTAAAAATTGCACCAAACTCCAAAGTAGTGTGGGAAAAAGTACACATATTCGGTATCTTAACGAAACTTTGAAGTTCACTTATTTTAAACGTCTAATTTGATAAATAAATTTCCAAGGATGTTTTTGAATAAAATTATCTCTGTTATACGATATTAATAGATTTTAATTTTTTTTTTTTAGATTTAAGCACGTTTTAAAATAATTTTGTTAGGAAGCACCATTCAAAAATAAATGCATACTTTCGCTTCCGGGAATATATAAGAAGTGATGTAACTTCTAAACGGTGAATGGTATGTGAAAACTTTTTTCAGAAATTTTATGTAAAATGATTTCAGCTATATGTTTGTAAACCACATCAATACCAACATGTTTAGGAAAAACCAACTTGTAACAAATTTTTCCTTAAAAAAACCAACGTGAAGTTGGCTACTTGCAGTCCATATCTATTAGATCCATGGTGTTGTAGTTATTTTAAATATAAATTTGTAAAATAAGTACAGCCGGAAGGCATGTGTCGGCTAACAGATGATGAACAAAATTCAACGATAGTTCGATGACGGAAAGTAAAGTCAACTTTCAGAAATCAGAGACAATTTTTTTTTTGGACCCCTTTGGCTGGGGCCACGCAGATAGCAATAGCAACTAACGAGCAAGAGTGCACTGAAGTACTTTGTATTTGTATTCCAACAAGCATACAAATGCTTTACTGAACACAGCCAGAGGAACCTTCAGGCTTGTTTAAGATGGATTAGCGGTTCTCCTTATCTATTCCATCAGGAGAACAACATCTAAACATTTAGAGAAAATAGAGTTTTTAGTTTTTTGGAAAAAAAAAATTTTAGTTTTTGAAAAAACTGAAAATACAGTTATTTTTAGAGAAAAATATTCTTCTTGATGTTGGTATAGGTGTCGTAAAGATGAGTGAATAGATAATAACAAGGTCATACTCAATCGACCTTATTTCCATCTACATAAGTGAAAATAAGACAGATTTTACGTTTTCCGCATTACTTCCAAATTGAAGGAAATTATGTTGAAGACAAAAATTAGCAATAAAGGAAAGCCAACTTAGGTGAGCATAAGCCAGCCCTAAGAAATATAGAAATACAATTCAATTCAATTCAATTTATTAATAAAAATAGAGTAACATTTATAACATATAATATTTAATTCAAATAAAAATTTAAGCATGGCATATAAGCCGTCTGCGGTATATGATATCGATTAAGTTTTATTTTTTAAGAGATTGAATAAAGTTAAACAGTTTATACAATTAAAATCTGATGGTACAGATATATACTAACAAAAATAAATTAACAGAAATAGATTAACAGAAATAAGTGCCTTTATAAAACACAATTTTTATATTTATATTTAAGCAAAAACAATGATTATTTTATATAGGAGTTTCGAATTATTTAATATTTACACAAGATATTACGGATTACATTAAAAAGTCAAAGAACTGCAATAAGACGAGAAAAAAAAGAAAACGTAAATGAAAAGTTAGAGATGGCATACTTGGGCTTCTAGTTTAGCTAAAAAAAATGGTCTTTTTATATAAAATAACTAAGAATAGTCAAGTCAAAACAAATTCAAATATGAATTCCTGTAATTTTTTGCGTGTGAAACAAATCGCACAAGTAGTTTCCAACCTCTCTCACCATTTAAAATACTGATAAGCTCATCGAAAGACAAGAAGCTTTTGTTAAAATAAAGCCTGCGTATTTCTTGAAGAATAGGACATATTGCAATGAAGTGGCGTACGTCTTCAATTTGGTTAAGGTTGCATAGAGAACATTTAGAGTAGGTGCGAGGTTAGGTATATGTAATGCTTCCTTTGGATTTAAAGAATCTTTCCTAATATCCAATCTCGCACCTACTCCTAAACCTATATTGAGATCAAGCATGGGGGTTCAGCGTGGCAGCTTTTCCCCAATACCTACCTCATACTGACTGGAAGATAAAATCTCTAGAAATTTTTTTAACCACCGATTTGGTAGTAAGGCCGACATGTTTGCCTTTTTTCGGAAATAGAGTCGACTGAAAATAAAACCGAAGTTTGTTTTTATTTCCTTTTTTTATTTTTGCGAAATATGATCGAAATTACCTTATCACCATTTTTATTATCAATCAAAATTATTATTAATTTGTGACGAACCCTTCAAACGCAATAAAAACAACAATCTTGTGTTACATATTTCACTTAACAGACAACATGCAGTCGAAATTAGCGGAGGGCTTAGACCGCTGTAAGGCAGAAATAACCGCATTCTAAAATAAATTGCAAGTACTTGCTCTTATGAGCGGTCACAGCTTGGAATAAAATTTGAAAAATATTAAGGGAACTTCAAAGATTATATTTTTCTGACTTTTGATTGTTTGAAAAAAGTACGTCAAATAGTTTTCAGCGGAAAAATTTAAACGCCATTTTATTTCTTTAAAAAATGTGAAAAAGTGTGATTTTTTTTTTCAAAATCCTTAGAGCCGTGTTTAAATAAACCGGTTTTTTTTAACAACTTTTTTTTAAAGAAATGAAAAAAATAATTCAAGAATATAAACTTAAAACAAAAATAACGTACATTTAAAAACAAAATTAAAAATAAAAGGCACGACTGGGTCGCACGTACTTGCTCTTATGTGCTAATCCTTTTTAAGTGCAGGCGTCTTTTTGACAAAGATTTTATTTTAATATTTTTTGTATGACGTGCAACTTCCTTAGAATCGTTTTGGGGTGAAGCTCGAACGAACATGCGTCACGACAAAGGGATAAACACATAAATATATAGGATTGTTAGCTTTTGCAGTTTTTTAGTGTAGTATTATCTTTCCACTTGCTGCTTACTGTTTATAATATAATTTGCTAATAGAAAGATACAAAGGACTTTTTTCAGTTAAATTTTTATTTTGGTATGGAAAAATTTGAACAACTGGCATAAAGATTCGTCGGAATCAGCAGTATGGCAATAATGCTAGGTAAAGGGACCTTTATACGTCCCAATATGGGACCAATGGAATTTATAAAGGATTTAGGTACCTATAATAAGGTTGGAAGGAAGGTAGGTACTAAAATTAAGAAACGTGTTCCAACTACTGTTAAGCCAGTAGGTATAGAGACAATATTAAAAGTTAACACAGTGGTTTTGTTTATTTATAGGAAGGTGTAAACTTTTGTTTTCTCGATTGAAATTTTTGCATTCAGTAGTAATCGAATAGTTTTTTTTATTTGTTAGTTGTTTTTGTGTGTTTATCAAAGGTTTCCTTATTTATTCTGTGCTTTTATGATGATGAAAAATACTTTAAAATACGTAAGTATGTATGTAATGTAGGTTGTCACTTTCTTTTATTTGACTAATGGCTTGGCTAGGGCTTAGCCGAGCAATATGAAATAAAATGTTGGGGAAAAAAAAATATGAATTCAAAAAAACACTACTCATAACGTTTTTTGGAAAAAATGTTGTAGGCCATCTTACTTCTTTTGCTGTTTTCTATTTTATGAATTTTTCATTTCAAAATCGTTCGACCAGTTTTTTCAAAAAAATGTTTTTGTTGAAAAACTTTTCGAAAACATATTTTAAAATTTTTTTTAGTATGTCAATTTTAAGAAATCTATAGTTTATATTAGGAGAAAAATTTAAAAAAAAATCTATAGATCCATTTTCAAAATATTCAAAAAACAAAATATTTTTTTAAAAAAAATATTAAAATTTAAAAAAAAATGTTTTTGAAAATTTTGATAAGCAATATTATTTAAATCATAAAACACTACATATTTTGAAAATTTCATCAAAATCCGTCAATTAGTTAACGAGAAAGTCTATAAAACTTTTTCTGAAAAATCCATTAAAACTAGAAGATAGATTTTGCACAGAAAACATCATTCTGAAAGTTTAATCAAAATCGTAGGAGCCGTTTTCGAGAAAAATAAGTTTTTTAATAAAAGTTATATGGCAGGTACCGTTAGTTTTGGAGCTAGAATGCCAATTCCAAAAACTGTCTGGTAGAGCACTCTAAAAATACTATATACCAGGTTTGAATCAAATCGGCCCAACCGTTTAGGCTGTAGATATCGATACGGACAGACAGACAGACGGACGGAATTTCCGGACCCACTTTTTTTGACTTCTCTATCATCGTAATATCATGTTTGATTGTTAGAATTTTTTTTTTTTTTTACGAATGCATAACTTGCCTTATAGTCCCTATAATCGCAAGTAAAAAAATATTGATTTTTCAAAAAAAAATTTTTTTTTAAATTATTAAAAATACAAAAAAAAGGTTTTCGAAAAAAAATTTATGCAAAATTACTCAGGCTATCTACATCTTCTTGAATATCAATTTTGATTGTAATCGGATCACCAGTTTTCAAAAAAGTCGAAGAAAAAAAACCGGTCCTATGGGAGGTACCGTTTTTAGCCCACCATATTAATTTTTTTTCATTAAATTATAATGCACCTACAGTAGTACACTGATTTTTTTTTATAAAAATTCTTGGAGCCGTTTTCGAGAAAAATAAGCTTTTACATAACGGTTATATGACAGGTACCGTTAATTTTTGAGCTAAAAAAATTGAAAAAAGTCCTCTGTAGAATGTCAAAAGAACCTTAAGTTCAAAATTTGAAGACGATTGGCCCAACCGTTTAGGCTGCAGTCCAAAATACATCCGTACAGACAGACAGGCAGACAGACAGACGGACAGAATTTTGCCAGTAACTATGATATGTTTCTCTATCATCGTATCGTCATGTTTGATTGTTATCTCAACATTTTTAATCTGCACGAATGCATAACTTGTATTATAATACCTATAATCGCAAGTAAAAACCGATGCAATTCGCGGCCCAGAGGAAGAAGAAAAGCTGTGGTGCATACTGAGACAAACTGTAGCAGAAAAAGGAAGCAGCCTCATTTTGATATAGATACGTCGCATCGTTGGAGGCAGCCTCAGGAAGATTTTTCAAGTTTCAAAAAATGTCAGCCACAGAACAGTCGAAAGGCGGCTCCTTTACGACCGAGACATAGTCGCTGAGAGCGAAGCAGAGCGCCTCCGGTTCACTAGAGCCGTGCCCGACGGGATCGGAAGGAAATCTTAGATCAGGTCCACCAATTTTGATGGCTCAGTTAGAACTTGATATTTTCAGTCGACATGGACGAAATATCGCCTATGGTTGTCCTACATACATATGTCTAAGTTATCTGCAAAAAAATTATAAAAACACATGAAAATACAAAAAAAAAAATATAAACAAAAATTTCAAGTTTATAAAAGCTTCCTGTGGCTGTTCTAGACTTATAAGTATTTTAGGTTTATTTTAAGTTTACTTTAAGCTAGTGTTAAGTAGATTAAGATAGGTTAAGAAAAATCGATAAAGATACCCATTTTAATTTTAAGTTAGAGCCGCCCGTGGGTTTTAAGTGAGAAAATAGTGTCGATCTGCTGCGCCGAAAAAAAATCCTTCCTATCTCTCTAATGCTTCTAACTAGTGTCGTGCAGCATCCGGTTGCATTCTAAAAGGCAGTGTGCCTTACAGAAACTTAGTTAAAATATTATTATTATTAACAGCGCGCAGTTGGTTTTCGGATGGTCCAACATCCGACTTACTAACCACGCACAAAGATATTTGATTTCGCTTATCCGGATTGTTAAGAAAGATTGTTAAAATAATTATTAAATTTTGGAAAAGATATCAAAAACAAAACAAAATTGTATCCATATTTATATCCACATACATCTATGAACCTTTTGAAACCGACCAGAACCAACAATCCATAGAATATGCCACTTTATGTTATTTTTTGATAACCCAATGTACCCTATGTGTATCCTAATTTGGCTAAGGTACGTGCTTAACCAGCAAATCTACCTTTACAATCCAGACACAGGTCGTAGATGAGCAGGGTTTCAAATTTCATTCTCGTAGAGCTTAGCAAGGAATTAGGTAGGCTTGACAGGTAGTCATAAAATATTCGTTTCGCATACTCCAAAAAGGCTTAAACCATAGTAACACTTATGGAAGGTATTATGTTTTACAAATTGGAATCTTATCAATAGAGCTGATGGCAAACATCGCACTTAGGAAAATTGCAAACGCATGTGATTAAGTCACGTGCCCTTGGGTAATAATAATTGCCACTTAATAGAACAAAGGCATTGAAGCGGACACTTTTATTAAAGGAGCTGGTTTAGCAAAGATTGCAATCCTTATAACTATAAAGGTCGAAAATAATTTCTTACTGAAAATTGTGGCTGAGAAATGAAAATGTTAAGGTATATGATGGGATGCTGGATTTGATCTAATACAATCGATTAAAATAAAAAATGGTTAAATGGACTTTAAAAAGTAAATATATTTTATAAGAAGTAAAAAGAAATGACGGATTTAAATTTTTTTTGAGAAGTTCATCAAACCTTTAAATCAATATACATACATATTAAGCTATGAATATATGCGTATATTTTTTCTTCTTAATGAATCTTTTGTTTACGGACCAATGGAAGCTAAAGTCAATAACCAGAGTCATTGTCCTTGCCTCTCAATAGATTACAAATAGTGACACAGGCTTTTTTTTTTTGGCTAAGAGGGTAAATGCTCTTCTGGCTTTTTAAACATTGAAAGGGTTGGCTTGCAGGTTGACAGAGGACTGAGATTTATTTAAGTTTTCGTATGCTTTCCCATGCACTTTTAACTTGAATCTTGATTTTATTTTAATCAGATTGAAAAGAATATAAAACTTAAGTAAAAGTAATTAATTACGAAAGTTTTAAAAATACTCCAAAAGGGCGTTTTTGCGTTAAGTTATTGTTTCTAAATGAATGAAGTATAATTCAAGGAATTGATTTTTTTTTCTATAGATTTAAGCTCAGATTAAAAACAAAAAAAAAAACAAAGAAACAATATTTGTATGTAAGGTAAGCCACCTTCCCACAGCCAAACCACTTAATTTAATTTTCCATTCAACCATTATTCCCTGTTACCTTTCGAGTTTTGGTCGCAGTAATGTTAACCCGTTGGAATGCTCCAAGATTAAAAGGACAACGAAAGGAGGAAGATGAAATAATTATTGTTAAATATTACTTGAACTACGCATTTAAAAATACCCAGAAGGATATTATTCTTACTTCTACTGCCACAAAAACGAATTTCAATTTGCATCCGCAGCTCTCCATTCCTTCCAACAAGGTAAAAACGTTGTATTCTTTTTTAGAAGCCCCTAACTGTAGCTTTCGTGTTTACTAACTTGCCACAATAAATCGGTGATTTATTCAAGGGAAGGGGTGTAAAAGTTTATATCTGTTTTCATGTATATGTGTATGTGTACTCCCAAAGAAAGGACGCTTTGTTGGAGGACTGCGAGTACACAGAAAAAGAGGGTTATCTAGGTTTTGGGCTGGGGCAGGGCTTGGATGGAGATGGTAATAAACTGCAACAAGGGATTCTGACATTGAACCCATAAAAAGGATGCTCTGCACTGGCTTCTGTTTGCCCCAAAGCAAGCTTTTCTAAAAAGTGGTGAACGTTTGTACAATTGGATTTTTGCGTTTGTTTTTTCATGCAAATCTGGATGCTTGGTGGAAGAAAGGAAAATGTTGGTTTCCCGATTCTTTTCCACTATATACTGGTTTAGATATATTCATGTTTAAATTAAAACTGTGTTGCTAATAACTGGCAGTATGATTCAGACGTTTTAGAATTACATGGAATAGAATATGGAATTCAGAGAATGAATCGTTCTTCATATTTTGTAGTAAGATTTTATTACGAATTTTGAACTCATCGTATGCGTTAATTTCTGAAGGATATGTTATGTCTGCAGGCCTTAATCTGGACAAATATTGGAAGCATGACAATAAAAAACCAAAGAAATAGCCCCTAATCAACTGGGCTCTTTAATTATAAATGTAATAATAACTTCTGAATTTCCACATTTGATTCATCTGTCATATAACCTCATCGAAAAGATACATCTCTGCAAAAGTATCATCTGTTAAATGACAATAATTCATATTTCAACTCCCGAATTTTATTTCTCTTGGTTTATTCAGAAAGCAAGGATTCATCAATCATTGGCATAATTTATTGCCAATTCCTTGTGCAAATTTTTTTTTTTCAAAATGACAAAATAACTCTTTCGGTGTGGAGGAGTATAGGTTCCATACATTAAGTGTATGCACAAATGTTGCTATCAAGGGGACTTACCCAAAGTAATTTCTCCTTACATACTGCGCTGTTCCAGCACATCATGGCACACCGTGTGGCAGACGCAGAATCACAACAGATGAACGTCATCCTTCAACCCTGTTCCGTGTTGTCATAAGAAACATAAATGAAGTAAATTTGGTTCTCAAACTCAAAGTATGGAAGGGCCAACAAGAGAGTGGCTTGAAGTTGCTTTGGCCTGTGTTACCACGACCTTTGTGTGTGGTGCTAGGTAAGGACATCTTGTTTGTCTCGGTCATTGCTTCTTGTACCGCAATTACTGATAAAATGTCCCGTGAACGTAAAGAGGATTTTTACGACTCAAGAGGTGCGAATATTGTATTGATCTGATATTGAAATCAAAACACATACATAAATATTTGTTTTGTAAGTTTATTGAAGAAGGGGAATATTTTAAGGGGCATTGTAAAGTGATGAGTTTTTTAAACATGAACTTATATTTAGCTACAGGACGTATTTGGAATAATTTTGAGCTTTGCTGCACAACTAAAATACTTCGAAAATTTATAATCAGAAATGGGGATCAAATTTGACTAACGTCTTACATAAAACTTACGATTTTGTCGAAATTTTTGGAAAAACGTTTGAGAAAGAATGTCCAACAAACTACAAGGTAATGATTATAAGAATCCACCATAGTGGACAAAAGAACTAGGAAAGAAATCTGAAAAAATGAAAAAAAAAATATTTTATAAGTTGTAGTCATAACTTTGCTGGACTTTTAAGCTTTTGTTGGACTTTTCATTTGAGAAACTGACTGCAGCTGAGATTTCGGTATTGTTCATTCTTTATATGGAGTTCTACATTACCATATTATGACATTTTGCCGCCCTATATATAACTGTAAAGTGCCGCCCTTATCACTTAGTTTTGTTTACATATAGGTAGTGTGTTGTAAATAGAATTAATTTACACGACGACGTACTTGCTCATATGTGCGGTCATATCGTCGAATAAAATAAAATAAAATAAAATAATACATTAATGTCGAAAAATAACACTATCTGCACTGAAAAAAGTGTCAAAACCACAACACTTAATGGTTTTTTAATAAAGGGTTTTTTTTAGACCTGTGGTATTCAAGAAGAAATAAAACGCATATAATTTAACGTAACGGCCAAGAATTTAGCTTTATTATAAAGATAAGGGTTTGCGATTATGTTTTAAAAATAATTTCGGGCAAGTGGTTGGCTCGAATAAATTCCAGCGAGAGGCCCAATTTTGTGAAAATCAGGATCGGTGGCCATCTCGTTTTGAGACCATTCACCCAACGTGCGACGCGCTGGATGGTCGTTCGGCTTCAATTTTTGCACGAATCGATTTTATAAGCCCGAAAACTAAGACCCTACCGCAAAATCTTCCATAAAGTGGATGGGCACAGCACCAATTGTTTCGCGCGATGGCAAATGTACTCATTCTTCTTCGGTCTTCTTCGATACTCTGCTCCACCGAACCAAAACATTATTTGGGTAATAAATTTGCAAGATTTGCAAACGTTGCTCAGGGGTAAGTCTATTTATAATCAAATGGCAGACCAAACTGAGCATAAATCATGTGACAGCTGTCAAAAAAACAAGTCTAAAAAAAGTATTGCCAAATTGAAAACCACACGACTTAAAAAAACACACTTTATAATAACGAATTTATGAAAAAAGTATTTTCAAAATTGTAGGAGGGATTTTGATAAAATCCTGTTTTTATTTTATTTTTTGATTTTTTTTTTAGAAATTTTAATACGCAGTTCTTACCAGTTTATTAAAATACATGTGATTATAAAATTTAAAACAATTTTTTTTCTATTATTTTTAAAAATATTGATTTTTCAAAAAAAAAAAAAAATTAATTAGAAAAAAGTTATTCAAAATTTTGGTATGCAGAAATAATTTGGCTACCTAGATCTACTTAAATATAAAATTTGACAGATATCCAAAGAGCCGTTACCGAGAAAGCCAAAAATTAAAAAAATAAAACCGTTATATAAGGTAACGTTAATAGAATTTTTTCATAAATTTGCTTCTGATCAAATGATAGCCAACAACAAAAAAATCTTAATTTTTTTCAAAAAAATCGTTGGAGCAGTTTTCGTGAAAAATAAACTTTTCCTAAAAGGTCATATGGCAGGTACCGTTATTTTTAAGCCTACAAATTAAATATCAATTTCTCCTCTGGGAAATGCCAAAAGAATCACATAGCATAACAAATTTGGAGATAATCGCTTTAAGCCGTTTAGGCTGCAGCTGATTGTACATACAGACAGACAGACAGACAGACAGAAATTTTTTGCCATTAACTTTTTTAGAATTCTCTGTGATTGTAATGTTATGTTTGATTGTTATCTCATTTTTACTTGGGATTATAGGTACTATAATACAAGTTATGCATTCGTGCAGATTAAAAATTTTGAGATAACAATCAAACATGACATTAAGATGATAGAGAAACATATTTCAGTTACTGGCAAAATTCTGTCCGTGTGTCTGTCTGTGTCTGTACTACTGTACTGCTAATTAAAAAAATGAAAGAATTTAAAAAAAAATATATAATTTTTTTATTTTAATAGACGTGTTGTTTTCAATCTGCCAATACTTCTTTCGGAGTTGGTCTTTTTGACAGCTGTCACTTGATTTATACTCAGTTTGGTTTGCCATTTCATAACGAATAGACTTACTCCCGAATAAGTTTGCAAATTGTGCAAATTTATTACCAAAATAATGGTTCGTTTCTGTGGAGCAGAGCATCCAAGACGACCCGAATGAGTCCATCCGCCATCGCGCGCAACAACTGGAGATGTGCCCATCCACTTTATGGAAGATTTTGCGGAAGGATCTTGGTTTGCAGGCTTACAAAATCCAACTCGTGCAAGAATTGAAACCGAACGACCATCAAGCGCGTCACACGTTCGGTGAACGGGCCCAAAACGAGAAGGCCACCGATCCCGATTTTTGGGCCTCGGCTGGAATTAATTCGAGCCAGTCGCAGCCGCCACTTCCCCGAAATCATTTTTAAAACATAATGCAAATCCTTATCTTTATAATCAAGCTAAATTCTTGGCCATAACATTAAACTATATGCGTTTTATTTCTTCTTGAAAACCACACGTCTAAAAAAACACCCTGTATATATGCAGCCACTAAGCAATTATCTAACATAAGAACAAGTTCGTGCGAGCCAGTCGTGCAATTTATTTTTTAACGCGCACAGGGGATTTGTGTTTCTCTTCTTATGTTGAACACACTGCGCGAGCATTTGAATTTAAGGAAAGGAGGGACAGAAGGTGTCGATTAACATTGGTCTTGAATGTTTCAAAATTAAAATGGCAAGGAAACACCCCGCCTAGTAAATTATTAAAAATTCGTGTTGTTCGACTAAAAAAAAGAATCTCTATATATCACGTTTTGTCCGAAATTGTGAAATTGGGAAACTCGAGGCATTGCAATTGAAGAGCTTGATAAACTCGAATTTTATTTCGGAAAAATAACTCTTCCTCCGCAAAACCCCGCCCACACTTCCGGTGCAATTTATTTTGCTTTATTACCTTTGATTTGATTTTACATTCTATCCTTGCTTTAATTATTGCCCGGTACACCGAGAACCATCAATCCAATCTTTTGCACCATCTTGCTCCATAAAATTGATTCCCCCAATCTATCTGCTTATCACAACGACCTGACCCAAATACATAAATATTCATAAATAATTTGAATACAAATAGCACATTTATTCCAACGAATTTATCAACGCCTTTTTCAATCTATCATATTCCCGAATCGATTTCGCTCAAAATCAAGGTCCTGAAACCCAATTCAAATGAAAGATTGGCCGCTGTTTCATGGAAGGAGATATTTTCTCTAAAAATCACGATTTAAATGATTTCCTTTCCTCGAACCTCCGGCGAATGAAATGTCTATCATTATAGGCATACTGTCTTGTCGTCATCATCCTGTTGGGTTCTCTTGGTTATCAAATTTCGAAAGGATTCACAAAAAATACAAGGATGACAAAAAATATAAAAAAAGTGTATATTTCCACAAAATCAGTATCATACACCGCTTATTCGTTCCATTGATATGAAGGTAATCCTGTGAAAATGACACTGGCAACAGAAAGTTTTCCATTTAATCCACTTCAATGATGTGAGTGCCGTTTGAACGGCTCCTCTCTAGTCTTTAGCTCCAGACTCTAGAGGAATGGATAACAGGGGAAACCAGCTATACGATGGAAAAAGGATACACGAGGATAATAGATTTCTTATATTGAAAGGGTGGCAAGCAAGACATCATACAAGGAGATATAGATACGTTACGCCAAGATGAAGACTAGTTTTTCGTCCTTTTTTCTGGCAATTTATCTTTATAGGTCGACATAGACAATTTGTCAAAGCTATATATAAGGTTGTAAGAAAAGATTGCCAAAGAACAAAAATCATTTTTTTTTTTGAAGAAAAAGATATCGCTAACAATAGAGTCGATAATTTGTGAAATCCTGACAAGAGTGCTCTTGGAGTTTGGTCGTGTTAAAGATAAGGATTGCGGGATAGGCGCCATTGGAATTTATTGATGTCTTACGTTATTTTTATTGATTCATATTTCACAAGACATAAGACGATAAGTTAATATTTATGCAAATGATGAATTGAAGTTTTAATAAGCTTTGAGAAGACAAAACAACGAGGATGATATCAAATGCTCTTAAATTTAAAGGTTTCTGCAGTCTACAGTAGAAAGTATTTAGCCATTAAACGATTTACCAGTTAAGTGAATCCATTCTTATCCGAGGCTGTTGGTTGTTTTATTAAAAAATCATTTCTTTATTATTATATCCACCACTACCTCTGTTTCCATTTTCAATGACCATAGGGGTCTGCAAGGCTCAATGCAGACATTACTAGACGCAGTGTATGTTTTAGTTATTTGATCTATCGAAAACTTTTTATTTTTGACTATTTTCCTAAAAGCTCGTAAGCAATCTATAAACAATTAATCTTAGTATACAAGATTTTTTCTTGCGATTATACATTCTACAGATTAAAAAAAATTGAAATAACAATCCAACATAACATTAAGATGACAGAGAAACATATTTGAGTTAATGGCAAAATTCTGTTTGTCTGTCTGTCCGTATGTCTGTCTGTACGTATGTATACTTTGGACTACAGCCTGAACGGTTGGATCAATCGTCAAATTTGGAACGTACGGTTATTTTGACATTCTACAGGGCTTTTTTTTAGTTTTGTCATAAACTATCTTATAACTGTTATGTAAGAATTTATTTTTTTCAAAAGCAGCTACAAAAAAGTTAAAACTTTACCTCGAAAAGGACCGTTTTTTTTAATCGACTTTCTCGAGAACTCATCAACCGATTACAACCAAAATTGATATTAAGGAACAAAATTGAAAAATCGATATTTTGAAAACATGTAAGTGAAGTTCTTTTTAATTTTAGTTTTTTATATGAAGGTAATTTTTGTGGTTAAGTTTGAATTCTAATTATTTTTTTTCAATTTTTAAAAAAAGTTGTTAAAGAAAACTGTTTTATTTTTTTCTACGATTTAGAAAAAAAATCTCACATCTTCACACTTTTTAGTTTTATTTCATTAAAAAAATGTGAAGAATTGTGATTTTTTTAATTTTCAATGGGTTCAACCCAGATGGCTACTTCACCATTCGGAGAATCTGGCCCATGAGAATTGAGCAGGTTCTCATACATGCTATGAAGAGCCATGGAGGACTTACTCATCGACGTGATGTAAGCGATTCTTTGCTTGCTAGATTATCATTGGGAAAGGTCGAACATTTTGCAGTTTTCCTCCTATTCTTATTGCACAGGGTCCTCTAGGTAAAAAACTTAAGAAAATATTAATTAACCATTTCTGAACTAGGTAGACTAAAATACTTGAGAAATAAAGAAAGTTTTCCGTTCGGAATGGGAAACAGAGGAACATAATGATAAACTTTTCAAAAAAACATTTAAGAAATGTTTCTTTCAGGTCATCACAGTCCACGAACCGGAGATATCTCGAATTCTGATGACGTCAATTGGACTTGTACTTTTATTCTTTCCTTTTTTCCCAACGCGATCTCGACTGGGATCACAATTCTCCCACTTTACTGCTGCAAAACGTCAGGAAGCCTCCCGGTTTTAAAATGTTTCATTAAATCAAATGCTAGTGGTTTTGCTTGCCAGGAGTGTTGGACCTGTACCATACGCGATTAAATCGTCGGCATATTCAATTGCTTGAGTGAAATCGCTGGTATAAATGTTGAAGAGAATAGGTAAGTTCATCGCCCCTGTTGCACACCATTTTTAATATGTTCTGGTAGAAGTCACAGTGCCACTCTTGACAACAAACTTTTTACCACTAAGCATGTCGTTAAGCATACCTACATTATGCAACATTGGTTTACTTATACCCCATCTTTTTATAGCTTCAGATAAAGATGTTATTCTAACATTATTCGGTGGTCGAATAAACCAGACAGGCACCCGTACATTGATTTGTCCTATTGGACATCAAACATGCACTCAGCCACAGCATTAATGGTGTCATGCTCTGCCTAAGGGTAGGGCCGATATGTCTGTCTCTGTTATTATATATATCTCCTCTGCCTATTTAAACAAAGTTTTTTTCTTTTTTTTTTGTTGTACACGCTAACGGGATTTGGGGTAGCCCTTTAATGTAGGTGGTTTAATAATGCACATAAAAACCTAAAATCTCATAATGCACATTTGTTTTAAACTTCTAACCATCATAATGGGAAGGCAAAATAGAGTTAGGTAAGATTACACATTCGTGTTGTAGGGTTGAAGAACGAACCTCTTTACTTTATTTTACCACCGAAATTGAGCTCCAGGGTAAATTGGTGGACATTCCTGGAAGCGCGAGTAAGTATTACAGTGAATCTGTTTAAGAGAGGAATGCAACTGACTATTTCTTTACAATATTGACCGCACAAATAACGGTTGGAAAGTGAGAGACATGAAACATTCCGTTGATGTTCAAGTGATCATTTTCAACGCTTTTCTTTGAATACCATTCACAAGACCCAAGTGAGTTGATGGGGAGTTGAGATATGGGAGTTAAATTCTGGTCTTGGATGGATTTGAGATTTGTTTTCGAATACCTTACTAATACTCGGAAGAAGACTTATTGGATACTAGCTTCTACCCGCGACTTCGTCTCCGTGGACTTAAGACTAAGCATTTTGGTTAAATTAGTGTTTTCGTCAAATTATAATTTATTTTTATTAAGATAGTGAATACCCTTTTTACTTGATTAAAGGGACTATAGGGCAAGTTTGGGATTCGTGAATATCAAACAAAAATTGAGATAACATAACATTACGGTCATAGAGAAGTCTAATAAAGTGATCGAGAAAAAATGTCTGCCTGCCTTTCTGTCTGCCTGTCTATATGTCTGTCTTTCAGTCAGTATGTATAACGAGCTGCAGCCTAAACGGCTTAAGTGATTATCTTCAAACTTGGCGTGTGTGATTATTTTGGCATTCCCCAGAGGGGAAATTGAAATTTTATTTTTAGGCCTAAAACTAAGCTTCTGCATGACCGTCAATATGGCTTCCGCAGCAACCGTTCCACTGGTGATCTGATGGCATATTTCACCGAACAGTGGAACAAATCTTTACATCGCTTTGGTGAAAATAAGATTATTGCTCTTGATATCTCGTAAGTATTTGATAGAGTTTGGCATGAAGCTCTCTTATCGAAAATGCTTGCTTTTGGGATCGATGATACTCTTGTTCGTTGGATTAGAAGCTTTCTTCTGGACCGTTCAATACAAGTTGTATTGGACGGATTGAAGTCTGATTCCCACAAAATAAATGCTGGTGTGCCCAAGGGCTCTGTTCGGTCTCCGACTCTTTTCCTCATTTTTTTAAATGATCTTCTCTTTCTGTTAAGAAGTACTTTTCCGCATCTGATCTGGCTACAATTTATAAAGCGTTTATACGCCCTAAAATTGAGTATAACTCCCATATTCCTTAAGCTGACGGTTAATCAGCGTTTCCATGACCTTAGATAGAAGGGATGTTAGGGATATGGGTCGGTAGGAGGAGGGGGAGGATGGGTCACCTTTCTTAGTGACAGGCTGGACAAATGCTGTTTTCTATCTATAAGGAAAGATTCCAGAAGAGTAGGAGCGATGGAAAAGCTTAAGCAGTGGCTTTGCCAGTGTGAAAGAACACCTCTTCAGAAGAATCGGGGTTATACGATCTGGGCCAGCGGATTTGTGTTAATCGAGATCTTTGAGAACTCTTACTACTGTACGAGTGCGGAAGAAAATCTGTCCCATGGAAAAATTTGAATTCTCAGGTACAGGAGGGGCAACGTTGCTGTGAGGCAGCGTGGAGCTGGCAGCGAAATGGGCGGCGAGGAAGTTTGCCTTCCCTGAAGAGTAAACAATTGGTTTTTTTATTGTCGATGAGCGTAGGAACCGAAGATGTTGAGGAGTTTTTAATATTTTAACAAATAACCAAAAATTTTAACTGCCTTTGGGACACTGCAGAATATTTTGCCGTAATTTTTGGTCATGCAAAAATTTGGTTTTTCAATAACGGAGTTCCATGAGTTCCTTGCTTGTTTGCGCTTTTTCCGATTTTGGGTTGGATTTGTAAGATCGGAAACTTACTTCTTTGAGCCTGATAGCTTCTTTACACTCAGAATTAAACCAAGACTTTTCTTTAGGCTTGATGCTTTTTACTCTGTTAGGAATAAAAGCACGCATCCCTAGAAGAAACACATTTGTGATCATTGCAGCACTGGCATCAATGTCACTATCGAGGAAGCATATTTAAAGTTTCGGAAAAAAAAATATTCAGGCCGTCCTAGTTGGCTTTCTCGTATTGCACAACGGTCCTGGTGGGAAGTTTTTCTTTAACTGAATGGGTGGATTATGAGAAATTAGCTGAAATGACACAATGGTCATGAGAGAAGTTACACTAATGGTATATTTATCAGGGTGAGAAGTAATAAATGCTTTGGTTGGGACACGAAAAAATAATACACAAACCTTCAGTCATACATCATTTTACATATAAGCCCTTTCCTACAGAAACCTACGGGATAAAAAGGAGCCTATGTCTCAATTCAGCACATTATCCATCAACGCCGTTTAGGCGTTATAAGGGAACAAACATTCAAACATTCACATTTATAATATACATAAGTGGGATTCGCCGGGTTGGAATTATCCTTTCCCTTTTTCAAGACAGGATGCACAACAGCAGCTGTCTTCGAACTAATTGAAGGAGATGTCGTTGTACAATATTGACCTCCATCGATTCCTGCTGCTTCTTATTCCTTAATGATTCGAAGATGAATTGAAGTTCCATCTTCGAAATGAACAAGGAACTCGGTCCGTTTTGCTCGACGATGGTGGTGTTTGCCAAGTTTTCGTAGTGCTTCAGCAGGACTTTATTCTCCGGGCGTGATTCGGACGAATGCTCTCATTCAGCTTACACACTTGCTGGAAATTAGCCCCTCTCCTACTGCCATCTTTTGAGGTTTTCGATAATAAACAAATATCGTTATCGAGGACGGAAATTAGATCTATTCCTACGACCCATCTAAGTGAAAAAGATAGCCATCGATCTCAACGTACGACAGATTTCTACTTCGTTTGGTAGCTGCATAAAGGCACCAAGTCCGCAAAAGATAACTGTTGCACTCCATCATCTGTACAAAATTCCAGTCTGTTGATCCACTGTGTGAGGAGAGTACACCTCAGTGGGGAGTCTAACAATAATTATAAATTGCTCCATCGATTGCCATATATTTATAGATTTGACGCTATTTCTTTCAAATATTGTCCCATGCGAAAATATCTTCTTTTCCATCTGCTTTTGGGAAAATCCGTTGTGTGCCTAAGATATTTTATCCTTTAATAGATGAAAACTTGTGCAGATACCATTACTTTCGGGTTATTTAAACCTCTTTTTTGGGTGTCTTGATAATTAGCATAATAACGATGATATTTACTTCTTAGATTTCAAGAATCCCTGACCTATATTTTAAGGAACCAATAATTCACACTTAATTATTATTTCTTAAATTAAATAGCCCGCCACATTTTAAAAACTCGTTAAAGAGCACCAACGCAGTCTCAAATAATGCCGCACCAATGAACGGTAGACATTTGCATTTTGTGTGGGTAGGAACGAAAAGTTTCCAAATCCCGAAAAACACGTCACGAAGCCATAATTTCGTTCATGTTCAGTTCTCCAATTGACTGCGAGTAACAAGTTTACGAAGCATCGTCTGGAGTTGTAATCAGTGTGGGAGTCATTAGAGAAAATGCAAACGAAAAGAAAAGTTGTAGAATCCTTATTTTCTTCTCTTTTTTTGGAAAATCCTAACTCGAAAGGACATTATGCTAATTTACGACTCAATCGTGTCAGCACTTCAGCCACCTTCTTGCCGCCATCCTTAGGAGGTACATAAACGCAAAATGGTGCATGGTGCTGTGGTTAATGATGGTGCCCTGAATAGAAAACACATAAGCTTGAACTCTCTGTTGAGTTCTATTGAAGACGGCAGTTATAGAAAAAGACTGCTGCCAGGCGTACAATTTGAACTGAATTACGTGAGAGCAGGAAGCTAGATGCGTTGTGGTCACGTCCTTGGAATGCTTTATCGTTGGAAATTGGCTACAGATTGTCGGAAGTTTTGTTGTTTTTTTTTCTTTTTGGAAGAATAAAATTTGCATATTTTTTAAGGAGAATTCACACCTTTTGAGAGGGGGGATTAAGAACAATAATAACTCAAATAAAAAAAAAGTTTAACAAAATCACATCATTAGTCTAACATATGAGGAGTCGTCCGGAGTCATTTTAATACCAGACGAACTCTTTAGAATTGCAACCATGCGAATTCACAAATAACCCAATCAATCGTAATAAGCAACACCCGTTAGTTTCACATGGCAAAACCTATCTCCTCAAAATAATAGCCTCTCACACGGCATTATATTCATTCGCTAGAGGAAACACGAACCAACGTTTGGAAATCAAATTGTTACCAAATTCAATCACATTAGGGTCCTTTTGCAACAGTAGCTGCATTATGTGTGATTATGTCCCCAATGCACACTGTTATGCTTGATTTAATATGTTCAGACCCATTCACAGCATGCAGATGCTTTTATTCCTCTCTCAATTGGACGACCAACGACATGGACGCATATGGAATTTCAAAAGCTATTTTCAAAAAACATTCTTCCCGATCTTCCCTGTCGACATTTGTGTTCCAGCCGTGTCGCACACAAAATCAAAATGGAAATGCGCCGTCAAGTTTGATTACAACACCTTTCCGCCCAAGAACGTGATCCAGTTTCAAATAAAAAACTTTCCTCCTTCATACTACAAAAAAAACCTCTCCCACCTTTCACATCAGAAAATATCACCATCGGAGAACTGGACTCTGCCACTCTAAAGCGGAAAGAACGCATTTTGAAAATGCAAATGCAATATCACATTCAATCTACTTAACCTACAAACAAAAGCCGTTACAAGCTCTGATGTCAAAGGATGCTTACCTAAGTAGTGCACCAATGACTTTGTGCAACAAAAAAAGGACAAACGTAGCCAAATTGGTAAGGCCCTCTTGCCTTCTATCAATGTCCTTGGGGGAAAACACAAAGAGGGGTTTCTCAATGAATGGATAACTTTAACCCGAAGGGTGTACTTGCTTTAAGTAAAAAGGACAAGAAAAACAAATATCGGTATTCACTTTTGATCCTGAAAGAGCCTGAAGCCGCGGCAAGAACAACCCTATGTACACTCCAACAACGGAGAGGCGCGCCATTGGCAGGCACTTAAGTTTTCGTCAATGACTTCGATGATGGCTTGAAGAGGCAACATTTTTATGCGGCCTCCGGGTCGCCTCTTTAGTCAAGTTGGTTGTATGCACATTTTGCCATCGCAACGTGCTGTAGAAACGCAGATGAGAAGGTTTTGTAAATATAAAAAAAAAAAAAAATTTATTTACATATATAAAAGAGCAACTTTTTTTTGTGATTCTTTTGGATAATTGAGGATAAAGGACTGGAAAGAAGTTTTAAGATGGTTTGTGGAAAATCAATCCAACAAGTAAGTTGTGTGGGGCGTTGACAATCTGCTAATGGCGTTTTCAAAAAATGTGTCAAAAGCTTTGGTGTTTTGAGTTGATTTTTTATATAATTTGATACATTTAATTTTGGGATGAAATATTTACTTGCGATTATAGGTACTATAAGGCAAGTTAAGGATTCGTGAACATAAACAAAATTGAGATATAGCAACCAAAAATATCATTACGATCGTAGAGAAGCCTAAAAAAGTCATTGACAAAAAATCTCTGTCTGTCTGTCTATTTCGGCGTTATACACCAGCTGCAGCCTAAACGGCTTAATCGATTAGCTTCAAATTTGGTAGGTATGTGTGATTCTTTTGGCATTCAGAGGGAAATTGAAATTTTAATTTTTAGGGCCAAAAATAACAGTACTCGCCATATAACCATTAAGGTAAAGCTTATTTTTCTCGAAAACGGTTTCAACGTTTTTGATGAAATTTTTTGAGATTTTTTTTTGGTATTAGCTATCATCTTATCAAAACCAAATTTACGAGCAGAGTCTTTTAACGGTACCCTTCATAAAACATAAAAAAAAATTAACATAATATTTGAGAATATCTAGATAGCCAAATTAATTCGGCATACTAAAATTTGAATAATTTTTTTTTCTATTTATAATTAATTTTTTTTTAAACAAAACGTGGTTGACCATCAAAATAATCAAGTATTTCGTGGATACAAAGTTTTCCGCCCAGATAGAGTTCGATATAGAGACGGAAGCAATCTTTGTTAAGGAGTATCTTCAGTGTAGAATCAAGTGTTCAAAGGATAGTAGTGAAATCGATTACATTTTTGTCGAATTGCAAACTGGTGTTGAAACGTATGTATTTTACTTCTCAATTATACTCAAGAAGAAATCACAGTAAAATCCCCCTACACCGTGTTGTGTCATTTTAATTGTAATTTGCTTGATGAAAATTTACTTGTGGACGAATTTCTAACTATGAACCAACATTTTTTTGTTAGAGATAAACACAAATTTTTTCTCTATGATCAACTCTAGGTACCAGTTTTTCGAGGCATGATTTAATTTTTTAAAATTTCGTTTTTAAAGTAATTAGTAAATTAAATAACTTTCAGTACAGATATTTTAAGCATATTAATTACCCTTTACTTCTTGCTGATGTAAACAATATAAGCCGGAATAACATTCTTCATCTGCAAGCGCCATCCGAACAAGTAGAATTTCTAAATGGTGCTATACTCTCAATTTTTGATACGCATGTGCCAATAAAAACTAAGACTCCTTTTTCCCCTACTAAGCCATGGTTCACAAGTGAAATACATTCGCTAATCAAACTTGGATTATAAACGATGAAAGAGTTTTCGTATTGCAAGTATTAACCAGCAATACCGAGTCTTAAGAAATAAAACTGTTTTAGCTATACGAAATGCAAAGAAAGCTTTATACTCTATCCGCTTTAACAGTTCGCACAGCAGCAGGCAAACCTGGCAAATTTAAACAAAATGGTAAATCTCAATTAACATTGACGACTGGAATCAAAAATTTGTCTCGAATTCTTCAACAAACACTTCTATTGGTACCATATCGTCAATGAATCATAAAGATCCACCAGTTTTCTGAAATATCTCCCGAAGGATTGGTTAAGGGAGTTCTCTCTATTAAATCTAATGTTATGGGCCTGGATGAAATTCAACCTTCTTTTTTAAAACTCTTAGGAACAGTCATCATTATATAATGCTTCCGAACCTTGACAGGAAAATTTACAAACTCGTAACAGACATCTTTAGATAATTGACGGTGGTTTTCTTCTGCACAAAGTAGTTTAGTTTAGGGTCGTGTGGACACATTTGGTCTCATTTGCCAGAAATATGTTAAGGACGTGCAGCGGCACTTTGGAGAGAACGTCAACATTATATTCGACGGTTATCAACAACAAATCGATGAGTTTTTCCAGGATGACTGTGAAACGGGAGCATCAAAACGAAAGAAAATATAAGTATGATGTTATTTTGAGTTATAACGACTATATAACGAGGCCTAGGACTGTGCATCATACCGAGTTACAGAATTAATAATAATAAAATAATATAATAATAATTAAATTCTTTATTTTTTCGATTCAATATTAACAATATTTACGTATAAAATATGGACATGGCAATTAAGCCGTCTGCCGGAATAGTCCGCTTAGTAAAGCGCTACACACATGTAGCCCTTGTGCCTGTCTGGCGTGCGAACTGCCGACTGGTGTAGGTATTTAAATGCTCTACCAATTTGATTTCAAACCCTTTCTTATTACCAGAAAGAAGATAATTGAAAAAAAAAACAAAAAGGAAACATATTTGAGTTACTGGCAACATTTTGTCTGTCTGTCTCTTCGTACGTATTTTGGACTACAGCCTAAACGGTTTGGCCTATCAACTTCAAATTTAGTACATAGAGTTATTTTGACATTTTTCAGAGGACTTTTTAAATTTTTCCGCTGAAAACTATTTTACGTACTTTTTTCAACAATCAAAAGTTAAAAACATTGAATAAAAACTTTGATTCCCATAATATTTTTCAAATTTTATTCGTCGCTGTGACCGTACATAAGAGCAAATACGTGCGATCCAGTTGTGCAATTTATTTCAAGATGGTGGCGAAAGCTCATATGAAATCTTGGTCGAGAATCTCAAGTTAAGCTTTTTTGAGCCTCTCTACAACATATCCAAAAAATAGCTTTCTCGGTACACTTGCATTTATATTGCTTTCTTTCTGAACGTAATGACTGGAGTATAACGGCAAAAACTAAACTAAAGCTAACGCTCAATCGGATTTCTCAATTGATAATTTGCCCATAATATTCAGTTGCGTTCCACTAATGGCCCATGTGCCATTACTTCGCCATCACTGGTATAGTTATTCAAACACTTCATCAACACTTAAAGAATGCTTGATATAGTTATTACAAATCCTTTAATCAGCGGCGTGGGGGGCCGGCCCGGGTTGGGTGGCAGACTTTTATAAATGGTGCCATCAGCAAAAGCAAAGCAACTATTTTGCACATTACACAAAAGAAAAACACAAATAAAACTCTACGTGTGGAAGAATTTAATATTTTTTTATTAACTTAGATAAATAAACTAAAATACAGGGTGTCCGTCGGGAGGTATACTACTTTGTTTGTTTATAATTTTTTATTAAATGAAAAAGAATAGATCATATATTGATAAATCGTTTATGTAATGTCGGCAATTATGTATGAAATACAATATCAGGTAAATGTCCGCCTCTATTAGTCTCACAAATGCGAACCCTTTTGACCACATTTTTCATTAATTTCATAACTTCATCACGAATATTTTGTTTGAGTTGCTCAAGCGTTTCTGGTTTGTTTGCATAAACCTTGCTTTTCAGATAGTCCCACAAAAAGAGGTCCAGAGCAGTCAAATCAGGAGACCGTCGAGCCCAGTGAACATCACCATTTCTTGAAATAACTTGTTGTGGAAAGAGGTCTCGCAGTAATTCCAGACCAGACTGTAACTTTTAATGGATGCAAAGGTGACTGATAAATTGTTTGAGGGTTTTCCATTGCCTAGAACCGACTATTCTGTTTATTCATACATATATCCATTCAAATGAAAATGTTGCTCGTCATATGTACGGCGGCGTAAATGGTCTTGTGGAAAAAGCTCTTGTGTCAACTAAATTTTAAATGGAAACAAATGCAAATCCTTGTGCAAAATTGTGGCCAAAGTTGTTCTTGAAGACCAAGCTCCGGAGCACGGCGTCGAATTTAGCTTGATGGATTGTTTTGAACACTTCCTTGAGCAGCAGTAATGTTTTCAGCCGATCTTTGTTCAAGATGGCCCGATAACGATCGCCATTGCTCATTTTCGAAAAATGCCCCAATTATGCCTCTGGATAAAAATCCGCACCAAACAGTGACTCGTTTTGGGTGTATCGGCTTTTCAATGTATGCGTGTGGGTTTTCTGTGTGTAATAAAACTTAAGGCATTCGCGAGTTTTCTTCATGAACATCCTGATGAAACCTTGAAAAAGGCCATAATATACGCAAGAGAACAATGTACCGAGTTAAAAATTTCAATTGAAAGGTGGGGAAGAACAAAAAAGATGCAAATAATGCCAGACGAAATGGCCTAAGACGCTGATTTGACGTTGGAAGAGGTAACACGAAGATTCATGTTTAGAATGATTTACTAATCTGGCTATATTTTCAATGGAAAAAGAGCACACAACGAAATATAGATTTAGGTGATTTAATCGAAACATTCAATGCAATAAAAACTCGAAAACACCTCTAAATTTAATGTTTGTTTGCGTTTTTCCTTATTTTTTAAAGGGTTCCGTGTGCCATTGCCTCTTAGTCCGCCCGTGCCTTTGATATTGATCTCCCTTGCCTTTGATTATATTTGAGATATCAATTCCAGGTTCGTCACACTTGCCTTCCATCAAAAAGAATAATGAAGTAATAAGAAGCAAAATATTAATGCTTTGGCACCTTAACTTTGTCTGGGAACTCTTTGGTGACTCCAGTGAAACAACCATTCTTTTGACTAGAATCATATCAGATCTGATATTTTCCATTTTGATTTTTATACTATTGATCGCACTAGTGGCTGAATTACCAGAAATAAAATGTTAAAGACTGTATTATTTTGGAAAACGGTTATCCAATGGCCGCTAAACGATATTCTTTACATATTTTGACACGATTTCTTTTACGATTTTCCAGAATCCTTAGAGTATCGCGTCTTGTGTAATCCCTTTTCGTTTTTTAGAGTTTTTCCCTGGAACACTAACATCTTCGACTTTTTCATGGTACCTCCAAAGTGAACATATTTTTACAATCGTTTTCAAAACTTTACTGGCGAATCCCCGAATTGTTATGATATTCGAATTATTATTGTATCCTGTGGTTCGCCGGATACAAAGAAGAACTAAAGTAGGAACGTTCTTATCTATAACTAGCTTACCCACCCGGCATTGCTCGGGTACCATACATTTTCGTAAAAACGACCCCGGCGTGGCGCCACCTAATAATCAAAATAGTCTTACTTATTTATTAAACAATTAGCTATCTGCTTTTGAAACATCCCCAGCGGCACCAAGGGGTGATGAATATAGCCTTAGTTACTCCTTACAACGCCAGCTGCACGTAAAAGTTCACTCAAAATGGGAACATAAATAAGAATTTTCCAAAAAAAAGGAACTCCAGCGCCACCTAGGGATAATTAAAATAGCCTTTTTTTACTCCTTACAATATCAGCTATCTGCCTATGAAAGTCCCGTCAAAATAAGTCCACAAATAAGAATTTTCGAAAAACAAAAAAAAAAAACCAGCGCACACCTAATGTGCAATTTAAATAGCCTAAATTACTTCCTATAATATCAGCAATCTGCCGGTGAAAGTCCCGTCGAAATCGGTGCAGCCGTTCCCGAGATTAGCCGGAACAAACAGACAGAAAGAAAGACTGACAGAGAGAAAAAAAATTAAAAATTGTGTTTTTGTTATATGTACAGTACATTCATCTTCTTAAAAGCTGTTATTTTGATATTGAAAACTGACACTTGATTTTTATTTATGTGTATAAATGTATAGATTCTGTTAATTACCAGGTCAGAAAATAAATAGAAACTAATTTTAATTTCGAATGAAATTGTCTTGAAGATTTCATCATTTTCTGATTATTAATATTATAGGAATAAACAAGGTTTGTAAAGCCTATTCTTTCTCTAGAAAGAAAAACTAACAACTTTAATGCGATTTTTTTAATTTTGCAATTTATTTTACCAGCACATACTTATTATCTTAATAATAATAAATATTATACAAAAATCATCATCCAAACATCAAAACAAATATTGGGAAACAATTTTTTGTTTATTATATAAATAGGAAATGTTTGAGTAATACATTTCTGAGTCTTCATTGAAGTTTTATTTTAATGTTACTTCTATGAATTTTCAATAATCCACGACCTAACCACAGCAATATTGGTATAAACACCTGGAAATTTAGCTTCACCGCATCCAACTCCCCACGAAACAACTCCAGCTTGCTTGCCATCAACAACTAATGGTCCACCAGAATCGCCTTGACAACTGTCACGTTTTTCAGCTGCAGCACATATCACTGATTCCGTGATCATACCCTTTTCAAAGGAATAAGCCTTCGATAAGCAATTCTCCCGACTTATGATGTTGACATCAGCATATCTTAGATATGTTTCACTATAAGTGTGTGAACTGTCAGCTCCCCATCCACTTACAGTCGCCTGAGTTCCATCAGCTGGAGTTGAAGATACCAGTGGTATGGTACGTATAGTGGCGCTGAGAGTAAGAGGAATAGTAAGCTCAATCAAGGCAATATCATAAGCCTTGGTTTTTGGATCGTAATCGGGATGAATAATGTATGAAGCTACACCAACAACAACGCCACCCTCTCTCCTGGAAGCACTCCCCGCACGTATCTGTAACTGAGCTGCATTCCTATTTTCTACACAATGAGCCGCTGTTATGACAATACTTTTACTATACAAACTGCCACCACACGAATGGAAACCGAAAGGCTGGATCGAGACTTGAAAAGGAAATTGGTTAATGGAAGCTTTGGATCCACCAACTATACGCCCTTCAAGCAGAGGCAGCGAGAAAGCTGGGAGCACAGCTCCTAGAAGACAACAAACAAGTGCAAAAATCACTGCTAACTTGAACATTTAAAGAACTCTACTGATACTGAACTGGCTCCGGGTTATTAATCTTTATATTAATATTTATTGGCGACTACAAATTCTTATCTGTTTGTGACATAAGATTGTCTGGATTATCTTAATGGTATTATTTATCGTGAGGTGATTTTTTGATATCATTACACATTTTTCGTTCCAACGAAAATATACTAGGGCGATACAACAGTTAAGGTAGTTACTAAGCAAAATTCAATGTTTTTGACCGATTAACATTTTTGATTTTAATTTGAAAATATTTAATTTTTTCGAGTGTAAATGAGAAAACAGGTAATCGCTTTTATTAGCTTCATCAGTGAAAAAGTCATTTTAAAACCCAAAATGTTTATTTTTAATGTAAATTATTGTAAATAGTTTTGTCATTTGGCTGTCTAAGATTGTTATTATTATTTTTATAAGTCGTTGGCTACGGTGTATGAAATATTGATTTTCAAAATGCCTAAAGCAGCAATACTTATTTTCTATAACAAAACAAATAGAGCAAACCACATATTCCCATCCCCTAATAACATAATAAGCAATTGTATCTATGTGAAGTATACCACAATCCTATTATAAAGAGTGCTCAGACTCAGATAATTAAAGCAGAAGGAAGAAGTGGTTAAGTGGTCCTCAGTCCGTGGGATTGTGGATATTCAATTTGTTATTGTATTTGTATTTGTTGCATTCACGTTAATACGGTGTCTTAATGGGGCACAAATGGCACATCCAAACATATTACTTCCGGTTAAAGGATGATATAATCAAGAATTAAGGTTTCAGCTATGCCTTAGCTATTCGAAATTAAATAATACTGTAATAAGCTATGTCTGTTTTCTCTTGTCTCATTATTTCTGTTAATTTAATGAGTTTTTTCTTTTTTATCTGTGTATCATGTAAAAAAATAAAATTTAAATTTAACATTAAATGTAAAATTTAACATTTTCATAACATTGAAGAAGTCGCGAAAAATCGACGAAACGTTGGGATAAGAAATCATCCCACTGGATCATAAGTTGATCCAGGTCCAGACCAAAACCTTTAATATTTTCCCGTGGAGAGTTGTTGGCTTATTGTGCGAGAGACGACGATTCCGGAGGAGATAAAAACATGAATTGTATGAAATACACCTCGAAGAGGATGTGGTGAAAAAAAAGAGTTGGTTGTCTGTAAAGTCGGTTTACGGACGATAACTTTACGTGATAACGTCATAGGAAACCTTGATGACAGCAACACCAACATACAGCCCGTTAACTCACACCTACAAACCCTATCGTTAAATCCACACACACACACCCCAATATCTACATCTAACGGGTTTTTCAATAAGAGCGCTGCAAAAGTTTTTTTTTTATTAAAACAAAAACGGTTTTGAATATCAATGAAATTCTTTATTCCTGTGAAAGTACGTTTGATGCCATGGAAATCGATTTCTTTTGCGTGGCCACCATGGGCACGCTTGCAGAAGTCCAGACGCTGAACCCAATTTTCGACGGTTTTCAAGCTAAAATCGGCCGATACTGCTGCAATTTCACGTTCGATATTCGTACAAAGTTCATCAATCGTCGCTGGCTTGTTAGCATAGACTTGACGTAGCCCTACAGGAAATAGTCTAACGGCGCAAATCGCACGACCGAGGCGGCTAAGCGACTGGACCATTTCGTGAGATAACACGTTCTCCAAACTTGGTTTCTAATAAATTGATTGTGACATTCGCTGTGTGGCTTTTGGCGCCATCCTGTTGGAACCACATGACCTCCAAGTCCATATCATCCAATTGGAGCCAAAAATATTCGGTTATCATTGAACGGTAGCGATCCCCAATCACAGTAACGTGCCGGTCTTGATCATCACGGAAGAAGTACGGCCCAATGACGCTACCGGCCCATAAACCACATCAAACCGTAATTTTTTCGGGATGCAATGATGACTCATGGAGTACGTGGGGATTGCTGCCTGACCAATACCGCATATTTTGTTTATTGACGAAGCCATTCAGCCAGAAATGAGCCTCATCGCTGAAGATGATTTTTCGATGAAAATCCGAATCATTTTCAAGTTGTTGCTCAGCCCAATTCACGAACATACGACGCTTCTGGTGGTCAAGCGGCTTCAGTTCTTACGTCAATTTAATCTTGTAAGGATGTAGGCCAAGATCTTTTCGCAAAATTCGCCACAACGACGTCACAGAAATACCCAACGCTTGAGAACGACGTGTGAGAGACACATTTGGGCTTTCTGCAACTGAAGCCTCAGCGGCAGCAATATTCTCGACACCACGGGCACTTCTTTGTCTCACTGGCACGGGAACATTTTGTACTGTGCCTGTGAATTCAAATTTTTCCACTAGACTCAATTGTTGATATGCTAGGACGATTATGACGACCATAAATTGGACGTAGCGCTCTTAACGTTGAGGCCACTGACTCCGAATTTCGGTAGTAAATTTTAATAATTTCGACTCGTTGTTGGCTCGTATATCTTTCCATCATGAAATGGCAAACCTTACTGAAGAGAAATGTCAAAAGAGCGGCAAGAAATATGGCGTCGTTTGCTGTCCATGTCGCGTCTCTGTTGAAAAACCCGATACTTTCTACTTTGTATTTCTTTTTCCCTTCTTGTTGTCCTTGAATTTGAGTGAAATTATTTTGGGAATTTGCGTCTGTTCTTTTTCATGTTCGCCTGGTGCTTGCGATCGATTTTGGTTGAAAGAACCACAGTATCGCAGCGTACGTCACTTTTTCTTAGTCTTATCAGCATTATCAGCATGAGTCATGTTATTTCGTATGTGTAGCTTGTCATCGATTTATAAGACGTTACTACGTCTAGATGTTTATTTTGTATGAATAACAGCATATTTAACTTTCATATTTCACTTGTCGTTTTATAAATAATCCCTTTGTCTTCAAAAACGTAGATCTCTATTGAAAGTATACCTTTAGAGTGAGTTATTCATGTACTTTGTTGGCCTGTAAAAAAAATCTCCACATTTCTCTACTTTGAGTTTAAATTTTTTATAAAGCTTATTAAATATGATGTCCGTGATGTTAAAACAAATAACAGAATTTGACCGATTCTCTCATAAAAAAGTTTAAGTGTAACAACACGGCTCAAGGAGAACATTATGTGCAACGGGTTTTTTATTTTCTAAATAGAATTCAAAAAAAGAGTTTTGAAAATGATAGGCGACCGAACAATAACAGAAACATTTACATCTCTTGAGCACCGTCACGTCGTAATAATTCTACAAACAATGCTCTATCGAAATAGCCAGCTGCATTCCTCCCCTGAAACGATTCAACCGTAGTACTCTCACTGCTAGGAATGCCCATAAGCTTATCTTTGACCACCACTTCGGACGTACAGTCAAATACAGGGATTCCTTTTTTTTAACCATACCACACGGAATGCCAGACTCTATTTTTACCTCCCATTTTGAATTGCAGAACTTTAAAACAAATGTGCCTCGGTATCTCCTTTTACACCCTTCCCTAATTTCCTTACGCCCCCACTGTCTTTAACCAACATTATAAGGGTAGCCAAAATCCCTTTTACGCGGGCCATTTTATATAAAATTAAATTGCACGACTGGATCGCACGTACTTGCTCATATGTGCGGTCACATCGTCAAATAAATTTTAAAAAAAATCACGACGATAGCGGATGGACTCATTCGGGCCTGCTTCGATACTATGCTCCACCGAAACAAACCATTATTTTGATAATAAATTTGCACAATTTGTAAACTTGTTCAGGAGTAAGTCTATTCATTATAAAATGGCAAACCAAACTGAGCATAAATCAAGTGACAGCTGTCAAAAAAGACCAACTCCGAAAGAAGTATTGCCAAATTGAAAACCACGCCTCTATTAAATTAAAAAAAATGATTTTTTTTTATAAAAATTCTTTCATTTTCTTAATTAGTTTAAGAGTTTTCTCGGAAAAAACGAAGTTTGCAATAAAATTTGAAAATTAAATGCCTATCGAGGAAAAAATATTGAAAATTGTTCGACCAGTTTTTTTTTAAAGTCGTTTTTTTTTGAAAAAAACTTTTCGAAAAAATATTTTAAATTTTTTTCTAGTATGTTATTATAAGGAAATCTGTAGAATCTGTCAGAATAATTTAAAAAAATTCAATCAACCAATTTTTTTAGAAAATTTAAATAAATAGAAAAAAAAGTTTTGAAAATGTTGAAATGCAATATTAATTGAATTATAAATGAATTTCTTTGTGCAAAATTTTATTGATATCGGGATAATAGATTACGATAAAACCGCGTTTGAAAAACCGGTTATATGAGAGGTACTGTTATAGAACAAATTTCGAAAAATTCATTCTAACTGAAATATGTACTGTTGTATTAAAATAGCACCCTGAAAGTTTTATCAAAATCGTTAGAGCCGTTTTCGAGAAAATGAAACTTTTTGTTAAAGATTGTATGGCAGGTAGCATTATTTTTTCACATACATTGAGCAAAAATGAAAAACAGTCCCCGAGATACTAGCAAATAAATACTTAATACCAAGTTTGAAGCAAATTGGGCCATCCGATTAAGCTTTAGAAGTACGGACAGACAGATATCAAGACGGACGGAATTTCCGGACCCATTTTTTTCAACTTCTCTATTATCGTAATGCCATGTTTGATTGTTATCTCAATTTTTTTATATTCACAAATCCCAAAGCATGCCTTATAGTATCTATAATCGCAAGTAAAATATGATTTTATTTTATTATGAAACAATACCCCGCAATTTCGGAGCCTTATTTGATTTTTGGTTTTGGGGTCTCTTTGTCTGGGCCTTATTTTGCAGCGGCTACCAAACATACGCTGTCCAATTAAGGTCAACAAAGATTTTAACTTTGGTGTCAAAAAAGGATTTTGAAAAGACAATGCGCTCTCATGATTTCTTCGACATCGTTTTAAAAAAATACTTAGTGCATGTCTGCCATCACCAGATTCACGATTTTCAAAAGTCCGTTCAGTTACTCGCATACATCGACGGTACTGATATATGATAATTTGAAGAACATAATAGCGTGATAACAGTAGCCGGTTTATCAGTATCAGAAGGAAGCAACGAAAATGGGTTTAGCAATCAATGAGTCATCTCAACCCAACATTGACATCTTGGACAAAGCATGAAGACACTTAGCTATTATAGAGTCAGAGCTGGGCAGATAAAATTGTTGGTTGAGGCCCAGGTCCATTTCGACAATAGCACCATCTGGTGGGTTAAGTTACTTCGCAGAGAATGTTTTTTTTCAAGTTCCTTTTCCTTTCTGTAGTTACAATAATGTATTAATTTGAGCAGTCATTCTAGCTTTCGAATTGGACTTCAGCTCCCTCTATGTTTAATTTAAAAACTTTTCTGATTGTTAACGACTTTCCAGATCGACTACACCATATACTTCCAGTTTAGGCTCTCCGCTTATCAGTGATATACTTAGTCTTAGGTGAATAATTAAGATTACCTACGGTTTTGAATGGCATATGTATAGCTTAAGAAATCTCTAAATAAACAAATAAATAAACATATGGTTTTATGTGTCATATCATAAGGATCTTAAAAATAATACATTAAATACAAGATTAATTCTCTTTTTATAATTAAGAATGTTTATTTTACGTGAAGTCTAAAAACTGTTTCATTCAGTTTATTAAAATTATTTCTTATTTATGTATTTCGATCCCTGCTGAATGACATTGATTAAAAGATTTTTTCCAACGAATTTAAGTGGAAACATATATATTAAATCATTCCGACTCTCCAATAAAATTGTCTTCAAATCACGAATTTTAGTCAGAATTCTCAATAATCCACGATCGGACCATAGCAATATTTGTGTAAACTCCTGGGAATTCAGCATCACCGCAACCAACTCCCCACGAAATGACTCCAACTTGTTGACCATTAACTACTAAAGGTCCACCAGAATCACCTTGACAACTGTCTCTATCCTTACCTACGGCACATATCACTGATTCTGTGATCATACCCTCTTCAAAAGAATAATCACTCGATAAGCAATTCTGCCGACTTATAATGTTGACATCGGCATATCTTAGATAGATTTCACCATAAGTGTAGGAGCTGTCAGCTCCCCAACCACTTATAGTCGCTGGAGTCCCATCAGCTGGAGTTGAAGATGCCAGTGGTATGGTTCGAATATCGGCGCTGAGGGTAAGTGGAATAGTAAGCTTAATTAAGGCAATATCAAAAGCCTTTGTTTCAGCATCGTATTTGGGATGAACTACGAATGAAGCTACACCAACTACAACGCCACCCTCTTTCCTGGAAGCACTCCCCGCACGTATCTGTAACTGAGCAGCATTCCTATTTTCTACACAATGAGCCGCGGTTATGACAACACTTTTACTAAACAAACTGCCACCGCACGAATGGAATCCGAAGGGTTGGACGGAGACTTGAAAAGGAAATTGGTTAATGGAAGCCTTAGATCCACCAACTATTCGCCCTTCATACTGAGGCAGTGAAAAAGCTGGGAGCACGGCTCCTAGAAGGCAAGAAACAAGTGCAAAAATCACTGCTAACTTGAACATTTGAAAAACTGTACTGATACTGACCGGACTTCGGGTTATTAGTTTTTATGTTAATATTTATTTGGGTAAAGATATCTTATCTATATATATAAATCCGATTAATTTTTTTTTTTTGGAAAATCCAAATGGTTTTCTATATTTATCTTTAAATAGCAGAGGATATCTTATGTTCCATCGAAAAAGATTTTATGTTATACAAGTATCAATATTGGCTAATGCCTTTTTTATACTGAGGTCTTTTCCTAAAAGTATCTCTAAAGTTATATATAGTGTTGGAATTATGATAAGCTACCTACACTCTGATAACCGTGTTGTTTTGATGCGCAGATTAGCCCCACTTCAAAATTTTAATTAATCTACGTTTTGTTTGCTTTGCTTCCTTATTACGTTGCTTCGATATACATCTTTGTTAACTATAGTTTGATATATGTACATATTATATGAAATCCGATTTTGACAAAACTGCGTTTTAATACGGGAACATTCAACATATAAGATCTAAGGCTTAAATTCGATTGACCACCTAACTGTTATCAATGAGAAGCAAGAATGCACAGCATAATTATTATTAGATCCTTATTAAACGCAAGCTATTGTATTAACCTCTAATTAAATTTTGCCACGAACCCACAATCAACAGCATTCATAGATTTCTAAGAAGGATGAGCTAGGTTAGGCATTCGGTATGTTTGTGGTTAATCATATTACATCAAGGGCTGAATGCAAACAAAGTATTATGCCATCGTCAAGAGTTTATAAATAAATGGCCCTTTTAATCGCACGTTAGTTGTGGCTTATGTAATCAAAATAATATATATATAACATAAAAAACTGTTCTCACAAAATAGAAAAGTCATAACATAATGTATATGCATTTAAAGTACATGTAGATATCCACTCCTTAAAGAATGCAACATTAATAACTTCGAATAATTTTCTTTTACTAAAAACATAAACTAAACATGTGGGATGGGGCCAATCCATGTAGTTGTCTTTGACACAATCACAAACGATACATGACTTACATACTTTACTGGAAACACGTTTCACTAAGCCACAAGCACGGCAAATAGACTTGACGAACATAGAATCTTTTCATGATTTTTTTCTTTTGCTTTATATTTTACATTATTCGATTTTGTATCTTTCCAAAATATGCACAATTTAGTTCAGACCGGCACATAGATTACATCGCTGGCCAACAACGCTTTAACTACCATAAAATATTATCTTTTAAATAATAAATAAACTTGTTGTCAAATAGTTGATTTACAAATAAATCCTTGTTACATTTAAGTATAATGTTTTTTTTTTTGTACTAAATTGCTCTATTAGAGAAGAATAAGAAGAAGCTATATACAGGGGGTCCCCTAATTCGTCTTCAGTTTTAAGATATCCAGTTTTTAGCCTGTTTCATTATTTCTGCCCATGCTAATTTCTTGACTTAGGGTTCAATTTCCTCCAGAAAATGAGTAATAAACATAACGTTTAAGTATTCATTTTTAATGAACATAACAATAACAAAAATAAAAATCAATAATATAGGTATGCGGAAAAAACGCACAGATTTTACGATACTTGGAAAAGCCCCAACAAGTAAAAATAGATTTTAGGTATTTTTTGTTTTATGTGCTTACTAACGGGTGATTTTTTTGAGGTTAGGATTTTTATGCATTAGTATTTGACAGATCACGCGGGATTTCAGACATAGTGTCAAAGAAAAAGATGCTCAGTATGCTTTGACATTTCATCATGAATAGACTTACTAACGAGCAACGCTTGCAAATCATTGAATTTTATTACCAAAATCAGTACCCTAGAAAAGTTGGCAGAAAATCCGCTTTTTTATCGACAGCGATGAGGCTCATTTCTGGTTGAATGGCTACGTAAATAAGCAAAATTGCCGCATTTGGAGTGAAGAGCAACCAGAAGCCGTTCAAGAACTGCCCATGCATCCCGAAAAATGCACTGTTTGGTGTGGTTTGTACGCTGGTGGAATCATTGGACCGTATTTTTTCAAAGATGCTGTTGGACGCAACGTTACGGTGAATGAACCGAACACTGATTTTGGTAATAAAATTCAATGATTTGCAAGCGTTGCTCGTTAGTAAGTCTATTTATGATGAAATGTCAAAGCATACTGAGCATCTTTTTCTTTGACACCATGTCTGAAATCCCGCGTGATCTGTCAAATACTAATGCATGAAAATCCTAACCTCAAAAAAATCATCCGTTAAATCAGTTACCTATAACAGGTGCTCAAAATGTCTTCCTTGGTTTTATGCATGCTAGAGCCCGTTTTTGGATTTCACTGCAGATGTTTATTGAAGTTAACTGCTTCTTCACATTTGATGACGCTTCGAGAATGTACTCTTCCAAATAATTTAAAATGTTACTTCTGCGGAATAAACAAGTTCTTTCATACCATACCAAAAAATCCAAAACTGTAAGTTCAGGAGATCTTGCAGGCCAGTGAACCGGCCCATTTCTTCCTATCCAAATATTACTGTTCTTTTCATTTAGCCATCTGTTGGTGATACGGTGAAGCTAGTTGCCTTCTAATTAAGGTGGTCTCGCAATCGTCTCGCACAAACTCCAGATAGTTTTCAGAATTCAGGTGGTAATTTGGAAGGACAGATTAAATTATTTCCAATAAGACCTGCTCTCAAATTGACACTGAATATGTGTCGAAATGATGACTGTCTACTTGCGTGTTGATTTTTGCGCCCATATGTGAAGATTGTTGAAATTTACGATTATATTTCTTGTAATTTGAGATTCATCCATTCAAAGAATTCTGTTAATAATCTCGTTATCATTCAAGCTCCACTCTAGCAACCATGAAGAAAGCTCAAATCCTTTTCTTAATCACTAGGAAGTAGTTCTTGCACAGGTGTATGGTGATATGGATACAAATTTTCTTCATGCAGTATATACATTAGAAAGTTTATGTTTGGAAGCATTGAATTTCAAAGCTAAGCGTCTAATGCTGTCGAAGAGTCTAAATTTGTTTTGCCAAATCACCGTGGGCGTACATATATAGCGTTCAACAACACGTGAAAAATATAAAATTGTTTTAACAAAATTGGTGTTTTTCTCGAGCAACATTCCATTCCGCGCGCTTCGCCCCGAAGACAGAACATTGACGTATATTAAACACAAAAACAACGTCGTTTTTTTTTTAATTTACATTTATTTGTGGTTTTTGCATTCTATAATTGATTTATGATTTATTATTTTTCATTACTATTTATTATTTGTATTTATATTAAATAAAAGTTACTTACCTCAGCCAGAATCGAACCCGGGTCCATTGGCACCAATAGTCTGGATCGCTGACCACTCGGCCAATCTCGTTGTGGAATTTGTAGCAATAAATCGGTATCACTTTCATCTAATATATGGAATCTTTGATGTTTATAATACGTATATTAGACGTTCATTGAATAAATTCACATCTAAGTTTCGAAATCTAAATATAATTAACAAATATTATATGTATATGAGACGTAAAACATTCCACCGAGATATGTAGAAAAAACACGTTCAATATACGTACATATATAAATACAGCAATGCAGTTGTATTTATCTTTATGGTTTAGTTCATGTTTTGAACACATATAATAAATGTATAGTTTAATTTCAAATGTTTATTGTATAGATATGAACGTAAATTATACATACATGTATATCTATATATACAATTCCTTCAATATTGTAAATTAAATAGACTTATCATAGACGTACATACATATTTAATATATATATATACATACATACATGTATTATATGTATTTTATTTGTTTGATAGATTTTGTCAAGAGCTAACAATTGAAACAAGAACGAACGTCGTAACTGTTTCGAGTCAAAAGTTATACTAAATAGAAATCGCGATATGTAGCAAAATGACCTCAAAATGGCGGCGCTTCCCCTCCGCCCCGCGATATATGGCAGTCCTTACATAGCGTAATAAATTTGTTGATTCTTTAGTATCTAGTGGTGTAATTCAATTGTACTTGATAGTAATGATAGATATGAAGGATGAAGCTGCAACCATTGTATATACATTTTCTATAGTACTATCATGAAGCATCATTTTTTAGTTCTTTAGTCTTAGTGCTGAAATCTCCAATTGATATGAACATAGAATAAGTACAGACAACAAAAGTGTATTAAATACTGTTAAGATATCGGTTAAGGTTCTCGTCTTCCCTATAAAGAGTTAGTTTCGAATCAACCAGGAAGATGGCCAGACAAAAAATGACCACCATGAGAGTACTATAGAAAATATATATACAATGCTGCAACACCTAAATGTATCTTCCGATTTTATTATCATTCCTATTTTGGAACTGCCTACGCATGGAACCAATTTTAGGGACGTATTCAGATCAAAAAAATCGATGATATATCACAATATATATCACACACAATTCAAGCACTTGCATAGTTTGTTATATAAACTCAGATTGGAACATTAATAGAAATTCAATTTCACCTCATGTTAACGGCCTTGGCTCTGATAAAGCATCGCTTCCCAAAAGATCAGTGAAATCAAGCATCATTGCGCGTAGTTAGTAGTCGGATCGGGGACATTCCGAAAACAAACTGCGTGCTGTTGGCATGTGTTATCTTCTGTTTTCTATTTTAAGTTCACTCTCTTTCTTCTGTTCTGTCCTGTATCAATGTAGTCTTGAGTCTCTTCTATTGTCTGAGTTGAGTGCCTCAGTAGCAAGTACTAATAGGTGCAGAATGTAGATTAATTTACAGAGTGGATCAATATGTAATGAACTTTTTACTTTAACGGAAAAATGAAGTTAAAAGAAAATTTGCGAATTGTTTTATGTCCTTATTGCCACCATTCGTCTTGTTATACAAAAGCACATATCATAAGATTGTAGCATCTTCTAAAACACATATTTGGTTCCTTTCATGATGCACACGGCATACCGTTAGGAGATGCAAAATACACTTCTGCCATTTAGAAGTTTTAGTTCTAATTAAAATTTGAATTGTTAATTTTTTCCAAAGGTAAGTATGTAGATATTTTGCCAAGAAATAATATACCAAATACACTCTGAGATACTCGTGCCACTTTTTCTGACTCCTGAGAGAACAGTAAATTAGAATATTCCTTAGCATAACAATGTCGTTAAAAGGCAATTGCCTCCTGTACAAGTAGAAGATTGCTGTTGTTAAGGAGACGCCGCACCGGTGATGTAGTGTGGCAGCTGTTCGTTGCAAGCAGCAGATACATATTAAACTAAGCAAAGAACGGAGAACGTCTAAGTTGAAGGATGTTTGTCTAAGGCTTAAAACTTACCCAAGGTGCCAAGGCACATATAGGAGAATTTTTAATGACGGCCCAGATGAAGTTGTTTATATGCAAACGCCTCTTGAGAATCTTATAATTTTGCTGTTATTTAACATGTTTTTAAGGCATAGCCGAATCTTCAGGTATGCTGCAACTTCTTCAGCTGGCTGTCTTAATCTTTTGTAAAACACATTGTGTTTAACGAGTCATTTGGGGTGAGGTAAGATGAAGTGGATGGGATATTTGTTTTAAATAGAATTCACGTCGGAACTCCCATAATAATGGAACATATCGTCGAAATGATACCTAAGTGTTGAAGAAGTGCATGAAGACCTTTAAATAGCTTATTCGATTGAAAATTAGTGAAAAACTTTTGAATTTTTTTAGAATAAAGCTTTGCAGTTGGATGGAAAAAAGATTAATATGAAGCACTCATACTGGAGAGGTATGGTGAAGAAGCGTTTGGGAATATTAACAAAAGAAAAATTTAAGAACAAAGTAACATAAATATTAATTCTAATTCCTTGATTGAAATTCTCTTGGGGATTGGATTTTTTACTATGAACACTAAAAGTTGACATTCATTAGAACAAAATATTACAAATTTTTATATACAATCCTTTAAGCAATATTATCTAGTTCTCTTTATTCACAATGGCCATTAATTAAAATGTACACCCAGAGCTATATCCGGAGTTATACACCGTGACGCCACCGGTACATTTAATGATAATCCCTATGGCGGATGATTATTAAATGGATATGGCATCTTACTTATCCGGAGCTGAAGTCCCCAGAGAACGACATCCAACATCCAAGATTATATTACATCTATGAAGTCAATCTAAATGGTTTGTATGTGTTTCGTCACATGAAACTTGTGTCGCAACACTATTAGAAAATGAGATTTATGGAACGCGAATTTGATTTGTAGGAAACCGAGATGGAGATGATGTATTGCAGAATTGCATATAACTGATATGGAAGAAGAGCGCCCTAGGTGAATTCAGCATAATTATTACTACCTAAGGTGAAACCACTGAAAAATGTATAATTCAATCCGCACCGATGCGATGGATGAAGAGGTTTAGAGTCATCGCCTTAATTATTGGGTTTATAGATTTGTGATGAGGATGGTTATTATGTAGTAAGACATTTTAATTTGTAAACATGGTTTAGCGTGGTTTAGGTTTTGTTTCTGGATGAAAAAAATATTACATACATTACATTACATTACATTATATTACATATTGATCTACTCTACTGAAGCCACCGGCGCAGACAATTACAAACAACACACAAGATGACATTAATACCGGACAGAACAGAAGAAATGGAGGTGCGTTGTTATTAAAGTTAAAGTTGGCAATTGGACGGAACAATGTAAGATCAGCTAATGCAGATGAAGCAGCCTTTTCCTTTACCGGATTTTCATCAGAATTGTCATCAACAAGTTCGTCATTTTTACGGTTGAATTGGGTTTCGTTAGGTATAAGGAGAAATAGTTCTAACAAACATGCAATTAAGCGCGTGCAGCCATCATTTTGTTGAGCCAAACGTTTAGTGACCAAATCATCACAAGAAATGGACCTGTCAATTGGCCACCTCGTTCGTGTGATTTGACACCCTCAGACAACTTTTTTGTGGAGGTAGGTACATCAAATCTCTGGTTTATGCTGATAAACCAACAACCATTGATCAATTAGAAGCCAACAATCGACGCACTATTGACGGAATAAAACCGGGTATTGTCAAAAAAGTAGTGCAAAATTGGACCGACAGGATGTCGTTCAAAATGTGCAGTCGCTGAGGCAATATCCCAGAAATAATTTTTAAACAAAAAAAGCCATTAAATTTGTAGGCTAAAAAAGTCAAAATTTCGGGAATTGAATTTGTTGTGTTCTATTTTTAAAAAAAGTTATATGCCTCTAAAAAAATCTTCATTACAAACCTAACCAAAAGAAATTGCATAAAGCTGTTACACTTTATTACACCGAAGATACTTCAGAGAAATGTTCTAACTGTAATGAAGACATAACAGGTTGGCACATGTTATTAATCCTTTCATGTCACAAAAATTGTTAGAGAAGACAACGGAACTACAGCGGCTGAACGATATCTTGACAAAATACTTAAACCAGGTGACCCTAAGCCTAAGTCCATCCAACACATCAAATAAGCATTTTTACATCATAAAAAAATTTAAAGATATTCATATATCGCTGTCCACACAATTTATATTTTTATTTATAGTAATTTTATGATTTAATTTTTCAACTTTAAATAGTTCATAAATTAAATTTGTATATTATTTATGTAAGTAAATAAATAATTTTGTTATATTTTAACCATCAATTAGCGGAAATGGTAGGTAAATAATTTTTTTTTTAAATTAAATATAAATAATAAAATATTTTTTTTTTCTTATAATTAGTGCGCGCACAAGAGATTATTTGTTTCCCTTTTAATGTAGAGCACAATGCGCGGGCATTAGGTTGATAGGGAGGGGAAGGATAAGAGGTGCTGATTAGCATTGGTTTTGAATGCTTGCAGATCAAAATGGCATGGGATAAATGTGTCTCCCCAAACAGTTGACAATGATTTAGTTACTTTTTGACAATTCATCCACTCAAAAAGCATCTTTAGCGTGGCAGAGGTGACCATTAAAGGTTTTTTCTTTGCTAATACATTTGCTGATACAGCTTCTCAGAACATTTCTCCTACATTTTATTATCAAAACGTAAAAGGACTTCACTCAAAACACAAACAGTACTGCAACAATCTCACGCTTTGCCCTTTGACATTTATGCCTTGACTGAAACTAATATAATCACCAGTAAAAACGACCAGGGAATTGTTCCCATCTTCTTTTACGCTTTTTTACGCTTTACGTTATTTGCTTTTACATCTAACCATCGCAACCTCTCGAGTCTTGTGAACTTGCAATCAAAACGATTGACGTTTCAGATTCGTGTGAGCCCTATGATGAAATCCTTATTTTCGGTGACTTCAACCTCCTCTTTCTATAATGGACATTATCAGACCAATCGTTTTACATTGCTCCTAATTCCACTTCTGCCAAAGAATGTCTCTTTGTTGATCGCCTAGAAGATTCTAGCCTCTACCAGGTAAGAGGGATTTTAAATTGCATGGGTAGCCAACTTGACCTTGTTTTTACAACAGATCCCATCAATTTCTCAATCTCACTTAGTCCCCTCTTCTTTTTAACCATATATAACTTCCACTCTCCCCTTCTTCTATTATTTTTTCGCCAGTCTTTTACACCGCCTAACCCTCCCTCATCTTTATCTTTTTACGACATCCATAAAGCTTATTTCAGTAAAATTAATGAATATTTGAATAGACAGATCCGTCGTATAAAGCTGCTTTTTACCTACATCCGGTGTTCCCCAAGGCAGCCATTTAGGCCCTCTCTTTTTCACTCTTACCATTAACGACATTGAAATGGTCGTCAACCATTCCGGTGATCCGGGACCAGGACATTATTTGTAACTATCAGATAAATTTTCTCAAACATATCGATGATATTATTCTGAAAACATATTCAGCACTTGGCTTCGTGAAACGATGGTCCAAGGAAATTTCAGATTCCTACGTTACCCGATCTCTTTACATATTCTTTGTTCTTCCGCTTCTTGAATACACTTGTCAAAACTGGTCGCCCTACCAACAAGTGCACCACATTGCCAGAATTGAGAGCATACAACGCCGCTCCCTCCGATTCGCTCTTCGGGGTCTTAGTTGGAGTAATCCTTTAATATTACCTCCATATCAAGACCGACTAAAACTTGTCAACTTGAATACGCTAAAAGATCGAAGAGAAATATTTGACATTCTCTTCATTCATCGAATATTTTTAGATACAGTTGACTGTACAAGTGTACACCCCTAAACGATTCCATCTTTCTCAACACTTACCTTCGTAGCATACCTAATCCTCAAACCTCTTCTATCATCCCACCAACCGAACGGCTTCAATGAACCCATCCCCCGAATTCTGAGGAGTGTCAATTCAAACACTACTTGTTTTGACTTCAATATCAGTACCCCCTGCTAAAAGCTTCGTCTCCTAAACCAACCAACCCGTTAGCTCATTAGTTTCTTAGTTCTTAAGTAAGATTAATAAATAGCTAATACAACTTAATAAAAGGATATGTTGGACTACCAAAATTAAATAAAAAAAATTCTTTATATAATATGTAAAATATATTTTTCCAAAAAAAAATTGTAAGCTTCAACAATGGTTGGTCATGGTAATGGTTTTAATCGCTTTTGAGAAAGACCAACAAAAAACAATTTTCAAAAGAGCTATCATTAAAAACATGGTTTTTAATTGAAATTTTCAATTACTACAAGTTTCCGTATCAAGGCTAAATTCGCCAACATTAGCTTAATATGCCCTATAGAGGGCAAAGATGACACCACCAAGGATGACTTCCACGATCTCCTCGACAAAACCTATGATCAATGCCTTAAAAACGACGTTAAGATTGTATTAGGCGATTTTAACGCCAAAATAGGTAAAGAGAAAATCTGTGGTAGGACTGTCGGAGAACATAGCCTACACGACACAACGTCTGGAAACGGTTTTAGGCTAATTTACTTCGCAGCGGCACATAACGTCACCATTGCAAGCACACGGTTTCCTCATCTCGCTATACACAAAGGCACTTGGCGGCACCCAGGCCAAAAAACCGTCAACCAGATTGATCACGAGCCGATCGATGCAATTCACGCCTCCAGTATTTTGGATGTTCGCACCTTCCGAGCAGCTAACATCGATTCGGATCGCTACTTTGTTGCAGCCAAGGTAAGAATGCGAATAACCCGAACGCCCAAACAACGGAGTAATACTGTGAGGAAGTATGACGTGGCAACACTGCCAACAGTGTCAGGCAGAATGAACCGTTCAACATGGACGATGATAGACAAAACTTCCGTCCACCCGACCAAAATAAAGTGAGGATAGCAATATCTATACTAAAAAACAACAAAGCTGATGGCCCAGAATACCCGCCGAACTTTTTAAAGCGACCGGCCGGAGATGACCTGGTGGAGTGCATACACCAACTCATCTCTAAAGTTTGGTCAGAAGAAAGTATATCTGATGAATGGAACCTCAGCATCGTTTGCCCGATCCACAAGAAAGGAGACCTTTTAAACTGCGCCAACTATAGAGGAATTAATCTCCTGAATATCGCCTATACAAGATCCTCTCTGACGTATTAGGTGAACGGCTGAAACCACGCGTCAACAACCTCATTGGCACTTTTCAGTATTATTTCAGGCAAGGAAAGTCCACAATCGATCAAATATTCACGCTGCGGAAGATTCTGGAAACTACCCAGAATCGATCATTTCTTTATCGATTTTAAGGCCGCGCATGATAGCATTTATAGAGACCAGCTATACAGAGCCATGTTTGGTTTAAGCATCCCTAAAAAGCTTGTCCGACTGTGGACGATGGAGAACTCTGGCTGCTCCGTCAATGTTGGTTCTGGCCTCACAGAATTGATGTCAAAAAAGATTCCGACAAGATGCGCTATCATGTGATTTGTATAACTTAATACTTGAACAAATTATAAGAAATTGGCAAGTTTATTGTAGTGGGACAATTTTTTTCAAGTCTGTGCAATTGAGACACGATGACGACATAGACATCATTGGCAGAACTAGTCAATGAGGCTAAAACGAAGTACCTGCTATCCATAAAAAAAGGGACACACAAAACCGGCGGATTGAACAAAACATCACAATAGACAGGTACAACTTTGAGGTAGGTAGGGACTTTGTTTTTATATATATATATTTTAGTATATTTATTATTTATTTCCTTAACAATTTTTCTGATATATGTTTAAATATACAAATAAATTAAAAAAAGAGAAATAAATCAGAAGCATTTGTAATTTTTTAAAAAATTGTTTGAAATGGCCCTTCGAATTCATGAAAAAGTATATATGTAACAAAATATTGGGTGGGGTGACCCTTTAAAAAGCTACAAGAATTTAAGAATGAAAAAAGATATGAGAAAATAAAAAGTACATTACTTCAATTTTATTTAAGTTAATCACAAATTACATAAGAAGTTATTCAATGCATGTATGATCTAAGGTGAACAACCAAAATTTCAAGTTTTTTAAAAATTTAGACGGTGAAGTTTCTGATCTAAGATATAGTGGCAATTCATTAAAAAGTCTACAAGTTGCCACAGAATCTAAGGAATCTACGACAAGCAGTGGTGCGTGAGTGAGGAATGTTTACCAAAAATTAATGGTTTCTACGTACGTTATGGTTTCTAAGAACTCTTAGATTGTGATGACCAGATCTCATAAAGAATATTTTTAATACCTTAAAGCAATAAAGGTGGCGTAAAGGAAGAATCCTCAAACTCTGAAATAATGGAAAACTATGATCCCAACGCGACTTTTTTAATATTTGTCTTATCATGAGTTTTTTTTAGTATGAAAAATGGTTGAATTTTGTTGGAATAGGTTCCACCCCAGCAGGTTATTGCATATTGCATCTTAGAATGGAAAATTCCGTAATATATATTTTTTAAGAGTTCGTCCTTACACACAGAACGTAGATAAAAAAATGCCTGAGAACGGAACGAAAGTACTGTCTCAACTCCGTATGGTAGAGAAGTTCATTTTCGAGTTCAGATGTAAGCCTAAATATTTGAATTCATCTACATTTTCTATTAGAAAGCAGTTCATATTACACAGTGAACTGTCATCAAAAGTATTCTCTGCGGATAGAGATTCACACTTACAGTGTTCTAATTTATAACGCTGACAATCGGAAGAGTGGTAAAACACGTCAACTAAAGGGCTATTAGCGTTAGACAAACTAAATAACATTAATTTCGTTTTAGAGCTAATCACTAGATTGTGGGTAGCAAACCAGACTCTAAGAATACTAAGGTCACAGTTAATTTCAGATGTCAAGTCTAATAGGCTTTTTGTCCCGTATGCGAATCCTATGTCATCTGCAAAAGCTGTTAACGCACCCTTGAAAGGCAGCTCGAACACAGAATTAATATAAATTAAAAAAAGTAGAGGTCCAATGACAGATCCTTGGGCACGCCCATATTCGTATATTCCTTACTGCTTATATTCTTATTAATTTTAACCTTTTAAGATCGATTCTCAAGATAAGACGTGAGCCATAAGAGTATAGAACCCCTGAAGCCTGCACACTCTAGCTTTTCTACTAAGATTTCTGACAAAATTGTGTTCTAACATTTGGAACGGTATTATCAGCTAAATTAACAAAAAAGTTGTTAAACTTATCAGCTATTTTGCTTTCACTCTTATAAACAGTGTTTTTGATGCACAGTTCGATAGGGTTGTTTACTGAAGACGTTTTGTTAATAATACTATTCACAACTTGCAATTCACGCCTGGAATTACCTTTCGCAGAACTAAATTGATTTCTATAATAAGAATCTTTACATAAATTAATCTCCTTTTTAAGTTCACAGCAGAGTTTTTGGTATTTCTTCTTTAATTTTCTTTTTTGCTTGTGTCTGTTGCACTTTATCCTTAGTTTGTTTTTAGCTTTAATTCTTTTCACTAACCTTAAGGAAATCCAGGGCTTTAACCTTTTGTTTATGTTTTTGTTATTTGGCTTGAATGAACATATTTCCATTTTACGTTTTAAGATCTCTATAAAAAGATCATACGACCTTGATACATCGTTCTCATTATAGACTTGTTCCCAAGACTCAAACAAAAGCATGTTATTTAATTTACTATGATCAACTCTAGGAGATTCATTATCAACAGCTTGCTTAGTGTATTTCTTAGATTTAATTTTATTTTCGCATTCCAGAAGTAATACAGTCATTGAATGATCTGTGATTTGAAAATTGAATACGCATTTTTCTAAACACGAATAATCCTTATTTGCGATACGAACAAATATATGATCAAGACACTTGCCCGATATAACCCGAGTGAGCTCATTTATCAAGGAAACTAGTCCATGCAAGGCTATTAGATCTAAAAAAGAAGAAACTACATCGTTTTTTTTCAGAATATCTATGTTAAAATCACCTAGGACCAACAAATTTTTTGATTTTTCATCATCTAACAACTTTGAAAATTCTTCATAAAACACCGAAAAAACATATTTATGAAATCTGTATGGACATAAAAAGACAAAGTCCTCGCTATTCACTTTAAATTCAATTTTTAAAACATCAGCACTAATCAGATAACAAAAATCATTCCTAATAAAGCACCCAACACCACCAGCAGCATAATCTTCATTAGTATTAGCTATAATATTATAACCAGGAAGCGAATAATCACTAGTTTCGAAATTGTAAATCCATATTTCGGAAATAAAAATAAGATCAGGCATGCAAAGAAAGGAATCTAAATGTGTAATTAGAGCGGAAAAGTTTTTTCTTAGGCTTCTGATGATAAGATGATAAGATTCATTTAAAAATACATTTTCTCCATTCGAGAAATCATTAAAAGTGAATGCAGGAACATCATTTTCAAGATCATAACGATTATCAAAATTCATTTTAAATAAAAAAGAGAGAAAAAGAAAAGTAAATACAAAAACTTTTGTTTTTTTATATTTTTGACAGGTCTTCAAACGATTTGATCACAATGACGTTACTACCTTCTTCTTTTCTCATAAGAAAGAACATTATTATTTGAGTACCGTACATATTTATAGTTTTTTTCCTTCCTCATCCCTTAAGCTCACATAAGAAGTGCTTGTTTATAACTACTTGGTTAATGCATCGTTGATGTAAACATTTCCCCCTTTGCCACCAAGAATGCAAGAGTTGATGTTTTCCTTCTTCGTTTTCTTTTCCTTCAATATTCGTTGCTTGACTGCGTGGTCCAAGAAGCTTACGCATAAAATAGACTTGCGTTAGTGGAGTTGTGCTGCTCTCTGATATTTTGATTGTTGTTGTTTCTAGATTAACAAAGCATTTGTCGATGTCTTTATCGGTAACATTCAAAGACAAAGCAGAGCTAAAATTTTGAAGTGCAACAGTTAGTGCATTGGTTTCATTTACATCGGGGACTCCAGTTATTTCAATGCATTTCTTTTTTTGATTCTGGTTCTGCCAATTTAATTTGCTTTCGAGAGTGTTCACTTTCGATTTGAGATCAGCATTTTCTTTACGAAGTTCTATGATTGTTTGAAAGAATTTTTGTTTTAGGAGAAATCTGTTCACTGATGTTTTGATTTTTTGAAGGTGGTAGATTTGCAGTTTCTTCAGTTGGTTGTTCTGTTACTGGGTTAGGATGGTGCAGACTGCGACGCTTTAAAACTGTGCATCTATCACACCGATATGATTTCTTATTTGCTTTCATGTATTCAATATCTTCAAGTTTTAGTTTACCTCGGATCCGCTATAACATCTGACAACAACATATCGTCAGAAATAAGAAGAAGAATTACTCTTGCCAATGTAGGTGCTAGGAAGGCAATTGGATAGCAAAGCTCTCTCTCGAAAGACAAAGGAGACTCTGTATAAGAGCGTAATCATTCCAGTCCTGCTCTATGGAGCCGAGGCATGGACTCTATCTAAAGCGGATGAAGATATCCTTAGTCGTTTCGAGCGTAAGATTCTTCGAAAGATGTGCATCTTTCATATGACTACAGAAAATCCAAACACCAAACCCAAACCTGGCCAGAATGAACAATAACCACCTAGATAACCGTCTTCAGTTGAGAAATAACGTATATTGTTCAATTAATATTAAATTATCATCGTAATTTTATTTAATGTAGTTCAATCTTGACCAGAATGGCTCCATTTAATATCTATTAATTAAATTAAGGAATATGAAAAAATTCCAATTTCCATTAACCAAATATTATCTCAGCCAAAGTACTTCAAACCAGTGTGGTCGACCACATCCCGGGTGTTCATTCTCATCCCAAAAAGTGATCATTAATTAATGAACCACAAGCTATACAGATAGAGATTTAATAGCTTCTAGGTACCAACAAAAAGAAAAAACCTTCTGAGTTTGCTTATTGAAATACACAACATTATCTATAGAGACTGCAAAAATATTCGTTTTTAACTACAGCCCTTACTCATACATGGAAGTGATTTTAACTGTGCATAATGTTAAAATAACTCATCATAATGAAGTGGTTCCTCGAGTCTGGAGAACAGATGCAATAATGGCATAACGATATGCCTGGGACGAACGCTTCACAACAGGAAGATTTCAAGCTCAAAGGGCAGACTTTTCAATGTGTGGTTATGCAATATTAATTAAGTTTGCATACGATGAATAAAATATTACAACAGGATACGTCATATTCTTTAAGGGATGCGAAATTGCGGTGGGCAGCCCACTATAGTCTCTAAGTTTGAGTAAATTGAAATAGAAAATGAGAATAACTCAGAGAGCTGTAAATTGTGCCTGAAATGCAAACTGGTCAGTAGCTGTTGAATTATTTATGAATAATGAGTTCATAAGGACATCAATAAGTTAGCTTAAATCACCCTTTGGGGTATAAAGGGGCATTCCCAAGAAGAGGTATCTTTTCGTTGTGCATTTGAAATTTCTTTTTAAGTTTTTTATTTTAATATTTAAACCAAAAACATACATTTCAATGAACAAACTACACAAACTCTTTTCGGAGGCAACACTTGTATTACTATTTGATTTATATCACCAGAAAAAAACTTTTTTCATCTTAAATCGCAGAGTTTAAATGAAATTTCATCTTTCATTTGGTGCAATCATACTAATCATTCTTCTAACATCGCGAAAACACTGCATTCTTCTGTGTGAAAACCGAGGAAAGACTTCCTGAAGTGCAACACGAGTGCTTTTGAATCTAGATGCAATCATAATAATAGTAAAAAAAAAACTATGAATGCTTCAAATTGCTTCCTTCATTAAATTTGATTTCGATTGAACTCTTATTCCAACTGAAAAAAGACTAAGATGAGGATTGCATGATAGAAGTCTTACAATCCTGTGATTGAATCGTTGCAATGTCAAGTTTATTTGATTGGAAATTTAAGTTCATTACACATATAATACTCTAGAAAAAATGAATAAGAAATAATGATTTCATAAGTATAATGCCGAGATTTCTATTATGTCAATTATTATTCTTGCCTTGCTTTAAGTATTTTATATTCTTTTTAATTCCTTTCAACAAAATCATACATTTTTAATAGTAAATAGAATAGTTGAAAAAGTCACTTAAAAATTAGCTATTCTATTCGGTGTTCTCCAGTAATTAATGCTGAAGAGGAAACTGATTGAAACTTATATTAAAACATAATAAACCTCTTTTTTATTTTATAACTTCCTAGTAATCTTATTTAGAATAGCTGACCCATCCAGCATTGCTCGGATAAAAAACATATTTTTTGAATCCAAGAGATACTCATTATCAGAGGAATTTTGAAAGAAGCTAAGTTTATTTTATCATTTAATTGATATTTGCTCACAACTATCAAATGGCAACATAAGCGCGACAAACACAAAAGATATCAATGAAATCAAGTCATGGAACCCAAATTTTAAAAACTTTGTAGTTAAGTTTGGAAGTAAAAACGATGTTTATTCAATTTTAAAAAATGCACATAATCTGAAAAACACTAGAAAAAGATTATCCACCGAGCATGAGACGGCGAAGAGCACATCTGCTTCAGGTCCAAAAATAGATCAAGCTGAACAGTGTGAACATCAAAGCTGTTGTGAAGGATGATAAGATTCTTGTGGGAGATTTGCTGTTTATTTGGGACGATGTTTTAAGATTAATGCATGGAAATACATGCTGTTTTAATAAACTATCTGAAACTTTTGGCCTATCCGCGGATGTATTTCAATGTTGTTAACAACCAAAACATGGAAATGGCAATGGCAGATTTCTGACTGCCAACGTCACCGAACAGAATTTTAGACAGTAGCGCAGGTATGGCAGTGAGGTGAAATCGGATAAAAGAAAAAAAAATCTGAATTAAATGTTGTTGCGTATAATGTGGATGGATTGAAAAATAAATTGATATTTCCAGGCTTTATTAATTTTCTCCAAACTTTTAAATTTATATTTCTTTTTGAAACGCATATACATAGTTGATATGAAAAATGAAATCATTGAAAAATATTCCCAATCTTATAAATGTTTTTGGATTTCGGCGATAAAAACTTCAAACATGGGAAGAGCAAGTGGTGGTACGCTTTTAGCAATAAAACCAGAAAAACCATTTTTTTTATATAGAAAAAATGATTACGATAACCTTTATGATATGCTTTGCTCAATGAAAACACATAATCTAATTATATTAGGAGACTTAAATGGGAGAACAGCTAACAAGAAACAGCTAATAAAGGAGTTTAGCAAAGAAAATCTTAATACCAGACAATTAATACCGAAGGAAATAAGATCTTGCAACTGTGTAATGATTTTGGCTTGAGTGTTTTAAATGGGTGTTCTTTTGGAGATCTAGAAGGGGAATTGACGTTTATAGGAAAACAAAGAAGTTCTACTATAGATAAGTGTCTGGTTGGTGGTGAGTGGTATTCGATTATTAGAGATTTTAGGGTCGGAGATCTCACCCAATCGGATCATCTGTCAATTTCAATCAAAATCGAAATTGAGGACGTTCAAATTTCTTCGAATGACACAAATAAAAAGCATCATTACCTTATTTGGAAAAATACTAGCAAAACCGATTTCCAAGCAAAAATAGATAGAGCGATACAGGCAAAAGGATCAAATTTGTGCTTAAACTACTTTCCATTACCCGAACTAGAACATCTAATTACGGATTCTTTTAGTTTCATGCAGCAATCAACGTCTCTAAAGAAAAAGAATAAATGGTATGACATAAGCTGTGAAAAATTAAGAAAAAGTCTTTAGATCTACTTAAGTTATTAAGAAAATTCAACATACGAAGTCTTAAATCAACTATGTGGAAGTCAATAAGGAATTCAAATGCTGTTAGATAAAAAACGAGAATATGATGAAAACTTAGCTATATCTTTGAGCCAATGTAGAGATTCTAAAGAGTTTTGGACTTTAACAAAAAAGATAAATGGCGATGAAGGATCAAGGACTCAGTATCAATCTAGATGTTTTGTATGATCATTTTTCCAGTTTATTAAACAATATATCTGGTCCAATGTCCCTAAGCTATCCTAGACCATATTTGCAAAATGAGTTGTTAGACTCGGAAATATTAAAAGAAGAAGTAGTAATCGTTCTGAATGGCCTCCAAGATGAAAAAGCGGCGGAATCCAACGGTATTCTATGTGAATTTTATAAGTACAACTCTAGCAACTTTAAGGAAAAATTTACTGGTGCACTGAACATTATCTACGATTTTGGCATTCCCTCTATGAAGTTCTTATTTTACGTATCTTTAAAAAAGGTGATGATGAGGATCCAAGCAATTATAGAGGCATTTCATTCCCTAATGCAGGTTTAAAAATTTAAACTTCGCTTCTCTGTCGGAGACTAACAAGATGGGTTGAATTAAATAACAAGTTGATATTCTACTGCAGATAATATTTTTGTTTTATGGAGTTTGGCACGGTTGAAGCTCAGACAAAATAAAAAGATGTATGCTTTTTAAACTTCAAAGCAGCATTTCACACTATCGACAGAAATGCCCTTTTTTATAAGCTGTACAACCTGGGAATATCTTCAAAATTTGTTAAAGCGTTGGAAAAACTTTATCAACAGACGAAGGCATTTGTGTTTGATGGAAAAGTTGTTTCTAAGAAGCTAGAAATAAATCGGGGAGTAAGACAATGATGCAATTTAAGTCCTTTGCTCTTCGCTTTATTCTTTGATGATCTGGTGACTGTTTACCTTGTGGTGTAAGGATTGGCGCCATTCATATAAAAGTAATTATGTATGCGGATGATATTGTGATATAAACCGCCCTACAGTTGATGATTAACCGGCTGGTAAGCTACTGTAACACATGGAACTTGGAAGTTAACTTGGAAAAGTCTAAAGTAATGATTTTCCAAAACGGTAGTGGTAGACTATCAAGGGATTAGCATTGGAAATTTGGAGATAACCCCATTAAAGTAGTTAAAACATATAAGTACCTGGGCATAGAGTTTACCTTCAATCTAAATTTGACAAACCATCTCAAGCACAAAGCCGACGTTGCCAGAGCTGCGATATGCATAAATTGGAACAAAATATTTTCTAACAAACATGTTTCAATGACTGCAAAATACAGAGTTTGGGGTTTGAAAAAGTTTGATGTAGTAGAAAGTCTTTTACGTTTCTTTCTGAGAAAGTCCTTCTTTTTCCCAATGAATACGCCTACGTATATGTATTACCTGGAAACTGGACTACCAACCCTTTTCATAACATCCTTGAAAATTAATGCAGAATACATTATAAAAATAACAGGTATGGCCAACTCTAGGCTGCCAAAACAACTATGGATGCATGCGAGCTGGCTGCAGATTGATTTAGCAGGAAAAGATGCAGACCAAACGAAAAAATTGCTTTACGAAATAATTCAGACCACAGATAAGAATGAAGCTATTCATTAATTGAACGAGCTAGAGCTTCAACGGAACGGACATCTTACAACAGGTTGAACTACAATCTTCAGGAAGTTAATTATTTCCACTCAAATATGTCGTACCAAGATATTAGTCTTTTATTTAGACTAAGAGGGGAGCTTTTGCAATTGATCTTTGTGTGTTTGATGACAGCTCCACAAGATCTGCTCCGGGTTGCAGCAATAATAATGTAAACAAGAGTGCTTCTCAAAAAAGATTCTCAAACTGTTCCGATTAGTTCTCAATTTTCTTTTTAGCCCGTCAAATTATTACAAAAAAATAAATAAGATAGGAAATATTAATCTAAACAAATGTAATGAATAAATTAAAATTTTATCGTACAAGTCTGGTCTTAGTAATAACGCTTATGTATTGATTTTTTTATTAATCAGTTCGAATTTTTTTTTTAAGCATACTTCACAGGAACTCAATTTTATTACGAAAATAAAATTAACAATAATGAACATTAGACTATACCAGCATTGAGAACACATTCGAGAATAAGAACGACCGGAGGATGTATTTTTGGCTACAAAAAAGATTAGTTAAATATCATTTTTTTTAGAATTAACACGCGCACAAGGGACTATTTGTTTCCCTTTTAATGTAGAACACACTGCGAGGACATTAAGAAGATAGGGAGGAGAAATATAGGAGGCGTCGATTAACTTTGGTTTTGAATGCTTGCAGATCAAGGGAAAATCTTGCCGGGTAAACTATCCCAAATTCGTGTTGTTCGGCTAAAGAAAGAATCCCTATATTTCACGGTACGTCCGAAATTGGGCTCAAGCGTGAATTGAAAAATTTAAGAGGAGGAATGCATCTGGCTTCTTCGAGTGAACATTTTTTATAAAAGAAACGATAAAATAAGGAAAGACATGAAACATCGCGTCGGTGTTCGAGAGGGGCATTTGTTTCAGCGGCAGTTCTATTTCCTATCAATCAAGCAGGTGAAGCGATGTTTGCGGAGCAACTGTACCAGAAGGTGGGAGTTATACTCGAGTTTAGGGTATAAACGCTTTATTGATTGTAGCCAGATCAAATGGGGAAAAATACTTCTTACACCGATACAAAAAATCTAAGCCCTTAGCACCATTTTTAGCGATCTGAAATATGTGGTCGATCCAACGAAGGTCGTTGTTGACACATATACCGAGTACTGAGAGCTTTTCGGTATCTTCGATGTAAGTGCCATTCATGGACAATGGCATTGGGGTATGTTTAGCTTTAACGACAGAAGACAGCATTGAGTTTTCGAAGCATTAAACTCCACACGATTCCTATTACCCCATTTGGCAATGCTGTATAAATCGGAGTTTAATGAGCTTGACATACGGCACCGTTGCTATTGTACGTCCGAAGGTGAAGGACGTGAATTATCGAAGGAATATGAAAAGCTGAGGGTAGAGTCGTCAGCAAAATAGTTAAGTAGATTAGAATCAGACTTGAATCTGTCCAATACAACTTGTATTGAACGATCCAGACGATAGCTTCTAATTCAACGAACAAGAGAATCATCAATGAGAAGTAAGAAACAAGTCAAGAGTATGGGCGGCTTGCCAAGCAACATCCGGTATACGCAATACACACTTCTTTCGGCTGTTTTCTGGCCAGAATAGCGAAGCCATTGGAATTGTGTACATTGAAATCGCCCGCAATAACGATTTCAGTGCGAGGATAAAGAGAAACAATTTCCCAGATGAAATCTCCTATAAATAAAACAATAATGAATGACATGCTTACGGACAGTAAAGTTGAGCTAGTGTTCCTAAACATCGATAGTCTATCGATAGTTATCGATAGTTTATATGTATCAAATACATCGATGTTTTAAAAATTATTGCAAGTGCCAAAAATTTAAAATTCAGCAACGAATACATCACATGCTCTAAATCTGAACTCTCTATATATATTAAGTGTGATATGAACGAAAACGAATGTGTTCAGAAAACAACAAACAAGAGGGGAATTCCGTGTTTTAAGCCAATCTGTCTCTCTCACTCTTACCATATGAATTGCCAATTGCCAACTTTAACTTTAATAACAACGTACCCCATCGCTCCGCCATATGTTACCAACATCATCTATAAATCTGACTACATCAGGAACTTCTTCGTTTTCACCATATTTATCGCTGCCAGATACACTTCCTATTCAATCATCTATTACAATATCGTCTATACCAAATTCTAAAACCACAACACTGTACTTGAGAATGTAAACTTTTCCATGGGATAGATTTTTTTCCGAACTCGTACAGTAGAGTTCTCAAAGATCTCGATATACACAAATCCGCTGGCCCGGATAGTATAGCCCCGATTCTTCTGAAGAGGTATTCTACCACAATGGCAAAGCCACTGCGTAAGCTTTTCCAAAAAAACAGCATTTGTCCAGCCTGTCCATAAGCAAGGTGACCCATCCTCCCCCTCCTCCTACCGACCCATAGCACTGACATCCCTTCTTTCTAAGGTCTTGGAAACACTGATTAACCTTCAGCTTAAGGAATATCTCGAAGATCGAAAGCTTCTCCATGACCGTCAGTAGGGCTTCCGCAGCAACCGTTCCATTGGTGATCTGATGGCATATCTCACCGAACAATGGAACAAATCTGTACATCGCTTTGGTGAAAGAAGGATTATTGCTCTTGATATCTCCAAGGCATTTGATAGAGTTTGGCATGAAACTCTCTTATCGAAAATGCGTGCTTTCGGGATCGATACTCTTGTTCGTTGAATTAGAAGCTATCTTCTGGACCGTTCAATACAAGTTGTATTGGACGGATTCAAGTCAGATTCCCACAAAATAAATGCTGGTGTGCCCCAGGGCTCTGTTCTGTCTCCGACTCTTTTTCTCATTTTTTATAAATGATCTTCTGTCTTTTACTTCTTATCCACTTCACTGTTTTGCTGACGACTCTACCCTAAGCTTTTCATATTCCTTCGATAATTCACGTCCTTCGCCTTCGGACGTACAATAGCAACGGTGCCGTATGTCAAGCTCATTAAACTCCGATTTATACAGCATTGCCAAATGGGGTAATAGGAATCGTGTGGAGTTTAATGCTTCGAAAACTCAATGCTGTCTTCTGTCGTTAAAGCTAAACATACCCCTAATGCCATTGTCCATGAATGGCACTTACATCGAAGAAACCAAAAAGCTCTCAGTACTAGGAAATAGAACTGCCACTGAATCAATTTCCCCTACTCGTACACCGACGCAATGTTTCATGTCTTTCCTTATTTTATCGTTTCTTTTACAAAAAAATTTCACTCGAAGTAGCCAGTTGCATTCCTCCCCTTAAAAGTTTCTCCCGTTATACTCGTCTCACAAGGAATGCTCATCAGTTCACCCTTGAGCCCAATTTCGGACGTACCGTGAAATATAGGGATTCTTTTTTTAGCCGAACGACACGAATTTGGAATAGTTTACCCGGCGAAATTTTCCCTTGCCATTTTGATCTGCAAACATTCAAAACCAGTGTTAATCGACACCTCCTATCTCTCCCCTCCCTATCTTACTAATGCCCGCGCAGTGTGTTACATTAAAAGGGAAACAAGTAGTCCCTTGTGCGCGCGGTAATTTAAAAAAAAAAAACAATCCCTACAAATCCAGATAACCGCGAATAATAATAACAACAACAACTGCATAGCTCCTATCGAGGCTTGACTAAAAATAGTAGAAGGGAAAAAAACCATATTTATTTCTTAACTTGCCCCTCAAACGAATGCCCTGGACATAAAAAACTATATACAGAATAAACTAGGCAACTTAATTACTCTAAATACTCTTTGTTTAAAATAAAAGCACTATACTCATACATATGCACGAATTTGAAAACAGGAGCACAATAAAACAACACAAGAATTTTCCACAAATTCCGACAATGCGAAATCTCCGCCAAAGCAGCTACAACAACTACTAATATATTGTGATGTGGCAACAAGTTTAGATATTTGGAGGATACATTTTGTAAACTAACGACATCTGTTGGATTCATTGTGTACAACAACCACCTTTTATTGTGTACAACAACCATGCCCCTACATATATGCAATATGTTTTAACTGAGTACTAAATCGAACTTGAAGTACTAATTCGAGACTCGAATTAGTACAGAAAGCTTAGAACCAGACAGAAGCTTCCAGAAGCTTGTAAACTTGTATAAATACAAGAGTAGATTGCATTGAAAGTTCAGTTTATTTTCGAAAGTGGAATTGTTAACAACTGGAAGCGTTAGTAAAAAGTGATTGAATTGAGATTAAATAAAAAGTGTTGAATTATAAAAACGTATTTAAATTGTGAATAAGTGAAATAAGTTAAATTTGATGTTATTTAAACTGAAAGACGTTGTGTTTCATAAAATAAAGAGATTTGTTTTATTATTTTGGAATTTCGATTGAGTTTTATTTGTCGAACCCCAGGCAAAAATATCACATTGGTGGCAGAAATTGGGGATAAAACTCAGTAAAGTGCTAGAAAATTCCATAGTGACATTTTCTAAAACAGTTTCGGTGACTCATTTAATTGTGAAAGTGGAATTTTCCAGAAACTATTGAACTGATTGTGCTATAAAACTGTGAATAGCGAGTATTTTTGTTAAAAATAGTGTTGGAAAAAGATCTTTCTAGAAGAGACATTAAAATAAAACTGACTGTGTTGCGAAAATAGTGTTTCAGTTACATAAAATGGGTTGCAAATTAGAACAATTGACAACAGCTGAGTTGAAAGAAGAATTAGGAAAACGAAATCTTCAGACTTCGGGGCTGAAAAAGGAACTATTGCTCCGACTTCAGAATGCTATCACTCAGGATGGTGGAGACCCCGATACCATGTTGTTCGATGTTGAAGAACAAAAGAGAGAATGCACAGTAAGTACAGCCGATGAAATGCCTGCTTTCATGAAGTTGCTTCTGTCGAAATTCGAAGAACAAAAGAATGAGCAGAAGAATTCGTTGGAAATACTCCAGCAACAGCTAAGCGAACAAAGGAACGTTCTCGAAGAACAAAAGAACGTTCTCGAAAATAAATTCGACGAACAAAAGAATCAGCAGAAGAATTCGTTGGAAATTCTCCAGCAACAACTAAGCGAACAAAGGAACGTTCTCGAAGACCAAAGGAACGTTCTCGAAAGTAAATTCGACGAACAAAAGAATTCATTAGAAACTCTCCAGAATCAACTAAGCGAAAGACTTCAAATAGTAGATGAGAAATTTGAAGCCAAAATAGAAAGCTTAGAAAAAAAGTTCGGAAAGCAAGTAGAAAGTGTAGAACAACAGTACGAACACCTGGCTAACGAGGTTGATTCTTTGAAAAAGCAGAAGGTTCGGGAATATTCGAGCGACGGTTTACGAAGAAAGGAAATGCAGCCCCCTGTCTTCGATGGCCAAACATCATGGCCAATTTATAAGAGGCAGTTTGAAGCTGCCGCCTTGACGAACAACTGGGACAACGAAGACAAATCAATTGCTCTTACGCTTGCGCTCAGAGGAACAGCTGCCAAATTGCTGCAGACCATTCCTGAAGACAAACATCATGATTATGATGCCATGGTCAAGGCAATCGAGATGAGGTTTGGCGACGACCACATGCAGCAAGTTTACCGAGTCCAGTTGCGCCGAAGGGTCCAGACAAGAGGTGAAACGCTACAACAATTGCAAGCTGACATCGAGCGCTTGGGAAATTTGTCTTATCCCAATACCAGCAGGGAAATCATAAACGAACTGGCAACCGATGCGTTCACTAATGCCATTGCAGATGGAAAACTACAAATGGCTGTGAGAATGGCAGGTAAGAAAACGCTCGCTGAGGCTTTAGCATTTGCCCTGACAATGGAAGCAGCAGACCAAGCTTCGCAAGGTAGCCATCGCGTCAGGGAAATGGCTACGCTAGAGTGCTCATGTCAACGTGTCGACATTGAAAGACAAAACCCGAACACTGCAACAAGCTAGGACACCTACAGCGACAATGCAGATCTCCACAGGTAAGCTGCCCACATAACGAGAGAAAAAGGCCTACTGACAGGGATATCGCTTACCCTACCGGGCATGATTTGGGGATACATCAGTGTGGAAAGCGCGTAAGAACCAACTTTGCAGAGCAGAAGTCGGTTGATGAAATGAACGCCCCCAGGACCATTATCCAAGTTGCGCAAACGAAACGCTGCAACCAGAGTTTGACAGTGGAGACCGTCATCGCCAACAGAAAATGTGTGGCCACTATCGATACGGGTTCCACGGCCTCCATAATTAGAAGAGGCCTTGTCCAGACGTCCTGGCTACACAACACCAGCTGGAACAGTCTGAAGGCAGCTACGGGAGAAGTAGCAAAAGTATACGGAGAGGTACTTCTGAAGATAGAACTGGCAGGGCTGACCTTCGCACATGCATTCTTGGTAGCTGACATATGCGACGACTGCATACTAGGTGTGGATTTTATGAAGGCACATGAGGTAGTCCTAGACTTTCGAATGCAGGTGTTAAGGTATTCAATCGTCGAGATTCCAATGGTGTACGGAAACGAGAATACTGTAAATCTTCGGACGATCATAAGCAGTGATGAAATTCTCCGGCCATCTTCAGAAAGAGCGCATCCTAGGTGTTTGAACGGTAAGAAGGACGAAAGAATTTCTGTTCAGAGACTAAGGGCTGAACCTGTAAAGGGTTGGACTGCGAAAGAACTTCGTAATGCACAAAAGGAAGATCCTGACATCGAGCCCATTCTTGTATGGAAGGAATCTATGGATAAGCCGAATGCAAGAGACATCTCCGACAGAAGTCCTACCTTAAAGGCATACTGGGCGCAGTGGGACTCTCTCCATGTAAAAGATGGTGTTTTGTGGAGAAAATGGGAAATGCCGAATGGAAGATCCTTTAAGATGCAGCTTGTGGTGCCACGGTCGAAAGTGCAGGAGATTTTAAGGGAAATGCACGATGAAGAATCCGGCGGGCACTTAGGAATCAACAAGACACGGAAAAAGGTACGGGTACGTTTTTATTGGTTAACTGTAAGAAAAGATGTCGAGAGATGGTGTCGAAAGTGCACCACGTGCAAAGCTGGTAGAGGACCCAAAGTCAAGGCAAGCGCTAAGATGCACCAGAACAAAGTGAGCGCCCCGATTAAAAGGATCAACGACACACACCAAAGAACCCAAAGCAATATAAACATTGCGAGAGACCACCTGATGACCAGATACGATGCGCGAGCAACAGCACCTGAATTCAATGAGGGAGATCTGGTATGGCTTTACAACCCACATCGCAGAAAAGGAGAATCGCCCAAGCTTCAGCAGGACTGGGAAGGTCCCTACCAAGTAGTTACGCGCATTAATGATGTCGTTTTCCGAATCCAACGAGAACCAAGAGCAAAAATAAAAATTGTCCATGTGGATCGACTGCATCGTTACCACGGAAACAATGATGATGTGCTTGGGACGAACAAAACTAAGAGGGGGACAATGTGATGTGGCAACAAGTTTAGATATTTGGAGAATACATTTTGTAAACTAACGACATCTGTTGGATTCATTGTGTACAACAACCACCATTTATTGTGTACAACAACCATGCCCCTAGAAGTATGCTACATATATGCAATATGTTTTAACTGAGTACTAAATCGAACTTGAAGTACTAATTCGAGACTCGAATTAGTACCGAAAGCTTAGATTGTGCCAGAACCAGACAGAAGCTTCCAGAAGCTTGAAAACTTGTATAAATACGAGAGTAGATTGCATTGAAAGTTCAGTTTATTTTCGAAAGTGGAATTGTTAACAACTGGAAGCGTTAGTAAAAAGTGATTGAATTGAGATTAAATAAAAAGTGTTGAATTATAAAAACGTATTTAAATTGTGATTAAGTGAAATAAGTTAAATTTGGTGTTATTTAAACTGATAGACGTTGTGTTTCATAAAATAAAAAGATTTGTTTTATTATTTTTTGAATTTCGATTGAGTTTTATTTGTCGAACCCCAGGCCAAAACTTCACAATATTATCAAAATGTCAACGGACTAAGGACAAAAACCAACAAGGTTTATAAAAATATAAATAATATTTCTCGTGATGTAATTGTACTGACAGAAACATGGTTGAATTCTTCTTTGTCTGATACTAAGTTGATTGACAATACCTACCAAATTTTTCGACGTGATCGACATTTCCGAAATAATGCAGCTACCGTAGGAGGAGGGCATTAATAGCAGTAAGAACCTCTCTTATTTGTTAACTTGCTGATGATTTCCTGCAAACAGCACTGGAAGTGTTATGTGTAAAAATAAAAATGTCATCTAATTATGTTTATGTGGTTGCCACATATATTCCATCCACCCCATACTTTGGAAACGATATTTGACAAAATTGATCCCAAAGACGAAGTAATTGTAATTGGTGACTTCAATCTTGCCAATTTGGAATGGACCAAGTCTAGTAGTAATGATATTTTTTTGCCTGTCAACGCATCGAACTTAAACGAATTTTGTATTATTGATGGAATGGCTTCTTTTGGCTTAAATCAGATAAATGGTGTAAAAGACCGAAATGGAAGAATATTAGATCGGGTATACTTCTCTGATGTAATGAATACCGATGCTGCTGTTATCTCATGCGATTCAAAACTTGTTGAAGAAGATCGCCACCATCCTGTCTTAACTATTTCATTGAATTTATGTGTTTCCAATGATCTAAATGAACCTAAAACTAAACTTGTATTTGATTTCAAAAAATGTAATTTCAATCAGTTGTTTAATTATCGATAAAAATTGGGATATCTTATTTTCAAATTTAAGTTTAGATGGAAAGATTTCGCGTTTTTATGAAATTTTATTGATTGCTTCTTAGAAATTATCGCTTTACGAAAACTTAGAAGATTTAACAATAATCCGCCATGGTTTGATTTGCATATAAAAACTTTGAAAAATAAAAGAAACAAGGCCTGGTTGAGGTTTAATTTATCTAAGAATGAAGAGACGCTTGGAGTTTATCAAGAACTGCAAGTTGACTTTATATAAAAATTATTTATATTCCTAGTTTATTTCAAATACTATAAGAACTTAAAATGAACCCCAACAAATTTGGACATTCGTTAATAAAATCCAGCAAAATGAATTATCAAGATTCTGAAAGTCATTTTCCAGAGATAATATCTAACATGTTTGCGGATTGTTTTAAAAGTGCCTTTGAAGACTTTATTTTGCAAACCACTTCCTTTCCTATTTCTTTTAATACTCTACAATACCCACATCTTAATTATCCGCTTTTCCTAAATTGTTTGAATCGTTGGTCTATGACGTTCTATCTTTTAATTGTTCTTCTGTTATATGTGGAAACCAACATGGTTTTGTAAAAAAGAAATTAACAGTCTTTAACTTATTGCAATTTTCCACATTTTGTATAGATGCTTGAAAAGCACTTGCAAGTAGATTGCATCTTTACAGTCTTTAGTAAAGCTTTGACAAATTGAGTAATGAAATACTTTTACACAAATAAAAAAAAATCGGACTTATTGACGGCTTTGTCTTATGGATTGCTTCATACCTCAAAGCTAGGTACTACAGCGTTGTATTTAAGAACAACCGTTCACATCAATTCAATGTTAATTCTGGTGTCCCTCAGGGGAGTCATCTTGGACCTTTGTTATTTGTTTTATTTATTAATGATCTCCCTTCTGTTTTTAAACATTCAGTGACATTAATTTACGCCGATGACGTAAAAAAAATGTGAGCAATTTACAACAGCGCAGACTGTGAACAACTGCAGCACGATTTAATTAATAATATAATATAAATATAATATAAATATAATATAAATATAATATAAATATAATATAAATATAATATAAATATATAAATAATAATAATCGTTTGTTTTTAAATATTGACAAGTGTAAGACAATGTGTTTCACACGCAAACGCAATTTACTTATTTAGGACTATGTGTTGAATTCGTCTAGTTTGTTTAAAGTATCTAGTTTTTCCGATCCTATTAGACCCAAAACTATCTTTAATTGATCACTATAACTACATCATAAAAAAGCAAACAAAACACTTGGGTTCCTCAAAAGATTTTCTCGTGAGTTTCGTGATCCATATGTTGTCAAAACTCTCTATGTTTCATTTGTAAGGCCAATCCTTGAATATGGTTGCGTTGTATGGGCGCCATACTACTCTATCACATTAATAGAATAGATAGCATCCAACGAAGATTTTTAACTACGAGACCAAGATGAGAAAAAGTAGTGGCACCAAGCTATATCTGATAAGTCAGTAATTATTCCAACCTAACTGATACCTAATGCCAAAACAGCTGGCTTGTATTAAACAGTGTAGACGTACACGTGCAAGAAATTTTTTCTTAGGCCTAGAACTTTGGAATAGACGACATTGAAATCACTTACCTTAAAAAAAAAATTAAATTTTGTAATAAACAAACTGTTTTAGGTGTTATGACCATAATTATATTTTTAGATTTTTAATTTTTCTTTGGTTTTGGGCGCGTGCGCGCACCTCACACGTCCACCTTTGACGAGCTTTGGATCGACACACTATCTGATGAACTTAAACTAAAATACATTAATGAAATAGATGTACCCAAAATTTTCAAGTTAAGTAAAATTGCATTAGCTTATAGAAGCAGAATTTTAAATGAAAATTTTCAAATCAAACTCTACTTTAATTATTTATTCAATCAAGACAATCTACAATTGTCAATCAGGCAGACGGCAAAGCTATGCTTATTTTACGATTGTTAGAAAGTTTGTTAAACTACTTACAGAATAATAAAAAGCACTATCTATTTATCTTTCCTGGCTTTACATAGCTTGGTGCTCCTGGGCCTGGTTCAATATGCCCTTCCAGCTGGCTCCATCTCTAGCCTACATCTCTAGTCTCCAGTTCTGTCTACCAAGGAGTCGGAGGTCTCCTTTTACCTGGTCGCTCAATCGGATTCTGGCTTCCTTAGAAACAGCGTCGAAGACCTTGCGCGCTGAAGCGTCGATGTTCATCCGCTCTTCATGGCTGAGGCATACGGATTTTTTTGGCCAGTCTTATGTCGCTGTACAGGACCGTAAATCGTGTTTATTACTTTTTTCTCGAATACCCGAAGGGCGCTTCCATTCTAATTGGAAAGGGTAAATGCTTCTGCACCATATAGAGTGATTCAACGTTTGATTTCTGCGCTGATGTTACTGCCCGTGTTCACATCAGGGCCCAGGTAGATATATTCACTGACTAGCTTGAAGTTATAAATAAATAAATAAATAAATTTATTGGCGCGACAGCTCCTTGAGAAGCCAAGGCCTAGTGACTTATACTCTCAACCATTCATGTGTGTGTGTTGTTAATCTGCAAGAATGGAAGGGACCTACAATTTACCGCCGAGTCCGAACGGCTACATGAGATGCACTTTTTCGAGACAAATTTTACTCTTGGAGGTTTTGTCAGTTCCTCGCAAGAGGCAGTACCCCAGAAAAAAAGGTGGCTATGAGCTGGATTTGAACCCAGGTTCTTTCGCTTAGCAGTCCGACACACTTACCACTAAGCCACGGGGCACTACTTGTAGTTATACCTACATATATCAATTAATCGTAACGTACTGACCAAGTCGGTGTTGGGAATGCACTTTTTTGATGAAAGCATATACTTCACTTCCAGGATCTGGAGTAATGTTTTTGGTCGATCATAGATTTTCCAAATCTAAAGCCGGCTTAAGACGTTCACATAAAACACTAGACAGGATCTTATAAGCAATGTTTAAAAGAATAATTCCTCTTTAGTAGTTGATTCAGAGTAGTCGATCTCATTTTTTATGGATCGGGTAGATGGTACTGAGATTCCAATTATCGGGCATACTTTCCTCCGACCATATTTTGCAGTTGAGTTGGTGTATGCACCTGACCAGGTCATCATCTGTTTAATATTGAGGTGCTGCTGGTGATCTTTTTTTATCCTGAGTAAACGTTTTTCATCCATTCTTCGCTCAAAGTAGAGATTAATAAATGCTCCTGTGCTTTCCGATTGTATAACCAAAGATGTTCTCATTCCCAATTTTTCATTAAAATCTCCCAATAGGATTTTAATGTCATGCTTGGGACACTCGCAATACGTTTTGGAATGGATCTCGTAAAAACTTTCTTTGGTAACGTCGTCTTCCCCTCCATGGGGCTATTGAAATTAAAAGCAGTGAAATTATATTTAAATGAAAATATTTAATTGGAACCAAATGATATTGTTGATGATAGGAGAACACAAACTATTAGAAAGAAAAATTATTAAGATTACAAATCAAAGGGATCTGTTCATAATAAACAAAATATTAATTGTTCTCTGTACTTTGATTGTACAGTGTAAATGTATCTCCAACACTCCTCCTCATTTACTCAAAAAGACCACATCTTTCACGTAGCATCTTATGTCTTCCAGGTCCCAATGGTTTTGTAAGCAAATCAGCTAGCATAGATTCTGTTGGACAATATCTGCATACCACCGTCTGTTTCTTGATAAAGTCTTTCACGAAATGATAACGGGTGTCGATATGTTTAGTTCTATTTGAAAAATGTTCCTCTTGTATTAATTTTAAGCAACTTTGATTATCTTCAAATATAATTGTTGGTTCAGTGATCAGCTGCTTCATATCATTCAAAATACGTCGAATCCATGATGCTTCTTGACATGCTTCTGACAGTGCGATGAATTCCGCTTCCGTAGACGAAAGAGCTACGCACGTTTGTTTCCGACATGACCAGCTGATAACTCCACCGTTTACCTTGAATACATAGCCACTATTTGATTTACGACTGTTTCTATCCTCAGCCCAATTTGCATCCGCATAACCGTAGAAGAATTCACCGTCGTCGTCTTTGCTTAATGACAACTTCATTTTTGATGTCGCCTTTAAATACTTAAGGATTCGCTTAAGTTCATTCCAATCGTTCTGTGTCGGTTGACTGACCTTTTGTGCCAAAATGGAAACGCTTGCAGATATATCCGGTCGCGTGTTAACTGAAACAAACAGAAGACATCCTATAAGTTTTTGATATTTGTCTTTGTCTATTAACACTTCTGATTGTTCAGCATGCTTTCCATAGCTTGGATCCATTGGAATATTTGATGGTTTAGAGTCGGCTAAACCAAAATCTTTTGCAATCTGCTCGATATAATTCCGCTGATTCAAATGATAATTTCCTTTCTTGTCCTTGTCAATATCTAGTCCCAAGAAAGATTTTATGCTGCCCATATTCTTCATCTGAAACTTTGATGAGACTATTTTCTCTGTTGACCGAATTAGATGTTTGGATCTGCTTGCCACGACCATATCATCAACATAAATTATTATGAAGCACCATTCGTTGTGCTCCTTCTTAGAATAGAGACAAGGGTCAACCTTGCTTTGAAGAAATTGCGCATCACTTAGTACTTTATGTATTGCCTCGTTCCATGATCTTGCAGCCTGCTTTAATCCATAGAGACTTTTCTTTAACAAACATACTAAATGGTCTTTTCCTTCAACTTCAAAACCAGGTGGTTGCCGCATGTAAATAGTTTCTTTTAGGTCACCATTAAGAAACGCTGTTTTCGCATCCCAGTGTTCTACAATAAATCCTTCCTTGGCAGAGACTGACATTAAGATTCTGAATGTTGTTTGCTTGACAACCGGTGCAAACACCAGATCATAATCACTGCCATATTTTTGTGAGAAACCTTGAGCGACTAAACGAGCTTTAAATCTTGTTTCTGCTCCATTTGAACTTCTTTTTAGTTTGAATACCCATTTACTGCCAATAGCTGTTCTATCTTTTGGAAGCTCACACAATTCCCAAGTACGATTCTGCTTTAAGGATTCCATTTCATCTTCCATAGCATCGAGCCAATTTTTCTTACATTTACTTGCCATGACTTCCTTCAAGTTCTTTGGTTCAAGCTCGGTACATTGCACGATTTTCATTACGTCGATTAATTTAATTGGTGGAACTCCTTTATTTGATCGTTCTGATCACCTTATGCGCGCACTATGTGTATCCACATCCTCATGACTTTGTTCCTGATTTTTCTGCTGTTGATCAGACACTTCTAAAAATTCTTCAACATCTTGTACAATTGTGTCGTGGCTAACATCATTTGATTTTACTTTGAAGTCGATTTGCAAATCCACCGATTGTGTTTTGCCTTCCATTTTCTGCTTCTTCTCAATAGACGTCAGAATTGTCTTTTTACTCTCGGGAACGACTTTACAATCCATAAATTGAACATCTCGACTAACCACTACACGTTTTGTTGATGAATTATAACAACGATACGCCTTTGAATTTTCATCATAGCCAACAAAAATCATTTGCACAGCAGTTTTATCCAACTTTTGTCTCTTTTCTGTTGGAACATGAACAAAGCATTTAGTTCCAAAAATCTTAAAATGTTTAATATTTGGCTTTAAACTATTCCATCCTTCATATGGTGTTACCGTTTTTGCCCTGGTTGGTAAACGATTCTGAATATAATTAGCCGTTGTAACTGCCTCGGCCCAAAACAGGTACTGCAAGCCAGCATCTATTAACATGCAACGAGCCATCTCCATCAATGTCCGATTCTTGCGTTCTGCCACACCGTTCTGTTCAGGAGTGTACGCTGCAGTGTATTGAATTTGAATACCTTCGCTTTTCAAGTACGCTACTATTTCGTTACCGGTATATTCTCCTCCTCGATCAGACCTAAGTACCTTTGGCTTCCGTTGAAATTTCGTTTTTACCATTTCTACATATTCCTTTAACTTACACAGTACTTCAGATTTGTGTTTTAGTAGGTATATCGTGGTGTATCTAGTAAAATCATCGATGAATGTAACCAAATAACGCTTACCGCTGGGTGAAACTGTTTGCATTGTTTCGCAAATATCAGTATGCACAAGATCAAGTGGAGCAATAGTTTTAGTAGTTGATTGCTTTGGAAAAGGTAATCGGGTTGTCTTTCCTTGTAAACATACTTCACATCGACATTTCATACCACAATCAAACAGCTCAAGACCTTCAACAAGTCCTTTTGAACACATTTCCCTCAAAACATGTGGATCGCGATGACCGCAAACTTTGTGCCAATAATGAATACATTTGCTTGTATGCTCACATGCTGAATATACCTTATTTGATAACCGCAACTTGTAAAGATTTGAGTACAAGTCCGCAACTGCAATTTGATGACCATCTCGTTTGATTTCACATAGTTCCTTGTTGAAATCAACAGTAAAGCCATTATCAATCAATTTTCGTACAGATAACAAATTTCCTCCAATATCTGGAACATACAATACATCAGTAAGTTCCACGAAAGATTCCTCATTTTTATGATTGATAAACTTTATGATTCCTTTACCACGCCCTTCAGCTGTAACCTCATTACCATTAGCAACATTGATCTTCTCACGATGATTTACATTCAGTGCCTTAAAGAAACCTCTGTCACTAGATATGTGACATGTGGCTCCAGAGTCAACAATCCAACCATCTATGTCCTTTGATACCATGAAAAGAAATTCACTAGTGTTCTCAATTTTGTTTGCTTTATTTGGTTTGTATTGAACAACTTTGGATTTAATATTCTTGGATTTCCACTTTTTGTACTGGACACAATCTTGCTTAAAGTGACCCTTTTCTTTGCAAAAGAAGCAGTTCTTTTCTCTTTTGTCACTTATTTTTAAAACTGACTCTTTGCTTACCGCATTTGCTTCATTTCGACGACTGTATTCTCCAAGCAGTTTGGATTGCACCAAACCAAACGTTAAATCTCCTTCCGGTCGTGTCTCAAGTGCTGTAATTAAAGTGTCATAGCTTCTTGGTAAGCTGCTAACAAGCATTGCAACACTCCAATTTTCCGATAGTTGTGTCTCACCAATGTCTCTTAATTTATCAAACAATTCCGTCATTTGATTTATGTGAGCCTGGACATTGCCATCATCATCCAATTTCAAACTACAAATCCTTCGCATTAAATGAACTTTGTTACTAAGTGTGCTTTTCTCATGATAAGTCTGTAGTCTCGCTGTAGACATTCGTCTTATATGCACAAGCTGTCCATCTTCCACCAATAGACCGATGAGTGCTTTTGCCTGGTTATTCCCCTTTTGCCATTCAATTTCAGCAGCAACAGCAGCAGCATTACTCTCATCAGCATTTGTTTGTGGTTTTGGTTCGTTGACTATGTTCCAAAGACCTTCTTTTATTAGCAGCAGTTCTAGCTTGAACTTCCATATCGAATAGTTTTCATTATTCAATTTTGAAATAGAAAATTTCGTTCCTTCAGCCATAATATTTTCAGATTTCTTTTCTTTTCTTTTAATCTTGTACGGGTTCTGGGCCCATAACCTATTGAAATTAAAAGCAGTGAAATTATATTTAAATGAAAATATTTAATTGGAACCAAATGATATTGTTGATGATAGGAGAACACAAACTATTAGAAAGAAAAATTATTAAGATTACAAATCAAAGGGATCTGTTCATAATAAACAAAATATTAATTGTTCTCTGTACTTTGATTGTACAGTGTAAATGTATCTCCAACAGGGGCATGGGCGCTTATAAGGCTTATCTGATGGAATATGGCCTTGATACGTATCGTTGTAATTCTCTCGCTGACTTCGCGGAAGTTTAAGAATTTTTCCCGCTACAGCAAAACAGCATTCAAACAAGCGCAAATTCCCATCAAGGTGGCAATTACCACAGTAGAAATCGTATTTTTTTATTTTTCTCAGTCGCGATCTATCCCATCGCATCTCCTGGAAGGCGGTTTTATCAGCTTTGAAACTGAAGTGGGTCTCGGTTAGCTGTTCACCTTTGCGTAGCCTTTTTAGTTTGCACACGTTCTATGTACACATTTGTGAATCGTGGTCCTTTTTTACTTGCGATTATAGGGATTATAAGGCAAGTTTAGGATTCGTGAACATTAAAAAAATTGAGATAACAATCAAACATTACATTACAATCATAGAGAAGTCTAAAAAAGTGATCGAGAAAAAATGTCTGTCTGTCTGTCTGTCAGTGTGTATAACGAGCTGCAGCCTAATCGGCTTAAGCAATTATCTTCAAACTTGGTGTATGTGATTATTTTGGCATTCCCCAGAGGGGAAATTGAAATTTTATTTTTAGCCCTAAAAATAACGGTACCTGCCATATGACCGCTTAGGAAAATCTTATTTTTTCTCGAAAACGGCTCCAACGATTTTGATGAACATTTTTGAGAATTTTTTTGTTAGTATTGGCTATCATTTGATTAAAACCACATATACGGGAAAAGTCTATTAACGGGACCTTTCATATAACGGTTTTTTTAATTTTTGGCATTCTCGGTTACGGCTCTTTGTATTTTTGTCAAATTTTATAATTAAGAAGATCTAGGTATCCAAATTAATTCTGCATATTAAAATATTGAATAACTTTTTTCTAATTGAAATTAATTTTTTTTTTTTTTTGAAAAATCAATATTTTGAAAACTAATCAAAACAATTATTTTAAATTTTATAATCACATGTATATTAATAAATTTTGCGATTTGACATTTGATAATCTGTCAAAAAAGTCGAGAAAATAAGAGCTCCTAGAAAAATTTATAAAAGTGTAGTAAAACTTGTATATAAATTCAAAATTTTAAGTTAAAGTGAATCCTTATAACCTCTGCACAAGGAAAATATAAATATTCAGAGTAAGTTATAGAAAATAAAGCACAAAATCATCAAAATCGTACTGCATCAACCTAACCTCAATCAATGAACAAAAGAGGATTGGCAGAAACCTCCCCAGAAGCATACGACACCGAAAAAAGAGGCACTAGGTACCACCTTGCTATGGCCAACGACAATATTGTTATTAATAGGGAACTACTGAAAGAAATACTCCGGGAAAACAACGCTGAACTTGTCAAAGAACTTCCAACCAAAAATGACTTTCAGAGTCTATTCACGGAAATAACAACATTAAAAATCAAACACGAACAAATTTCAGCCAAAGTTATACAATTAGAAGATAGAAACAAACAATTGGAAGCGCAAATCGACAAAATAATGCAAAAAAGTACAGAAAAAAATCTAATTGTTCGGATACCTGTTGAGAACAATGTTGATGTGACCGAAATAGCCAAATCAATTTGTTCGGGTTTGCTTAACCTCAATACAAACACCGAAATTGACAGCGCTTATAAAGTTTCATCCAGAGATCCCAACAAAGCAACAATTGTAGTCCAAATGAAATCTCAACACGTAGCTTCGAGCGTACTGCGCAATTCGAGACAGCTGAAGTCGTCAGGAATCTCTATTAATAAAGATCTCCCATTCAATGTCCGCCAAAGGAGATCCAAATTGTTTATGCTGATGAAGGTACTACGTCAGGAATATCCAAAGAAAAAAATTGTTCTGAGGGATGATCGGATGCATGTTTTGGATAAAGTTTTCACCTGGGATAATTTAGAAGGTTTAAAATGTGGAAACTCAAATGGAATGCAAGTTCTGAATGAAATTCTAGGTAACTTGTCGACAGGTGTAAAAAATACTATGGTTGAATTGATGAATAAAAACAAATTACGTGAACTGTCAACTTCGAATCCAAATACAGGGGTGGCAAGAGGCAGTCAAACAAGCAAAATAATCTGCTGGAAACTTTACTAAAGCTTCTGATGGGCCAAGTTGTTGAGAAGTAGCCGTCCACCCGAATCAAAAAAGTACGTTTTTTAAAATTTTAAGTTATAATATTGCTGGACTAAAAAATAAACTTCCCAATGTTGAATTTTTCAATTATTTAAATGAATTTCACATTTTCATACTATTAGAAACCCATTTATTAGATATTGAAGAAAGTAGATTTAAAATTTTTTTTATGAATTATGAACTAAAATGGTTACCTGCTGTTAAAATAAACATCTTCGGAAGAGCAAGTGGAGGGGAGCTTTTAGCGTACCGTAATAACCTAGGTGTAAAATTAAAATTCGTTATGATAGGTAATTGTCATGTCATTAAGCTTGAAATTGATAAGAAAAATTACTACATAGTGCCTATCTATCTTAACTGCAACAAATGGCAACGTGACTTTGACACACTAAGTGATCTTTTATATAACCTCAATTCATCAAACCTGGTTCTTATTGGCGACTTCAACGGCCGAATAGGACTCACCCAAAAAAATGTTGTTTCCGGAATAAACTCTGCAATATTGAATACCCAACGTCGATCCAAAGATGAAGTATGTGACAACAAGGGAAGCAAAATACTTGAACTCACTGATGCTTTCGACTGTCAAGTTTTGAATGGAAGTTGTGATGGAGATTTACGTGGAGAATATACTTTTCTTAGGGAAACATCATGCTCTGTTATAGATTACTGCTTCGCAACTGGTGGCTGGCATAACCTGATTTCGGATTTTCGAATTGGAAAGCAGATTTTCTCGGACCATATGCCCTTAGAGGTTACATTCGAATTGGCAAATAATGGAAATTTTTCGAATACAAACCAGCTTAATCTCTTACCGAAATTATTTTGGAATGACAGAATGTCAAATACTTACCAAGCTATTTTAAACCTTGAACTCCTACATCTATATACAGTCGAAGCTACACCGAATATCGATCAACTTACATACATAATTAAAAAAGCCGCCCCAAGCCTACCGCAATTTAGAGGAAATAACTGGAAAAGTAAGCAAAAGTGGTTCGACAAAGACTGCATGTTGGCAAGAACCAAGTCTTTTGTTTTTCTTAAATTGCTAAGGAGATACAACAATAATATTTTCAAAAGTCTATACGCTAAGGCTGTCAAAGAATTTAAAAACATCTGCTATGCCAAAAAATTAGAGAACGAGCAACAGAACATATCAATGATAAATAGTAGCAGATCCTCATCAGACTTTTGGAAAGCAGTCAAACTCTTAAATGGAAGAAAAAACCGAATTGCAACTGGCCTTCAATCACACGAATTATGCACACACTTTAGAACTCTCTTAAATAGTCCACAGATTTCTCCCAGGATTCAGTATGCGGAACCTCAATTATTTGACGATCATCTTGATCAACCATTTGACCTTGCGGAAATTCTTCAAGTGATCAAAAATGCAAAAAGCAACAAAGCCCCAGGAGAAGACGGAATTCCTTTCGAATTCTTCAAAAATTGTACCGTAGAATTTGCTCAAGCCCTTACGAAAGAATTTAACCGACTGTTTGAGTGTGCAGATTTTCCACAGAGTTTCAAAAAATCAATCATATACCCACTTCATAAAAAAGGAGATTTTTCGAACCCAGGAAATTATAGAGGTATATCCTTCCTGAATACTGCTTCTAAGTTATTTACAGCGCTAATATTCAAAAGACTTACAGACTGGATTAAAAACAAAAACATTCTGCATGAATTCCAAGCAGGCTTCAGAGAAAATTATTCGACGGTAGACCAGATTTTCACCTTGTTAAACATTGCACAAATATACCAGCAAAAGCACAAAAAACTGTACGCTCTATTTGTAGATTTCAAAGCAGCGTTCGACTCCATCCCACGTGAAGCACTCTTTTACAAGCTATTTAGGATGGGTATAAGCAGTAAAATAGCTCTGTATGAGAATAATATAGCGGCGGTGTGGGATGGAAACTTCTTGTCTGAAGAATTTGCAACGACGATGGGTGTGAAACAAGGCTGCATTTTGAGCACGTTGTTATTTATCTTGTTTATTAATGACATAACAGACGATATCGGAGGCGGTGTGGAAATCAATAGGGTATTAATACCGGGCCTTATGTATGCTGACGATATTGTTTTTCTCTCCGATACAGTAAATAGTATGCAGCTTAAAATCAACAGAATCGAAAAATACTGCAAAACTTGGAATTTATCTGTGAATTTAGAAAAAACGAAAATTCTTGTATTTAGAAACTGAGGAGGGCAATTCTCGAGAAACCAAAGATGGACTTATCAAACAGACCCCATTGAAGTTGTTAGAGAGTATAAGTACCTTGGTTTTCTGATAACGTCTAATCTCAATGTGGAAAAACACCTTAAAATTAAGTTAGCAGAAGCAAAACGAGCCATAAATTCAGTTTGGAGTACCTGCATCCAAAGTAAATTTTTAACGCATAGCTCAAAGCAAAAAATTATCGGAGTGACTGCGCAGACTATACTTTTATATGCAGAACAAGTATGGGTATGGTAACTCTGAATCTGTGGAAAAGTTACAACGTTACTGCATAAAACGCATCTTTAGGCTACCTAATACTACCCCAAACTACATGATCCTTCTGGAAACAGGTTGTCCACCCCTTAGATTGTAAACACTAAAGATACATTTTGATTATGTAGTTAAAGTCATGCAAATGGAAGAGGAACGTCTGCCGAAAATTGTCCTGAAGCATATGCTGAAAAAAAAACGCGCATTGCGTCAAAGAATGGCAAGAATTGGCAAGTTGCTGCGGATGTGTCATAAGTTTCTACCCTAGTGACGGAGCTACCACTCTAAGAAGAAAATTTGTGAATATATTGGAAAAAACAGCACCGTTTTTATACAACAAGTATGTAAATGAAGCTAAATCGTCACTACACAGGATGTATTATAGTAATGTCAACTATAATCTTAATAGTAACACTTACTTTCTGGATGGGAACAAAACGGAGATGATAAGAACTATTTTTATGTTAAGAGGTGAATTAATCAACTTAAACTACGTGCCACATCGTCCTGATCTCCCAATACTGTGTGATCTCTGCAACCGTGAAGAGAGGGAGGATGTCTTTCATTTTATTGCGGTGTGCCCTATTTTAAATGAATTTCGAATGATGTACTTTGGAGTGAGAACACTTGGAAAGGAGGATCTCATGGCAGTTTTGAATGGTGACTGTGGCTGGATTAGTCTATATAGATACACTACAAGTGCTCTAAATTATAGAAAACGAGTCAGAGAAGGTGACTTTTGAAAATGTATACATTATTTGGAAAAAAAAAATTAATATCATACATTAATAATTAAATATCTTTTTTTCTTTTAAATTGAACTTATTTTAAACTATGTTAAACAATACAAAAATGTCAATCTGGTAGACGGCTTATAGCCAAACCTAAAGACTTTATGCTTATAAAATATTGTAAAATATTGTATTATTATATTATTATATATTGTAATAAAAAGTCATTAAAACTAACTAACTAACTAACTATTAATAAATTCTAAAAAAACAACATACCATAAATTCCTTGTTACTGAAGACGTGTGATGGCATACTTCATTTTCACAAAAAACCGTTAAGTATTGTGGTTTTTAATACTCCTTATAAGTTCAAACTGTGTTATTTTCAACGCAAATATTACTTGTTTCTGTCAAAAATCTTGCAAGGAGGGTTCTCAACTTTATTGATTTGTTCATCCGAGGGATATTCATTGATTGTCATCACAATAATATTCTTACATGACCGGCTTCTGCGCTTGTGCATGAGCACATAGATCGTGTTTGGGATGGATCTTCAGGGCGTATCTTTTCTCCTGCTACTAGCTTCTGAGCAAGTGGATCCGATGAATCCAACGCTCGTCATTACCTCACTTTTCAGTTATCCAGCGGGCACCACGTGGAGGTGACGATGCGATTTAACCTTCCTAAAGGTCTTCATAAATATGTTGCTCCAGTTCCAACCAAGTTCATAAATATCGCAGACTTTGATTTTTGGTGCGTTTACTATACATTATATGATTTGTCGTGACCTATTTGACTCACCATGATTTCTTTTCTCGAAAGTTCTTTATGTATAATGCTCAGATCTATCCTTCCATCTTTCCGTCATAAGTTGCAGGTTTAGATCTTAACATCCACAGCACTGTTTCTTTTAATTGTTTCCACTCAGTTACCCATCTTAAGAACCAAAAGCATTCAACTTTATCACTTAAGATTTCCTGAAATTAAATTTAACTGAAAGCCATTAGAATCTCATCAAACATTAACCCTTATCGAAACTCTCCTTCGCAATTCAAGAGGCGTTTTGAAATCATAGATTCTCCTCCAAAGGTAAGTATACGAATTCAATTAAGCAATTAGTTGGCTTGTGGCGTTTCCAACAAACTATTGTCCGCTGGGATGAAAGAAAGTGAAAGACATTTTGAAAGTTTGCCCCCAGAAGACAACTGGATTATTCAACAGGTCATCAAGTCATCAAGGTGTGCACTCCAGTCTAAAATAATTTTCTAGGAGGAGGTGTTAGTCTAATGATAGGTAGACAAAAAATAATGAAAAAAAATATTATCACGAGAAAGAGAAAATGATTTTCTAATTAAATTATGATGGGTTTATAAAGCTTAAAACCGCTTTAAACAATTCTATCATATTTTTTAGAAATTCCTTCATTTTCATACAACTTTAATTTCATAAAAAAAATTAAGAAATGTCAAAACCATAACACGGAAAACAGAAAATAATTTAATTCAGTTGGGCCAAATCACGACATTCGTTAGAGAGTATGTAAATTATTCAAATGGAAACCTAAATTCATTTTTGTTTTGGTTGTGGGAGTAAAAATTTAATATTTTGCAACAACATCTGTTTTTTTTTTTTATCTCACTATTCACAAAATTTCATCGAAATATTTAATATTCTGCATAGATATAGTGGTTTTATCCAAAAAGGTTCATTAACTGGATTTTGTTTTATGGCAGCCTGTGGCAAGGATACAGTTGATGATGTGACACATATGTTAGCAAAAATGCAATATTTCACTGAATCAATAATTCAATATAATAAAGCCGAAGTGAAACGTGTTTTTTTTTATTTTCGTTCATATTTGGCAACTCTGGTTGAAATTGACAATTTAGATTGGAATTGATAAGTACAAGGGTGTTCTATTGGTTTGGGTTTGAAAAAATATCGATATATTCTTGAAATCTTGGATTAATATAGATTTGATAGCTGTAGGTAAGGAAGTCATAAGTTATTTTTATTTGTTGTCTTATTTCAGTTGGAATACATAAATTGAAGTATCTCAATTATAGTTTTATTACATGAGAGATACAAAGGTTTACTGGAAGAGTTGTCTTTTTTATAATTCAGTTTATACAAAATAAGTAAGAAAAACTTGGATTACAAAATAGCTTCCAACCACAACTGAAGTCTTCTAACAAATGCACCAAGTGAAATTGAAAGAAAACGAGATCTAATATGCGTTTCTCTAAGGTTTCCGTATTTTGACAGTTGATAGCGGCTATATTGTCGGAGCTTCATCTGTCAAAATATTTGTCATTTATTCAGCCTATTTTGCCAAATAACCTCGAATGAATATAGCGTTCAACAACTCGTTGAAATGATTAAACTGTTTTATCAAAATAAGTTTTTTTTTCGGAAACGCTTCGGATTTTCGATAATTTTACGGTCACCATAATTGTCCTACCGAGAGTATAATTCGCAGTATGGTGAATAAATTTAAATCCATTGTTTCAGTAATAGATCAACCAACAACTGAACCTGTGCGTCTACGAAACACAATATCTGGCGAAAACATCGTTGCTGTCCGTTAGAGGTAGGAGGAGAATCCGAGGCAGTTGATTTCATCGATTTTTCACCAGCGGTGCGTGTTATCAGGCCTTATTTCTCTCAGAACTATATTGACTGTTTCACTTTTTGTACGCCTGATCACATTTGGAGTCAAACCAAGGGTTTCTCGGAGGTGGTTGTTAGAAGCACAATACTTCTGACGCTGCATTTCTAATGGCTTGTTGACAAACATGCCATTCTTTGTCCGGGGTTCACATGTAGGTCGAGAGATTTCTCGCTATCTCCAGGGATACGCGATCAGCACAAGCTATGGCGGTCGCTTCTGATTTGAGTCGTCAAACATTGAATTTTGTCTGCGTGGTTGTTGATTGCTTAATAAATTCCATGGATATTCGTACACGAAGTTGGGATGTCCATGTTTGATCCTCGGAACGTACAGATATACCGTCAATCACAACATGATCGAATTGGTTGCAGGTTTGACCATCTGGTGTTCTCTCTTTTACCTTGTGGATGTCAAGAAGGAATCGCGTGCTGTTTAACATCATGATTTTTCCCGCCTTAATCCATTTCCGAAGGTTCTATAGTGTAGGCTGTGCTTTTCAATTGTATTGCCATGATATTTTGTTATCCACGCTAAAATTTTGATTTTTCATTTATTTTTTCAGGAGCTCTTGAATAAATCGATTCATTGATTCTAAATAAATAGTTAAATTTATTCGAGCGACAGTTCCTTAAGGAGCCAATGCCTAGTGACTTATACTCTCAACCGTTCCTGTGGGTTTGTTGTTAATCTGCAAGAATGAAAGGGACGTATACAATTTACGGCCGAGTCCGAACGTCTAAATGAGATGCAATTTTTCGAGACAAATTTGTACTCTTGAAGATTTTGTCAGTTCCTCGCAAGAGGCAGTACCCCGGAAAAGAAGGTGGCTATGAGCGGGTCTTGAACCCAGGCTATTCGCTTAGCAGTCCGACAACCATCGCTTACAGCAAAATTATTTTAGTTTCATTAGATGAGGTATATCATCAAAAACATTAACATTTGCCATTCTACTGGTCGAATTTGAGAATGATGGAGTTGTCATTATTGTTATTTGATTTTTTACTTGCGATTATAGGGACTATAAGGCAAGTTATGCATTCGTAAAAAAAAAAAAAAAAAATTCTAACAATCAAACATGATATTACGATGATAGAGAAGTCAAAAAAAGTGGGTCCGGAAATTCCGTCCGTCTGTCTGTCTGTCTGTCTGTCTGTCTGTCTGTCTGTCTGTCTGTCTGTCTGTCTGTCTGTCTGTCCGTATCGATATATACAGCCTAAACGGTTGGGCCGATTTGATTCAAACTTGGTATATAGTATTTTTAGAGTGCTCTACCGGACAGTTTTTGGAATTGGCATTCTAGCTCCAAAACTAACGGTACCTGCCATATAACTTTTATTAAAAAACTTATTTTTCTCGAAAACGGCTCCTACGATTTTGATTAAACTTTCAGAATGATGTTTTCTGTGCAAAATCTATCTTTTATTTTAATGGATTTTTCAGAAAAAGTTTTATAACGGTACCTCCCATATGACCGGTTTTTTAAAATCAGACTTTCTCGTTAACTAATTGACGGATTTTGATGAAATTTTCAAAATATGTAGTGTTTTATGATCTAAATAATATTGCTTATCAAAATTTTCAAAAACATTTTTTTTTTAATTTTAATAATTTTTTTAAAAAAATATTTTGTTTTTTGAATATTTTGAAAACGGATCTATATATTTTTTTTTAAATTTTTCTCCTAGTATAAACTATATATTTCTTAAAATTTACATACTAAAAAAAATTTTAAAATATGTTTTCGAAAAGTTTTTCAAAATAAACATTTTTTTGAAAAAACTGGTCGAACGATTTTGAAATGAAAAATTCATAAAATAGAAAACAGCAAAAGAAGTAAGATGGCCTACAACATTTTTTCCAAAAAACGTTATGAGTAGTGTTTTTTTGAATTCATATTTTTTTTTTCCTAAACATTTTATTTCATATTGCTCGGCTAAGCCCTAGCCAAGCCATTAGTCAAATAAAAGAAAGTGACAACCTACATTACATACATACTTACGTATTTTAAAGTATTTTTCATCATCATAAAAGCACAGAATAAATAAGGAAACCTTTGATAAACACACAAAAACAACTAACAAATAAAAAAAACTATTCGATTACTACTGAATGCAAAAATTTCAATCGAGAAAACAAAAGTTTACACCTTCCTATAAACAAACAAAACCACTGTGTTAACTTTTAATATTGTCTCTATACCTACTCGCTTAACAGTAGTTGGAACGCGTATCTTAATTTTAGTACCTACCTTCCTTCCAACCTTATTATAGGTACCTAAATCCTTTATAAATTCCATTGGTCCCATATTGGGACGTATAAAGGTCCCTTTACCTAGCATTATTGCCATACTGCTGATTCCGACGAATCTTTATGCCAGTTGTTCAAATTTTTCCATACCAAAATGAAAATTTAACTGAAAAAAGTCCTTTGTATCTTTCTATTAGCAAATTATATTATAAACAGTAAGCAGCAAGTGGAAAGATAATACTACACTAAAAAACTGCAAAAGCTAACAATCCTATATATTTATGTGTTTATCCCTTTGTCGTGACGCATGTTCGTTCGAGTTTCACCCCAAAACGATTCTAAGGAAGTTGCACGTCATACAAAAAATATTAAAATAAAATCTTTGTCAAAAAGACGCCTGCATTTAAAAAGGATTAGCACATAAGAGCAAGTACGTGCGACCCAGTCGTGCCTTTTATTTAAATATGCGCTGATTAGAACAAAAACTTTGGGCTTTTTTTTTTTATAATTAACGCGTGCACAAGGGACTACTTGTTTTCCTTTTAATGTAACACACTGTACGGGCATTCGGAAGATAGGGAGGGGAGAGAGGTGTCGATTAACATTGGTTTTGAATGTTTGCAGATCAAAATGGCAAGGGAAAATCTCGCCGGGTAAACTATTCCAAATTCGTGTCGTTCGGCTAAAAAAAGAATCACTATATTTCACGGTACGTCCGAAATTGGGCTCAATGGTAAACTGTTGAGCATTCCTTGCGAGACGAGTATTACGGGCGAAACTTTTAAGGGGAGGAATGCAACTGGCTACTTCGAGTTAACATTTTTTGTAAAAGAAACGATAAAATAAGGAAAGACATGAAACATTGCGTCTGTGTTCGAGAGGGGCAATTGATTCAGTGGCAGTTCTATTTCCTATCAATCTGAACGCTCTATTTTGTATTCTATCAAGCAGGTGAAGCGATGTTTGTGAAGCACCTGCCCAGAGGTGGGAGTTATACTCAAGTTTAAGGCGTATAAACGCTTTATAAATTGTAGCCAGATCAGATGGGGAAAAATACTTCTTACACCGATACAGAAAACCTAAGCACTTAGCAGCATTCTTAGCAATTTCAAATATGTGGTCGTTCCAACGGAGGTCGTCGTTGACACACATACCGAGCACTGAGAGCTTTTCGGTTTCTTCGATGTAAGTGCCATTCATGGACAATGGCATTGAGGGTATGTTAAGCTTTAACGACAGAAGACAGCATTGAGTTTTCGATGCATTAAACTCCACACGATTTCTATTACCACATTTGACAATGCTGGATAAATCGGAGTTTAATGAGCTTGACATACGTCACCGTTGCAATTGTACGTCCGAAGGCGAAGGACGTGAATTATCGAACGAATATGAAAAGCTGAGGGTAGAGTCGTCAGCAAAACAGTTAAGTGGATTAGAAGTAACAGACAGAAGATCATTTATAAAAATGAGGAAAAGAGTCGGAGACAAAACAGAACCCTGGGGAGCTATCACATCGTTTATATAAAAATCATACAAACGTCTCCAGAAACTCTCAGTTACTTCATCAATCGTTCGAGACCATTTACGTTTATTTTTAAACGAAATTCCTTTATAACATAAATGACTAAACTTATATAGTTGCTTTTCAATACAACTTTCCGAAAACTCGTTCTCACCAAAATCATTTCTAAGTAAAATGTTGCCAAGACGAATGACCACATGACTCGCACTGTCAAAAAGTTATCAGACCTCATGTTCAAACAAGCTTCTAACTCTACATGCCCAAACTCTACATTAGCAATGGCGTAAGGTGAAAAATGTATCCACTGTTAATTTTTACATTCGTATTCGCATTTGTAAAAAAATTCAAACAATCAAACATGACATTACGATCATAGAGAATCCTAACAAATTAGTTACAAAAAATGTCAGTCTGTCATTCTATCACTTTGTGAGCCTTTCGGTATGTATGTATAACGAGCTGCAGCCTAAACCGCTTGTTAAAGCGATTACCTTCAAATTTGAAATTTAAAAAAATTAAAAAAATGTACGGAAAATTCTATTAACGTTACCTTTCAGGTAACGGTTTTTTAATTTTTAGTTTTCTCGGTAACGGCTGTCAAATTTTATATTTGAGAAGATCTAGGAAGCCAAATTATTTCTGAATATAAAAATTTAAAATAACTTTTTTTTTCTAATTAAAATTAATATAATTTTATTTTTTAAATCAATATTTTTAAGAATAAACAAAAAAAATTAATTTTAATTTTATAATCACATGTTAATATATTAATAAAGTCTAAGAAATTGCATACCAAAATTTCAAAAACAATTTTTTTTCCAAGAAAAAAAAAAAAAACTAAAAATAAAGAACAGGATTTTATTAAAACCCGTCCTACAATTTTCGAAACACTTTTTTTCATAAATTTATTACTACACAAGACGTGTGATGGTATACTTCATTTTTAAAAACCGTTAAGTGTTGTGGTTTTGACACTTTTTTTAAGTTCAGATAGTGTTATTTTTCTACGTTAATGTTGCTAATTTCTTAAATTTTTTTGACGATGGAACGCACATATGGGCAAGTGCATGCGATCCAGTCGAGTAATTTATTTTTTGTTATATACGGTGTTCCAATAGGGACTTCCGAACTTTGAAAGTTGATAGCGGCCATCTTGTTGAAGCTATATCTGTCAAATTGGCTGTCTGTTTCGCCAAATCACCATGGAGGGATATAGCAGTTGAGGCAGTTGATTTCGTGTCTCTCACAAGAACTTGGCCTTTGCAGACCACAACTTATCGAATTTTGTGTCTTGATTTGGGCCTGCACCCGTACAAAATTTAACTGACCCAGGAGGTGAAGTTAAACGACAATAGTCAACGACGTGTGTTCGCTGAATGGGCTCTGGAGCAGCTGGCAACTGACGCTAATTTTTATCAAAAATAATCTTTATCGATGAGGCCCATTTCTAGATAAGTGGGTACGTGAAAAAAAATACCGGATTCGGGACGATACCAATCCACATGAGATCCAAGAGCGTCTAATGCATCCCAAAAAGTCACTGTTTGGTGTGGATTTTAGGCTGGTGGCGTCATCGGTCTATATTCCCTTGAGAACGATGTTGGCCAGGTCATCACTGTCAACGGCAGTGGACATTCTGCATGAGCGATTTGAGGGCATGGTCATCTCACGTGGAGATGATGTGGACTGGCCACCGAGATCGTGTGATTTGACCCCATTAGATTTTTTCTTGTGGGGTTTTCTTATGTCGCGGGTCTATGCGAATAGGCCGCAAGCCACAGCGGCCCTCAAAGCCAACATAACTAATGCCATCAGTTCGTTGTTACCTTTTAATAAGTACTTCAGAAACTTTTCCAGAGCTACAGTCCTTATTTTAACAACAGTATGTCCTAAGTAAAGCCCACATTTGAGGGCCTTGGAAAAGAACATCAATTAATATTATCTTATGAGATACCCGTCTTATTACTAATCCCCTTCAAACTCACCCCCTACTTAAACGTTTTGGTTGTAGATTGATAAAACCACACAAACTGAATATGTAATTAATAAAGGTCAGATCAGGGCAAATTTATCAATACATAAAATCTGAACAAAAGAAATCCAAATCCAAGATTAACTTTCAAAGAACTTGGAGTAAACGTAACTACTACCAATACGCTACACATTCAACTGGCGTTAAGTCAGAAACTTATTAAATGATTATAGAGATGGCAAGAAACAGAAGATGTTTTATGGGACGAAAAGAACTTAAACCTATTAATTACGATAAAAGATAGAACTATGAATATAATATACCCATATAGATATAAAATGTGGATTTTCATAGTTTTCCTGTCAAAGGCAAAGGATAGTTATCTATGCTATAAATATCCCGAATAAATGGGAAAACAAAAGGGGAGCTTAAAGTCTACTTAAACAATGAGAAAAGCTTATCTTTCTTTTGCAAGGAAAACTATCTAAAATAAGGTCAACAAGTTTGTAGCATAGATAAGTATGGTTATATTATAAAACCAATCACCTTATCAACATTTCATTTGAAAACATTTAATTGGCATAAAGTGTCAGCACTAATTGAATACAATATATTTTGTTGTGTGTGATGAAAATGTCAAAACCAAATACCAAATACCACGGCGGTTTCAAAATCGTAGGAGCCGTTTTAAAATAAAACGTTTTTTTTAAAAACAAAATTTAAAAAAAATTCACTTACCCGTTTTCAAAATATTGATTTTTCAAAAAAAAAAATAGAACATTATTAAAAAATAAAAAAAAAAAACGAAAAAAATTACTGCAAAATTACTTAGGCTACCTACATCTTCTTGAATATCAATTTTTATTATAATCGGATAACTAGTTTTCGATAAAGTCTAAGAAAAAAAAACTGTTCCTATGGGAGGTACCGTTTTTAGCCCACCATATTAATTTTTTTTTTCACCAAAATATAATGCATACCTACAGTAGTACACTGATTTTTATTTATAAGAATTCTTGCAGCCGTTTTCTCCTCTGTAGAATGTCAAACTCACCTTAAGTTCAAAATTTAAAGCCGATTGGTCCAACCGTTCAGGCTGCAGTCCAAAATTCATCCGTACAGACAGACAGAAAGACAGACGGACAGAATTTTGCCAGTAACTCAAATATGTTTCTCTTTCATCGTCATTGTCATGTTTGATTGTTATCTCAAAACTTTTAATCTGCACGAATGCATAACTTGCATTATAGAACCCATAATCGCAAGTAAAAATATGGATTAGATCGTTTTTTAAGGAAGAAACTTCTATTCAATATCCGAACAATGTATAGATATCAAACAGAAGTAAACAATGGCTGTTGCTAGTTTACATTACCCATGTCGACAACGTGGTCATTTTTGGTGTGATTCCATCAGCACTCTCACGATTATTAGCGAATACAACAATTAGCCATTCTTTCCTCATTACTTATTGCAACCAAGCAGCACCTTCCAAACAAAATCCGGGAAAATGAACGCACTATGAAGCCCGCGGTGTAATTATTTAAAGGTAGATTTCAACTGCATACAACAGGGTTGCACATTGCACATCCATTCCGTTTGTGGTTTAATAATTGATGATTCCATTCCAATTCAACGTATTTTTCAAAATGAAAAGCCGCCTAAAGTAATGATGATGTAATACGTAAAGAAGAAACAACCTAATCGCGACAACCGCATTCGGCATGGTTGAGGGTTATGAAAACCATTTTCAATTAATTTACCAAAAAATTACAAAATCTGCGTGCGTAAATCGCATTCTGTTTACCGTTTCGAGTTTATTGATTAGTTGGAATACATTCTGGCTTTATAGGGGCCTAGTTATTTTGGCGTACAGCACAGGACAATATACGTTTACACATAAATAAAATTGAATAAATAAAATTGAAGTTACTGTTTTTCAATATACAAACCAGCATTTTTTCAAGATGCATATGAAAGTATACGGTACTTATAACAAAAACATTTTGTTTTGTCTGTCTGTTTGTTTGTGCTTATCTCGAGAACGGCTGCACTGATGTTGACGGAACTTTGACGCACGTACTTGCTCATGTGCGGTTACATCGTCGAATAAATTTAAAAAAATGTACGACTGGGTTGCACGAACTTGTTCTTATGTTAGATAATTGCTTAGTGGCTGCATATGTAAGTATTATAAAGGGTGTTTTTTTAGACGCGTGGTTTTCAAGAAGAAATAAAACACATATAGTTTAATGTTATGGCCAAGAATTTTGCTTGGTTATAAAGATAAGGGTTTGCATTATGTTTTAAAAATGATTTCGGGAAGTGGCCGTCGCGGCTGCTTCGAACAAATTCTAACCGAGGCCCAATTTTCTGAAAATCGGGATCGGTGGCCATCTCGTTTTGGGCCCATTCACCAAACGTGTGACGCGCTTGATGGTCGTTCGGCTTCAATTCTTGCACGAGTTGGATTTTGTAAGCCTGTAAATCAAGATTCTTCCGCAAAATCTTCCATAAAGTGGATGGGCACATCTCCACTTGTTGCGCGCTATGGCGGATGGACTCATTCGGGTCTTATTCGATGCTCTGCTCCAACGAAAGGAACCATTATTTTGGTAATAAATTTGCACAATTTGCAAACTTGTTCGGGAGTAAGTCTATTCATTATGAAATGGCAAACCAAACTGAGCATAAATCAAGTGACAGCTGTCAAAAAGACCAACTCCGAAAGAAGTATTGCCAGATTGAAAACCATACGTCTATTAAAATAAAAAAAAATTTTTTTTGAAAATTCTTTCATTTTTTTAATTAGCTTAAAACGGAGGTACCGTTTTTAGCCTACCATATTAATTTTTGTTCACCAAAATATAATGCATACCTACAGTAGTACACTGATTTTTTTTTATAAAAATTCTTGGAGCCGTTTTCGAGAAAATTAAGCTTTTACATAACGGTTATATGACATGTACCGTTAATTTTTGAGCTTTAAAAAAATTGAAACAAATTCTCTGTAGAATATCAAATTAACCTTAAGCTCGATGTTTTAAGACGATTGCACCAACAGTTTAGGCTGCAGTCCAAAGTACATCCGTACAGACAGACAGACAGACAGACAGACAGACAGACAGACATACGGACAGACGGACAGAATTTCGCCAGTAACTCAAATATGTTTCTCTATCATCGTAATGTCATGTTTCACGTTATCTCAACATTTTTAATCTGCACGAATGCATAGCTTGCATTATAGTACCTATAATCGTAAGTAAAAATTGAAAATCCTAAAGAATTCGTATAAAAAATCTGGTCAATGATGTATGTATGTATTTACAAATATGTATGTACAAAATACCGGACCGGTGCTCGTACAAAACTTGAAAATCCCAAAGAATTAAAATAAACTGCTAGCAGTTTATATACAATGAGCAAAACAAGATACTCAATTGTTTCATGTTCACCTTCTGTTTTTTTCCTGCCTCACATTGCACATACGCAGTAAACTAAGCACAAAGCATACCTAACACTAAAAAACATGCTCTTTATTCTAACTCTCTCAAATAAAATGTCCCTACACTAGCGCTCCAAGCGGTTCGTAAAGCTAATAAAAAAATATTTTTTTTCAAAAACAAACTTTTTACTAAATAACTTACATGATACTTCCAAAATAACTTACCTAGCTAAAAAAACTTGTTTTGATAAAATTCTTTGCTATCAACAAAAAGAGCTATGTGGTAAAAGCTGATTAAAAAGTTTGTTTCAACAAAAGTTTTTCTTTTATAATATTTTAGAAAAAAAACTTTTTCCTGTGTTGGAATCCTCTACTATTAAAATATGTAGCGCAAAAAATTAACCCAATGAATGATTAAGTAAAAACCTGTGCCTTCAACACAGTCAAAAAGGCCACTTACTTAGAAAAATAAAGAAGAATTTCTAAGTAAATTTTCATTGCCCACAACAGCTGTCGATAAAAACATAAAGGGTTACCTATATAACAAAAAATTGAGGGTGCATTAAAAGGATATAAGTTTTGACCTTTTCATTTCCCCTTCCGTAGAATAAACTTATTTGTTTCATAAGACGATGTACAGAATTTACCACAATGCGTCTTATGGGTTATATTGGGAAACTTGAAATTTTGTTTCGATACTCTTTTGTGCCTTTAGGTCAGGGATATTCACTTAAGAGCTTTGCAAATGGATTTGGGATTAAACATCTAAGGGAACTTGGAGACTTAAAAGACCGAATATCAAATGCTTAGCCATAAAATATTTAATCGAATATCCTAGCAATTTTCGATAAAACTCTTTTTTTGTTTTGGGTTAATTGATGTAAGTTTAAGGGGACTGTAAATTTATTTTTAGTCTGTGAAACTGTTTTTTCTCACGTTTTTCATATCCCTACAGAAGGGTCTCTTTTTTTCTACAAAAAGAGGGAACAAGGTGGATGCCAGGTTTTATTTGTATTGAACATGACCTACGATTTATTCTTTTTAGTGAACTATATTTTTATTATCTTCTATGAGCATTTTATGGGCTAAAGTAGGAGCTTTTCTTACGCAGCATGTTTTGCTGGAATAGAAGAATTTGAATTTACAATTAAGACAAATAAATTTATATTGGACTAGTTGTGCCCGCAGCTTAGCCTCGGATAAAAAAATCGTAATTTAATTTTTCAAACATACGTTACGTAACATACCTCTCATTTAATCTTCCATTGTAATATAAAGTCCTCACTTAAGAATTAACTAATAACAAAAGACGATACTGATGATAGATATGTTCTCTTGCCAATTTACCAAGTTTCAGTTAAATAAATAAATTTATTGGCGCGACAGCTCCTAAAGGAGCCAAGGCCTAGTGAGTTATATATACTCTCAACCATTCCTGTGTATGTGTTTTTAATCAATCTGCAAGAATGGCAGGGACTTGCAATTCACCGCCGAGTCTAAGCGGCTACATGAGATACAATTTTTTCGAGACAAATTTTACTCTTGGAGGTTTTGTCAGTTCCCCGCAAGAGGCAGTAGGTTCCCCAGCAAAAAAGGGGGCTTTATGAGCGGGAGTCGAACTTAGGCCTTTCGCTTAACACTATCAAGGTATAGGAAAGCAACGGGCGGGATAAGACCACTCGAAAGTGTACTTTCAAAATATTCATCAGGTATTAAGCCCCGGCCTGAAGAGGGCCATGTTGCAAATCACTTTTACCCTGCTATCAAGACTGCTGCTATAAAACAACCGTACCCTGGCCAGGGCAGCCTCTAAATGTTGATTGAAATATAGATACTGATCCAATCAGATGTTCATGTGGCCCAGCGATCACTAGCTTGCGCCATTTCTTATGCTCGTATTCCCAGAGGCCGCAGCCCAAGGGGTTTTAAACAGGATAGTTTCACATTTCTGGAAGTTAATTTTCAGCTACCAATCACTTCAGTATTGTTAAATTTTATCAAAATCACTTTGCAAGTGAATTCTGGTGACTTCAACTTTTGAAACTGTTCTGTATGCAATTAAATCGTTGGCATACGCAATTGCATGAAGTAGGCTTCCAATGAGATCACTGGTGTAAATATTAAAGAGAATTCGCGAGTTCACCGCTCCCTGTTGCAGACCGTATTAAATATCAAACGTAGAAGTCACATTGCCACTCTTGACAACAAAATGTCTACCATTAAGCATGTCGAAAAGCATATATAGCAGTGGTTTACTTATGTCCCATCTGGTTAGCTTCAGATAAAGACACTCTTACCATACGGTGTCGAAAGCCTTCTCCAAATCAACCAGACAGGCACCCGTGCATTGATTCTTAGCATTGTTTCATTGGACAGAAGATACTAGCTTAGACGCGGCATGAATTGTATCATGTCCCACCTTAAAGCCGACCTGGGTGTCTGGAATTATATTATTGTCCTCAACACACTTGAACAGAGTTCCATTGAGAACTTTTTCGAATACCTTGCTGAAACTCGGAAGAAGACTTATCGACCGGAGATTTGCGGGATTGGAATTAATCGTTCCCTTCTTCGGGAGAGGATGTACAACAGCTGTCTTCCAACTCACTGGATAAAATGCATTATTCAGCGCGTTGTTGAACAGTGTTGTGTATATGTTTATTGCATCCTCAGGGAGATATCGTAGTACCATCGACTCCTGCTTAATTCTTTTTCTTTAGTGATTCAAAGATCATCTGGACTTTTGCTCGACGACGTGACGGTGGCGTTTGCTAGATTGTATTCATTGACCCGGTAAAACCAAGATTCTCATATAGAAGAAATTTTATCTACTGCACCAATGCCGCCCGTCGATTCTTGTTGCTAAATGTAAAATAGAAGACTCAAGTTAAAAAAAACGAGAAGAACTCGATTCTGAACAACAAGAATCGAACTGGCTTTTCGAAAAATACTCCAATCTTACTGGTTAAAATTGCTAAGTAAAGCTTATAACTATTAAGCAAAATAAATAAAATAATAAAAATAAAATATTAAAAACTGTTTATCTACAAGCAAGTGCTTCAGCTGGTATGTACATACGGAATACGACTATCGGATTAAACCCAGAGATTTATATAGAGTCTTAATGTGTTTAGAAATTTTCAAATAAAAATAAAAATAAATTGCACGACAGGATCGCAAGTACTTGCTCATATGTGCGGTCACATTGTTAAATAAAATTTATGAAAATTATATGTAACACGAATTCATAACTTGCATTATAGTACCTATAATCGCAAGTAAAAATTACTATCAAGCTTAAAAGACGTTTATAAAGCTAACCGAAAGAAAATTAAAATGAAATATGTAGGTAGGTATGCCGGCAAAAGCTTAACTTCTCAAAGCAAAAAATAAGGGTAACCAAGCCAACGTTCTTTCGAATGATATATAAATAAAGGCGTTTTTCTTTATTCGTTCAGAGCAGAGTCTGAGTTGTCAAAAAAGAAGTTGTGTTTCTTTTTTCGCTCAGAGCGTTCAGGTCTTTAAAATTGTATTTCTCTTTTCGTTCAGAGAATGATCAGAGCATGCTCTGAGAAGGCTGATGCCCTCAGAATAAATTGACTGAGCATTCTGAGAAAATGCTGAACGAAATTAACGTCACTTTAGAGTTGTAGGCTATTTCACTCTATCCCATGCACATTGCCTACTCTTCTACTACTCTTCGAAAAATAGATGCCAAAACGAAAGAGACAATAGAATTATGTGCATAATATTGCCGCCTGTGAACAAGCCATATGAGAAGTGTCGATTTGTGACAGCCAAGTGCTAAAACGTATTTAAAAATTATATCTGAGCGCTCAGATCACGCTCGGTTCAGAGAATTATCAGAGTATGCTCAGAATACTCAAACTCTGTTCAGATATCTTTTCTAAGTGAATAAAGAAAAACGCCTTAAATAGCACGACTGGATCGCACGTACTTACTCATATGTGTCACAGTGTAGAATAAAATTAAAGAAAATTAAAGTGAACATCAAAGCATTTATTCGATTTTTGTGACTTTTGATTCTTCGAATAAAGTACTTTAAATTGTATTGGGTGAAATAATTTAAATGCCATTTCATTTTTTTAGAAAATGTAAAAAAGTGTGAATTTTTTTTTAAATCGTTAGAGCCGTTTTTAAATAAGACGGTTTTTTTTAACAACTTTTTTTAAAAAATAAAACAAAATTTAGGAATACAAACATAAGCACAAAAATAACGTGCATTTAGAAACAAAATTAAAAAAATACTTACCCGTTTTTAAATATTGATTTTTCAAAAAAAAAAAAAAAAAAAACTATTAAAAATACAAAAAAAGTTTTCCAAAAAATTTATGCAAAATTACTAGGCTACCTACATCTTCTTGAATAACAATTTTGATAGTAATCGGATCACAAATTTTCGAGAAAGTCGAAGAAAGAAAACCGGTCTTTGGGAGGTACCGTTCTTAGGCCACCATATTAATTTTTTTTCCACCAAAATATAATGCATACCAAGTACACTGATTTATTTTTATAAAAATTCTTGGAGCCGTTTTCGAGAAAAATAAACTTTTACATAACGGTTATATGACGATTGGCCCAACCGTTTAGGCTGCAGTCCAAAATAAATCCGTACAGACAGACACACAATAACACAGACAGACAAACGGACAGAATTTTGCCAGTAACTCAAATATGTTTCTCTATCATTGTAATGTCATGTTTTATTGTTATCTCAAAATTTTTAATCTGCACGAACGCATAACTTGCATTATAGTACCTATAATCGCAAGTAAAAATGGGTGGGTGTTAAAAACTGTTAGGTCAGATGTAAAATATACTGGGCTAAATGTAAACCTTTAGTAAAACTCAATCACAGAAAACTGTGGAAACTGCAACTTTTAAATTTCATTTTCTATCTTTGTATTTTGAATACCTTTCCAAATGTTTGCACGTTGGTGAATTTATATGTACATGTACATACTCAAATGGTCACTATTCATTAAGTCTTAGTAAATTTGCGCGTAATTGCTTTGAAATTGTTTCCAAAAATTCGGAAAACCAACATCATTCAGGACTGCAGATGTATTTGCATCCCTATGATGGATAAAGAGCATATATTCATTCCTTGTCTAGAGGGAAAGGTGATCAAAACTATATACACTTAATACTCAGAGTAAGTTCTATGGAAAGGACTTAAGATAATGCGCTTGTTGAACTAGTAAATGACGAAAGGAATGAAAATTAATTATTCTTACATATATTGGAATTTAGTAGAATTGTACAACAATTTGCTTGTCCCTGTAGTCCAGTTGAAAGGTCGATATAAGTGGCGGTAGGTAGGTGGTAAAAGCTTGGAACTTAATGAAAATTTGGTATCTTTTCAGGGATGGTGAGTTAACATTTTCACAGGTTTTGGACCTCGATGACCTGTGAAAAAAAGAGGAGGTTCCTAGGTTTTTTATCAATAACTTTTTTCACTGACGTTCGAAACAAAATTGTTAAGCGTCAAAGTTCCTTCAATTTTGACAGTTTCAACATTTGTGTATGTCAATTCGTTTCCGAGATATGGCGCTTTAAAAAAAGGTAATTTTTCAATCAAATATTGCAACAAAATTACAAAACAAAAATCAGAATTTCATTTTATTTCTTTTGCTATACCCGAATTTTGTTGAAATGTTTTTGTAATTATGATTCCTGATTAAAATCACCAACTTTCGATAACCTCAAAAGGACCTTGAAGTCCAGAAAAATGTAAATGGTTACTAAGAAAGAACTCTGCAAGTACTGAAACCTGTTTGGATATATGGCATCTAACTATGTACAAAGAAAACAAATGCTGAACCCATCCAAAAATTTCAAAGCAAGGTCCTTCATGGAATAATTAATGCCCCTTGGACCTTGGTAAATAAGAAATAGCGATTCACATAGTGACCTTCAAATTGAAATGGTTATAGAACTGGATAAAAAGCACGCTGTATCACACAAGCAGCGACTGCAATGTCTTACTAACTCCGAAATGGAAACCGTCTTACGAAACAATGTTCGGAGATTAAGACGAACCAAACCTCATGAGCTGGTGGTCTAAAAGCTATGGGAAAGTTTTATAACTTTTAACTTCCCCTAATGCCATTTAAACTGCATGGTTGCTCAGTTGTCTTCAGTTCTTGAGTCAATTGAACTTTGGAAGAATGAAGTTTTAAGTTTTTCGTGATAATTCGCTGTAGAGAGCTTCTCGAAATACCCAATACTTCACTACTCGATGCCAAATTGATGTTCCTGACTGTCAGCAATACTCTTGCGAACTACTTCGATGTTTTCTGTTGAAAGACTTGTGAGTTGTGTCAGGTCAGGACACCCGCAGAGTGTTTAAGATCACTAATTGACCCAGTCTCTCTGAACTTTTTAATTATTTTCCTCATAATCGATGGTTTAAAAATTGCGGACTGTAGTTAACAAACCTTGATTGTTTTTAAAGTATTGCTCAAAGGAAATGTTTTTTATTTGTTAGTTGTTTTTGTGTTTATCAAAGGCTTCTTTATTTATTCTGTGTGCTTTTATGATGATGAAATGCTTTAAAATACGTAGGTATGTACATATGTAGGTTGTCACCTTCTTTTATTTGACTAATGGCTAGGGTTTAGCCAGGCAATATGAAATATATAACCTTTTTTGGAAAAAATGTTGTAAGCCATCTTATTTCTTTTGCTGTTTTCTATTTTATGAATTTTTAATTTCAAAATCGTTTGACCAGTTTTTTCAAAAAAATGTTTTTTTTGAAATCTTTTCGAAAACATATTTTAAATTTGTTTCAGTATTATTAATTATTATATTATATATATTATTATATATATTATAATTATTATTAATTTAAAGAAATCTATAGTTTATACTAGAAGAAAAAATAAAAAAAAATCTATAGATCCGTTTTCAAAATATTCAAAAAAAAAATATTTTTTTTTAAATTAATAAAAAATAAAAAAAAAAGTTTTTTGAAAATTTTAATAAACAATATTTTTTAAGTCATAAAACACTATAGAATAGAGAAAGTCTGATTTAAAAAAAACGGTCATATGGGAGGTACCGTTATAAAACTTTTTCTGAAAAATCCATTAAAACCAAAAGATAGATTTTGCATAGAAAACATCATTCAGGAGGTTTTATCGTAGGAGCCGTTTTCGAGAAAAATATGTTTTTCATTAAAAGTTATATGGCAGGTACCGTTAGTTTTAGAGCTAGAATTCCAATTCGAAAAACTGTCGGGTAGAGTACTCTAAAAATACTATATACCAAGTTTGAATCAAATCGGCCCAACCATTTAGGCTGTAGGCATAGATACGGACAGACAGACAGACAGACAGACGGAAGGAATTTCCAGACCCACTTTTTTTTGACTTCTCTATCATCGTAATGTCATGTTCGATTGTTAGATTTTTTTTTACGAATGCATAACTTGCTTTATAGTCCCTATAAATCGCAAGTAAAAATGTAGCTTGTTATGTAGTATAGTGTAACTCTTCCATTTATCAAACTTCACAAAAATGTATGCAGTCGTTGAGATATGGAATCATAACAAATATCACGGAAACGTAGAGCCCCGTGGCTTAGTGGTTAGTGTGTCGGACTGCTAAGCGAAAGAACCTGGGTTCAAATCCAGCTCATAGCCACCTTTTTTTGTGGGGTACTGCCTCTTGCAAGGAACTGACAAAACCTCCAAGAGTAAAATTTGTCTCGAAAAAGTGCATCTCATGTAGCCGTTCGGACTCGGCGGTAAACTGTAGGTCCCTTCCATTCTTGCAGAGTAACAACACACACACAGGAATGGTTGAGAGTATAAGTCACTAGGCCTTGGCTTATTTATTTATCACGGAAACAATTAGCCGTTCATGCGTGATTGCGGAACAAACGTCAAAACGTCCAAACTTTGGCAATACCAGAAAGGCAACTGGGACGGCCTGAATATTTTTTTCCGAAACTTTATCTGGCCACTTCTTCGATAGTGACATTGATGCTAGTGATCACAAATATTATTCTTCTAGGGATGCGTGCTTATATTCCTAACAGAGTAAAAAGCATCAAAGCTAAAGAAAAGTGCTGGTTTAACTCTGAGTGTAAAGAAGCTATCACGCTTAAAGAAGTAAGTTTCCGATCTCACAAAGCCAACCCTACGGAGGAAAATCTGAAAAAGCACAAACAAGCAGGAATTCATGCAACTCCGTTATTGAAAAAAACAAATTTTTGCATGACCAAAAATTACGGCTAAAAATTCTCCAATGTCCCAAAGGCAGTACAAATTTTTGGTCATTTGTAAAAAATATTGAAAACTCAACATCTTCGGTTCCAACGCTCATCGCTTATGACAAACCTATTGTTAACTCTTCAAAGAAGGCAAACTCATTTCTCATTTCTCATGCTCATTTCGCTGCCAGCTCTAAGCTGCCTTACAGCAACATTGCCCCTCCTGTGCATGAGAATGTAAATTTTTCATGGGACAGATTTTTTCCGCACTCGCACAGTAGCAAGAGTTCTCAAAGTTCTCGAAATACACAAATCCACTGACCCGGATAGCTCCAATGTTTTTGAAGATTTCCCACATAATAAATACTGGTGTGCCCCAGGGCTCCGTTCTGTCTCTGACCCTTTCCTCATTTTTATAAACGATCTTCTGTCTGTTACTTTTAATCCACTGTTTTTCTGGTGACTCTACCCTTAGCTTTTCATATTCTTTCGATAATTCACGTCCTTCGCCTTCGGACGTATAAATGCAACGGTACCTAATGGCCATCTCATTAAACTCCGATTTATACAGCATTGTCAAATGGGGTGTTAGGAATCGTATGGAGTTTAATGCTTCGAAAACTCAATGCTGTTTTTGTCGTTAAAGCTAAACATGCCCCTAATGCCTTTGTCCATAAATGGCACTTACATCGAAGAAACCGAAAAGCTCTCAGTACTCGGTATGAGTATATTAACGACGACCTCCGTTGGAACGATCATATATTTGAAATCGCTAAGAATGCTGTTAAGTGCTTAGGTTTTCTATATCGGTGTAAGAAGCATTGTTCCCCATCTGATCTGGCTACAATTTATAAAGGGTTTATACGCCCTAAACTCGAGTATAACTCCCACCTCTGGGCCGGTGCTTCACAAAGATCGCTTTACCTGCTTGATAGAATACAAAATCGAGCGTTAAGATTGATAGAAAATAGAACTGCCGCTGAGACAATTGCCCCTCTCGAACACCGACGCAATGTTTCATGTCTTTTCTTATTTTATCGGTTCTTTTATAAAAAATGGTCACTCGAAGTAGCCAGCTGCGTTCCTCCACTTAAAAGTTTCGCCCGTAATACTCGTCTTTCTAGGAATGCCTTAAATCCCCCTAAAAGTTTCTCCCGTAATAATCCTTTTGCAAGATATGTTCATCAGTTTACCCTCAAGGCCAATTTGGGACGTACCGTAAAATAAAGCGATTCTTATTTTAGCCCAACAACACGGATTTGAAATAGTTAACCCGGCGATATTTTTCCTTTCCATTTTGATATGCAAGCATTCAACACCAATGTTAATCCACACCTTCTGTCCTTCCCCTCTCTATTATCCTAATGTTCACGCAGTGTACTTACATACATGAAAAGGGAAACAAATAGTCCCTTGTGCGCGCGGTAATGGCTGCATATGTATGTATATAAAGGGTGTTTTTTTAGACGTGTGATTTGCAAGAAGAAACCGCAAATAGTTTAATGTAATGGCCAAGAATCTAGCTTTATTATAAAGAAGGGTTTGCATTACGTTCTAAAAATGATTTCGGGGAAGTGGCCGCCGTGGCTGGCTCGAATAAATTCAAGCCGAGGCCCAATTTTCCCAATTTTGTGATAATCGGGATCGGTGCCCATTTCGTTTTAGGCCCATTTACCGAACGTGTGACGCACTGAGCGTTCCGCTTCAATTCTTGAACGAGTTGGATTTTGTAAGCCTGCAAACCAAGATCCTTCCGCGCGTGATGGCGGGTGGACTCGTTTGTGTCTTCTTCGATACTCTGCTCCACCGAAACGAACCATTATTTTGGTAATAAATTTGCACAATTTGCAAACTTTGTTCAGGAGTAAGTCTATTCATTATGAAATCGCAAACCAAACTGAGCCGGAACATAAATCAAGAGACAGTTATAGAACAATTTTCGAAAAATGTATTCTAACTGAAAGATGTTTTATTGTAAAAAAATTAGCACCCTGAAAGTTTTATCAAAATCGTTAAAACCGTTTTCGAGAAAATCTAACTTTTTGTTCAAAATTGTATGGCAGGTACCGTTATTTTTCGACCTAGAGCAAAAAGGAAAAACACCCCCTGATATAATACCTAATTAATACTAAATGCCAAGTTTAAAGCAAATCGGCCCATCCGTTTAGGCTGTAGAGGCGCGAACAGACAGACAGACAGACAGACAGACGAACGGAATTTCCGGACCCACTTTTTTCAACTTCTCTATTATCGTAATGTCATGTTTGATTGTTAGATTTTTTTTTGCACGAATCCATCGTAATGTCATGTTTGATAGTTAGATTTTTTTTTTGCACGAATCCATAACTTGCTTTTTAGTACCTATGTAAATCGCAAGTAAAAAACAGCCATACATACATTAAAAGTTTTATAATATAAGTAGGAAGTAGGATAAAGCAATATAAGGATTACCAATAAACCACATTCTTTTTCTGTTAAGAAACGTTCGGAATCAGTGTTTAGCTAATACCTTTTAACTCAACGTTTTTTGTTGTTCAGGAACTGCATCACAAAAAAAACTTGTTTATTTTAAAACTGGACATTAACGGTTAAGGCTACTTTCAAATGTTAAAGTTTTAAAGTCTCCCTTATAAAATCCTATATTTCGCAGATATATACCTATTTATACTTCCTTTCCTGTCATTCAAAAAACTTTCATTTTTGAAGACCTTCGTAAGAAATCTATTGCGCATAATTATGTCTTAAACTGAGATCTATCGAAAATCATCCTATGGGTTGCTTTTTTTGTTTCCTTCCTATATTAAGCTTACAAACGAAAAACAAAAGTTTCCTAATGAAGCAAAACGCAAAATCAAAAGACTCTGCGGTTAACGAAGCGTTGCCTTTAAACTCATTTTAATATCCATTCGAGCATTCTTCAAAAGTTCTTTTTCTTTTCGTGATTGTATGCAAAAACCTTTGTCAAATCAAAGAGTTATGCTGGTTGACTTTTCTAATGATGTCAGGAACTTTGTCTATTTTTTTAACTTTTTTTTTTGTTTGAATGTATAAGTATACTTGGTTGAGGTAACATTTAACGTTAACATATATATATAATAGAAAAGGTGCAACTCAATAACTCACTTAATAAAGCGTAATTTAGTTAAAATTGTGTTTCTTTTTTCTTTATTGTAGCTGAATTTGTAGCTGAATTATTATAAATTTTTTTTTCATCAAACCTATATTGCACAATTTACAGAGACTTGGTATAAAGCTACCTTACTACTGAAAAATGTATAACAATGACTTTAAATCTATAAATTAAATAATAATTAATAGGTAAAAGGAAGCTACACAATAAAACCTTGTTTAACCAGATGATATGCTGAGGAAGGGAGGGTAAAATACCAAATGAATGATTTTTAACTATTTTTTTTTATTATGGAATCAAATAAGATAAATAAGAAAATAAATACATAATTAAATACATATATATGTACCTATATAAAATAAATAAATTAATTAATTAATAAATAAATAAATACATAAACCTGTTAATTATAACAAAAATAAAAAAGTATCTATAAATTAGTTAACAAGTAAATAAATATGTTAATATAAAAATCCCTATGACAGAGAAATAAACGAAAAAAATAAATTAATAAATAAGTAAATAAACAAATAATAAATATATCACAGGAAAAAAATATTATGATTTTTAGGAATGATTTTATAAAGCCAAATTTGTTATGAGGTTATTTTCAGATAATCTACACGATAAGTTGTAGCGATCAAACAGATTTAGGACTCTAACTGAAATTCTTTCAATATTTATGTTATGCAATTCTTCTGTAGAATAATGCCAGGGCAAATTGAGCATCATTTTCAAAATTTTGTTTTGTATTCTCTGTAATCTAAGCAAATGACTTTTTGCACATTTTCCGCACACAGGCGATCCGTACAGTATAATGCTTTGAAAAATTACTATAAATCTAATTAATTAATTTTATCACTCAGTTTTGAATTTCTATTAATAAAAGGATAGAGAATTGTTATTGTTAAATTGACTTTGTTGAGTGTTTGTTGAATATGCAATCCAAAATTTAAAGATTTGTCTAGATGCACGCCTATGTCTTTTGCACTGGATTTCCATTCTATCGGAGTTCCATTAATTATTAACCTTCGGCTGGGTTGAAAACAAGCTGTTCTTTTTCTGGTGAAAAAGACGGCTTGGGTCTTTCCAGCATTCAATTTGATTTTTCATTTATTGAATTACATTGAACATCATCCAAGGCCGATTGCAAATTAGTTTCAATAACAAAACTATTCGAATCCATTGAATAAATGTAAGTATCATCTGCAAATATAGCGATTTCACAGCCACTGAACTTAGGAAAATTACATAAGTACATATATGTTATACAAAAATGTCCCCAAACCAGATCCTTGAGGAACACGTGCCAAGATTTGTTTTGAGTCCGAACATGCAGTATTGACGGAAACTTTAAAAGTTCGTCTAGTTAATAAGGAATAAATTATTTTAATTATGTTCAAGGGAAAACCCAAAATGTTTAATTTATGAATCAGAGCTTTATGCCACACCGTTTCAAAAGCCTTCTCGACATCAAGTAACACTAATCCTGTGCTTATCCCTGTTTGTAAATAATTTTTAATGTTCCTAGTTATTCGATGAATATGGTGAACAGTTTTATGATGGCGCATCTAAATCCACATTGCTCTGCTGGCAAGATGTTATTTTGGTTAAGATGGTTCATGACATTATTCTTTATAATTTTTTTAAAAACATTTGCTAATTGAACTTAATAAGCTGATTGGCCTATAGCTAGACGGGGTAGATGAAATCTTTCCTTGCTTCAAAATTGTTAAAACTTTAGCACTTTTCCATTCTTTAGGAAAATAACTTAAATTTAAGCATCCGTTAAAGATATTTAAAAGATACTTGATACCCAAAGTTGGAAATTTTTTAAGATACACATTTATTATACCATCAAAACCTGGAGCTTTTGATATTTTTTAAGTCTAGGAGAATATATCTAAGATCATCTAGAGTTACTAAATTTTCTTGAAAGTCAATTATTGAAGAATTTATTGAATCACAATTCTGTTACACAGTAAGTTCAAGATCAGCATGCCCTCCTACATTGTAAGTTATTATATAATTTGCGAGAACTCCCTAGCCAAAGCATCTTCCTTTTCGTTAAAATGTTTGACTCAAAATAATATCTTTATGCTTCCAACCACCTAAAATCACTATAAAAATTTAAAAACAATTTTGAAATTATGTTTTTTTTTTTAATTTGTAGAAATTATTTTGCTTGTTTCTTTCTCATACAAATTAAAATGTCTTCCTTTTCCTAATTTATCAAGCACTTTCTTACAAGGTACACGGTTACACCTTAGCCTTAGGACATAATGATCACCTCAAAAGAACAGCATTTAAAAAATCCTCTAAAACATTAAAACCAAAAACTACAAGAAACTCACCCACTTGCACCAAAACAATTATTCAGTCCACGTATAACTTGCTTGGAAACTTTTAATTTTCGATCCTTGATAAAATTTATGAGGCCATACATGCACTCGTTTACGAGATCAAAAACTTTATCCTTTCCTCTCAAAACTAAGGGGTTGTTTGCATCGGAAAACGATTCCATTTTAGAACCCAAATGCGTTTTGTAGAAAATTAAATAAAAATCAAAAAAACTTTATCCCTTACTTTTGTTTTCCAGCACTTTTCAGCCGATGCGGTGGTGTGAAAGTTGTTATTAGATTTCTTATTTCCTTTGCAAGGACTTTGAACTTTTTTTTTGTTTTAGCCATTTTTGCTATACCGAGTAGGTATACCGACATGAATGTGATACCATAGTTTGTAGCACCCATTCAGTCACACACACAACTTTTTGGTTATCTATTGGCAAGTTGTCACCTTGTTTTTCTTGGTAACTTTTTTTCTTTGCGTCTTTTGTTTTCTCCCCACAAAAGCTAACAGGATGGTGTAATGTTTTTTAAGGACACAAACGACTTAGCACCGCTGTTTTTCCGCATTGGTCCAATAGGAAGCTGGAAAATGGGGAAAGTTAAGCACTTGATTTTGGCGTCGAACTACTTTTTCAAAACTTTACGTTGTTTCCTGGAAAGTTTTTTTTTTTGCTGTTTTGTTTCATTGTTGATTTTGTGGATGAAAAATGCAATTATCCGAGTAATTGACTTGGATAAATGTTTTGAGGATTTTTTTTCTAAGAACAAATATACGAATTAAGCATGAATAAGAAATCATAGAGCAATCATGATCTTTGAAAAGTAGGAAAGGGAAAAGGGGTGAACACTGATTGCTCAGGGGTCGACTTCTCGATAATGATTGAACATTTGTCACAGATGGCGAATTTAACTATTATGATGGACTTATCTTTCCAATGGCTCCAAATGGAACAGTACCGCAGACGTTATTAGGCGCGTTTTTTTGTGAAAGCTATGAAAATTGAAGTTGGATTTCCAAAAAAAAAAATACGTGTCGGCAAGCAAATCTGTCTGTACGTTGTCTGTCTTCGAACAATCAAAAGTCACAAAAGTTGAATAAGAACATTGAAGTTCCCTTAATATTTTTTTTTCAAATTTTATTCGAAGCTGTAACCGCACATAAGAACAAGGACGTGCGATCCAGTCGTGCAATTTATTTCTTGTTCTGTTTTTGTATGTTTTAAAGAAAAATTAATGTTTTTTTTATTATTTTAAATTATGTATGTTATATCATATTTATATTTTCAAAATTTGAAAATCTACTGCAGAATAATTGAATCGACTGCGTTTTTTTCTTAAATCTGCTTCGGATATTTTTTTTTTAACAGTCATATTTCTGTCGGCAACCGCCTGTTTTTGTGTATCAAAACTGACATTTCGACTACTTATGACAACGGGGTTTGTTCGTAGAATCAGGTATTTGCCATAAACGTGTATGGATGGTGAAATGGCAATTCTGCTTGGTCCTTGGTGGTTGGGATTTCTTACAATAATCCATTTTAATAACGCAGCTGTGTACGTTCAAAGCTGAAAAATAGCAACAGTAACTGGCTGAATGAACACAATGGTGAAGCTGATACTGAGGTATGAAGCGCTGTCAAAGTTAAATATACACGAACTATTAATTACGAATTATTTATAAATAAATAAAAAAATAAATTTATTGGCGCGACAGCTCCTTAAGGAGCCAAGGCCTAGTGACTTATACTCTCAACCATTCCTGTGTGTGTGTTGTTACTCTGCAAGAATGGAAGGGACCTACAGTTTACCACCGAGTCCGAACGGCTACATGAGATGCACTTTTTCGAGTCAAATTTTACTCTTGGAGGTTTTGTCAGTTCCCCGCAAGAGGCAGTACCCCAGAAAAAAAGGTGGCTATGAGCTGGATTTGAACCCAGGTTCTTTCGCTTAGCAGTCCGACACACTTACCACTAAGCCACGGGGCACTACACTACTACGAATTATTTATAGAACTGGTTAAAAAAGGATAGTTTATGGAATTTAACCAACCTCAACCATAAAATATTTAAAAGAAGGCGCAAGCGGGAAGGAATATTTCGATAGCATTTAATATATATATACATATGTTTTATATTCATGGCAGCAAAATTGACATTCCGTAATTCATCTTTGTGTTCGAGTCAGCTTCATCACATCACTTAGCTTCAATTTTGACGTGCTTCATTTTTGCGCTTCATACTTCAACTTCAGCTTCACCATTGTGTTCAGCCAGTAAATAGTAAAAAATATTGACAATGATTTTTAAAACGTAGCTATCCTCATTTTAATTAAATAATTTTAAAATTGCTAAAAGAACGTTTGCAGAAATTTTCATTTGGAAATTACAAGTACCTATGTAAATCACAAATCTTCAATTTTGAAATTTAAGAACTTTAAAGTTTCAATTCTTTACTTTTTGCGTAAATAGGGTACATACATATGTATGGAATTTTGTTTTATTAAAACTTTGTATTCTTATAAGACTCAGTTTCATTTTGCTTTGTTGTTTTGGTTGAACATTTTTTCGCGGTTGTAAAAGACATACGAATATTTTTGTTTTACTATTTTACTCTGTCTTAAATTTTCAACTTAAACATTCTTGAAAAGCTTTTCATTGATCTGCATATTTTGTTCAATCAATATTGAACATCATGTATCCACATCAAATTAACATTTTTTTTTAGCATTTCAGAAATGTTTCTTTGTTTCTGAAATATTTTTTAAATGTTTCTAAAATGTTTATTTAGGTCTAGACGCTTCGCGAAACGTTTTCTAAATGTTTATGAAATGTTTTTCTGCTTGCCCTTCCGAACGGAAAATTTTGTTTATTTTTCAAGCTTATTAGTCTAGTTGACAAGTTTTTTGTTTTTATTTGATTGAAGTACAAATCTGGATACATAAAATGGGAAACAAATAAATATTTCAGAAATATTTTTGAAAGCGTCACATCAAATAAAAACATTTCTGAAATGTTTTTAAAACAAATGGGAAACATTTTAGAAATAATGTTTCTTTGTGTGAACACACCTACAAAAATGAAAAATTATTTGTTTGTTTGTTTGTTGTTATGTTTGTATGTTTGGTCATAATGTGATGCGCTGCCATAGTGTTTACCCAATCGCAATGAAGCTTTGTCTGTCAGCTGATTGCTAACACTTATGGGAAGGTTATAGGCACAGTAAAATAAAAATCCAGTGGAAAGCACTGTGTATTTGAAAATGCTGGTTGGGTGCTGTATGAATAGGGTAGGCACTGAAAGGCATCAAACTGGTGATGCACAGTCGCTGCAACTATATCGTACACATCAATTGTGCTTATTTTACCTCCCCGCGGTAACCACCGGGTACTGGTCTGTCCATCCGGACATTCCTGCTAAACTTATAAGCGCGAGTGTTGAACACAGAAAAAATAGCAACACTATAATGCTCTGCTTTAATGACTGTTCTGATCGATTCGCAGAAGTCTTGCACGAGCCCCTCAGAAAGAGGACGTACGGCGGATGAGCCCAACCAACTGGACCAACGGTGGCGTCAATAGTCAACGAAGCAGACGCCCTAATGAGCTACTTCGACGTATTTGGAGATAAGATCATTAGGACAATTCAATGCAAGTCAGGGCATTGAAATAGAGATGGTGGCGGATGAACCCTTAATGGGCCAACGGCAGCGCTCACATCCCCGAAGTGGGTTACTGACTCCGGATTCTCCGGTTCCTTTTGTCCAAGGAATCCAACAAAGGACCTGGCCCTCCAGGTTGGGGGTTGTGCGTGGGGTTAACAACCCTGCCACGGAAAAAAGAAAAAGTTACGAAGCGACCAATAGCCTCGGAAAAGGACGGATTTACTGTTGACGACCCGGAAAAACGAATCAAGGACAACGACCTTCGGATCTGCACGTGGAATGTTAGAACTCTTAACAGACCACGTGCATCCAAACAACTAGCGGAGGCCCTAGACTGCTACAGAGCAGGAATTACTGCCATCCAGGAAGTGCGATGGAATGGGCCGGGCAAAAGGAGGATGAAAAACTGTGACGTGTACTACGGTGATTGCGCAAGAAGACCACAGCGTTTATTTGGGTGCGGATTCGTCATAAGCGGTAGACTTAGGCAAGAAGTCTTGGGCTTTCGACACGTAAGTGAGCGACTTGTGACAATCCGTATCAAGGCTAAATTCGCCAACATTAGCCTAATATGCGCTCATGCCCCCACAGAGGACAAAGATGACGCCACCAAGGATGACTTCTATGAGCTCCTCGACAAAACCTATGAGCAATGCCCTAAATACGACGTTAAGATCGTACTAGGCGATTTTAATGCCAAAATTGGTAAAGAGGAAATCTTTGGTAGGACTGTCGGAAAACATAGCCTACACGACACAACGTCTGAAAACGGACTTAGGCTAATTGACTTCGCAGCGGCACATAACGTCACCATTGCAAGCACACGGTTTCCTCATCTCGATATACACAAAGGGACTTGGCGACACCCAGATCAAAGAACCGTCAATCAGATTGATCACGTTGCGATCGATGCAAGACACGCCTCCAGTATCTTGGATGTTCGCACCTTCCGAGCAGCTAACATCGACTCGGATCACTACCTTGTTGCAGCAAAGGTAAGAATGCGAATAACCCGAACTCCACAACAACGGAGTAATACTGTGAGGAAGTATGACGTCGGAAAGCTGCAATCGCAAGAAACCGCCAGAACCTATGCCGATCGAATATCCCGTAACCTCTCAAGAAATCCAGTACCGCCAGCATCAAGTGCCGAAGATCAGTGGCAACACTGCCAACAAGCCATCAGAGATGCCGCAACTGATGTGCTAGGTTTCACCAGACCACCACCACGAAACCTCTGGTTTGATGACGAATGCAGGCAGGCCCATGCAGCCAAACAAGAGGCATATAAAGCGGCGCTGCAAAGAAAGACGAGAGCTGCTCGCGAGCTCTATGAGCAGAAAAGACGGGAAGAACACCGGCTTCTCCAAAAGAAAAAGAGAGAGCATGAGAAGCGCGCGATCGAAGATATTGAGAGATGCTACTCCAGGAACAACGTGCGGAAGTTTTACCAACAGGTAAAAAGAACATGCCAAGGAAAAAAATCCCGCACAGAAGCCTGTAGAGATAGGAATGGAAACCTCGTAGTAGAGTCACAGTCGGTGCTGAGTACATGGAAGGACCATTTCTGCAGACTGTTAAACGGCGATGAAGGCCAAAATCCCGCTGTCAGGCAGAATGAACCATTCAACATGGATGATGACAGACAAAACTTCCGTCCACCTGACCAACATGAAGTAAGGATAGCAATATCTAAACTCAAAAACAACAAAGCTGCTGGACCCGACGGATTACCCGCCGAACTTTTTAAAGCGGCCGGAGATGACCTGGTGGAGTGCATACACCAACTCATCTCTAAAGTTTGGTCAGAAGAAAGTATGCCTGATGAATGGAACCTCAGCATCGTTTGCCCGATCCACAAGAAAGGAGACCCTCTAAACTGCGCCAACTATAGAGGAATAAGTCTCCTGAATATCGCCTACAAGATCCTCTCTGCCGTACTATGTGAACGCCTGAAACCTTTCGTCAGCAACCTGATTGGCCCCTATCAGTGTGGTTTCAGACCTGGAAAGTCCACAATCGATCAAATGTTCACGCTACGGCAGATCCTGGAAACCACCCAAGAATTCCAAATCGATACTCACCACCTCTTTATCTATTTTAAGGCCGCGTACGATAGCATTTATAGAGACGAGCTATACAGAGCCATGTCAGGTTTTGGCATTCCCACAAAACTCGTCCGACTGTGCAGGATGACGATGGAGAACTCTCGCTGCTCCGTCAAGGTTGGTTCTGACCTCACAGAAGCTTTTGACGTCAAAAAAGGATTCCGACAAGGTGATGCGCTATCGTGCGATTTCTTCAACTTAATACTTGAAAAAATTATAAGAAACTCGCAAGTCAATTGTAGTGGGACAATTTTTTTCAAGTCTGTGCAATTGCTAGCATACGCTGACGACATAGACATCATTGGCAGAACTCGGCGAGCTGTCAGTGGAACGTTTGCTAGCATTGAAGCTGAAGCGGCTAAGATGGGACTAGCAGTCAATGAGGCCAAAACGAAGTACCTGCTGTCCACAAAAAGGGACACACAACACCGGCGGATTGGACAAAACATCACAATAGACAGGTACAACTTTGAGGTAGTTAGGGACTTTGTGTACCTCGGATCCGCTATAACATCTGACAACAACATCTCGTCAGAAATAAAGCGAAGAATTACTCTTGCCAATCGCTGTTTCTATGGGCTAGGAAGGCAATTGAGTAGCAAAGCCCTCTCTCGAAAGACAAAGGAGACTCTTTATAAGACCCTAATCATCCCAGTCCTGCTCTATGGCGCCGAGGCATGGACTCTATCTAAAGCGGATGAAGATATCCTTAGTCGTTTCGAGCGTAAGATTCTTCGGAAGATTTTTGGCCCTATCTGCGTTAACGGGCTTTGGAGGAGAAGGTTCAACCAAGAACTATACGAGCTGTACAGCGACATTGACCTGGTCAAAAAAATACGCATATCACGTTTAAGATGGCTAGGTCATGTAGAGCGAATGGACAACAATGCTCCGGCTCGCAGGATCTTCGATTCCATCCCAGAGGGTAGACGCAGTCAAGGAAGACCTCGCCTTAGGTGGCGCGCTCAAGTGGAGGACGACCTCAACCAACTTGGAGTGCAAAACTGGAGGCAGCTAGCCAAAGACCGAGTTGGCTGGAGAGGCATGTTGGTTGAGGCCCAGGTTCGTCCCGAACTGTAGCGCCACCTAAGTAAGTAAGTAAGTATTTGAAAATTACAAATTAATTAATTACTAAAATAGAGGGGGAAATTTGAATCTATCTTATACCATAAGGAATGTTCATGTATGGTTTAAATAATTCCCTACAGATGGCGTTATAAGAAATTTTAAAATATCATATATCCTTACGAAATTGAGAAATGTGAATTATTTTCTTAGAAGGATTCAACCACTTATGTTGCCGTTTACACACACGTACCATTTGATTTAAAGAGGTTAAAATTCTATGAGCTTTGTTAAACCTCAGCACTGGAAGACGATGCAGCATATCAACTTAATGGACTTTATTATCCTATAATAATTTTAGTCCTTTATATGTAAAAAAAATCAGAATTGACTAAACTCAGAAAACTGGTCAGCCGAACAAACTACGTTGCAGACGAAATGCTATTTAATCGAAATGAACATCATCATTATTTCTCCTACTTCCTATAATCTAGATTGATTGAGTATCTATAATCACATAATCTACTTTATGAACGAAGCCCTTCAGATGCACAGAAACGCATGATAGAGCCCTTTTATACATATAGGGATATGCAGCAATTTTAATTGCTTGCTTTATTATTGTCTTCCTCAGTTTGTGGTCAGATGTATGTTTTGCTATAAGTAAGATCGAGAGGGTTGAAATAAACAAACGTAAAGACAAAGTATCATTTGTCACACACTGTCGCGTGAGGTTGATTCAACGTATGAAATCTACAGCGTAGATGCCCTTTTGGGCAATTTACGTGTATAAAAGGGGACACAAGTTTTATATCATGACAGAAATGATCTATTGTGAATGAAATGTTTTGACTTGATAACGTCTTATAAATCGATGACAGGCTACACATACGAAATAACATGATTCTTGCGGATAATACTCATGCTGATAATGCAGATAAGACTCATGCTGATAATGCTGATAAAAAAGTGACGAACGCTGCGATACTGTGGTTCTTTCAGCCAAAATCGATCGCAAGCACTAGGCTAACATGGAAAGGAACAAGCCCAAATTCCCAAAATAATTCAAAAAGAACAAGAAGAGAAAAAGTAATACAAAAATGGGCGGAGTTTTGTTAAAGTAGAAAGGTGTAGATATTGGGGTGTGTGTGTGGATTTAATAAGAGGGTTTTTGATTTTGAGTTAACGGGCTGTATGTTGGTGTTGCTGCCATCAATGTTTTCTTATGACGTTATCACGTAAAATTATCGTCCGTAAGCCGACTTTACAGACGACCAACTCTTTTTTATATCAAATATATAAAGAGGAGAATTACTTTCAACATTTACTTTTATCGGCAACTAGGTGTTGTATTTGTAATGTGTGTAAAATCCAACTTCGCTACGGATAGCCTTCTCAAAAAACACGCCTGTTGTCAGCTGGCTCATAATTTTCAATCACAAGCTTATGAAAAGTATGATCAGGACTAGATTGGGAGGTAACTTTATTCCTTTAATACTCTAAGAGAAGAATTATATGCGGAGCCATATCCTATAAATACCCGGAAGTCCCAGAAACCTACTTGAATGGTGATAATCATGGTGACTAATACAATCACAAACGAACAACGAATAACGTAGGAAGGTTTGTTTGTTTGTTTTCAATTAGCTCGGTAGCCCAATTTCGATTTTTTTTATGTGCGTAATCACATTGGAAGGCAATGTCTTGCAGAAACAAGTAACATTAATATACAAAAAATCACATTGTCTGACCATATTAAAAGTGTCTAAACCAAAAACTGAAGTTTGCCAACACACGACTTATTTAACAAAAATTTATGAAAAAAGTATTTTGAAATTTGTAGGACGGATTTTTAAGAAATCCTGTTTTTTATTTTTAGTTCCTCGAAAACAATTTTTTTTTTGATTTTGTTATACAGTTTTGTAGAGTTTATTAATATACAGTAGAAGTAGATCATTAAATTTAAAATAGTATTTATTGATTAGTTTTAAAAATATTGAATTTCGAATAAATTGTAATTTATTATAAATAGAAAAAAATTATTATTCAAAATTTCTGTGCATTATATTTTTAACGATCATATGGCAGGTACCGTTATTTTCAACCCTAAAAATAAAATTTGGAATACCAAAAGAACAAAAATGCAGATGGATTGAAAAAAGCTACTTATATGACTGAAAAAATGCGTGGTTCTGTCGAAGAGCATTATATAAGAAATAATGTATGGATGGATTTTTATTTGTTATGCTTCCATTTTTATTGACTGTATATGAATTTGTAAAGTTTTGTAGATAAAAGAGTTACAGGGTTCAACTACTACTGCAAAGGCTACGCTTTCTAAAATCTTTCTTTTCTTTCTTAAATCCCGGATAAATGACATCAAAATTAGAGATACTGCCTTACTACAAATTGATTTTTTTTTAGAATATTTTCAAGAATGATGCCCTAAGATCCATAAAACGAATTAGGGGACTCACTGTGTTTATAGTTCAATTACGATTGGGCTGTCGTTCTAAAATTATTGTCGGAAATTTTGAAAAAAGTTAGGCCAATTTCTGACAAATCGCCCAATCTAGCAAGCTTGCCATTAACGAGTTTTACACTAAAGAGAATCATGAATCATATTTTTCATTCAAAAGTTTAATTTTAACACTCATCTAGGAGAGATTATAAATTATCTTATAATTTTTATCAAAATAACCCCATAGACTTTCACTTTAAAAGTAATTGGAAATCCTGCATATACATATTTAATTTATATACATTTCATACTCAAAACTAATAAGCTAGCTTTTTTTCAAGTACTGTTAAATTTACAAATGTGTATCATTGTTTTTGATCAAAGTTTTGATAAAACGAAGGATTATTTGAAAATTTACACCCAAAGTACTTAGACGTAGATGCAATTTATTGCTCTAGCGCTCTTCATCTACTCTTAACAGCACTAATTAGAGCGCTATAAACTTTTCATCATCCAATTTCTAATCGATTATAATCTTCAACATTTTGAAATGATTCTTTGCGTTGCCAGTTGCTACTCATTTCGTTATTCCAATTGGTTCAAACGCTCTATAAAAGAGCGTTAAGCTGAAATTGCTTTAGAGTTAAGACTACTTCAGTAAAATGCAACTTCAAGCTTTAGTAATTGATACTGTTGGCAAGAAATCCAACACATAAAATAAACCAAAAAGATACACTGAGTTGTATCGATAAATATTTGAGTAAATTTTCACAAACTTTCTCTGAAAAGTGTTGCAATCGGATAATGAATGAAATTTTCTTTAAAGAAAATATTTTCCTGATGAGGTTGTTATTATTTTTCGTTTCAGGGGTAATCAAAAAATAATCATTTTCAGTTTAAACTCCTGATACAAATTGTAATGGGGCGGCATCCTATTTCATAGGAAAATAATTTTAGGAATTTATGGGATAGCTTTATTCCTCTTTCTCTAATGACTTTAGAAATTCGATTTTGGCCTGCTTTCTCAGGTGGACTCATCGTCATCATTCATTCAAATGTGTTCGATCCACATAAATGTTGACTAAGTTTAAACAGGTACAAAAGTCAAATGCCCAAGGCTTCAAAGAAATGATGTGCAAACTGCAGAGTGATGGTTCAGTACCAATTTCTTCCGAAATGGCCATGGCTTTGATTTTAAGGGAAGTTTTTCCCCCCTGAATGAATATTTATTTCCAATACCAGAGCAACGTAATGAATGACTATAAAACGCACGTTTCAAAAGATACTCTAACTCTTACCTTTTACAGAAAAGGTAAACCAGCAGCCAAATCTTACGTTTCCACCCAAACCATCACCTAAGTGTATATTTTGATTTCTAATTTATCGATACAATTTTAAACAGGAAACGTAGTCAAATCGATTTATGTGCGGCAATTTAATGCCACATTACTCAAATTTATTCTTTTTTTTCATGAGATATTTTTTCTTAAACATAAAAATAGAAGAAAGAACAAGAAATAAAGTTCAATGTTGCTTTATTCACACCATCCATCCACCATCTTTGATATTACAATGGGTCTGGATATTTCCTTCAAAGATTTATGAGATTTTTCATCGATAATAAGAATTAAGAGTAATTAGAGTCAGAAAAAGAGTGAGTTTTGTGATTAATGGATGTTTCCAGATACATTAAAGATGTTTAATTGTGATTTTATTCTTAAAATCAAATGGGGCATAAGCATTGTTGGCAGAGGTAGAAACGATTGTAAGAGTGGCAATTACAGAAGTTCAAGTCGTAAAGAAGCAGCACTCACGCAAAATGTAATGGCTTCGTATAAAACTTTAACGATGTTTTACAGGATTGTTTAGGAAAGGATTTAATGAATCCCTTGTGAAAAGCAAAGATGATCGTTAAATGAAATTGAACTCGTTAGTTAGGTTCAAAAAGTGTTGAAAATAGTACATTTTATAAGAAAATACATTAAAAGTTAGGAAAATATCGGTTTCCGTAGACTTTTGAAAATTTCCAATTAGTTAAGATATTATTTAAGGTTTTAAGATAATTACTAATGTATTGCTCAAAGTCAAAGAAAGTTAAAATAAACAATATTTTATTTTAATTATTAATTTAAAATACAAATCAAAACATATTGACGTTGAAGTCTTGTTTTAGAAAGGTGGATAACCTTTTATTTACGCCAAATGAAATCACAGGACATATTCTGTTTAGTTCATTAAACATGTATGACAAAAGAATATTGCTTTTATTTCTTGTTTTCTTTAAATAAGTGAATATTTTCTTCTAACCTAGAGTATAGAAATAGAGTAGAATTTATCTTTTTCCACGACCCTTTGTATTAGAAATTTATACCGCAGTTCTTTGTTTATTTCAACCGAGAAAATAAATCGAATTGAGTTTTATGCGCTAACCTGGGATTTAGGAATCAATATTTACAACTGGTTGATGCACACAGCACAGTGTATCACAAATATAAGAATCTGAAAATCAATTTGTACCTTTTCATCTAAGCTTGCTAGTGTTTAATGTGTTAATCTATTCCTGAGGATTGATGGTATATAAATTGAAATAATGGAGTGCAAGTATTTAGGCCTTCGCTCTTCGTAAAGTTGTAGTGTCAACATTCTTATTTATTGTGAACGAAAAAAATAGAAAATATTTGATTTATATTCCTAAAGTCAACGATCAAGCTTGAGAAAATGTTTGTTTGTGCAGTCAATATTTTAAAATAATATAATATATCATAGCAGAACAAACTGACAAAGCTTTCTAGGAGACTGTGAAGAAACAATAAAGTAACTCTTTAAGTTTCTCTCTCTAGAATAAGAAGAATAGTGATAGTTTTATAAAACCCATATATTTTGAGCTGAACATCTCAAACTTTCCATCTGTTTGATTGACAGGAGTGAGACTACGAAATATTTCATTTTCAGAAATTTTCCACGCAATTAGGGCGGAAAACAAACAAAAAAGCTGGTTTCCCAAAAAGTTACCGATAAAACCATTTTTAGGATGACGTCCATAGAAAGTAGCCAAAGTAGTAATGGTTCCAAAGCCAAAAAAAAAGAAATTTAAAAATGTGTCGACACGAAAAAACATTTTTTTAAACACTTCAGAAATGGTTTTGAAAACGGCCACACAAAAAAAAACATTTCTGAAATGTTTCTCAAATGTTTTCTAAACAAATAGGAAACATTTCAAAAATGTTTAAGATCATCCAGGAATTATGACTTAAGCCTCTACTTCAAATTGTAGAAAAAATATATTGCATGATTGGATCGAACGTACTTGGTCATATAAGCGGTCATATCGTCGAATAAAATTTAAAAAATGGGCACGACTGGGTTTTAAAAAAAAAATCAAAAATTAATTACATAAATTAATTAATTAATTTGGCTACCTAGATCTTCTGATCGTTCCCGACAAAGCCAAAAATTAAAAAAAAACCGTTATATGAGATTTGGTTCTAAAAAATTTTCATCAAAATCGAGCCGTTTTCGAGAAAAATAGGCTTTACAATTAAATTCCAATTTCCTAAATGCCTAAAGAATAACAAACACCAAATTTGAAGATAATCGCTTAAGCCGCTTAGGCTGCAGCTCGTTATACATATTGACAGACAGACATTTCTTGTCGATTACTTTTTTAGACTTTTCTATGATCGTAATGTCATGTTTCATTGTTATCTCAGTTTTTTTATATTCACGAATTCTAAACTTGCCTTTTAGTTCCTCTAATTGCGAGTAAAAATAAGAAACCTTAACGTAGAAAAATAACACTATCTGAACTTAAGAAAAGTGTTAAAACCACAACACTTAACGGTTTTTAATAAAAATGGAGTACGCCATCACACGTCTTGTATAATAACGAATTTATGAAAAAAGTATTTCGAAAATTGTAGGACGGATTTTAATAAAATCCTGTTTTTTATTTTTAGTTTTGTGAATTTTTTTTTTTTGTTTTTGTAGAGTTTATTAATATACATGTGATTATAAAATTTAAAATAATTTTTTTTGTTTAGTTTTAAAAATACAAATTGATTTGTCAAAATTTTTAATTAGAAAAAAATTCATTAAAATTTGACTGCCTAGATCTTCTCAAATATAAAATTTGACAGAAAGCTAAAGAACCGTTACTGAGAAAAAACCCTTATTTGAAAGGTACCGTTAATAGACTCTTCCCGTAAATTTGGTTCTGATCAAATGATAGTTAGTAACAACAAAAATATTCTGAAAAATGTTCATCAAAATCGTTTGAGCCGTTTTCGAAAAAAAGTTGGTTGTCTGTAAAGTCGGTTTACCGACGATAATTTTACATAATAACGTCATAAGAAATCAACATACAGCCCTTCAACTCTATTTTGGCTTTTATTTTTCTCTTCTTGTACTTGAATTTGAATTTGAGTGGAATTATTTTTGGAATTTGTGCCTGTTCTTTTTCATATTTGCCTGGTGCTTGCGATCGATTTTGTTTGAAAGAACCACAGTATCGCGGTTAGCATGAGTAATGAGTCTTATCAGCATGAGTCATTTGTTTCGTACGTGTAGCCTGTCATCGATTTATAAGACGTTATGACGTCAAAAATTAACCTTTTCTTTAACAGTTATATGGCAGGTACCGTCATTTTAAGCCCTAAAAATAAAATTTCAATTTCCCTGTGAGGAATTCCAAAAGGACCGTAACCAAATTTGAAAGGAATCGCTTAATCGGTTTAGGCTGCAACTCGTAATACATACAGACAGACAGACTGATAGACTTACAGACTGACAAACAGACATTTTTAACTTTTTTAGGCTTCTCTATGATCGTTATGTCATGTTTGATTGTTAGTTTTTTTTTTACGAATGCATAACTTGCCCTATAGTCTCTATAATCGTAAGTAAAAATAGCTTATTCCAGAAAACAAATTCAAGTACGCCATCACACGTCTTAAATAACAAAGAATTTATGAAAAATGTATTTCGAAAATTGTAGGACCGGTTTTGATAAAATCCTGTTTTTTATTTTTAGTTTTTTGCACAATTTTTTTTATGTCTGTATGCAGTTTCTTAGAGTTTATTAATATATGTGTGATTATAAAATTTAAAATAACGTTTTTGATTAGATTTAAAAAATATTAATTTAAAAAAAAATCCAAAAATTCATTTTTATTAGAAAAAAAGTTATTAAAAATTTTGAAATGCAGAAATAATTTGGCTACCTGGATCTTCTTGAATATTTAATTTGAAAGAAATCCAAAGAGCTGTTACCGAGAAAGCCCAAAATTAAAAAAAAACTGTTAAATGAATGGTACCGTTAATAGACTCTTCCCGTAAATTTGGTTCTGATCAAATGGTAGCCAATACCAACAAAAAAATTTCATAAAAATCGTTGGAGCCGTTTTCAAGAAAAAATAGCTTTTCCTAAACGGTACCGTTATTATTAGGCCTAAAAATAAAATTGCCAAAATAATAATCGTGAATATAAAAAAAATAGAGTTAACAATATTAAAGTGATCGACAAAAAATGTCTGTCTGCTGTCGAGCTTCAGCCTAAACGGCTTAACCTATTGTCTTCAAATTTGGTGTGTGTGATTTGTTTGGCATTCCCCAGAAGGAAAATTGAAATTTTATTTTAAGGCCTAAAAATAACGGTACCTGCCATATGACCGTTTAGCGAAATCTTATTTTTTCGAAAAAGTCCCAGCAATATTGATGACAATTTTTGAGAAGTTTTTTGTTGGTATTGGCTATTATTTGATTATAACCAAATTTACGGGAAAAGTTTATGAACGGTACCTACCTTTCATTTAACGGTTTTTTTTAAATTTTGGCTTTCTCGGTAACGGTTTTTTGGATTTCTGTAAAATTTTACATTTGAAAATATCCAAGTAGCCAAATTAATTTTGCATATCAAAATTTTGAATAACTTTTTTTTCTAATTAAAATAAATTTTTGATTTTTTTTTTGAAAAATCAATTTTTTTAAAACTAATCAACAAAATATTTTATATTTTATAATCACATGTATATTAATGATTTCAAAAAAAACTGCAAACACAAATTTAAAAAAAAAAAAACTAAAAATAAAAAACAGGATTTTATCTAAACCACTCATACAATTTTCGAAATACATTTTTCATAAATTCTTTGTTATTTATGACGTGTGATTGCGTACTTCATTTTTGCTTAAGAATTATAATTTTAATACTTTTTATAAGTTTAAACTATGTTATCTTCAACGTAAATGTTACTTGTTTCTTTCAAAGAAAAATTGTTAAAAGGCACATAAGAGCAAGTACGTGCGACCCAGTCATTCCGATTTTTTTGTTTTATACGGACAATGAATGATATACAAAAGAGACAACAACAATTGAGGGTTTTGGGGGATGGAATGTATGAAAAAAAATTCCTCTTTCTTTTATTACTTATTTATTATTGGTTATTTCCAGAAATACTAAGTCATTCAAATTTTTCTAATAATAACTTTCAATAATACTGTTACTAATTTTGTGAATACAGCTATACTCTGTTTAATTTATATTTTCAGTACAGGGAAAATAGAATATTTGCCTTTCACTCTTACTGTTATGGATTTCAATAAGCTATCTCCATTTTAAAGCGCTCAAATGGTTTCCATACTGGACATTTATAAATTGGTATAGTTCTCACACAAATGTAGATATGGTTACCAACTGTGTATTCAAATTCTATGACAACAGAAACATGTAGACTAAATCTAAAAAAATTAAATTAAATTAAATCTATCTTTACCTACATCTTTACCTACATCTTCCTAAATAACAATTTTGATTGTAATCGGATAGCCAGCTTCCGAGGTACCGTTATTATATTTTGTACTTATATTTTTCACCATAATATAAAACACTCCTTCAAAAGTACATGGATTTTTTTCATACAAATCCTTGGAGCCCTTTTTTGAGAAAAATAAGCTTTAACTTAACGGTTATATGATAGGTACCGTTAATATTTGAGCTAAAAAAATTTAATAAGGCCTCTGTAGAATGTCAAAATAATCTTATGTAATAAATTTGAAATCGATCAACCAAGCCGTTCAGGCTGTAGTCGAAAATACATCCGTACATACAGACAAACATAATTTTCCAGTAACTCTTATACGTTTCTCAATCGTAATGTCAGGTTTGATTATTATCTCAATTTATTTTTGTGTACGAATGCATAACTTGCCTAAAGTACCTATAATCGCAAGTTAAAAAAATTGCCAACAAAAATTGCATAATGTATCTTTATTTTAACCGTTTTTTTAAGAAAAATATCAACGAAATTTTTTCGTAAGCAAAAAAACAGCGACAGCACCTTCTTCTTTAAACTTAAAATATGCTTTCATTCGCTCTAAGAAAGCCTCAATTCTTGAACTACACAAACCAAAGAAAAAGGTTTTATAATTTCCATTGACAACGAATGGTAATTCTGCAGTAGTGCTTTTTTAAAAAAAAATAATTACAATAAGCGAGAGGCCTGGCAGTATGTGAGCAGACAGGTCTTGGGGGAATGTACGTGGGTTAAATAAATTATTATATCTAACAACAATTTCAATGCATTTCAGGGTTCTCTTTTATATTTAAATGACAATTTCTTAAGTTGAGTGCGATGCAAACACTCGCAGGTACTAGTGTGTTTGAAAGCTCTCTTCCAAAAGGTCTGTATTTAAAATATAAATTGAATAGAGGATGAAAGTTTAAATGTGGTTTTAACAGAATTCTATTACTGAATAACTATATAAATTCCGCAGACTTTTATTCTAACAGATTTTCTTATATCCGTAAGATGCTGTATGATTTGATAGCAAAGCAACCTGCTGTTTTAGATATGCAGCAAGAACGTGCTTCTTATATATTTATTGCTCAAGAGCTTTCTATGTCACACAGAAACACTTCGTTGCAATAAATTGCAACTGAACTAGCTATGGTTTTTTTCTATTACATCAATCTAAGAATGTGGTAAAAAAAGAGAATTTTTCTTCTTTTCAATTTGAAGATTTGTTTAAATCTCAAACATCAATGAATCTTTAAATCTATTGATTTTTACTTTTTCTATTGAAGGTTGTAAATTGTGTGAAAGCACTTGTGGAGTATCGAGAAACTTAACAGTTTCAGCAGAAGATTGATTTTCTATGAAGGAAAGGATAGAGATTATAATAATATTGGGTTATCTAATGAAATCATGAAATATTGCTCCATAAGGCAATCAAATAAGGCAAATTGGGGTGGAAGTAAAATGTATCTTAGTTATTTAATGTTAATTTGATTATCAAAAGGGTATTGCAATAGATCATAATGCTTCGTAATCATATAATAAATGTATATAATTCGATGTCAAATCATTTGTAATACATGGAATATTTGAAGTTTAACATACGTATATCTATTATACGCTCATTGAATAACTTCAGATCTGAGAATCGAAAGTCTAAAATAATTAACAAATATAATTTATGTTATGAGATGTACAATATTCCACCAAGCTATATAGAAAAAATTACATACAATATATGTATATCAAAAAGTCATGTTGACAGCAATGCAGTTATGTTCATTTTTTCGTTTAGTACCTACATGTTTTGTATATATATAATATATGTATATAATTCAATGTCAAATGTTTATTTTATAATATACGTAAATTATACATACATACAATTATTTCACTATATCAATTAAATAGATCTACAATATCCATTCAGCATAATGTATAATACAAGTATATCATAGACGAATACATATTACATATATATATACATCTATTATGTTATGTTATATCTGGGAAGTTATGGTTTTTATTTATTTTTTTAAATTTTAAATGTTCATAGGACTTACAAAAATTAAATTTAAGAACTTAATGTCACGTTTGATTTCTATAAATATACATAATACGGTGAATGATGGAAAATCTTTTTACCACTGAAGCAAGCAATACTTATAAATACAAATTTTCTTCGGGAATGTGCAGTACATTTATGCAAAATCAATTAAAAAAGCATTTTCAAAAAAATTTATGTTATTCTCCAGATTTTTGATTTTTGTTATATAGACAATCAGACAATACACTGGCCCACAAGCCAAACAACTCCTTAAGTTAAATGGAAGGAAATGGAACATAAAATTTCATATAAGGCTTCTAAATAGAATATCGAATAAAAATTTGTATGAATCCCACAATAAATAAATCTATAATTTGAAAATAAAAATTTTAATTTAAACACACAATTAAACCGCTTAATCTCAGAGGTGCTTGCTTAAAGAAAGCACAACTAAAAGCCCATGCAAGTGCAAGCAGAATCATGCGTCAATAAGTGGGCAGTGTGGTTGCAGTTTAAAGAAATTCTTTGTCAAGTGCGTTTCGATTGTCATCCGCGATCGTTTGCTTACAAATAATTAAATTTTGCAAGATTAAGTGATAAAACGTGGTTGTTGAATATTGTTAATGTGTTGTAGTTCATTGTTTTTTCCGAATTTCTGAATCTGTTCATTACCAATTGTGGTTTAGATAAAATTTATTCATTTTGTCGTACTAAATTTGTTGTTTCTTTGTTATTGCTTTAATGTCGGTGCGGAAAGTAAAAATATTAGTTAACGCAGTACGTCAATGGCTTAGTGTTTCCACACTGCGAGTGATTTTAAAATTTAACAAAAAAGAAACCGAAGTTTGTTTTAAAATATTTGGATATGTATTTTACAAGAGGTTTTGTCGTAAATTGTATATGGTTTTCGAAAATTCCAAGACTTATTGAGCTACATAAATTTCCCTGCAACACAATCCACGGCTTCCAACTCACCCATTTTCCTTATTCACTTATTTTTATTGAAATACATATATTTATCTTTCTCTCAAACGTTCCATTGGATAAATGAAATATAAAATAATTTTAAGCACTTTTACATATCAATTCCTCGCCAGCAAAATTTGAATAGGGTTTTTCAATAAGGGCCGGGTAGGTGTTTAGAAAGTCAAATGTGGCGTCCGAATATAATGGCGTTGCCTAATCAAGAACTTTGAGCTCTTGGATAAGTTGGATCTTGTAAGGGCTTAGGCCTGTTGCAAAAGTCGCCAAGTTGCAGTCTGCGAAAGTTCAAGTTCTTTTGCACAACTAGGAATCGATTGCGTCGGGTTCTTCTGTACACTTTTCCGGACCGTGGCGATATTTTCGGCCGATCTTGCATTCCTATGACTTTTTAATATTGACTTTAGATTGTCAAAGCGTATGCCGGCGTCTCAAATTTGGTCACCAAACGTTAAAGTGTCGACTGGGAATGGCCACCACGTCTACAGTAAAATGGGCGCAACGCTAACAACGTGTTCACTAACAATCATTTTGATGAGAAAGGTTATTTTTTTTTTATTATTATCCTATGGTAAGCTGGAGTTAGGAGTAATAAGTTACCCAAAATTACATACATATTTCATGTTGGGTTGAGTTAAGGTTTTTAAATAAAATGTATGGTGATTCCATGACTCAGCCAACAAAATAGTAACTTTATAAAACCAGGTCAAAAATGTGTTTGGTATTTTGATGATTAATCATAATATAATAGTTTGCAATCTATCTTTATTTAAATTTTCCACAACCAATAATTATTTTCATAATGGTTTTTCTATCTAAAATCCACTGTGTCATGATTAATATTTGGATCTAATATCCAACTATCCATTGATTTATAAACAGTAAAAGGCCTTTTAAAACCCTGTTCCTTTCAATAGAAGGTACATGGAACGTTTAATTTTTACCGGGTTAAAATTATAATCTAGCAACGATTTATTATTGTCTTTGTTCTAACAGATATCGAATCACACTATGTACGCCTTTCAAACTAATTCATTATTATATATACATAGACATCGGTACATGTAAAATGCTGGGTTTATCATTCTATCCTCACAATGGTCATAGAATTCGTGTTGTATAATAACACTACATTGGATTTTACAGGCTTTTGTATTTTAACACCACACAGCTTGTACTCGGAGCTCAAATTAAAATAATGAGGGCGTGTTTTAGTCCTGTTCAGGTGAACAGAATTAATAACATGGCATTTAGCTTAATTCGTATTGTGTTTTTGTTTATGTTTTTGTTTTTTTGCAATGTAAGATTTCCAAAATCATTCCCCTCCTTAGTACACTGTCTCTGGAAACAAATCCTATCGTCCTTTATCGATTCTGGCTTTTGGTTCTTGAAAAACTTATGAGCAAGAAAGCGCATTCTTACCTCAATGAATTTAACAATCCGGTTTTAGACCAAGGCACAGTTGTACTGCGCAGCTCTTAAACTTGGTAGATGCCGTTCGAATGGAATGGAATGAGGATCGTGAAACTTCACTTATGTATTATGTTGCTTGATTTTACGAGACCTTCAATACAGTACCTCACGACATTCTTATTTTTAAACTGAAAATCTACTTCGCATTTGACTTACCAGCATTAAAAATAATAAACAATTACTTGGTTCAATTACAATGATTCAATAATGACATTCCCTCAGTCTTAAGATACTGTAAAGTTCAAATGTATGCTGGTGATGTGCAGATGCACTTTAGCTATCCGATAGATCTAGTTGAAGATGCTAACGAGCGAATAGATGAAGACCTGAGATTGATAGCCTCTTGGCTATAGAAAAAGAATAAGCTTATGTTAAAGTCCAATAAAAGTCAAGCCATATTAAATAGTCGTTCGAGAATTGATACTCAAAGCTTGCTACAGTTTCACCTAGAAGGATTAGTGCTTCCCTACGTCAATAGCGTACAAAATATCGGTATTACATTTACCTACAATCTCACTTGGGGAAATCATGTTGTTAAAATATGTTTATTTATTTATTTATTTATTCAAATAACTTACAAAAATAAATTTATAAATTATTTACTAAAAGGCATCTGGGCAGCCAGGCCATATGATGCCGTCTTTAAAGAATGGGAAAAATTAAGAAAAACGAAAGGAGAAAAATAAACAATCATTAATAAAGATACATTTTCAAGTTAACGACATTTAAGATAGTAATAAAAAAAAAAAACAAAAGAAAAAATTAAATTAATTGTTTTGTATATATCTTTGAATTTATGGTGAGCAGATGTAGCAGTTTTAAGGCGCTGAAAAGACTTCTTGTCTGAAGGGTTCAGGATTTCGGCTAGTTTTTTAGGTATGTTTTCTGATGACTCATCAATTTGTCGGGAAAGGGGACATTCAACAAAAATATGCCACACTGAGAGGATAGTTCTGCAACAAGCGCATTCTTCCGGTGTTCCGGCATTGTAGTAATGTCGAGTATTGAAAATAGCTTTTCCAACTCTTATTCGAAGGAGTTTTATGCTGTCTTCTCTGTTAAGGGACTTACTGTACGGGATTCGGGTATATGTTAATTGGTGTTTTCGTAGAAACGTTTGTGAGTTTTTCCAAGATTCAGTTGCATCTTCTATTTGCTGCTGGAGGAATAGTTTACGGAAAAACTGGTAAAAATTGGGGAATTCAACAATTAGGGGGTAGTTAGGAGCAGTTTTTGCCGCTTGATCTGTAGCATCATTTCCTAGGATCCCACAATGTCCAGGAGTCCATCCCAGTATAATGTTCTTGCAATAGTACAAACAACTTCTAATTGATTCTAATGAAGGACATTGATTTGTCTCATTTTTTAGTCCTATGAGAATACTCAGATTATCCGTTAGGATCAAAGATCGACCAGCTTTGTTCTGAGCAATAGATATCCCTTTGTAGATTGCTGTTAATTCTGCAATGTAGCTGTTGGCAGTTTGTGGCAAGAGACCTTGGTGCAAAATTGATGTCTGGGTATGCGCATTTGGTTGATATTCTATGTATAAATATACAATTTCCAAAATTTACGGATCCCTTTGCACTTTGTATTAAAATTTTAACTGTTTCCTTTCAGGACTGAGGCAATGCTGGTTAAGTCACTTTTGTTGCCAATAATTTTGTATGCCTATCCTGTTTCTTGTGACTTAGATAGCTACTCCTAGTACAGTAAGGTTCGCTTATAACCTTGGTCGAAGAGGACGCATTTCTGGCTATGTTTTCGTTGAAATAGAATTACAAGAACATCTCGAATTTAAAACGTTAACTTTTATATTCACTCTTAGTTAAAATGACAAGGGAAAACTTCCTCGGTAAATTATTCCAAACTCCTGTAGTTCGACTAAAAAAAATCTCTGTATTCACCGAAACGTCCGAATTGGTGTCACACGTGAAATTTTTTAAAGGGATGAATGCAGCCTACTACCTCGAGAGAGCTTAAAAAATAAACGATAAAATAAAGAAAGGCATGAAACATTGCGTCGGTGTTCGAGAGGAGCAATTGTTACCGAAACAGTTCTATTTGCTATCATGTGTAGCGATGTTTGAGAACCACCTGCCCAAAGGTGGGAATTATACTAAAGTTTCGGGCGTATAAACGCTTTATAAATTGTAGCCAGATCAGAAGAGGAAACAAAAATGATGGACAATGGTAGCTTTAACGATGGAAGACATCATTGATTTTTCAAAGGATTGACAATGCTGCATAAATTGGAGTTTAATGAACCTATGTTACCGTTGCGGCACTTCCTAAGGTTAAGGACTAAATGGATTAAAAGTAACAGACAGAAGATCATTTATAAAAATGAGAAAAAAAGTCGGTGACAAAACGGAGCCAATTGTCCAAGACAATTTGTATTGAACGGCCCAGAAGATAGCTAATCAAACGAACAAAACTTCATGGATCCCAAAAGCAGGGAATTTCAATAAGAGGGCTTAATGTCAGATTCTATCAAATGCTTTAAAAATATCAAGCGCCATAATATTACTTTCACCATACATAAAATGACTTTTAATATTTCAATGGTAATTGAATTTATAGATGGACGAAATAAATATTAAAAGTCACTTTATGTACCCAAATTGGGCTAGAACGAATATTTATTTCGGTTTAAATAATAATTTAAGTCAAAAGCTTTATTTTTGCATCAACATAATCACTGATTTGAGTTTTTGAACGCCTCAGAATCAAAAATTAAAATTTCCAATGCTGAGTTTCAAGGATAGCATTACAACTGACACCTTAAACGTAAACTTTTCTTTGGGTTTGATACTTTTTACTTTGTTAGTAATAAAAACACGCAACCCTAGAAAAATCATATTAGGGATTATTTCAACACTGGCATCAAGGGGATTATCGAGGAAGCATAGTGACCAGTTAAACTTAAGGAAGAAATTATTTACACCGTTCCATTTGGCTTTCTCATATTTTTCTTTAACTGGATCAGTAGTAGATAAATAGATATGTTGATTTTTTATTTTTTTGTTTATGTTACAAAATATGTTAGCATGGCTTTTGCCATAGGCATGATTGACATGAAAATAAACAATGAATTAATTAATAACAAGTTGTTAAAATAAAAAAAAATATACAAAATTTTGAATTAATTTTCTTCAACACTTTTCACAATACTATCTTCATTAATAATTTTATTGCAATAACTTTAATAAATTTTATAAAACTGGAAAAGTCGATTGATATCGGTCTCACAGTTATCTTCGGATCTTTTTTAAACTGGGCACCTAACGATGAAGTGAATTATATCCTCGATTTCTGAGAGGTTCCAAAGATTGCCGTAAATAGGCAAATAAGGGCGATGAGGCATATAATTTAGCCAGATAAGCCGTCCTCTTATTTTAAATATAACTGATATTATTTGTTTGTAGTTTTCACTGTTCAAATAGTTCCTTTCACACAAGTAGTGATTCAAAATGCAGTAAGTATGTCACGTACCGACGAAGTAGCTAAATTTAAACAATGAACTCTAAGCTGTTCCTTTTTTTAAAAAAAAAAAGATTGTTAATAACATCTTTGTAGTAACTTGCATTACATTCTATACCGCATTAAGTTGCAAGTTCATCTGTTTCTTTAAACCATAAGATTTTTCTTGCTATGATCTTTTTTGCGGTTATTTTTGGAGGTCTATCTTCCGGTAACTCTAAACTTTTCACTACATAAATAATATAGAAGCAGCTGCAGCTTCAGGGTTTTTATATAAAGTGGTGATAAACCTGTTTCTAACTTTTTTATCATATAGTTGGGTGTCGTGCTTGGTAGACTGGAACATTTCTTAATTTATTACATCAGCAGTTTCTCCACTGTTTCATATTGACAGTATCCCCAAGACAGTACTCCAAGAAACTTGTATGATTTCACAACGTGTGTTGGGATACTATAGATAAACTGTTGATTCCATAATTGGCAGTACAAAACAAGGATTTTGGTGAATATACAAATAAAACCACATCATCAGCAAATAGAAGGGGTTTTATCTGAACTACATCAATTTCTATAGCTCCTGGTCCTGGTAGATAATCTGTAAGATCGTTACTGTTGATAGAAAAGAGATAAGGGCTCAGAGTACATCCTTGTATTACTCCCATTGTCGTCTCAAACCAATCTGATTAATTCAGTCCCGCTCTACACAGCAGATTGATTATCCCAATAAATATTAGTAAATATTTTCAGAACTTTTGACTCATTCCTTCATCGTATAACTTATACATTAAAGTTCTTTGATCTAGGTTGTCAAAAGTTGCCTTGAAATCAACGAAAAAGGCGACAAATTTCTTCTTTTTTTTTTTGTTTGGCAAATATCCTTACGATGTTTTGCAGTACAAAGATATTGTCTATGGTAGAATACGCATTTCGAAATCCAACTTGACACTCCTTAATCAATTTCTTATTTTCAATCCAATTTGACAATCGATAATTTAAGAGTTTTTTTTTATGACGAGTTTAGGAAAAATATTCCACGTTAATTTGTTGGATCATCTAAATTGCCTTTTTATGGATGGGTGTTTAGGAAAGCTCAGAATAAAATGCACAATAATTATTCTAATTGAAAATAAAACTTTATTTGGATATCAAAAATGGACTGTATAATGTAATGGATGCTCCGCTGGTACAACGGAGAAGACTGAACTGAGCCTTGCTCGGCTGGCACGTCTGCTCGTTGACGGTTTAATATAACAAAAAACAAATTCCATTCTGTGGCTCTTTATATACCACCAGAAGAACAACGCTTCAGACTCCAGTATTTTTCCACTGCTGCAGCTGTCAAGCAACTCTGTTGCCGGTAGCAACTCCCGCTATTCCAGGCACAATGAAAAGGAGTGTGGCCTCGATCGATGATGACAAGCGATTATCTTTAAATTTAGTTTGTGTGATTTTTTTTGCCATTCCCCAGAGGGGAAATTTATATAAAATTTTTAGGCCTAAAAATAACAGTACCTGTCATATGACCCTTTAGGAAAAGCTTATTTTTCTCGAAAACGGCTCCAAGGATTTTGATGAACATTTTTAAGAATTTTTTTGTTGGTACTAACTATCATTTGATTTGGCTTTCTCGGTAACGGCTCTTTGGATTTATGTCAAATTCAATATTTGTGAGGATTTTCAATAACTTTTTTTTTATTTTATTTTTTTGAAAAACTAATAAAAAAATATTTTAAATTTTATAATCACATGTTTATTAATTAACCCCGAAGAACTGCATACCAACATTTAAAAAAACTAAAAATAAAAAACAGGATTTTTTCAAAATCCGTCCTACAGTTTTGGAAATGCTTTCTTCATATTTTTTTAATTAAACAAGACGTACTCCATTTTAACTAAAAGCCGTTAAGTGTTGTGGTTTTGAAACTTTTCTTAAGTTCAGATAGCGTTATTTTTCTATTAACGTATTAACGCTACTTATTTTTTAAAATTTTAGTCACATATTTTTATGTTATTTTATTATAAATTCTTTGGAAATACTGATCATCAATTTTTCGAAAAAAAAACTTTGTCCATCCGAAGGATTTCCTCCTTGCTCTTTCACACTGCATCAAACCATGTTGTTATATTTGTTCAATTTCTTATTTCCCTGTCTGTACGATGGATATGATTATTTTATAAAATTTTCAATATCGCTTATATTGTATTCTAGATCCATCAACAATTTATGTTCCAAATTGAGTCTGTACTCAGTTGCATTGGCGTCTTTCCACTGTAGTTTCGTAGGTAGTTGAATGGTTCTTGCATTTTGGTTTTCGATTAAAGCAATAACAATCTTCGCAACATTGGACATATGATCTGAATATTATTCAGATAAAACTTCAAAATCATCAACCGCAGACATCCAATTACCACGTATTAAACAGTAGTCTACCACTGAGCAGCCTTGCTGACCCTCGAAAGTTTATTTTTCGCTTGCATCTGATTTACTTGTGCTTTTCAGAAAATGAAATCCAAATCAATTACATAATTCCAATAGTTTTGTTCCCTTTGCATTTTTAGTTTCAATTTCCGAATTTCTCATTTTAACAAAAATATAAAATAATTTTTTTTTACAAGGCACAGACAATTGAAATATTCTCTGCTCGTCATTACAAGGGCCACTACTTCTAAACGAATAATAAATTAAATCTAGTTTGCAAAGGGTAGTTAGTAGTTAGTTCCAATTTATTTATTTTCAACCAACAAGGTGTAGTTCACTATAAATGACATTTCTCTCTTCTGTAAGGCCTTATTAAAAACTAGCTTACCCACGCGGACTTGCTCGGGTATATCATACATTTTCGAAAAAACGACCCCGAAAATACAAAATACAAAATAAGTGATCTTCTTGCGAAACTTTCGCAGCAGCGGCGCCAACGGGTGATTAAAATAGCTTTAGTTACACCTCACAACATCAGCTATCTGCATGTGAAGGTCCCGTCAAAATCGGGGCATAAATAAGAATTTTCAAAAAAAAAAACCATTCAAGCTAGGGGTAATTAAAATACTCTTACTTACTCCTTACAATATCAGCTTTCTGCCTGTAAAAATCCCGTCAAAATCGGTTCACAAATAAGATTTTTCCAAAAACAAAACGATCCCAGCGCCACCTAGTGGGTAATTTAAATAGCCCAAGTTACTCCCTAGAATATTAGCAATCTTCCAGTGAAAGTCCCCCATTAAAATTGGTGCAGCCTTACCATAGATTTCCCGGAACAAACAGACAGAAAGACAGACAGACAGACAAAAATAAATACTGTTGTATATATCTTGCAAAAAGCTGTTATTTTGATATCAAAAACAGACACTTCATTTTTATTTATGAGTATAGATTATCAAACTATTTTTCTTTTTGTTTGATTTCTAAGTTACTCCTTCAGTACAAAAATAAGGACAATTTTCTTGCTTTGAACACCTTAATATAAGACATGCATTGATTTTGGTAAACATTTCTACTGTCAACACAATAGTTCTTCTAATTATCCTCTTCTCAGCTTTCACCCTCTTCTGGAATCTACCACAAAACGTGGCAATTAAGCGACCGTGTTTTAGGATTTTCAATTCAAATCATTTAAGATTCTTTCATTAAACGGAAAGGTCAAGATTAAAAACATCCTTTTTGTACTCATTTCAGTAAAAGGATGCGGACGAAAGGATTCATGAAACGCAATTGACCTTGGTAGTCGTTTTGTAATTATTATTTTTCCTTGCGGCAGCTTTGAAGACCTAAATTGTTATGTAAAATGGTCACCAGACCCAAAAAGTGAAAAATAAAATCTGAAAGAGTAAAGAAGCATCTAAGGTGACGCCAAGGATGAAAATAATAATTGGAAATGGCAAGCTTCTCAGGTTTTTTTTTTGTATTAAGTTTAAGATTCCCGCAAAATGTCAACAATAACCGCAAGAGTTGGTTCAGTTTCAGGAAGTACGCTTGACAAAAAGCGTTTAATGATGAAACTTTTGTTGGGTGTTTATTTTGAAATTTGATGAGTTTATTATTTTGTTGTTTGTGTGGGTTTTTTGTCGTAAAAAAGAGTTTTGTTTGTATGTTTGGGTTGAGACCTTTTTTCCAGGAAATTTCTTGAATTTTAAATAGAAGTTTTAATTGTTTAGTAGAAATTAGTTTGTTGAGCCACAAGTTTGATGTCAATTCGATTAATAATAATAGAAAATACATACGAAGCAAAATATTTTCACTCAAAAAAAACGCTGATCCATAAGAAAAATCGCATAATAAAGGCGATTAAGCATTTTTTGACAGACATTGAAATTCTTAAATATGATGGATGGTGATGCGTGTGGTATGTTTTCGACAAAAAAGACGAGTTTGTGGCATCAGTTTGTTGCTACAAAATAAGGATTTACGTGGTTTATATAGATAATTACCTTCTTTAACCTAGGGCTCTGTCGTAAAAGATCTTATCCTTAATATCATATTCATTCCTGAAGAATCTGTCTCTTTTGTATGATGGTTGCGAGAAAAATTTCGTTGACAGTTTTGAAAAATTGATGATAATCCTTGCTTCAGCTGTCACAAATCATTTTATTCTGTAAGGTTAATGGGCGGCAATGGTGGTTGTTTTGAACAATGTAAATACTGATTTTACAGAAAAAAAAAATGGTTTGGAGATTTTTATAAAGTTGTTTTAAAAAAAAACTTATGTTCAAGGGTGATATTAAAAATAGATTTTGAAAAAGTGGAAATGTGGTCATATCTTTTCAATCCAAAAATATAGCGTGCGATACTTTTATATGCCACATTGAGTTTCCGCTTGTGCTCACAGTCACAGTTGTTAAATAGCTCACACCCAAACATAATTATTGGTATAATTAGTGTTTTAGCTAAAACTAATCTGGCTTTTAAAGGTGTTACCGACTGTGTTGCACGAAGTGTGCGAAGACCTGCGTAAACCCTACCCAGAGTTAACCTGATTTGGTTATTCCATGTAAGAGTTTTGTTTAAGGTTATACCTAGATTTCTGGCGGAATGAACAAAATCGATAGGACTGTTATTAAGATAAATATACGGAAAATATGAAGTATCTACCGGTTTTCGTGAAACAACCAAACATTTTGACTTGGATGGGTATAAATGAAGACCGTTCACGCGAGACCATTGAAGAATCCTGTCGAGATCTTCATTTACTTCACAGGCAGCGTTTTCCACTAGACCCAAAAGAAAACTTTTACGCATCATCATCTGCGTACATATCAACCGAAGAACTAAATAAAAACTTAGGCAAGTCATTAATGTACATAGTAAAAAATATTGGGCCAAGAATCGAGGCTTGTGGAACACCTGAAGATAGTGGAAGAAAGTCTGATATGGAATTATTAGAATCTTCTGCTTGAGATCTACAATTTAAGTAAGAAGATATGAGTTTTGTGGACGATGAAGAAAAATTGAATTGGCTTTGAAGTTTGCTGCCGAAAACCCGATTGATTGTCACATAATAGATTATTATTTTGAAGAAATCTTTGTATCTGAGAACTCATAGTTCTTTCAAGGACTTTAAATAAAAACGGTAGAATGAGTTGAGTTGGAAAGGAAACAAATAACCTATTCAACTCATTACAGTCAATATTATCCATATTCCTTTTGATTTGTTTGCCTAAACCAATTTCCTTTAAATTTTTCCTTGGCCTGTGCAGGACCAAGGCGTGGGGCATAAAAGCGTATTTTAACATCGCGTAATTCACGAGTTACCCTATTTCTGAGAGTACGGTACGCACTGTAAAGTACGTCTAATCGAAATCTTTTCCATCGATTGTATGCCTTGTCACGTTGCTTTGGTTTTTGACAACTTAGTTATTAGAGGAACATGAGTATTGAAAAGACTTAGAATTTTGTCTTCAAAGAAGCCTACTTGGTCATCAACATACGGCATTCCATATATCCTATACCAATTTACTGCATCAATATCTTCTTTTAGTTGATCTATATTAATGTTCTTAAAGTCACGGAACGTAATTTTCTGTTCAATGTTAACAGTACCACACTGGTATGTTAAGGGAATCATGTCGTGATGGGAGAAACAAGGAACTGAAAGTTGATTGAAGTGTAGAACTTTTTATGGATGAATCACGTAAAAAATATCAATAAGTGTACTACTATCCTTATTAAAATGAGTAGGAAAGGATTTATTCATACTATTTACAAAGGATGAATCTTCAAGAATATTGCTGTTGAAATCTCCACACATTATAACGAAAGTAAACGTACGTTAACTCATCTAAAATAGCAATCAACGGTGAAATTTGAATTGAAGAATTGGGTCGATATACAGAACCCAATAATATTTTATTGAATTTACAAGATATTTTTATAAAAACATATTGCATTTCACTACAATGAGGGGCCTTCTTTACAAGCTGACAATCGAAACTTTCACGAACATAGATAGCTACACCTCCACCAACACGATTGATTCTGTCAGATCTAAAAAGTTTATAACCACTTAAATTATAAATACTGTCATCAACATCACTTTAAAACCAAGATTCCGAAACACATATCACATCAACTTTAGAACTAGCAAACAAGTATCTGAATTCATCCATTTTTCTTCTTGATCTCAAACTTTGTGTATTAAGATGGCAAACTAGCAAACCAGTATGTTGATTGCATATAACATTAATCATTATCCGCGTATTATCCCTACTGATAAGCTCTACAGAATCCCTAATATGCTGCTCATTAGGATCCTTCATTAACGTCGATGACATAAATAAGAGGTGCCTAATAAGCAGCACCAAGTATTGCATAACCTGCTCCAGAAATAGAGCAAACTAAGACACAAAAAGGACAAAGATTAGATATTAGAAAAAGTGAAAAAGAAGATAGAGACATGAAAAAGAAAAGTTTACATTCTATTTTATGTTTTAATTCAAAATAAAAGAAAAATAAAAATACAAAAAAGGTAAAATAATATAAGAAAAAATTATTATTAAAAGCTTGCAAATAATAAAAAAAAAAAACAATATTTACATGGTTAGAGGTTCTTCTCTCTATCTGAAGCTAACCATATGGGGTATAAGTAAACCACTGCTATATATGCTTTTTACGACATGCTTAATATTAGAAAGTTTGTTGTCAAGAGTGGCAATGTGACTTCTACCACAATGTTTGATATTAAAAACGGAGCGGTGAACTCGCCAATTCTCTTTAATATTTACACTAGCAATCTCAGTGGGAGTCTACCTCATGCAATGGCGTATGCCGACGATTTAATTGCGTACATAACAGGTCCAAAAGTTGAAGTCATCAGAATTCTTTTGCAACGTGATATCGATAAAATTCAATAATACTGTAACGATTAGAATCTTTATCTTTATTTAAATCGACATGTAGTGGCTGCTCTGGCCAGGGCTAGGGAAGCATTTGCCCTGACAAGACGGGTTTTTTATAGCAGCCGCCTTAATAGCAGGGTGAAAGTGATTTGCTACATGGCCCTCATTAGGCCGATAATTGCCTATGGAAGGATGCCCGGTGTGGTTAAACGTGACACCATCTCTTATGAAAAAGATTAGGGTGTTTGAGAGACAGTATCTTCGTATTTGTCTCGGCCTTTACAAAACACCAGAGTTGGAGTGGAAACACTACTATTCCAACGAGGTTATATACAACGAGCCCAATACAAACAGGATAGATAACTGTTTATAATTAAGGTCATTCGCGGACACATTGCAAGGGTGATGTCCTCAACTAATGGACACATTTTCGGGGCCTACTACCTCCAAGATGAATCTTCCGAAAGTACACGTTCGAGTGGTTTTAATCTGCCCGAGGGTTTCCTATACCTTGATAGTCGAAGGCTAATTCAGGATAGGCTGTATGTATCATCATTGGCTGGAGTAGAAAGAAAAGCTTTAAAAACATGGATTATCTATATGTATGTACATTATGTATATGTATGTACTATATGTACATATATCAGTATAAAAACGAATTGTTTAAATTATACAAATGTACAAATTTATAACTCTCTATGCTCAAGACAAACATAATTACAAACTTACTTAACGCACTATTTCACAATCCATAGATTCATAATATCCTAAGAAACCAAAAGTATAACAAAACTTTTGTACAAGAAAACCCTAACCTAACTAAACATCTTAAAATACAGTTCGTTTTGGAATATTATTTCAGTTACATAGGAATCAGAAAACCATTTCCAAAAAAAAAAAAATGCCCATTCGAATGGTTTTTGCTTGTTTTGTGGGTCAATTCCTTCGTTCTTTGTTTGCAGAATTTTTGCCATATGTACCTTTAAAATCTTCAACCCATCAGAGCATCCATTGAAAAGGATTCTTAACTCTTCGAATTTCGTTTTTTTCCTTGTGACATAAAAGAGGTAATGGACCTTGAAAAAAGAAAAAGTAACCATTTAGGATGTCGAGATTTAATTTAATTGGGTAGAAAATTTAATGTATTTTAATGGAATTCGAATTATATTTTTTCCGAACTCCTACAGTAGCAAGAGTTCTCAAAGATATCAAATTCGCTGGCCGGGATAGAATATCATTTTTTTATAAAGTTGTTCTTCAACGCGATTTGTCACTGCGTAAGATTTTGTAACGCTCTTTCTTTTTGGAATCTCTGCTAAGGTCACAAAAACGCTGATTAAACGTTAGCTTAAGAAATAACTCGAAAATCGAAATCCCCTTTCTGACCATCAATACGGATTTCGCAGCAATCGTTCCACTGCTGATCTGATGGCATTACCCGGCGAAGCTTTGCCTTGTCTTTTTGGTTATAACTTCGCATTTCTCTTAACTGAAAGGAACAGTATTTTATTCTCTCATTGTTTCTCTCTTTCACGCTAGGGAAACAAATTTAAGCACTTTTTAGTATCTTTAGTCAACTTGAAAATACAAAGGAACTATTTTTATATTTATTTGAAATTTTCGTCTTGAGTTTCAATAGCCTCCTTCTTCGTGTTCTACGTTATGCATTTCTACAGTTAATATGTAATCATTAAAAATTTTGACATTTATTGTCTGATGCGGAATTTCCAAAGAAATTTACAAACGATTGAATCAATGATTAGGAACAAGCAAACGAAATTTAAGCAATATATCAAATTGCAGCGAAATGATTCTCAGAGCGTATGTGGGACAAACAGTCAAACCAAATTGAATTGATATGGCAAAAGAGCAACTGTCAAAGAAAAAAAGAAAAGAAAGAAAAGCCATCCAAGCCTTAGCAGAAAACGAAAATAAAAATGAATTTCTGTTAAAGTTTAAAATTTACAATTAAAAAGTGAATGAGAAAAAGAATCGATAAAATACCCATGAAAATTATTAAGACAAAAATAAGAATATAAAGAATTAAGATATAAAAAAACAAAACTGAAATTAAGAATAACGAAAAGTTGGCAAGCGTGTTCGTGGCTTGAGTGTATTCCCCTTTGAAAAAGAACGGTGTAATACTGACCGTTGCGTCGCGCCGCCTTGTAAAAGAAAACAAACAAAAGCTTGTCAAAGTTTACAAGAATCAAACCGTATATGCTTATGAGATTTTAGGTTTTTATTTTCGCGGACGATATTCATATTAAATAAAGTTTTGTATTTTTGGAACTTACCGCGTTATAAGACATGAAACATTGCGTCGGTGTTCGAGAGGGGCAAGTGTTTCAGCAGCAGTTCTATTTCCTATCAATCTTAATACTCTATTTTGTATTCTATCAAGCAAGTGAAGCGATGTTTGTGAAGCACCTGCCCAGAGGTGGGAGTTATACTCGAGTTTAGGGCGTATAAACGCTTTATAAACTGTAGCCAGATCAGATGGGGAAAAATACTTCTTACACCGATACAGAAAACCTAAGCACTTAGCAGCATTCTTAGCGATTTCAAATATATGGTCGTTCCAACGGAGGTCGTCGTTGACACACATACCTAGTACTGAGAGCTTTTCGGTTTCTTCGATGTAAGTGCCATTCATGGACAATGGCATTGGGGGTATGTTAAGCTTTAACGACAGAAGACAGCATTGAGTTTTCGAAGCACACGATTCCTATTACCCCATTTGACAATGCTGTATAAATCGGAGTTTAATGAGCTTGACATACGGTACCGTTGCAATTGTACGTCCGAAGGCGAAGGATGTGAATTATCGAACGAATATGAAAAGCTGAGGGTAGAGTCGTCAGCAAAACAGTTAAGTGGATTAGAAGTTACAGACAGAAGATCATTTATAAAAATGAGGAAAAGAGTCGGAGACAGAACAGAGCCCTGGGGCACACCAGCATTTATTTTGTGCGAATCAGACTTGAATCCGTCCAATACAACTTGTATTGTATGCTGTGTATCATCGATCCCAAAAGCACGCATTTTCGATAAAAGAGCTTCATGCCAAAATCTGTCAAATGCCTTGGAGATATCAAGAGCAATTATCTTACTTTCACCAAAGCGATGTAAAGATTTGTTCCACTGTTCGGTGAGATATGCCATCAGATCACCAGTGGAACGGTTGCTGCGGAAGCCATACTGACGGTCATGGAGAAGCTTACGATCTTCGAGATATTCCTTAAGCTGACGGTTAATCATTGTTTCCATGACCTTAGAAAGAAGGGATGCCAGTGCTTTGGGTCAGTAGGAGGAGGGGGAGCATAGGTCACTTTTCTTAGGGACAGGCTGGACAAATGCTGTTTTCCATCTTCTAGGAAAGATTCCAGAAGAGTAGGAGCTATGGAAAAGCTTACGCAGTGGCTTTGCCAGTGTGGAAGAACACCTCTTCAGAATCTTTGAGAACTCTTGCTACTGTACGAGTGCGGAAAAAAATCTGTCCCATGGAAAAATTTACATTCTCAAGTACAGGAGGGGCAACGTTGCTTTGAGGCAGCGTGAAGCAAGTTTGCCTTCTCTGAAGAGTAAGCAATTGGTTTGTTATTGTCGATGAGCGTTGGAACCGAATATGTCGAGGAGTTTTTTATATTTTTTTACAAATGACCAAACATTTTTACTGCGTTTGGGACATTGCAGAATTTTTTGCCGTAATTTTTGGTCATGGAAAAATTTGGTTCTTTCCGATTTTCCTCTGTAGGGTTGGCTTTGTAAGAACGGAAACTTACTTCTTTGAGCCCGATAGCTTCTTTACACTCAGAATTAAACCAAGACTTTTCTTTAGGTTTGATGCTTTTTACTCTGTTAGGAATAAATGCACGCATCCCTAGAAGAATCACATTTGTGATAATTTCAGCACTGGCATAAATGTCACTATCGAAGAAGCATATTGACCAGTTAAAGTTTCGGAAAAAAAATATTCAGGCCGTCCCAGTTGGCTTTCTCGTATTGCCAAACGGTCCTGGTGGGAAGTTTTTCTTTAACTGGATGGGTGGAGGATGAGAAATTAGCTGAAAGGACACAATGGTCTGAAGTGCCAAATGGAGAAATTAAACTAATAGTATATTTATCGGGTGAGAAGTAAGAAACAAGTCAAGAGTATGGGCGGCTTGCCCAGCAACATCCGGTATACGCGTTGGCACATCGATCAGTTGGGTAAGGTGATGTAACCCGGCAAAGAACTCGACATACCTTCCTTCGGGTGTTGTCTGTCCAGAATAGCGGAGCCAATTGGAATTGTGTACATTGAAATCGCCCGCAATAACGATTTCAGTGCGAGGACAAAGGGAAACAATTTTCGAGATAGAATCAGACAGCGCATCAAACTCGTTACAAGTGGAATTGCTGTCGAGATTTGGACTCTTGTAAATAAAACAATAATGAATGACATGCTTGCGGACATTGAATTTGAGCCACAAGAAGTTAAAGTCCGTGTTGGAACATTGCCCATATTGGGGAAGGCTCTGGCAAGCAATATCATTCCTAATGAGTAATGAGTAATGGCACCAAGCTATACCCATGTAGAGCAAATTCTGATAAATCAGTATTTACTCCAACCTGAGTTTCACTTAATGCCAAAACTGCTGGCCTGTATTGAACAGTGTAGACGTACACGTGAAAGAAATTCTTTCTTAAACCACGAACATTAGAATACACGACACAAAAATCACTTACCATTTAAAAATACTTACATACAAAAACACAACTCTGATTAAGTCGAACTGCGCAGTGAAAATCCAAATTAACTTCTGTAATAATCAAACTGTCTTAGGTGTTATGCCCATAAGACAGCCTGTTTACAAAAAATCAATCTAAACATTCAGCACAATAGGACAAATTCAGATGCCCTTATCTATGTACCGCAAGCATTGTATGGTCATACGATGCCTACAGTAGATAAGAAAGAAGCAGCTAAGCACAAAAGTCTTGGTACAGATAAGAGGATAATTTGCTATGCGAATGCGCTTTATATTTTGTTCTTCCTCAGCGCGAGTGGGCATCTTTATCATTCATCCTACGACGCGAGTGAATATTATTATTTTCTTTACAGCACACGCGTGGGGTTTTTTTTTTCCAATTTCTCTAACGAGTGTGTATTATTATTTTTTTAAAACACTCGCGATAACAACGCGGAATAATTATTTTTTTTGACTTTTGTTTAATTATTTGTGCGCGCACCTCGACGTCCGGCCTCTACGAGCTTAAGATCGACACATTAATCAAAATAGTCTTAGTTATTTCTTACCAGCTATCTGCTTTTGAAACGAACCCAGTGACACCAATGGGTGATTAAAATAGCTTTAGTTACAACTTACATCATCTATTTGCCTGTGAAAGTCCGGTCAAAATTGGTGCATAAATTATAATTTTCCAAGAAAAAAACACCCATTGCCACCTAGTAGCTAATTCAAATAGCCTAAGTTACTCTCTAGAACATCTACAATCTGCCAGTGAAAGTTACGTCAAAATGCAGCCGTTCCCGAGATTACTCGGAACAAACAGACAGAAAGACAGACAGACAGACAAAAGTTTTAAAAAGTGTGTTTTTGTTATGAGTACTGTGTATACTTTCGTATGCATCTTGTTAAAAGCTGCTATTGATATTAAAAACAGACACTTCATTTTTGTTTATGTGTATAGATGAATAATATATACAATTTGACTTAAAATAACTTATTACTATAAATAAATTGATTATAATAATTTTTGCTTGTTTGCACAAAGGGGCCTAACGCTATATAGAGTACATACAAACTATATTAAAAGTCGGTTGACTTAAATCTAATCCGAAGCGGTTGTCCAGTAGGGGTGTTTCTGTGGATCGGGGGTTGAGTTGGCGTCAGCGTTGAAGGAAACTTCTTAATCGTTGTCATTGATTGTTTCTAGGATATCCATTGGCTCTAAGATACCTTGGTTCGGTATGTCGCTCCATGGTGATCATCCTTGTCATAAGTGGGTTAGGCTGGTTGGCGGTTTTTCGCAGTCCGTTGGTTTGGGTTGATCGGGTATCATTAATTTTAAAAGGAAAGATCCACATTTAGCGGACTGGTATTCAAAGTTCACTGTGTTCAATTCTCTAGGGTGGATTCTTTTCAGTCGTTTCCTCAGCATTTATCTGTTAGAATATAAATTCTGCACATACTCCGGGAGGTGCTGATACCTATCCTTAGAAGTCTTGGGTACTTTTTGAACCTCAAGCGCATGGGAAATGGCTGACTCGAGGCAGTCGATGGCATTATCAATTTCATCATTGCGTTGATTTCTGTTAGATGGAGAAAAGGTAAGGGTTTTAAGCTTTTCAATATCCAGTCTTCTGTAATTAATTTAATTCTCTTCTGGTACTCTCACTAGTAGAATAGTTTGGTTTAAGTTTATTGAAAGTTGAATTTCTTCATGATGCGAGTCACTGGGTACAATTGAGCGGGTATAGTTGCTAATTTCTGGAAGTATATACAAAAATTAGTGGTTAAAAAAGGAAATCTAATGTCGAAGGCGTTCTGGGAAAAGTTGGTTTTGGTTGCGATACAACCAAATAATGGTCATCACTATTAAGGTTTCTCCAGTTAAATATTGCTTTTTCTTCGTTGCTGATGCAGAACCCGAGTCATTGAAAATGCCTTGCGTTGAAATCGCCGCCGATGAGTCCGTAGGTGAAAAGTACGCTGACGATTGTTAGTGACTCTCCATTTCCTAAATTAATTCTAATAGCCGTTGCTTCAGTAGTTAGTAGTGTAGAAGATCTTGTTCTTAACAAAGATGGCTGATTCTCTTCTGCTCTCTATCTTATGCTATCGGAAGGTCTTATATCCGATAACAACAATGCTATTTTTCCTTGTAACGTTAGTTTCGCTTATAAGGGCAATGTCCCGGTTGTTTTTCTTCATCAGTTCACCCTTGAGCCCAATTTCGGACGTACCGTGAAATATAGGGATTCTTTTTTTAGCCGAACAACACGAATTTGGAATAGTTTACCCGGCGGGATTTTCCCTTGCCATTTTGATCTGCTAACATTCAAAACCAATGTTAATCGGCACCTCCTATCTCTCCCCTCCCTATCTTCGTAATGCCCTTGCAGTGTGTTCTACATTAAAAGGGAAACACATAATCCCTTGTGCACGCGTTAATTATACAAAAAAAAAAGTGTATGGCATCCCTTGGAGATGGATGCCTTCTTTTTGGCAGTTGGCGGACCAAGGTGAAGATATGCATTTTCATACCTTTACTTGTAAAATAAAACTGACGTAACTGAATGTGTATTATAACAAATAAAAACAAATTATAAGGTCACGTTGTGCGGGGAAATTAGTAATAGTTGCCAAGATCATTTAAACATAATAATTGTTTTAATGTTTTAAGTATGTGTTTGTTTACGAAACGAAATGAAAATAGGAATACATAAATTAATAAGGTATTTAGGTAATTGAGTGTTACAAAATATATTTGATTGTTTGATTATTAACACAAATTTTGTTAAGTATATGTAAATGTATAGTAGATACTTATAATCCCAACTTTAAAATAGGTATAAGGATTTAAGATAATTAAATCACATTTTTCATTCATGTTACGTATTCTCCAGGTCTTTTGTCGGCACTCTTTGAGGCTTTAGTATCATTTTAATTTTGTGGAAGATTCAGATTCAGAAAAGATTGCCTTAACTTGCAAAAGTAGTTTCAATATAAATCTATACTACCGACGTTATCCTTGACCCTTTTTTGTAAAAATTATATTATATCTACCCTTTGCTATTTAATGCTCTTTTCTCGTATCAACCTCTCTCAGACTTTCAATTCCTGCGATAATGCCAAGACATTGATTTGAGGATTATTTTCACTTTGAGCAATCATCCATACCTAGAACCTTCATAACTACACACAGCAATTTTAAATAAAAGATTTAATATCGAATATTTAAATTTTACTTTCCGACAGAATTCCCCAAAATTTAACTTGTAAGGAAATATAATAATATTCTTACATCCTTAAGAAGCCAAACAAAAAAAGGTTACAAGAAGCTTTATTTTTGGCTCCCTCTTTCCTTTGTTTGCCCAATGAAATATGCCTTAGAAACTTGAAATTGTATTATTGAAAAGGCTTTACATCAAATCAATATTTATGGGTATTGGTTTTCACTTTGAGCAAAGGTTATAACTTGGTATTCAGTTGCAGATAAGGGATAGCAATGAATTCATTGTTTTGTCTTGACCCATATACATTCTGGGTAAGTGAATAAAATATATAATTTAAGGATTTTCGTAAGTCGGTATTATATTTTTGTATTTTGGATAATGTCCTTTTTGGATTTGATATTGAATAATAAAAATGTTTAAAATGTACGAACCCATATAGTTTGTATAGGTTAAGAACAAACTCTTAAGATTAGCAAATTTGGAATTTGTGTTTATTAGGAAAAAATAAAATAAAAAACAAACATTACATTGTAAGAATTCTTTGTAACAACACTGGCTGCATATTTAGATAATTTCGCATACATATAATGTACATAATTATATCATGTTACTTTGAAACTGCTTAGTTAACAGTTAAAACTAAAAGTATCAGGCGACAATTTACTTGTGCTCTCAATTGTAATATTCCTGTTATATAAGTAAAATCATGTATATGCACACAAGTACATAAGTACATTCGTAAATATGTAATGTTATTTGCTAAGCTATCTGCTGTCAGGTATGAGCCGTTCGAGTCATTCTTGTTCGTTCAGTTGTCGAGTAAACTTTAAATAAAGTATTTTAAAAACTTAAAAACTTAAACTTGTGCAGTTTTCATTGCTATTTGTGTTCCTTTGTGGCCGTCCTTGCAGATCAGAAGTGTGATCGAGAAACCTGTCCAATAAACTGTGTTTTGTCATTTAATCGTACCTTAATATAAATTCTTTGTTCATTTGTGAATAAGATGGACAGTGCCATCAGAGTAAGAGTGAATTTTATTTTGGACAAGGCAACTATGAACCAGCTAAAAGAAAAGCTTGGTGCTCTGAAATTAATGACAACTGGAACGGAACAGACTCTGTCACTTCGCCTTCAACAAGCATGGGCAAATCTATCACCTGTTGACCAGCACGTTCCTCCTGTAATTGAAGACGATCAATCATCACCAACTACGAGAGCGGAAGAAAACGAGGTTCCTTATGAAGAAAATGATCTGGGCCAATAAATAGATCATCTGCGCCTGCAGATCCTTAAGAAGCAAGAAATTGCAAGATTAAAAAAGCAACTATCTGATCTCGCTTCCACAGAAGAATCATCAAAATCTCAAGTCCCCCTTTTTCATTTCAAGGACATTGAAGAATCAATTCACCATTTTAGTGGCGACGACAATTATTCCATCGAAAAGTGGCTTAATCAATTTGAAGAGTGTGCCGAGGTTATTAAATGGGACTGCAGAATGCGTTTTATTTATGGCAAACGTCTCATCAGTGGCACAGCAAGGCTTTTCATAAGAACAACTACCATACAAAATTGGGAAGATTTTAAATTTGCGCTGTTGGAAGAATTCTCCAACAAAGTAACACGTGCCGACATACACAACCAACTTCGAAGCCGAAGGAAAAAAGATGATGAATCCTTTCAACAATACAAATTGCATCAGTTGCAGAAATAGAGGAGGCAGATCTGCTGCAATATATTATTGACGGTATTCCAGATGTGCAGACAATCAAAATGATTCTGTATGGAGCAAATGACATGCAAGAGCTTAAGGTTTTTATGAAGAAATATGAAAAAATTAAAGCTTTTATACCATCGTTTAACAACACGTCCTCTCAAACAAGAACTCGTCCACCAACAGAGCATAAACCACCTTTGCCCGACAAAAATGTCAGGTGTTTCAATTGGAACGCGAATGGTCATTAAACCACCAGTTGCCCAAAACCACGACGACCGAAAGGACCATGCTTTCAATGTGGAAGCCATGAACATCGCGCAGCGGACTGACAAACAAAACAAGCAACATCAGTATGTACACTACAACCTCTAAACTCCAATCAACAAGATAATGACGAACAGGTGGATTCGAGCCAGGTCATTTGCATTCCTAATAATAACTTTGAACATCACATTAGGTATTGTTTCAAGCAAAATGAAAACCCAGCAACAAATTATTCTACATCTCTGCTCACTCTTTTGAACTCTGGAAGCCCCATCAGCTTTATTCAAGAGTGTTTTGTGCCAACTTTCTTGTCAGAGCCCGTGCAAACAGACGACTACAGATTCACTGGTATAAACAAAAGCCCGCTTAAGTTGTTAGGTAGCGTATATTCACAAATTTATTTTCAAAATAACTCAATTAGATTACATTTATTTATCGTAAGTAATAATAGCATGAAATATCCGGTTGTTTTAGGTAGGGACTTTTTAAAAATAAATAACATAAAATTGACAAAACCTTGTTGAGTGGTTGATGTAAATGTTGTAAGACAGCAGGTGCAAATCGGTAATGAGAATGACATTTTAAATGATTACAATGAAAATTTCGAAAATCAAATTTTAAACATTAATATCTTTAATGATGACAGTTATCATAATTATTGTCCAATAGAAAAAATAAATATTAATGAAAAATTATCATATTGTTCTAAAAGAAGCCTAATCAGAAGCCTTTTCCAAGAAGCCGATTAAATCGGGGCCAAATTTATCAACCGAAGTAACCATGGAAATAAGATTGAATAAAGACGAACCTTTCTTTAGTACACCGCGCCCGGCTTCCATATGCTCACAAAATTGAGTTGAAAAAAATCCTTGACGATTTGGTTCAACGTAACGTCATTCGTGAAAGCAACTTACCGTATTCTTCTCCTATTGTGCTCATCCGGAAAAAGAACAATGAATTTCGCCTGTGTATAGATTATCGCGTCCTAAATAAGCACACGCTAAAAAACAACTATCCGCTGAACTTAATAGAAGATCTTATCGATAGGTTGGAAAACAAAAGATACTTAACTATCTTAGATCTGCGAAGCGGTTTTTCCCACGTCGACGTAGCTGAAAATAGTATACAATTTACATCTTTCGTCACACCATTCGCGGCCAATATGAGTTCTTGAAAATGCCGTTTGGGCTCAAAAACGCCCCAGCGGTTTTCCAAAAAATCATACATGGTGTTTTGAAAAAATATATAAAAAATATATAAATTATAGATGAAGAAATTGTGCATACATATATGGACGACTTGCTTGTAGCAAGCGAAACTTTAGAACAACACCTTAACTATCTTGAAAGAGTGTTGCAACTAATTTCCCATTACCAACTCGAAATCCGGCTAGATAAATGTAAATTTGCTTTTGGGGAAATATCATTTTTAGGTTATACGATTAGCTCCAATGGTATTCGTCCCAATTCTGAAAACTTACGTGCGGTTGTCGAATTTCCTGTGCCCCAAAACGTCAAGCATGTTCAAAGTTTTATCGGACTTTGCTCATACTTCAGAAAATTCATTTTGAATTTTTCTTTAATAGCAAAACCGTTATATGATCTCTTGCGAAAGGATTCTGTTTTTGTTTTTGGGGTTGATCAGCTTAAATGCTTTGAAATATTAAAAACGGAGTTACTAGATGCACCCATATTAGCAATTTATAGCCCTCACAATGAGGCGGAATTGCAATGCGACGCCAGCAGTGTTGGGTTCGGTTCCATACTTCTTCAACGTCAAAAGGATGGGCATTTTCATCCTTGCTCATATTTTTCGAAACGAGCTGCTGATACTGAATCAAGATACCACAGCTTTGAGCTGGAAACTCTTTCAATTATCTATGGGCTGAGGAGGTATAGAATCTATCTATCTGGAATTCAGTTCAAAATTGTAACTGACTGCCAATCTCTGGCTCAAACCTTGAACAAGCAATTTTTGAACCCAAGAATTTCTCGTTGGCCATTAGAGTTGCAAAGACTTCGACTATTCAGTCCAGCATAGATCTGCAACGCGCATGTCACATGTAGACGCAATAAGTAGGTGCACATATGTCATGATAATAGAAGAAGGTTCGTTTGAATTTGCGCTGGCGGCAACCCAAAAACAAGATTTAAAAATTTCTAAAATTACATCTGATTTAGAAACTAAAGAAAATAACTTGTACGAAATAGTTAACGGTTTGCTTTATAGAAAGCTTAATGGGAACCTAAGATTTTATGTTCCTGCTCAAATGGAGCAACAGGTTATTCAGAAGCATCATGACTCCCTCTGCCACCTTGGAGTAGACAAGTGCTATGAGTACCTAAATAAAACCTACTGGTTTCCAGAAATGAAACAAAACATCAAAACTTATATTTCAAAGATTTTGGCGAAAAATATATACATTTAACAGTATATATTTTTCGCAAAAATCTGGAAAAGCTGAGGGAACATTGCACAGTGTTCCCAAGGGAAAGATTCCCTTTGAAGTAATACATGTTGACCACTTTGGTCCATTGGCGTCCACTAAAAGTTGTAAGAAGCATATGCTCGTGATAGTTGACACTTTCACAAAATTTATAAAGCTATTTCCTGTTAGTACCACAAAAACATGCGAAGCTATAAAAAGTTTAAAGTCTTATTTTTTTAACTTACATTCGACCACGTATGATTGTTTCAGATCGGGGAGCTTGCTTTACGTCGCAGGAATTTAATGACTTTTTGTCAGGATATAATATTCAACATAACAAGATCGCAACTTTGTCTCCACAGTCAAATAGAAAAGTGGAAAGAATTAATAGAATTATTACACCGATGCTTTCCAAAGAATGTGAGGAAAATTCAAATGGGAACTGGGCGGAGAAAGTAGAGTATGCGTTAAATAACACCCTTAACAAAAGCACAGGATTCTCGCCTAGTGTGTTACTCTTTGGGGTTAGTCAGAGGAGTAACTATTGTGATAAAGTTCTTGAGCAACTGGAAGCATCGGATTTGGATGGTAGGTTTCGCATCGATTTGGTTAAGGCTAGAGAACAGGCTTCACAAACAATACAAAGCCAACAAAAGTATAACAAACAATATTATGATAAAAACCATAAACGACCTCGACATCGAACTGGTGATTTCGTAATACTAAAAAACATTGATACTACCCCAGGTGTTAACAAGAAATTGTTAGCTAAATATAAGGGGCCTTATGAAATCGTCAAGATATTGGACAATGATAGATACATGGTCAAAGATATCGATGGAGTACAAATCTCGCGTACACCGCATAATGGAATATGTTCTCCTTCTAATATGAAACCATATTTTGAAAGACTAACCGAAAATTGAACCTGAATCTCACAACATTTTAAATATCAAAAATATGAAATTAAGAAAAAAAAACTATATTATACATATACTTATATGTTTGCATTATTTTAATCTTTATGTTCTCATATATGTATGGTTGTAAATATATGTAAAAAAAAGTTACTGTCAAATACAAATCCTAAAAAAAAAAAAAAAAAAAAAAACATAAAACTGTATTGAGCATTCGTTCTACCACAATCTTAGTGCTCCCGTTTCCTAAAATATGTATATAAATGAAATGATTGTCAAATCAGAGAGAAAAAAAAAAGAAAAAAACAAAAATACATTAATCAGGACGATTATTTATCAGGTATGGCCGAGCTGTAAGAATTCTTAATAATTTCGCATACATATGTATAATGTACATAATTATATCATGTTACATTGAAACTGCTTAGTTAACAGTTAAAAGTATCAGGCGACAATTTACTTGTGCTCTTAATTGTAAAATTCTTGTTATATAAGTAAAATCATGTATATGCACACAAGTACATAAGTACATTCGTAAATATGTAATATTATTTGCTAAGCTATCTGCTTTGAGGTATTAGCCTTTCGACTCATTTTTTTTCGTACAGTTGTCGAGTAAACTTAAACTTTAAATAAAGTATTTTAAAAACTAAAAAACTTAAACTTGTGCAGTTTTCATTGCTATTTGTGTTCCTTTGTGGCCATCCTTACAACAATATGATGTCATGTACGTTACCTTCAACACAGATCTATCATCTTTTTTAGGCAGAAATTTGAATTAAACTGAAAATTCACATGACCTCAGAATTCTGTAAAATCATACATTCACCATAGCATAGCATCAATCCATCTAATCTTTCTGAATGCGTCTGTCGTCAAGGTTTAGGAAGAGTTATACATGTCATACAATAAATATAACCATTGTAAAAGTATATAGTATATATATATACAACCTTTTCAATGAATAAAGCCTTTGGCCTAGAGCAATGTGTTTCTTGGTATATTCATGTTCATCTCAAGTCATTAACTTTTGTAAAAGGTGAACTTCCTGCAACAAGAATCCGTCGTTGTGCGTTTAGTCGTGTACTCATAGAAAATTGCCAAAGGATGTTTATTTTGTATAATTTTACGACTATAAAAGGTGCCTAAGGTATACAAATCAAAATTTCCTTTCCGCCTGACTGAAACTGATGTTTGTCGGTATAAAATACATAATTTATAGGCAAGGTATGTTATGGTTTCGATAGCAAATCGATAATTTTCGCACGGCTTACATCGTAAATCCTTTTGCTGCCATCCGCAAAGATACAACGCAGGAATGTATCTGGAAAATTAGAGGTATTGTTGTAAATCATGGCGCCAACATCAATATTTGTTTAATAGGCATTTTCTATTGTGTTCCTTTTTCTTGTTTTATGACCTATTTTAAGCATTTTAATTAATTGCTCTTTTTTGTATTACGTACATGAAGGGATTTATCGATATTGGTACCGGTACATGTGTATCTGGGTAAAGAAAGAAGAAAAACTTGATTGTTTTATGCTAACCGTAAGATAAGATTGATTACCCAATCGGGTTATTTCAAAAACAAAAGAAGCATTTAAATACGCTTTTAGATACTTATGAAACATAAAATTATTATGATTGAGAGTATCTATAATAAGTGACAGAATTTTTGTTCTGTTAAAAATACTTTCAAAAATATTCATCACAACGTTTTCGCGAAAAATAAGAGTTTTCGATAACGGAATTACGACAGGTAATGTTATTTTACCTTAAAATTAAAATCCCTTCTGAGTGACTATGAAATAACTTAACATACCAAATTTAAAAACCATTTCAGCCAATTAGTCTAGGGATAGATACACAGACAGACAAGCAGGTAGACAGGCAAGCAAAGACAAGCTTTTGAAAAACTGAGTAATGAAATACATACTTAAATTTAAAAAAAAAAATTGGACCTAACGACGGTTTTGTTTTGTGGATTGGTTTATACCTCAAGGAAAGGTTTTACAGCGTTGTATTTAAGAATAACTACTCACGTCAATTTAAAGTAAATTCTGGTGATTCTCAGGGGAGTCATCTTGGTCATCTGTTATTTGTTTTATTTATTAACGATCTACCTTCTATTTTAAAACATTCATCCCCTCTTAAAGAAAGAGAATTCTGCAGCAACCCTACTGAGTATAACAGTCTTAGTCTTAGTCGGGTAATGCCTAATACTGCTTTTCCTTTACTTCAAATCAATACTTATACGGATCTTTTCCAAATCAAAGGGTGAGCGTGCCAGTACCTGTATCATCGCTTCAATAGAAACAGTTCAACATACGATAATAGCGAGCCTAGTATCATGGTTCTCTGAGAACATGAAATCTTGTTTCCTCTATTAACGATTTTGACAGTATCGTACCAGGCCATAAGTTGCATTTAACCACAAAAAATCCACTATAAAACGTTCGTACCAGCTGTCTAGAAAGACCCCACTGGCTAGACAATAAACATACAAACGCCGAGCCCATGGAACCAGGGAGGTCATTATTCCGAACTCTGTCAAGTTGAGAAAAGAAATTTAAGCTTTATCCGACTGTGATACCAATGTATTTGACAGATTTTACATAATGGCATTGCCTAGTCTAACACTAGAACTACAGTTATCTTCCAAAAAACAGCTTTTTACTTATCCTCGACAAGGAGAAGCTTTTCAAATGCAGAGGCAAAATTCAATATCGGATGGTAGGGTAGTCAACACAGATTCGATCATAATTCATGAGGTTCTTAAGATATGGACTTGAGGGTGCGGACAACCCTTTTCTAGATAAGATTCACATGCTTAATTGGTCCTTTGGTACAAACTATTCTTTCAGAGAAGTCTCGTATTTTCCATGGATAACATTCCAGTCCTAATGTCAAAAGCGCCTTTGAAATCCCTAATAATACCTAGCATATATTTTGCACCAGACTGGTTGACATATGGACCCATCGAAGCATCTAGTGTAGACAACAAATAATTTTTTTTATAAATTAGGATATTAAGTGCATTTCAATGGGTACGCAAAATAAAATAAAAAAAACATTCTACAAGTTGATATCTTAAAAGAATAAATCAGTCAAAGCGGATGTACCCCAGGATAAATCCGAAAGTCTTATTATAATCTTTGGCAAGCTTCCCAAACATAATATTTTAGGGAAGTAGGGATTTAATGTTTGCTTTCAAAGAACTTAAGTTTATTACTTGTTTATAAGAGATCAGATGTATATGTACATATAAATATTTAATTAACACTAAAAAAGAAAAAAAAAGCGAAATCTATGCCATAAAAATGCCATGGACATCATACGAAATTGAATTAAAAAGGTTGAGTGGGTACATTCTGGTGTCGTAGTTGGTGCCAAATCATGTCCCATCTAACAAACAACTAACTGAAGAAAAGGATAATACATCCCATGCAAATTGAATTAAGCTGTCAACATCGAAATAGAAATCGATAAATTGACATCTCTTTGAGACAGTTTCCCCTCTAACAAAAAAAAAAAAAAAAAAAAAAAAAACAGAATACCCAAAATAAATTCCCATCCGAAATGTGTTTTGTTGTATTTTTATTTGTTTATTCGGCAAAGCGGCATCGTTGTCAGCGAAACTCATGTGTAAACTTGCAACGAAGCAGAAAGGATTCGTTTCTTGTCCCTCATTTTTTAAATTTCAGCCTAAAAGCAATTTAGATGTTTGCAGAAGAAAGTGAAAAACGGATTTAAATAATAATTTCAATATGTCCCTAGACAATATATTTTGACTCTAGCTACACCGTCATGGCGTCATGACATGCAATCGTAGAATAGATGGTTTAGTTGTTGCAGTTTTCTTGGCACGAATCTGTCTTCAGTGAATTGATTTTCTGATGGGAGTTGAAGTTGATAATAACCTTGAAATCCCTATGGATGTCCTAACATATAGTATAATCAAAGATTCGGTATCGTGCGCCACAACCACAACGGAGATCTTATATCTCTGAGCATCTAACTTTGACTGTTTAGTTATTCTTTATTTTCTGGACACATCATCCTGATCCTCCTTATCTAATATGCAGACTTCTATCACAATAACTCAGTTCAGCGGCCTGCTTCTTACATGAAGTTTTGTTTCTTTCTTTTACATTTTGTTAGTGTTGCCACGTTACCTACGTTTCACTCAAGCAAATGCTCCGAAATCCATATTGTGCACTTGTGCAGTGTTGTCTTTTGTTAGTCTATATTTTGTTTTGAGCATATGTAGATTTTTAAACAATGTTTGCTTCCAGATCGTTCATCGTGTTAGGTTTTAAATGCCCTAACCTTTTTTCGCGATCCCAAATAATAACGTCATATCAAGTGTGACATAATTATTAAAATTCACGGTCACTTACTTTTAATTTTATCAACTGTCTTTTATCTGTCGCACAATTCACTTAACATTAAGTGCCTTTCATTTAAATTATTTAATCTAAGAAACTCATTTCCATAGTTCGAGGAAAAAAGATAAGTGTCATCTAAACCTTACCATAAAATAATAAAATGGTTCATAAGGACACCATTTTATTTCTTATCGTCATTCATGTGTTCCTGTTTATTTCCATACTTTACTAGGACATTTACCAATTCAATGGGCTTTTATTTAAAGTTTAAAGCCAAAAAGGAAATCGAATGAAGAACAAGTTTATGAAAAGATTGCTTTTGGGTTAAAGAATAAGCTTTTGGATTCCTTTACATACTTTTTCCTGTTTTTAATGTATGCTTTTTTGTAATTTGAGAAAAAACAATGATTCGAATAAATTAAGGATGAATGTTTCAAAAAAGAACATTCTATTTGATCCCCAGTTATTTTTTTTATAATTGCCGCGCGCACGAGGGATTATTTGTTTCCCTTTTAATGTAGAGCACATTGCTAGGGCATTAAAAAGATAGGAAGGGGAAGGACAGGAGGTGTCGGTTCACATTGGTTTTGAAAGCAAGGGAAAATCTCGCTTGCTTAACTATTCCAAATTCGTGTTGTTTGGCTAAAAAAATAATCCCTATATTTCACGGAACATCCAAAATTGTGCTCAAGGGTGAAATGATGAGCATTCCTTGGGAGACAGGTATTGCAGGAGAAATTTTTAAGGGGAGGAATGCAACTGGCTACTTTTTTTTTAAAGAAACGATAAAATAAGGAAAGACATGAAACATTGCGTCGGTGTTCGAAAGGGGCAATTATTTTAGTGGCAGTGCTATTTTCTATCAATATTAACGCTCTATTTTATATTCTATCGAGTTATACTCGAGTTTTGGGCGTATAAACGCTTTGTAAATTGAAGCCAAATCAAAATGGGAAGAAAACTTCTTGCATCCATACAGAAAACCTAAGCACTTACTGGCTGAACACAATGGTGAAGCTGAAGCTGAAGCATGATAAGCTATAGTTTGACAAATTTTTAGTCGGGAGGAAATGACTAAAAAAATGTTTTTTTCTTCGTGTTTGGGGGGCCACTGTTCATCCCAGCAACGGAACCGTAGCTGACGTCCACGAAGCTGTATAAATCATTGATAAAAATGAGGAAAAGAGTCGGAAAGGAATTGAGTTCTGGGGCACACCAGCATTTATTCTGTGTGAATGAAAACGAACAAGAATATCATCGATCCCAAAGCACGCATTTTCGATAAGAGAGCTTCATGCCAAACTCAACAAACTCAATCAAATGCCTTGGAGATATCAAGAGCAATAATCTTACTTTCACCAAAGCGATGTAAAGATTTGTTTCACTGTTCGGTGAAATATGCCATAAGATCACCAGTGGAACGGTTGCTGCGGAAGCCATACTGTCGGACATGAAGAAGCTTTCCGTTTGGTATGATCGGAAACTTACTACTTTGAACCTGATAGCTTCTTTACACTCAGAGTTTAACCAGGATTTTTCTTTATGCTTGATGGTTTTTATTCTGTTAGAAATAAAAGCACACATCCCTATAATAATATCATTTGTGATCATTTCAGCACTGGTATCTATGTCAGTGTTATGTGTATCTGCAAGCCACAGATTGGTGGAAAGATCGATGGAGGGTTCGAATAGAACTTTTGAGCTGTTAGGAGCAAGGAGAGGTGCTTCTATTAGTTTTCAGATATGGCACTTAGGATTAAAACTTGAACCAATTTAAAAAGTTCTGCAGAATAACTTTTTTCTGTCAACAATAATTATTTCAATTACCGATATTCTCTTCACAAAATATCTTTAATCCTTAAAACCAAAGAAGAGTTACAGCGTCTAATTACCAACTGTATGATACAGAAAGCTGTTGACGCCCTCGATGTTCAGGAGTGAATTGTGTTAACGGGTAATTTTAAAATTATTTGAAAACCACAATAAAAAAAAAAAAAAAACTCGCCTTTTTCAATTCTTTCGACAATGAACTTCCAACCAACCGCAGTGATCAATTCATTGTCATATTTCAAAATTGCTTAATTCCTTTTGTTTATATTAAATCAATGACTTAAACAATTGAATTGGTCTTTGAATGATGTTTTTTGTTTGTTCTCCAAAATTAAAAATATAATTCAATGTCCGACGCCCATCAAGGGTTAATGATTCATTAAGCCAGTATGTTTCGTTTGTGGGTTTTTACATGATTGAAAAGTTTAAATTTTGTGAATATTCTCCTATAGCTTATCATCAATTATGCTGAAATTTAAAACTAAGAATTATTTTACCACATAAAACATTTCCAATATCAACCGCAAATACAGGAAAATAAATCATCATAATTGGGATGTTGGATGCATAACTTTGAATAAATCACCGAACAATTCAATAGTTTTTTTGTCAACATAATTTAGAGACAACCATGGTTACTATGCCTATGATCTGATAGTCATAGCCAGACAAACTTTTTGATTGATTAATTATTTCAATTCAGCTTCTCTTTAAATTAAAAAAAAAATTTCATTCAACAATGTCGCCCACGTTTTGGCCTACGTATATATTCAGCCCACCTTTTCAATCAGGACGATATATGTATGGATCCACACAAGTACCGCATCACGCATGGGTTTTTATTATATCCTTTGAAGATTTAGGAAAGGTGAGAGAAATGGGAACACGTTTACATCTTCGCATTCCGTGCAACCATACTAACTTGATACACACCTATTGCCGTTAAGAGGTTTGGGCTGACGGAGGTCTCTTGAGTAATGAATTTTTTTGACTTGCCCCTCCATTCAACGCCTGGCTGTTTGTTGATAAAAAAAAGAACATATCCTTCCTCACCAATCATCATGACTCATGTGTGCTTTGTGTGTTGAGGTTGTCGCAAAATTGGATTTATTTGTGAAGAAATAAAATAAAATTGTTTATTGTCGAAACTCTGGTCACAGATCATTATGATTGATGAATCCTTCGGTCCTTGAAGCTTGTATTGAATAAATGATAGAATGGAAGGGGTGAGGGTGATGAGATGATGATGACTCGTAAAAAATAATGTGCCGAATCCAGAGTAATGCTGAATAGAGGAATATTTGTGATTTTGAAGGATTGAAATTGCCAAAGTGATGCTGAAAAATTCGATTGATAAATTGAGTGTTTTATATGAAGAAGAAACTTTCACAACTTCAATATCTTCCGTTTATGGTCAACTTTCCATGGCAATTGATTTTGTTATTGATTTATCTCGCTCTGATAGCAATATTTTACTTTTAGGTGATATTAACTTACCTAACATCTTCCTTCTGAAGATGAATCCCACTCAGAACCTCTGTCTGTCTCGTGTGGCGATTATCTTCTAAATCTTTTAAAAAAATTCGGATGGAAAATATCGGACGTAAGAACATACATACATAATACCTACATATAACCTCTAGTCTAACATCACATTTTCAATCAAACCAACATATTCTTGCGTCGCGATGTAAATTCCTCCGTCACAAAAGGTCACCTGGTCAGGTAGTTCTGATTGGATCGCCGAACTTAAAGGAATCGCAAAGGACTGAAAGAAAGATGGTTGCAACCCAACATATGGCGATTATATGATCATGATAACATGAGCGGGTCCGACTGGCAGCGACAGAAGATAAAGACCCAACAGCATCAAGATTCATTTTGTGCCAAATGCCATCGTAGGGGCCATATAAAAAGTGTATCAATGACAAATAAAAAAAAAATAGAGAGCACACAGTTCCCGTTTTCGTAAAAGAGACTTTTCTAAGAACCGTAGGAACTCCCGCTTAAGTTAATCGCACTTCCGCTCAAGCAGTCGTAGTCACCGCCAGACGAATGAAACTGCCCACTCCATTTACCAGCTAGGCCAGAAAAAGATCTGGACGCTTTCAAGTACGATCGAAAACCCTGCTGTGAAAAAAATTGATGGTTTCACTTACAATAAATAACTCTCCGTTAGAATTTCAGCTAGACATATGTAGGTGCATCTTGCTCTTTAGTTATAATACAGGGCTATAAATTATCAGGTCATCCTATTTTACAGCGCACAAATAGGAAACTACGTGCTTATGGACATTTTGAGGTGCCAACTTGAGTTTCTTAGACAGAATACAAAACAGAGCTTCGAAAATGATAGGCGACCGAACAATAACAGAAACATTTGCATCTCTTGAGCACCGTCGTAATATTTCGTGCCTTTCGTTATTTTACCGTTATTTTTACAATCAATGCTCTAGCGAAATAGCCAGCTGCATTCCTCCCCTGAAACAATTCAACCGTAATACTCGCGCCGCTAGGAATGCCCATACATTTACCCTTGAGCCCAACTTCGGACGTGAAGTTAAATACAGAGATTCTTTCTTTAGCCGTACCATGCGAATGTGGAAGGCCTTACCAGACTCTGTTTTCCCTCCCATTATGACTTGCCGAACTTTAAAACAAATGTGCATCGATATCTCCTTTTATACCCCTCCCTATTTTCCTAACGCCCCCGCTGTGTTAAACATTATAAGTGAAGCCAAAATCCCTTTTGCGTCAATTATAAAAAAAAACTTACCACATCAAAGAATATTAAGTGTTAAAAAAAATATATGTATATGCAACAACTTTTCCCGTTTCATAGATGAGAATAATCCATTAGTTTCTTAAATGAACAATTTATTTGCCTATTTAAACACACATTTCCTTCATAAATTTAATTTTATAAAAAAGAAAGACCCTTTCCTACAAAAAAATTTAATTCTTCCAAGTTTCTTAAAAAAACATTTTGACCAAAAGAATTTTGTTTTTTTAATTAAGATTTAAAGTTATCTATCTAAACCCTCAAATCCTAAACTTCAAAGCTATAATAGGTCAGCATTAGAGAACAAAGAAAAAGGGGATCGATTAAACTACACCCTTTTTTATTCAAATCTTTTTGCCTTTCTTCAGTAAATTGTTGCTTTCCCTTCCATTTATCAGAATTAATCAATTAAGAACTAATTGTCCTTGGAATAAATCTTTGTATGGAACACAATTCACCTACGCTTTCTCACAAGTAACAATGAAATCCTTTAAAAACATAATTTAAGTCCTGCTTCCTTTTTTGTAAATAAAGCTATAAACTGAACTGAACAAATTTCTTACTTAAAATTCTTGAAGAACTGTATAATTTAAGTTCTTTTTCTATTTGCATAACCAGGTCGAATTCAAACGACATAAAAAGGAAACGGAATAGATTAAGATACAAATACCCTAAACAGAGGTCACTCTTAAGCGATCAACGGTTAACGAAGGGAATCCTTTTTTTTAAACAAGAAAATAAGAACATATATCTATAGTAATAAAAAAAAGATTTTAAACAAATACAGTCAAGAAAAGGACACCGCCTTACGCATACTCAAACACACACTCCTAAGTCCTGAATGTTTAATTTCTTTTTTAAATTGATAAAAGACAAAGGCAAGAAAATGTTTTTTGAAGCTTAAACTTCGATTTTTCGTTTCCTTTATACAACGAAGATAAATCTATAAAAAAAAGAACAATGGATTTGGTTTATAAATAAAAGGAGATAAGGACACCTATTCAACAAATAGCGGTGGCGACAAAGTCAATGCGGTCCTTGCATTATTCCTTAGAAATAAGCTTGGTTGTCTGCTGTTATTCGTGTCAATGGCGTCATTGAAGTTTAAGTTATTGAATTCTTAAGAAAACGATATAACATTAAAGGAAATACAGTGATCCAATAGAAGGGTTTCTATTCTAATTCTGGGCTCTATTTGGTCAAATTGTTTATGACCCTTTGACGTCTTTCCTTCAGTTGTGTATGGAAATTGTTTTGAGTGACTTTTTTAATAACAAGGATCCCATGCTGGGTGAAATTGAATCCAGTCGGTAGATAGTTTATTGGTTTTGTAAACAGCAGCAGGCCAAATTTTAAATTAAGAACAAATAGAAGTAGATAGGTACAAAGATTTGTAAGCATGTTCCTTAAGTTAAGTCCTAATGGTAAAGTTCTTAATGGAGGAAATCAACAAAACCTTCAGTGTTGGTTTTTGAAGCACATTTCGTTTAAAATTAAAGAACCAAATTAAGCTTGCGAGAAATAAGTTAAGCAGTGCTCTTCCATCAAAATTATGTATATAACGACAGCATTCAGGTAAAATAATTTCTTAATAAAGTATTACACCGCCATTTACACATGTATGCATCATCATGCGAGCCTACAAAATTATATTACCAAAATGACAGCATCTGTTGGGGCATCTGTGCAATTAATTTAAAGTCTGTCCGTACATTGCAACTCTTCACCAGTTTCTCATGTCTGAGATCGTAAAAATATACGATTCAATTTCTACAGACTTTCATACCTACTTTTTTTATCTCTTTAAGCGTTAAATAAAGATATAGCTACTATTGAATACGAACGCTACCGTTTACAACGCGAAGTTAATGTCTCATCGAATTTCGAAATATCCTCCTGTAGAGAAGGATCGATATCAAGGATATGGATTGGTTTGGAAGGCAGTGCGTTGTTGATTCGATTTATTAAACAATCGAAGTAAAATTACTTAACGTGTGCGTAATAAAGAGAACCAATCCAGAAAATAAAGCTTTAATTGCTGTTTCCAAGAAGATTCGCTTCACAGAGGAAATTGTGTTGTAATTATTGGGAACCTTTGTACGGATGCATTTATTGGGAAGTTAAGTTCTCGTTTCAGGAGAACACATGTGTCATCGATCGCAAGCAATATAAAATCAATAAAAAAAAAAAAACAAAATTAAAAAAAAACTAAAAAAATTCAGGCAATTATAACAACACAAGCTCAATTGTTGGTGCATGAATTTATCATGTTACAGTAAATTATGGTAGTAATAGTTTGTCAACAGAAAAAAAATTAGTTTGACTCCCAATATTTAAAAAAAATAGTCCGCCTACTGGAGTACGTCACGTTGTCGTTTTCATTATTTTTAAATTTTGCAAAAAATACAAGACATTTGAGCATCCGATGGTCTGTTGTTGACTAAAAATTAATAAGATAAAATTAAATAGTAAAATAAAAAAAAATTTCTCAAAATTTCGAGTTGGAAAATTAATTTTTTAAAAAAATGTTCCTTATAACATATTTATTTAAAAACAATATACAAGAAGAGATTTATGGCTTTATGAAAATGTATATCGGTGTATTATGAGTGCGATAATAGTCTTGTTCGTTGGATTAGATGCTATCTTCTGGGCCGTTCAATAAAATCGTTTCTTTTACAAAAAATTTTCACTCGTAGTATCCATCTGCATTCCTCCCCTTAAAAGTTTCTCCCGTAATACTCGTCTCGCAAGGAATGCTCACCAGTTCACCCTTTAGCCCAATTTCGAACGTACTGTGAAATATAGAGATTCTTTTTTTAGCCGAACAACACAAATTTGGAGTAGTTAACCCGGCGAGATTTTCCCTTGCCATTTTGATCTGCAAACATTCAAAACAAATGTTAATCGACACCTCCTATATCTCCCCTCCCTATCTTTCTAATGCCCGCGCAGTGTGTTCTACATTAAAAGGGAAACAAATAGTCCCTTGTGTGCGCGTTAATTATAAAAAAACCGTTGTTTTTTTTTTAATATTTTTTTTCTGTTATGTCGCATTTTTTGGGAATTTGGCCCTTCTGGCTAAACGCTCTAGCTTTTTGTCGCACATTTCGTGAATCACCCTGTACATCATTAGATAAGAGATAAACTGTCTATAGAAATAAACTCATTTCAGAAAGCTAGAAAAACTCTATTTCTAGTTAAAGCACATCAATGCAAACAAAATAAAATTGAATATAAGGCACATCCGTAAAGTGTGAAATTTAAATATATGTATGTGTATGTGTGTAAAAACAAAAGGACATCCTGGTTCAAAACAAACTAAAAATGTGTCAGTATGTTAATTCCATATTTTCTGGGAAATAGTGGTCAAAAAAAACGTCACACCCAAAAATACATTTAAGAACAATAAGGATACTTTGGATACTGCATTTTTACTTGCGATTATAGGTACTATAAGGCAAGTTTAGGATTCGTGAATATAAAAAAAACGAGATAACAATCAAATATGACATTGTGATCATAGAGAAGAAGAAAGTTAGTGAGAATAATTGTTTGTCTGTCTGCCTGTCAGTCTGTCTGTATGTATGTATAATGAGCTTCAGCTTAAACGGCTTAAGCGATTACCTTCAAATTTGGTATGTGTGATTCTTTTGGCATTCTTCAGAGGAGAAATTGAAATTTAATTTTTAGGGCTACAAATAATGATACCTGCCATATAACTGTAAAGGAAAAGCTTCCTTTTTACTTGTGATTTATAGGGACTATAAGGCAAGTTATGCATTCGTAAAAAAAATCTAACAATCAAACATGACATTACGATGATAGAGATGTCAAAAACAGTGGGTCCGGAAATTCCGTCCGTCTGTCTGTCTGTTCGTATCGATTCCTACAGCCTATACAAAATATATCCTTAAGTTTTAATGGACTTTTCAGAAAAAGTTTTATAACGGTACCTCCCATATGACCGGTTTTTTTTAAATCAGACTTTCTCGTTAACTAATAGACGGATTTTGATGAAATTTATTTCAAAATATGTAGAGTTTTATGACTTCAATAATATTGTTTATTAAAATTTTCAAAAACATTTTTTTTTAGTTTTTTAATATTTTTTTAAAAAAACTTATTTTGTTGTTTGAATATTTTAAGACCGAATATATAGTTTTTTTTTTTGCTCCTAGTATAAACTATAAATTTCTTTAAATTGCCATACTCAAAAAAAAATTAAATATGTTTTCGAAAACTTTTTCAAAAAAAAACATTTTTTTGAAAAAAACTGGTCGAACGATTTTGAAATGAAATATTCATAAAATAGAAAACAGCAAAAGAAATAAGATGGCTTACAACATTTTTTCCAAAAAACGTTATGAATAGTGTTTTTTTGATTTCATAAAAATTCTCACTTAACAGTAGTTGGATTGTGTATCGTAATTTTAGTACCTACCTTCCTTCCAACCTTATTATAGGTACCTAATATCCTTAATAAATTCCATTAATACCTACCCACACCATGCGTTGATTCCCACGAATCTTTATGCCAGTTGTTCAAATTTGTCCATACCAAAATTAAAATTAAACTGAAAAAAGTCCTTTATATCTTATATACGGAAAATAATACACTAAAAAACTGCAAAAGCTAACAATACTATAAATTTACGTATTTATCCCTTTGTCATGATGCATGTTCGTTTGAGCTTCAACCCACAACGATTCTAAGGAAGTTGCACGTCAAAAAAAAAACATTAAAATTAAATCTTTGTCAAAAAGACGCCTGCACTTAAAAAGGATTAGCACATAGGAGTAAGTACGTGCAACCCAGTCGTGCCTTTTAACGAGAGGAAATAGATCCCCTCCTGGTAAAAAATGTTTGTATTTTGTCTCTCTACACGAATCCGTTATTAATTTGCGGCGCCAAAGTTATCGTACTCTTGCCTCGTAATGTCAAGTTTGATTGTTATCTCAAACTTTTTATTTTCATTATAAACTTGCCTTATAGTACCTTTAATCGCAAGTAAAAATTCACCTACCCGTTTTCAAAATATTGATTTAAAAAAAAAAAAAAATTATATATTAAAAACACAAAAAAGGTTTCGAAAATAATTTAGTGTAAGATTAATTAGGCTACTTACATTTTCCTGAATTTTAATTTTGGTTGTAATCGGTTACCTAACCAGTTGTCAGAAAAGTCGATGAAAAAAAAAGCTCCTATGGGAGGTACCGGTTTTAGCCCACCGTCATAAATTTTTGTTTCACCAAAATTTAATGCACAATAATTATTTACATAGAAAATTCCTGGAGCCGTTTTTGAAAAAAATAAGCTTTAACGTAACGGTTATATGGCAGGTACCGTTAATATTTCAGCTAAAAACGAAACAAAAAAAATTCTCTGTCGAATGTCAAAATAAAGCAAATTTAAAGACGATTTGCCAAACGTTTAGTAGACGGACAGAATTTTGTTGGTGACTTCAAATATGTTTCTCTATCATCGTAATGTTATATTTGATTGTTATCTCATTTTTACTTGCGATGATAGGTACTATAATACAAGTTATGCATTCGTGCAGATTAAAAATTTTGAGATAACAATCAAACATGACATTACGACGATAGAGAAACATATTTGAGTTACTGGCAAAATTCTGTCCGTCTTTCTGTCTGTCTGTACGGATGTATTTTGGACTGCAGCCTAAACGGTTGGACCAATCGTCTTCAAATTTTGAACTTAAGGTTAGTTTCACATTCTACAGAAGAGTTTTTTTCAATTTTTGATTAGCTCAAAAATTAAAGGTACCTGTCATGTAACCGTTATGTAAAAGCTTATTTTTCTCGAAAACGGTTCAAGAATTTTTATAAAAAAAAATCAGTGTACTGCTGTAGGTACGCATTATATTTTGGTGAACAAAAAATTTAATATGGTGGGCTAAAAACGGTACCTCCCATAGGACCGGTTTTTTTTCTTCGACTTTCTCAAAAACTGGTGATACGATTACAATCAAAATTGATATTCAAGAAGTTGTAGGTAGCTAAAGTAATTTTGCATTAATCTTTATTCGAGAACTTTTTTTTTTGTATTTTTAATAATCTAAAATTTGTTTTTTTTTTGAAAAATCAATATTTTGAGAACGAGTAAGTGCATTTTTTTTTTAATTTTTTTTTAAATGAACGCTATTTTTGTGCTTAAGTTTGTATTCTTGAATTATTTTTTTTTAATTGTTTAAAAAACCGTTTTATTTAAAAACGGCGCCTACAATTTTGAAAAAAAAATTCCCACTTTTTAACATTTCCTAAACCTGCCCTATGCTCCAGGAGGAGTTGAAGCGCTGCATTGCAGCCGGATAACATATAAAGAAATAAAATGGCGTTTAAATTTGTTCACCCAATACAATTTAACGTACTTTATTCTAACAATCAAGTCACAAAAATCGAGTTAATGCTTTGATGTTCACTTTAATTTTCTTTAATTTTATTCTACAATGTGACCGCACATATGAGCAAGTACGTGCGATCCAGTTGTGCAATTTATTTAGGTATGGGCTCTCATCATATAAAAATTAATTTACCAGAAAAGTCTATTAACGGCACCTTTCATATAACAGTTTTTTTAATTTAATTCCCGACTTTCTCGGTAACGGCTCATTAGATTTCTATATAATGTTATATTTGAACAGATCTAAGTAGCAAAATTAATTCTGCGTAGCAAAATTTTGATTTTTTTTTTGTCTATTTATAATGAATTTTTGAACTTTTTTTTTGAAATATTTTTTTTTGTATAAATTCCTTGTTACTTAAGACCTGTGATGGCGTACTTCATTTATATTTAAAACCGTTGTTGTGGTTTTGACACTTTTTTATATTTATTTTTAACGTATTTTTCTACGTAAATATTCTTGTTTCTTTTAAAGATCTACCTATACAATGTGATTAGGCACATAAGAGCAAGTACGTGCGACCCAGCCGGGCCCATTTTTACTTGCGATTATAGGGACTATAAGGCAAGTTTAGGATTCGTGAATATAAAAAAAATTGAGATAACAATCAAACAAGGCATTACGATCATAAGAGAAGTCTAAAAAAGTGATCGAGAAAAAATGTCTGTCTGTCTGTCTGTCTGGCAGTATGTATAACGAGCTGCAGCCTAAACCGCTTAAGCGATTATCTTCAAACTTGGTGTGTGTGATTCTTTTGGCATATTCCAGAGGGGAAATTGAAATTTTATTTTTAGCCCTAAAAATAACGGTACCTGCCATATGACCGTTTAGGAAAACCTTATTTTTCTCAAAAACGGCTCCAACGATTTTAATCAAAATTTTTGAGATTTTTTTGTTGGTATTAGCTATCATTTGATTAGTACCACATATACAGGAAAAGTCTATTAACGGGACCTTTCATATAACGGTTTTTTCTAATTTTTGGCTTTCTCGGTTACGGCTCTTTGGATTTCTGTCAATTTTTTTCTAATTAAGAAGATCTAGGTAGCCGAATTAATTTTGCATATCAAAATTTTTAATAACTTTTTTTTCTAATTAAAATTAATGTTTTCAAAAATCAATATTTTGAAAACTTATCAAAAAAAATAATTTTAAATTTTATAATCACATATATTTCAATAAAATCTAAAAAACTGCATACCAAAATTTAAAAAATAATTTTTTTCAATAAACTAAAAATAAAAAACAGGATTTTATAAAACCGGTCCTACAATTTTCGAAATAAATTTTTCATAAATTCCTTGTTATTTAAGACGTGTGATGGCATACTTCATTTTTACTAAAAACTGTTAAGTATTGGGGTTTTTAATATTTTTTATAAGTTCAAATTGTGTTATTTTCAACGCAAATGTTACTTGTTTCTGCCAAAGATCTTGCTTTCCAATGTAATTAGGCACATAAGAGCAAGTACGTGCGACCCAGTCGTGCCCATTTATTTCTATATAACCGGCATTATATATTGTATATATCTGCATAAATAGTTGTTTTCCATGTGGCAATCTGACAGGAGTCTTCAAATGAATTTTTATTTTAAAACACATTTTTTGTTTTTGCATTCATTTCGAGTTTTTTTAATGAACAAGAGAATTGATTTAATCGAAAATCTGATGGTTTCTATTGTTTACAAGCGACACAAGTGTATGTAAGAAACTATACTATACATACTATCACAGCTTTTTCATAAAAAAATGGTTCAATTAAAATGAATTGAATATGTTTACAAATAGATAAATCAGGGGAGTTTTTAAGCCATTTCTGAATTTTAAGCATACTAAATACACATAATTTTTGACATTCTACAGAACCGTTAAGTAAAAACTTATTTTTCTCGGAAATTGAATGAAAAAAGTATGCTATTGAATGTTTGGATCATGTTTTGGTGAAACAAAAATTTAAGATGGTGGGCTAAAAACCAGTTTCTTTTTCTTCAACTTTCTCGAAAACTAGTTATCTGATTTGTCTGTTAAGCGAGAGTTTGACTTTCAGTTTGGGAAGCAATTTTTCTAACTCCTAGTGCAAGTTCGAGCCGTCCGTGGGTTTTAAGTGAGAAAATAGTTACCTAATTCTCGATCTACTGCGCCGAAAAAAATTCTTTCCTACCACTCCAATTCTTTTAACTCGTGCAACATCAGAAAAAAAATGTTTGATTTATTTTGAAAAATCATTATTTTGGAAATGGGTACGTGAATGTTTTTTTTTTTTTTATTTTGTGCTGAAGTTTTCATTTTTAAATTTTTTTTTTAATTTTCAAAAAAGTTACAAATAAAAAGATAAGGACACTCAAATACACTCAACTCAACATTTTGCGGGGATTTTCTAATGCGAAGGAAGTCATTTCTAGATCCGTTGTTATTTCATTTGAAATTCGATGTGGTTGCAAAAGTTATGTTTGGAATTGAAAATCATTTCAAGATCTTTTTTCATCGATTATCATCATCATCATCATAAGCCAATAACCAGGATCCGGTCCAGGCCTCGGTCAACAAGTTCTACCATACATTCCGATTGCTAGGGTTTATAACACAGAACAACAAATCAACTAGTTAACAACCCCTTGTTGAACTATGCTTGTTTAACAAGTGAAAATCTAGGCAGACGGCAAAAATTTGCCATGCAATTATTCTTAGATATACTTAAAATTGTAACATATCGAGAAGTTTAATAAAGAATTTATAATAATAATAATAATAATAATAACAAGTGAAAATCTTTTTTGTAGCACAATAAAAACCATAACAATTGTCAATTAAAAAAAATCGTTTCACTTGTTCAATCAGTTAAATGGGTCTAGCTTCAAAAATTTGCCGTAAGTTTTCCAAATAAAAGAATATATCATTTTGTCCAAAACCAGAGAAAAAAAGCATAATTTATTTGGTTTTCTTTCTGATTCATTAACTAAAAAAAAACCTGCTTGGATGCAAGGTAAAGTGGTAACACTCCTCCCCAGAGGGACGGCGCAGTAGAGGAAGACCAACACTCAGGTGGCGCACACAAGTGGAAAACGACCTCAACCGACTCTACGTGCGTAACTGGGGGCAGCTAGCTAGGGACCGAGCTGGCTGGAAAAGCCCAGGTCCATCCCGGACTGTAGCGCCACCTAAAGTAAGGTAAGGTTAGTGCTTTTTCCTAACTTGTTGAAATTTATCACCAATTCAACAAGTTTTTTTTTCTTGTTTCTTAACGTTTGTTGTTTCCAGTTACAAAAACTATGAAATTGCAAAACTTGTTGAAAGCAGCCGAAACAATATTGTTATAGTTCTTCTAGACTTGCTATTTTAAAAAGTTGTCGAATTTCACTTGTTCAACAAGCACTTTATGTATTGTGTTATAAGCCCCCTGGTCGTGCCGTCCAGTGGCTCACCCTAAGGCTTTTGTGCCTCCTGCCTGCTCGATCTGCATGAAGAGTCTAGTACAGCTTGACTTCTGCCGATAACATCGATGTCTTCTGCGTTAGCCAAAATTGTATCATCGATAGTCGTATACAAATGAAAGCAGTCGGCAAATGAACGAGGAACACTGACATTTGGGAATATTAAAACTTGACAGATAGATTTCCCACAAATGTGAAAAATATCTTATGTTTATCTTTTTTTAGAGAAGAACACAATAAGTTAATAAACATCTAAGAAAACTTAAACCGTCTGGAAATAAACACAAGTGGCTTCCTTGTGTCCGGTTTCCATCAACGATGGAATAACGATTGTTTACTTTCTTCTACCTACCATCACTGTGTGAATTGAAAAAAAAAATCATATTCCATCAACAGAGTTACATTTTTTTACCAATTGAAAAAAATTCTATAAAGTTTTTTTATGGGGTTTTATCATAGTGCGTCCGGTTTCGAAGCTTTTGAGAACAAAATTTAGTAGTTTAGGTGAGAGGGTAGATTTTATCATAGTTGGATAATCGTTAAAATGCAGTTAATTTATTGGCTTTTGTTACTTTAGTGGACAGAAATAATTTGTTCGGTGTTTGCAACTTCATTACGTGATCATATTGATTCGAAAAAGTGTTTTGAAGTGATATTGTAATTTAATATAAGTGAAGTGGTATTGTGTTAGCACATTGCTCTCCGATTTGCGACAATTATATATATATATAGTGAGAAGTACGGAAACCTTGCAAAAGCTTTTACTTGAAACAGAAATATGCAAGGCAATGCAACCTATTTTCCCTGTATTGACAATTTTTTTCTCCAACAGGTATAGAGCCGTCTGTGATTTTTAACTGAGAAAATAGTCACCTTAATATCGATCAACCACGCCTAAATAATTAATTCCTATCTTTCTAATATTTCTAACCAATGTAGTGCAACCTCTAAGCAATGTGCTTTACAGAGACATAGTTAAAAACTTTATTCATATTGAATGATTTTTTTTTTATTTTAATGCATCCAAATTGTAATGGCAAGGAAAAACCTCGCCGGGTAAACCATTCCAAATTCGTGTTGTTCGGCAAAAAAAAAGAATCTCTATACTTTACGGTACGTCCGAAATTCGGCACAAGGGCAAACTGATTAGCATTTCTTGCGAGACGGGTATTGCGGGAGAAACATTTAAGGGGAGGAATGCAACCGGCTACTTCGAGTGAACATTTTTTTTAACAGAAACGAGACATTAAACATTGCGTCGGTGTTCGAGAAAGCAATTATTTCCCAGACAGTTCTATTTCTCAGCAATCTTAGCGCTCTGTTTTGTATTCTATCGAGCAGGTATAGCGATATGAGATTTTAGGTTTTTATTTTCGCGGACGATATTCATATTAGATAAAGTTTTTTATTTTCGGAACTTACCGCGTTATAAGAAATATTTTCTTATTTATTTCTACCCGACGTTTCGAAGAAGTTTCATACTTCGTGGTCACGGGATGAGACTGACGCTTGATTGCTGTTGTTTAAGTTATTGGTTTTTAGCTCTCGCTCTCAAGTAGTACCGGTGCGTAGATGTTGATGCACTTGGATTGCTTGTGGGTGGTGGTGGTGTACTCGTTCTAGGTTGTTGTTGCGTTGAGTCGATGTATTTTTGGACACATGCAAAGCTCACGACATCGGCTATAGGTTTTTTGATTTGCTTTACTATGGTTTTGCTTATGAGAGGATCCCACGTTGGCGATAATTTAAAGCTAGAATCTCTATTGAAATTTGTATGTTTCTTAATTTCAATTGCTTCTCTGACGATTCTTGGTACATAAAATCTTTCATTTGCGATTGATCTAGCTTGATCAAAACGTATAAAGTGATCTTCGTTGTAGGCCAGATGTTCACATATTGCCGATTTTGTGACAGCGTTGTTTTGGATAGCTTTGATATGTTCATTTAAACGTGTTTTAATACCTCTTTTCGTTTCACCAATATAAAAAGATCCACAGCTACAGGGAACAGAGTATACACCAGGATTTTGTAGTGGAATTTTGTCCTTAGGCGATCTTAAAAATTGACGAACTTTAGTTGGCGGTTTAAAGATGGTTTTAACATCATATTTTTGTAAGATTCGCCCAATTCCATTCGTTATGCCTTTGATATAGGGTAAAAAGGCCCTTTTATCAAATGCTGGAGGTAGCGAATGTTTCTGTGAGCTGGGTTTGGGTTTTCAGGTTCTCTGTTTGGAGTTGTAGCCATTCTTTTTAAGTGCAATGTCTATATACTTCAACTCTTGCTTGAGGTGTTCGGGGTCACAAATTTTGTGGTTAAGAACAACAACAACAAATCCCAGTCTGCTGATGCAAAATGTGTGGTGAATTTCTCCAGCAAAATACTTGATGAAAATATGATTTCAATTTTATCAAAAGGTATGAATTTTACCCCATCACCTTTAAGTGTCCCTATTGAAAATATTATAAGTAATATTGAAGAATCAATACGCAGAAACAAAATAGATAGGATTTCAGCTGAAACTATAAGACAGGATGTATCGGTGTTGCTTAGGAAAGGCAAAAAGATTGAACAAAACATTACTCTCCTTGAAAGAAAAGCCCTTGTAAAACTTAGAAAGGACAAAGAAATTATTGTTTTACCTGCAGATTAAGGAAACTGTACAGTTATTCTTAACTCCAAAGAATATGATGCTAAAATCCTTTCTCTGCTAAGTGACAAACTTACTTACAAAGAAGTAACGTATGATCCAACATCAAGAGTGCTTAAAAAAGTTCGACAGATTGTAAATGACAGTAAATCTGTTTTACAAAATCAGAATTTAATACAGTCATGTCCACAAGCACCAAGAGTTTACGGCCTTACTAAGGTACATAAAGAAAATGTACCGTTAAGACCCATCGTCAGCCAAATAGATTCACCAACATACTTGTTGGCTAAAGAATTAACCTTTAAGCTTAAGCCACTTATTGAAAACTCAAACTCAATAGTAAGAAACTCGGAACATTTCGTGTCCATGATCAAAGACCTTCACATTAAACATGATGAAATTATGGTTAGTTTTGATGTTACCTCCTTATTCACCAATGTTCCAATTGAAGAAACCCTCAATGTTATAAAATCGAAATTGTCTAATTCTCAAAACAACTCTAAGTTATTAGAGTTAATTGATATATGCCTTACATCAGGATATTTCTTATACAATGGGAAATATTATTTACAAATTGATGGTGTTGAAATGGGTTCACCTGTTGCACAAATAATTGCAGACATATGGATGCAACATTTTGAGGAATTGGCATTAGGAACATCCTTAACGAAACCAACAATTTGGGTAAGGTACGTGGATGACACCTTCTGCGTACTCAAAGAGAATCAGGTAGAAAGTTTTCTGATTCATCTTAATTCCATCCACGAAAAAGTTAAATTTACAATGGAAAGAGAACAAGAAAACTCTTTGGCTTTCCTAGACGTTAAAGTCATAAGAAAGCAAGATGGTTCGATCGGCCACACGGTGTTCCGGAAAGACACTCATACGGACAGATATTTACATGCTACATCACATCATCACCCAGCCAACTTGACATCGGTTGTATCGGCTCTTGTGAACCGTGCTCACAAAATTTGTGACCCCGAACACCTCAAGCAAGAGTTGAAGTATATAGACATTGCACTTAAAAAGAATGGCTACAACTCCAAACAGAGAACCTGGAAACCCAAACCCAGCTCACAGAAACATTCGCTACCTCCAGCATTTGATAAAAGGGCCTTTTTACCCTATATCAAAGGCATAACGAATGGAATTGGGCGAATCTTACAAAAATATGATGTTAAAACCATCTTTAAACCGCCAACTAAGGTTCGTCAATTTTTAAGATCGCCTAAGGACAAAATTCCACTACAAAATCCTGGTGTATACTCTGTTCCCTGTAGCTGTGGATCTTTTTATATTGGTGAAACGAAAAGAGGTATTAAAACACGTTTAAACGAACAATATCAAAGCTATCCAAAACAACGCTGTCACAAAATCGGCAATATGTGAACATCTGGCCTACAACGAAGATCACTTTATACGTTTTGATCAAGCTAGATCAATCGCAAATGAAAGATTTTATGTACCAAGAATCGTCAGAGAAGCAATTGAAATTCAGAAACATACAAATTTCAATAGAGATTCTAGCTTTAAATTATCGCCAACGTGGGATCCTCTCATAAGCAAAACCATAGTAAAGCAAATCAAAAAAACTATAGCCGATGTCGTGAGCTTTGCATGTGTCCAAAAATACATCGACTCAACGCAACAACAACCTAGAACGAGTACACCACCACCACCCACAAGCAATCCAAGTGCATCAACATCTACGCACCGGTACTACTTGAGAGCGAGAGCTAAAAACCAATAACTTAAACAACAGCAATCAAACGTCAGTCTCATCCCGTGACCACGAAGTATGAAACTTCTTCGAAACGTCGGGTAGAAATAAATAAGAAAATATTTCTTATAACGCGGTAAGTTCCGAAAATAAAAAACTTTATCTAATAGGTATAGCGATGCTTGAGAAGCACCTGCCCAGAGGTGGCAGTTATACTCATTTCTTGTAGCCAGATCAGAAGGGGAAAAAATGTCTTGTAGCGATACAGAAATCCTAACCACTTAGTAGCAGCATTTTTGGTGATCTCAAATATATTCACTCACTTCAAAGGAGATCGTCATTTATTCACATACCGAGTACTGAAAGCGTTTCGTTTTCTTCGATCCAAGTGCCATTCATAGATAATGGCATAGGGGTATGTTTAGCTTTAACGACAGAAGACAACATTGAGTTTTCGAAGCATTAAACTCCACAAGATTTCCATTACTTCATTTGACAATGCTGTTTAAATCAGAGTTTAATGAGCTTATCATGCAACTGTACGAGGGCACAAAAAAAATCTTTCCCATAGAAAAATGTACATCCTCAAGAACGGGAGGGACAACGTTGCTGTGAGGAAGCTTAGAGCTAATGCAAATGCGAAGCGAGCAAGTTTGCCTTCTCTGACAGTAGACAGAAGATACAAGTCAAGAGTATGGGCGGCCTGCCCAGCAAGATCTGGTATTCGCGTTGGCACATCAATCAATTGGGTAAGGTGACGTAACCCGACAAAGATCTCGACATACCTTCCTTCGGGTGTTGTCTGACCAAAATAGAGGAGCAAATTGGAATTGTGTACATTGAAACCGATTTCAGTGAGAGGAGAAAGGGAAACAATTTCCGAGATGGAATCAGACATCAAATCAAAATCATTAATAGTCGAAAAACTGTCTAAATTTGGACTCCAGTAAATAAAACAATAATGAATGATATGCTTGTCGAAAGTGAATTTGAGCCACAAGAAGTTAAAGTCCGTGTTGGAACATTGTCCTGATTGGGGATGGCTCTGGCAAGCAATATCGTTCTTAACATAAACGACAAGACCGTGATGAGAAAAAAGTAAAGGCACAAAGCTATACCCATATAGAGCAATTTCTGATAGATTAGTACTTACTCCAACCTGAGTTTCACTGTCCTAGGTGTTATCCCATAGGACAGCTTACATAGAAAAAATTTATTTGAACAAACACCACAATATGGTTGAATGATTGGATAATTAAAATGAATGGAAAATCCGCCTGTTCAAAAATTTGAGAGGATGAAAAATTCGAAAGAATGAAAAGTTCGAGTCAATAAAAAATTCGAATGATTAAAAATTCGAGTGAATAAAAATTCATTAAGAAATTTTGGCTCAACTTAGTGAGTCACAATTTTGAAATCAATGGGTCAGAAGCTCAGAAGTCGACAGGATTTGTTGTATAATTTTAACTTATTAGGATGGGTTATAATATGACATACATAAGTCCATTTCCATATTGAATTGTCTCCAATTAAATCATACCCAAACTACCTGCCAATAGCCCAAATAAGAATAAACAATTTGTTGTTCTTCTTCTTGTTTAACATTTGAATAATTTCACTTTATCTTAAAAGTAATTTTGTTTATCTTTATGTTCTGTGTCAAGTAGCTTATATTAAAAAACAAACCACTCTTGTAGCACTTAAGGAAAGTATTTTAGTTTCTTTTAAATTAACATTTTTCTAAATCAAAAAGAATTATTCCAGCTGCTAAAACACGTGAAAAGAAACTTATTTTTTTAAGGTTTGCAGCTATCTTATAACTTTTGCGGTTAAGAGTTTTGCAGAAAATTCTACAAAACGGAAAAACTAACAGACCGCAGCGGTTTGCAAGAGCTTTTGAAATAATAAGCAATATTTTTGAATGGCTGCTCTTTTTCACAATTCCTCTTCAAACTTCAGATTTTAAGATATTCCATGTAAATGTGGGGTAGCACCCTTTTTATATTTATTTACTTACTATTAAAATTTTATGATGATTCCTTTTTACTTGCGATTATAGGGACTATAAGGCAAGTTTAGGATTCGTGAAGATAAAAAAAATTGAGATAACAATCAGAAATGTTTGTTTTTATTTATTTATTTATTATTTAACTTATTTATTTAAAAGTTGTGTATCTGTTGTAATTTTCATCGTTATTTTGTATTATTATTATTATTATTATTATTGTTTTTTACATGCAGGTTTTTATCATACTTTCTTTCAGAATGTTCTTATTTTCCTTGTAATTATAACTTATAATATTGTAAAAATTAATTATTCAATGGAAAGATTATATTCTAAATATCAAATCTCTGTGTTAACTGAGCCACCAATTATAACGTTTAAAGTACGAAATAAAAAATATCTGTCTATCTATCTATCTTTTTTTTTAATAAATCAATAAAATTTTATATTTGAAAAGATCTAAGAAGCCAAATTAATTCTGCATATCAAATTTTGTAATAACTTTTTTTTCTAATTAAAATTAGTTTTTGATTTTTGTTTTGAAAAATCAATATTTTTGAAACGAATCAAAAAAAAATTATTTTAAGTTTTATAATCACATGTATATAAATAAAAAAAATGAAAAAACAGGATTTTATAAAAACCGGTCCTACACTTTTCGAAATTCATTTTTCATAAGTTCTTTGTTATTTAAGACGTGTGATTGCGTACTTCATTTGTACTATAAAGACCGTTAATACTATTAAGGTTTATTACTTTTTATAAGTTCAAACTGTGTTATTTTCAAAGGAAATGTTACTTGTTTCTGTCAAAGATCTTGCTTTCCAATGTAATTATGTACGTAAGAGCAGGTACGCGCTACCCAGTCGTACCCATTTTTGTTTGTTTTTGCCAGGTCATTAGCCTTTTTTTATAAATTAAAATATTTTTTGTTTGCAAGTACTTCATTCACACTCTTCCTCTGCTACCTTACAAACTTGGAAAATATTCTCAATATATTCACCATCATGGTATTGGTTGCAAGTTTTTTCCTCGGTATAATTTGCAAAGTCTGTTTTTGTTTTGTTTTTTTTTTTCAGAGGGCAGAAGTTCTGTGAAGTTTTGGTAACTGAATTTCATTTAAGTTTCTTGTCCTCAACATATTTTACCGCAACGCTTGCACTTTCTTCTTATACACGTGCAAGACCACAAAATAGTTACTCCATTAATAACATTCGAATCCTTTGTACTTCGACAGAAACATCTATTCTTTCGTGTAACTAACTTTTTCGAACTGTAGTAACATAAATCGTCAATTTCCCTGAAACTTCTTACAATATACATGAACTTACTTTGAGCACATTAACACAACCTCGTATGTTAAAGGGCAACTTTTATCAGTATAGAAGCACTAAACTGTGTAGGGAAAAGCCATGGAAGCTTTTGAGCCTACCATATAGAAGGAACATTTAAGGTCTAAAGTTTGACAATTCAAGGGTAATTTCTTTACAATTTCTCCAAGTCTACATCCATTGTTTTGGGTACCTAGTTTTAGTTCTTCAATTTATTGGCAAAAAGAGAAGAAGGTGAACTTAATAGAATTACAAGCACTAAAATATGATCTTGGCGTGCGAACTGCGAAGAGTATAATAAGGTTTAAGGTTTAAGGTTTGTTAAGTTTTATTAGAAAAGAAATAAAATTGTGTTAAAACTAAAAATCAAGGCGAGGCTGAGCCACTAGTCAGGTGCTTAAATATGTAATAAATTTAAAGGTCTATAAAACAATTTTCATAGGTAATTTGATATGATATTTGCAAAACTGCCCAACAAAAAGTCTTCACGAGCTAATACAGTGCTTTTCGAAAAATGATGCTCAAACTTTTTTTTCGAATTTTGTCAAACTTTTTGCAATAACTACATATTTTTTTTAATGAAGTGTTGTTTATACGGTTCCAATCGTTTCATGATACGTGTAGGGTGTTAAAATTTTTCACACGAAGTCACGGGAGCAAAAGGTTGTTAGACCGAAAAATTAAAAGAAAAAGGCTTTATTGGTGCAGTGCGTTTTTATTTTTATTGCTTCCCAGAAACATTCCCTACCTAATAAGTACTTTGTTGGACCTCTTCTTGCTTTAACTATAGCTATATTCCGGCGATTCATTCAAGTCCGTAGGTTTTAAGTGAGAAAATAGTCACCTAATACTCGATTTACTGCGCCGAAAAAAATTCTTTCCTGCCTGTCTAATTCTTCAATGTGCCATGACACATAGTTAAAATATTATTTAAAAAAAGGTAGGTCTTTCCATATAGATGCAGCTATGGATAAGTTATATTTTTTAGATTTTCAATTTACTCTGGCTGCTATTTCGAAACCACAAGTTTCATTACAAACCAGGTATTCTCAATTAAATTAATAGATCTGTACTGTAAGAAGACCAATTTAATACTTCAACATTATTTTCTTCAAAGTACTTTTGAGCCTTAGAAAAAAAATGGAAAAATTAGTTTTGGCTGTAACACCAGAAGCATCATCATCATCATATTGGGCGTAGCAACCGTGATCCGGTCCGAGCCTCGTTCAACAAGTTCTTCCATGTATCCCGATTAGTGGCTCACGCCATTGAGTTGTGCAGCCTAAGGCTTCGGGCGTCCTGGTCTACGCCATTCTTCAAACGTACGCAAGGTCTGCCACGTGTCTATTACCTAATGTTGCCATAAGTTTTGTTACAAATATAAAACGCTATAAAAATAAAACAAACTAACATATTGTATTCAAAATTATTTCATTTACAAGAACACAATATTGATTATTGAAAAAAATTGGATTCACTCGAAATGATCGACTTTTGCTTTAACACAATCTTTCAAACGGTGTGCTATTGGTCTATTATGGCAGGTACGGACTAAGGCTTTCCAAATTTCTGTGGGAAGTATTGCAGGCCACGTTCTTCAATTTCAGCCACAAATCAAAATCCAATGGATTCAGATCTGGACTCACCGAAGGCCAATCTGCTGCTGCTATAAAGCCAGGAATATTGACCATGAGCTACTCCTGCGTGGTTTTGGCTTTGTGCGTTGGAGCAGAGTCCTGTTGGAAGTTCCATTTGTGTTCATTAATAAAACAACACAAAAAAAAAGAAGGTAAAAACCCTTTACAACACCCTCTAGCACATCTTTTTGGTAAGCCTTTGCACCAGTTTTAGGCCTTTTTCACAGAAATGGAGGGACTTGAAACCATGGTGAGAGATCCTGCTTTCTGCACCAAACCATTACAGAAGCGAGATGATGGCCACGTTGAACCCTTGAAACAACATTTTTCGCTTCCTTAGACGAAGAGGCATAAATTTTGTCATTTGGTCTGTTGAAAACTTCTTCCACTCTAAAAATGTTCTCATTCGTAAACAAAATGTTTTCATGGCCATTTTCCGCGTATTAATTTCATTAATTTAATACTTCATATTCAAAATAAGTTTACTTCATTACAAATTAAATAGGTAATTCAATTACAATCAAAATAAGCATACTTCAGTTATACTAAAAATACAATAATAATTTTTTTTTTTTTTTATAAATAATCTGATGGGGAAAATCTTTCACTAAATCTTTAACTAATCTACCCGATTTTGTAACAGACGATGGAGCACTTTTCGCATTACGTTGCGATTCTGGTTTTTCAAATCTAAAGACGATCAGATCTTTTTTATAATAGACTTTGTCTGTACATTTAATGGGTAAGATCTTTAGTGCTTCTATCATAATTTTGTTTCATTTTCAGATTATATTTTCGCATGTTCAATTGATGTTTATTTTTATTCATTTTACCCGGATAGAAATTTTTGTTTATATTTGATAATTTTGTTCGCAATCTGCGTGACATCAAAAGTTCCGATAGAGATGAAACTTGGCTTTTGGTGTAGATCGATGCTGAGGTAAAGCTATACACGGATCAGATTTTGTTTCTGAGCATTTTAACAAAAGCGATTTTATAGTTCTTATAGATCTTTCAGCTAGACCATTAGAACGAGGAATATATGGGCTAGATGCTATATGCTCAACACCCCATTCTTCGCAGAACTTGTTAAACTCTTGTGCGTTAAATGGAGGCCCATTATCTGTAACGAGTTTTTCAGGAATTCCTGTAATTACTTGTTGTGAAGAAGATTTATTATTGAGACGAATAACTTCGACATATTTCGAGTAGTGGTCTACTATTTGGAGAAAACATTTCTTTTGAAAGTGAAATAGGTCCGATCCTACCGTATTCCAGGGCAAGTCAGGGCAATGGCGCTTTCGACGAAGTATCTGCTACTACTAACAACTTTCCTGGTTTATAGACGAGATCAATATTATATGCTTGCAACCTTAACATAATACGTTGTAATCTAGTTGGGATTTTTTATAATGGTTTACTTACATATATGACTTACAAGAGGTTTGTGATCAGTCTCTACAGTAACTTTTTGTCCATACACAAATTGGTGAAACTTTACGCTGCCGAAAAGGATCGCCAAAAGTTCCTTTTCAATTTGGGCGTATGACTCCTGTGGGTCTGTGAATGTGGCAGAGGCATATGCTATAGGCTTATTATTTTGACAAATTACAACACCCATAGCATCCTTTGATGCATCAACAGAGAGAATAACTGGTTGATTAATATCAGAATATGCTAAAACAGGTGTGGTTGATATTATTTTTTTAAGATTTCTATTTCGTGGTTTTTGGTCCATAACCAAGAACAGTAATTTTTTAGTGATTTTCTTAAATGATTGGTTTTGATAGATAAACCTTTTATAAAAGATCCCAAATAGCTTACCATGCCTAAAAATCTTTGGAGTTCCGTAACTGACTTTGGTGTTGGCTTTGATTTTATTATTGTCTGGACTTATACCTTTTTCCGAAAATATGTGGCCAAAAAATTTTATTTCCGAAACACAAAATTGTGATTTATTTTTGTTGAATTTTAAACCGACCTCATTCGCTCGCTTAAGGACACATCTTATTATAATATCGTGTTCTTTGTGTGATTTTGCATATATCAGAAAGTCATCGGTATAAATAATGACACTTTTAATATCAGCAAAGAGTTTAGTCATAAGTGCGTGAAATATTTCCGGCGCCGCATTTATGCCAAAAGAAAAACGCAAAATCTGTACCGCCCAAATGGCGTAATACGTGCATTACTTGAAAGTTAATAGAATGAACTTTTTTATTGATTACACAGGGAACGCAACCCACTCCTTTCACACATAATTTTTCACCACTAAAAGTTAGGACGTTTGTGTTTGCTACCCGTAAACTATTTGTTTTGAAACCACGTTTTTTTAAATGTTTCTAGTGAAATTATATTGGTCTGCACACCTGTATCTAACTGTACTTTAATATTTCTTTTATTTACTTCTACACTACAATACCAAATACTGTTGTTATCTTTCATCTCTGTCTCAGTCAACAATGTACCAATGCACAGATCTGTATATGATGGTCATGACCTTCCAGCTTGTAAAGTACCGATGTGGATATCTTCATTTGATGACGTATATTCGCTCTCCTGGTAGTATTCGTGGGAATTGATGACATTGACATTTTTTCTTGACTTACGCATTTGCGCAAAATGGTTAGGCTTCTTAAATTTTCGGCATATCGTTCCAATAGCGGGGCATTTTAATTTATGATGTTGACCACATCGTCCGCAGGTGTTTGTTTCGTTTTGTTCATGAGTATTAGTTTTCCATGTTTTTTGTTTTTCGTTTGATTTCTTTGATTTCTTTTGTTATAATGTATTTTTTGTGAGATTACGATTTCTATTATTCGTGGTGGTATGTAATGCACCAACAAAATTTGTATTTGCAGAATCACTACAGTTCTCCAATTGTTTGACTTGTGACCTTGAAATTTCAACTAGCTTGGATATTTACATAGATTGCTTTGTCCAATTTGATGTTGCCTTCACTAAGGAGTCTTTCTTTTATATAACTGAAAGATTCATGCAGACCACACGAGTTCATCTCTTAGGGTTTTCAATTCACAATTTGCACTGAGGATTTTTAGATTTGTAACAAAATCCTCTATGGATTCATTATCAAGCCGCCGTCGTGTAAGGAAGCGATGCCTCTCTATGGAAATATTTGCTTTTGGAACAAAATGCACATCGAATTTTTGTATGAGACTGTCAAAAGTGATCTTGTCGATGTCTTCATTGAACGAACTAAATATGTCTACGCTTTGAGATCCCATATGATGTAAGAGTAGGGCTGTTTTACGCTGATCATCTTGTGCCTCAAATCCACTTGCCCACATGTAAATTTTAAATTGAGACTTCCATTTTGTATATGCACTTGCTAGATTATTAGGTTGAAAGTTCATTGGCTGCATGCGAAAACCACTTGTTACTGGTTCCATTACAGTTTTATTTGTTAAGGTGTTTCTATTATATGTTTTATCTTTAATATTGCTCATTAGACTTATTTATTAACTATTTTATTTTTTTGAAATATATATATAATTAATTCACATCTGACACCATGTGATATTCTTATAATGAAGACTCACACAAGTTTACTTCTGGACTTTATTATAATGACTGGCTTATCAATGTTACATCATACTATGTTACTTCTACATAATACATAAATACACATATTGTATGTTAATATACATATACTTCTAGTTATAATATAGATTGAAGATGAGTGCAGATACGTATTGCATACGTACTCACAACAAAGATGACCCGTGGACCGACGATATGCTTTCATGTGCAGATCATCCCGAATCAGCCTAAACATCGGCCTGATTGATATATCCTGCTTCTTGGCCATGATCTTCTGCTTCCTAAGGGTATTCTTCCAAATTCGTTCACGCACTGCCTTTACTACCGCGCGCGGGCGACCACTTCTTGGCTTGTCCTCTACTCCAGACAACTCGTCGAAGCGACCAATAGCCCGACAAACGAATATTTTTGATATACCGAGTGGTTTTTGCAAACTCAAAAATTTGGCCAGCACTCTTTCTGCACCTATACAACGCTATTACCGCGACGCGACTCTCTTTAACGCCGCACTCTATGTTACTAGTTTGAAAGCTGAAACCAAACTGACTAGTATTCTTCTTTGATCAGTGCATGATGTTCTGAAAAAAAATTAAAGGTTCTATTCCCGCAAGAAGTTTTAAAAGATTGCAGAACTAGGTAGATGGAGATAGATTTCATACAATTCATGATTGTATTTTTTCCGAAATCGTCCTCCTTAGCACATGGGGCCAACAATTCTCCATAAGACTTTCCTCTCGAACGCGAATAAGAGATCAAGTGCCTTTTTGTAGGCGCCCAAATCTCGGATCCATATGTAAGTACTAGTAAGACCATAGTATTGTACAGGAGCAGCTTATTTCTCATGGTAAGGTTTCTGGATTTAAAGAGCCTCGGCAGACTATAGTTGGTTGGATTTAAGCAGCCCCCAGCGTATTTCTTCTTCTATATTATTATCGGTGCTTATTTTGAGCCAAGGTAGTTAAAGGGCGCACGCACTACTTTAAATTCATGCTCCGCTACCTTGATAATTGGACCAACACTTCTCGCATTCGTAGCCACCATGTACTCTTTCCCTTCATTAATATGAATCAATAGGTTTTTTGCCGCCTGCTTGATCTGGGAGTCTTGAACAGCTTGTTGGCTTTTGCGATAATGTCGATGTCGTCTGCGTAAGATTCTGGTAGAGTCACGGATTGCTTTTTCATAAATTGTGTATTTGCCAAGCATGAAACCACATTAATAGTTGCCAATGGTGACGGCAGTTATTATCCTTATTTATAATATCCGTGATCAAAATATCCTAAGAAAATATCCTCGGTCTAAACATCCTCTGTGAAAAAATATACTCGGTAAAAAAATATTCCCCAATTTGTTTTGTTTTTTATAACTATGCACTCGCTCCAATTTATAATAAAATCGAATTTTATGAACTTCTTAGACGACCTTGTGCAAATTACCTCGGAACTTTCATAAATTCTAAGAACTGTACCCAAAAAGTGTTTAATCGACATTTTCCGAACCTCACTGCTTATGTTTGTTCCATTCCATCATCGAATGTCTGTTTCAAGAAACTGATAAATTTATCTCATTCCAATTCCATCTATTTACATGACGAAGTAGCACTGGTTTTTCTTCAGGAAGCCACAAACAAAAACATAAATATTTGTAATTTAATAAAAGAAAAAACAACAACAACTCGGATTCCTGGCTATAACATCCTTTGTTCTCCACAGTTCTTCATAGAAATGCGCGGTGAACAGGCTTTATAAAGTGTTTTATACAGATTCATATTCTATCATTCCACATAACATCCTGGGGCCAAACTTAAATCATAACAAGATACAATTTTATTCGTTAAATGTATCCTGGGCAACGAATTTCAAGAGATACATTCTTCATAAAGTTTCATATCTATTGAGATATATTATCTGCATAACAATGCGGGAGGTCCTTTTTAGTGTCGTCGTGTGTTTTTGTCGGCGGCGGTATTAATGATTTTGTTTGTTTTGATGCTGAGTCTTGTGTAGACAGTTGGATGCCAATAAAAAGCGATTTTATCTATTTAGTTTTCAGGATTCATACAGAAGTGGATTATAAATAAACATGGAATAATATCATTATGAGGACGTTATGAGGTTGCGGGTAATTAAGTACGAAATTGATGTTAAATTTTTTTTATTGTGAATGACGAATGGAGTCGAGTTTAATGGCACGTGGCGTAGAGGTTTAAAATAAACCTAAAACGTGTTCCCAGCGGAAATATTACCAATCTCTCTGTCTACACTGATGCCGCTATCCTCGATTACAATTTGGAATGCAGGCAGAGTCGACTGTGCGAAACTAATGAGAGAAGAAGAGCACAAAAAATCTTTAGTGATATACCTATAATGTGTGCATCATAGAAAAAGAAAAAGAAGTGCGACTCGTCTCGACCATGCACTGCAAACCTTGAAATTTTATTTTGTGTATGTGAATACGTGTGAAAATCTTGTGAGAAGCAGCCAATCAGCAGGCAATACGCCATACGTTTCGTGCCGACTTAAATGCAAACGTATTAGTAGTACATTAAGAAATGTCCATGGACCGGACATATTATTTCGCTGAATGGGTAATTTCCAGTTTGTAGACGAAGAGAGAATTATCCTACCAGTTGTCGTTCTTGTTTATTTTTACTTGCGATTATAGCATTCTCTTGCAACGTGATTTCGATTAAATTCAACACTACTGTAGTGATTGGAAGCTGAAAATTAACTTCCACAAATGTGAAACTATCCTGTTTAGAATCCCTGTGTCTAGGGCCTTCGGAATATTTTGAAAGCACACGATCGAGTAGTTTTATCCCGCCCGAGGCTTTCCTATACCTTGGCGGAAGGAAGCACTTGATCAGGTCCACCAATTTTGGTGGCTCAGGTAAAACCCGATATTTTCAGTCGAATAGACGGAATATCGCCTATGACCGACCTACATTTGTCTGAGGTATCTATAAGTTAGGTAGGGCAGTTGCGGCGCACCAAAAAAAATAGAAAATCACAAAATAAAAAAAAAGATAAAAATACAAAAAATACAAAAACATATATTAAATTTAAGAAAGTTTGCTGTGGCTGTTCTAAATTTAGGTATTTTAAGTTTACTTTAAGTTTATTTTTAGTTTATTTTAAGTTTGTTTTAAGTAAATAGTTTAGGTTAGGTTAAGAAATAAAATAAAATAAAATAAAATGCTCGGATATATATATATATATATATATATATATATATATATTATATTTAACATAAATTTAAGTTATTTTTAGGCCGACAGGTAATTAAAATTAAGATAAAGAATAATTTAGAGCGCCCGCATAGGGCCAGTTAGTTAATTAAGCTAATAGAATTTATCTAGTTTTTAAGATTTTTGTGTAGGTTTAAGTAGTTATAAGATAAATATAATAAAAACCATTGAAAAACTGACTATAAGGCAAGTTTAGGATTCTTGAATATAAAAAAATGAGATAACAATCAAACATGACATTACGATCATAGAGAAGCCTAAGAAATCACTGACCAAAAATGTCCGTCTGTCTGTCTGTCTGTTTGTCTGTCTGCCTGTCTGTCCGGGTGTATATCGATGTGCAGCCTAAACGGTTTTAGCGATTGCGTTCAAATTTAGTATGTGTGTTTCTCTTGGCATTCCTCAGAGGGAAAATTTAAATTTTATCTTTAGGGCTTAAAATAACGGTACCTGCCATATAACGTATTAAGGAAAAGCTTATTTTTCTCGAAAACGGCTCCAACGATTTTGATGAAAATTTTTGAGATTTTTTTTTTTTTTGGTAGTAGTTAATTAAAACCAAATTTACAGGATTTACAAATTTACTAACGGTACCTTTCATATAACGTTTTTTTTTAAATTTCCGACTTTCTCGGTAACGGCTCAATGGATTTCAATAAAATGTTATATTTGAAAAGATTCAAATTAATTCTACATACAAAAATTTTTAATAATTATTTTTTTCTATTTGTAATTAATTTTTGATTTCTTTTTTGAAAATTCAATATTTTTTTATATCAAAAAAAATATTTCATATTTTAAAATCAGATGTAAATTAATAAATTCTAAAAACTGCATAACAAAATTACAAACATTTTTTTTTTTCAAAAAACTAAAAAATAAAAAACAGGATTTTAGCAAAACCGTTACTACAATTTTCGAAATACTTTTTTTTTTAATTCTTTGTTGCTTAAGACGTATGATGGCATACTTCATTTTTACTAAGAACCGTTTAATATTGTGGTTTTGATACTTTTTATAAGTTCAAACTGTGTGTTATTTTCAACATAAATGTTAATTGTTTCTGTCAAAGATCTTGTTTTCCAATGTAATTAGGGACATAAGAGCGAGGACAACTGGGTCGCAGTGCCCATTTGTTTCTGTAATGTGTATGAAGATCCGCTCACTGCTTAAGAGACGAAGGCTTCATTTTGTGCAAAACAGGCAAAATATTGAATAAAGAAGAGTATATCTGTAAAATGAATGAGTGTTTGAGTGAAATGTTTTGCATGAACTTTTGGCTGACCCAACATTAAAGTTTAATCTAGTTTTACCCCTAAACGCAAAGTTGGTATCTTTTGGTGTCAAACTAAAGAGCTTAAGATTCTTGTAAAGAAAAAATTATTTGAGGTTGTAAATGACGAAGTTAAACTAAATTAATTAAACAAACTCATTGCGATTTGTACTGATCAAAATTACTTTACTTTCAACGGAAAATACTTCTCATAGATCTGGTCTTGCTATGGGTTCGTCTTTTCCCCCCTTTGCAGATGAGTTTTTCATGAATCATCTTGAAAGAAATCTTTTCGCCTCAAAAAGTCCTTTTTGAATAATATATTTTTCTGGGCTAGGTATGTTGACGATATTTTTTGTTGTTTTAACAGGAATATTATTGTTTCTTTTCTTGGCAATTGTTGAAACAAATTGCATTCCAAAACATGCTATTCTCCCTTCAGTTCGTCCGTAACACTATGAACTTAATGGACAAAAATTTTCAATTGAACGCAGTAAACTATGTTTTGACTTCTACTGATACAATAATTCCAATCTCATATGCTCACTCGTGGAGTGCAAAAATGTCGGCTTTTCACCATTTGTTTCACTTAAAGGAACTTTTAAAAGGCGGTTAACTTTTAAAAGTTCCTTTTAATTTTAAAAAGGAATTAAATACCTATTATAAAGGTTTTGACGCTGCAATTATCTATCGAATTTTCCACACAAATTCCAAAAAAAATTGCCTGGAACTCTTTCCCCTATGAATAGAGAAATTGACGAAATTAAATGTCGTAAGATCCCGTATATTCCTAGTGTTTACGAAAAAGTCTCAGGACCATTTTCGAAATTCAATATTAAACCAGCATTTTTTAACAATAATACAATTCAAAACGTTTATGTAACAACAAATTAAGACCAAAAGCTTACCCATCTACGAAAAGTTGTGTTTATAAAGTAAAGTAAGTGAATGCAATACAAACGTTTAAATGAACATATTAAAGACTCCATTAGTCATGACCCTTCATCTGGACTATATATAACACCTTAGAAGATGTACCCCTTTTACATTATTTACCTGCTGAACCAGTATGAGATAAATACCAAATCAACGAAATCAATAGACATAAAGCCTCAAATATTTTAAATAACCATATTGACTTCACAAAATCAGGCCCCTTTTAACTTAGTTTATTTTAAATCAATTTTTTTTTCTTTAAAAATTTTCAAATACTATGGCGTAAAATTATAGACGTTTTAATACACCAAACTAAAACAAATCAAATTTGGCACTAACATTAAAAGTGTACTTCTTTAATTATGGACGAATCAAAAATTGATTTTCTCTGAGTGTAAAACTAGATTTTTAATAACGGGAATTCCCTGCATTATCTTTTTTTTTTGTGAAACTAAAAACTGTCAAAGAGAAAGACGGCTCGCTCTCACAAAACGCCATTTAAAAAAAAAGTAAACACAAACCCTGCCTAAATTTAAAACAAAACAAAACAAATTTCTCTAAGGTTCCCAAACATTCAAATTTGATTTAAACTAGTGCAGGGGTTATTTTGTTTATAATTCAGAAAAACTTAGTGCAGAACTAAACATTTTAAGTAGTGTTAATATATTGAAAATAGGTTGGCTATAATTTTGTGCCAATGTGTTTAATGTTAAATGTTATTTGAATATAAGTTTAAATGTTAATTTAATTTTATCACAATAATAACTTCTTTAGTTTTTTTTTGTTCTATGTATTTCACCACATTGACGCTGTAAAGTTTAGTTGTGAAATTGTATGTTTAAATTAATGTCCTGAGGATCTCCTAAGGAGACGAAATACGTCTTATTTTATTTAAATGATAAATAAAAAATATTAATTTGTGGAAAAAACAAGTGTTTTTTTTATTGTTAAAAATGTCGAAGAAAATATTAAATGCGTTTTCGTGTCTCTTATTTGTATTCGTTTAAAATACTTTAATAAACTGCTTGGAACCTGGCTTTAAATGTCTGTCAAGATATAAAGCAAATATGGAGTGTTTTTTATCAATATGACCCAGCCTTGATTTATACACAAAAAAAAAATAATTTTATTTACACATAATCCAGAAATTTTATTTTACTTCATCTTTTTTCTCATCAGCTTCCTTGTCAAGTGTTTTCTTAATGTTTTATATTACTTAATAAACTACCATTCATTCATGCTTTATGCTCTGCACTCGTTTCATCTTAGAATTAAAATATTTCCAACCCCCTAGTCGTCTGTGAAGAAAAGCTTAAGTGAAAAAAGCTAGCAGCACAGAAATTCCTTCTGAAGAACCACACTTCTCTCCACAAGGATTTTAAAAAAGAAAGGTGCGAAAACAAAATGGCATTTCAGGAACCCAACTTAAGTGCTCAACTTAACTGTGTTTTTTATAGTAAATTGCGAATTCATACCCTGCGCTGGAAATCTTAACAATTTTATAAAATATTTGTATCCTTCGGCATAATACTTTCGCCTTTCTCTTTGGTTGATCCTGGAAGAGGATGGTATGTGTTGAAATGATTGACTCATTTGGTATGTTTTACTTTAAACAAAATATGTTTTTTTATATGAACGGGGAATGATGATAGGTGAAGCAATAGTTTTCAACCGAGGTCGAAAATAAGAGTACTTAGGGCCGTACGCGAAGTCGGATATCAATGTATTCAATGTATTCAAATGTATGGACTTGTTGTAAAAGAATGTGAAGAATTTAGGTTTTAAAAAAGGGGAAACTAGTGGTCGAACTTGTGCGTTGATATAATATTTGTATTACTGATTTGCGCTTAGGATAGGAACAGTGCATTTTTTCGGGATTAAAAGTTTTGTGGAGTAGTATAGTGGAATCCTGTAACTCATACGTCCACCAAACGTCGAAAATTCGTGCAGGCATTAAGGCATAGAAGCATAGCAAACAAACCACTAGTCATAGATACACCATTTCACATTTGTATCCCTCCCACAGGAATCCTGCGGTAATAATAAGTAGCTTATTTTTCAATCTAGCTCCTTATCTACCTATGTAGCAAATTTCATCAAAATCCGTTGAGTCCTTGAGGCGTGATTGCGGAACAGACATCTAAACACACAAACAAGTTTGAATTAATTTCTATTTAGCACGTGATTTGAAAACAATACAAAAAGTTGAATTCGAAACAAAACACCTTAACACCTACACATTGTTTATTTAATACAAATTATCGAAAATCTTTTCTCATAAGGACTGCATTTCATCGACTAAAATCTTTAAAATTCAATCCCTAATCGCTTGTTGTTTGTTATTTACTAGCTTTTAGTACTCCACCATTATTATTTGACAGTGATTTATGAATGCTCCTTCTTCAGTTTAGTGAAATTTTGTATTTCAAAAGGACCCACTTTTGAAGCATGATGTGGCTCCAATCCAATGGGATTTGTTGAGATATCAGAGAACTGGTTGGCTGGCTGACGGGCATGGCATGAGGTTTGCGGGAACTCAGAATGCACTTGGGTATTTATTTCGTCCTTTTTGGTATTTTTTTTATTTTATTTTATTGTTATACTATTTCCAGAAGTAATAATGGAGTTTGAAGTTGCTTTTCACAGCACTCCGCATAAAGTTCGCCTGAAGACTATATACAAAGTGCTCTTGGGAATATTTGAATCGGAATTTCATTTGGATGATGAAATGAGTAGCAGAACTTCGTAGGATGGACAAGTTGGTGAAGCACTAGAATTTTAATTTGTTTTGTACTGAGATCTTAAGGTGACTATAAAAAAGGAGATGTGTGGTCTTACTCATTGTTGGATGTTATTAAGGTGTCTAATTTCTGGCTCAAGGATAATTTATTTGATTCACTAATCTCATTAACTGGTTTCAATATTTATAGAAAAGGATAGAAAAGATTTGTTTGGGGGTTGAGTATGTATATATTTACGTAAAAACTTGAAAGCTCCTGCGGTTAACAAAGTCATCCAAAACTAGTATTGACATAATGGTGATCTAGAAGAACTAAAAAACTCTTTATTATCGTCGGTTCCAACGCTTATCGCCATTGAAAACCCAATTGTTTATTCTTCAGATAAGGCGAATTTGTTAGCTGACCATTTCGCTCCTAGCTTTTCTATGGGAGAAATTACTAGTACAGTAGAAAGAGTCCTCAAAGATCTTCATATAGACAAATACGCTGGCCCGGATGGTATACTCCCCTTTTCTTCTGAAGAGGCGTTCTTTCACACTGGTAAGGTCACTGGGCAAGCTTTTCCATCGCTTCTACTCTTTTGGAATATTTCCTAGTATTTGTCCAGCATGTACATAAGAATAAGCCCGTAGTCCCCCTACTCCTACTAACCCATATCACTCACTTCCTTTCTTTCTAAGGTCATGGCAACGCTGATTTATTCTCAGCTTAAGAAATAACTCAAAGACCGGAAGCTTCTTCATGGCCAGCAGTACGGCTCTTGCAGCAATCGTTTCACTGGTGATCTGATCGCATATCTCACCGAACGGTAAAGTAACATTATTGCGCTTGATATTTCCAAGGCATTTGATAGAGTTTAGCATGAAGCCTTCTTATCGAACATGCATGCTTTTGGGATCGATAATATTCTTGTCCGTTTGATTAGAAGCTATCTTCTGGTTTCAAGTCTGATCCAAAAGATAAATTGTGGCGTGACCCACAGCTCCGTTCTATCTCCGACTCTGTTTCTCATTTTTATTACTTGCGATTTAGGTACTAAAATGCAAGTTGAATCTATGCAAAAAAAAAATCTAACAGTCAAACATGATATTACGATAATAGAAAATAGGAAATTCCGTCCGTCTGTCTGTCTGTCTGTTCGCGCCTCTACAGCCTAAACGGATGAGCCGATTTGCTTCAAACTTGGTATTTAGTATTTATTAGGTAGTATCTCGGGGGTTTTTTTCATTTTTACTCTAGGTCGAAAAATAACGGTACCTGCCATACAATTTTGAACAAAATATTAGATTTTCTCGAAAACGGCTCTAAAGATTTTGATAAAACTTTCAGGGTGCTAATTTTTTTACAATAATACATTTTTTAGTCAGAATAAATTTTTCGTTGTTTGTTCTATAACCGGGTATTTCAAATGCGGTTTTATCGTTAACTGTTATCCCGATTTCAATAAAATTTTGTACACAGGAAGTCATTTATAATTCAATTAATATTGCATTTCAAAATTTCCAAAAACTTTTCTTTTCGATTTTTTTAAATAAAAAAAAAAATTGTTTTCGAAATATTTTGAAATTGGGTGGGTTGAATTTTTTTAAATAATTTTCCCAGATGAAAACTACAGATTTCCTTATATTGAAATACTAGAAAAAAATTTCAAATATTTTTTCGAAATGTTTTTAAAAAAAAAAAACGACTTTTTAAAAAAACTGGTCGAACGATTTTTTTTGTTCATAATGAATAGACTTACTCCTGAACAAAGTTTGCAAATTGTTCAAATTTTCGGCCACTTCCCCGAAATAATTTTTAGAATATAATGCAAACCCTTAAATTTACAATAAAGCTAGATTCTTGGCCATAACATTAAACTAAATGCGTTTTATTTCTTCTTGAAAACCACACGTCTAAAAAAAACACCGTTTATATACATACATAAATGCAGCCACTAAGCAATTATCTAGCATAACAACTAGTTTATGTGTATGTATTTGTATAGTCGTGCATTTTATTTAAATTTTATTCGACGATGTGACCGCACATATGAGCAAGTACTTGCGATCCAGTCGTGCAATTTATTAATTATCTTCTGTCTTTTTCTTCTAATCCAAGGTAGCGCAATACCCTCGTAACCGTTCGATTGAGTGCAAAAGTCCCCATAATCAATCTTGTTGGACATTTAATTACCTATACATATATATTTAATATTCATCTTATTATTACGTGACCGGTACAACAAAATCAATAAAAATAATTTAATTCTATGGAGAGCCTCTATAGTCCTGCCGACAGATACTTTAAGATGGAAACAAAAATCGGAACTAAATTGAACTTATTCAGGGGTGGTTATTTAATATCTCAAATTTTGGAGCTCGACGACCCTTTGCAAAATGGGAAAAGTTGGGGGAAAACTGCAAAATTTTGGACCGTTCCTGAGATTTTTCATCAATAACTTTTTTCTCACGTCCTACGGTAAAATTAAACATATTTTTATTTTTTTAGAATAAACCGTCAAACTTTTTACATTTTGACTATTTATTCATGTTTTTTTATGGCACTTTGAAAAAAAATTCAAAAAAAATCATAATTTCACCTTGTTTCTTCTGTAATACCCGATTAATAATGAAATGTTGTTGTTGTTACTATTATGCTGGATTAAATCACTATCTGATAGTGCGAATCCTTTCAGCCAGGACTTCTAAATAACGAGATATAGGCATCTGTGTGTAGGCTTGAGTGAAAAATGTGTTTTCAGGCACATAGGAAACTATGTTTCAACCAACTCCTGGAGGCGCACTTATTTTTTGGGGTATTCATGTTGTATGGACCAATTAGCTAGATATAATACCTATCTGATATGGCAAAAATTATTCCTCTAAATAACGAGATATTCACGTGTAAAAGATTGAGTAAAAAATTTATTTTCTGCATTCGACCCCTGAATCCGCTCCTGGAGACGCAGTTATTCTTTGGGAAAATTTATAATGTATGAACCACGTATTCAAATTTGAAACCTATTTATTCATGCAACTTCGTTATTGAAAGAACCAAATTTTTGAATGACCAAGAATTACGCAGTACAAATTTTTGATCATTTGTAATTTTCTACAATAACAAACCAATTGTTTACTCTTCAGAAAAGGCAAACTTGCTTGCCGTCCATTTCGATGCCAGCTCCACGCTGCCTCACCAACGTTGCCCCTTGTGTACTTGAGAATTAAAATTTTTCCATGGAACAGATTTTTTTCCGCACTCGTACAGTAGCAAGAGTTCTCAAAGATCTCGATATACACAAATCCGCTGGCCCGGTTGGAATACCCCCGATTCTTCTGAAGAGGTGTCTTCCACATTTTCATTTTTAGTTTTTTGAAAAAAAATTTTGTTTGTTATTTTGTTATGCACTTTATTAGAACTTATTAATTTACACCTGATTTTAAAATTATTAATTTTGAAAAATATTTAATTTAAAAAAAAAAAAGTCATAAATTAATTCAAAATAGAAAAACAGAATTATTTAAAATTTTTGTGGGTAGAATTAATTTGGATACTTATATTTTCAAATATAAAATTTTATTGAAATCTTTTGAGCCGTTACCGAGAAAGTAGTAAATTAAAAAAACCGTTATATGAAAGGTACCGTTAGTAGATGTTTCCGGTAAATTTGGTTCTTATTAGCTGATAGCTACTACAAACAAAAAAATCTCAAAATATTTCATCAAAAATAAGCTTTTCTTTAATCGTTATATGGCAGGTACGGTGATTTTTAGCCCTAAAAATAAAATTTCAATTTCCCCTCTGATGCCAAGAATACACACATCAAATTTGAACGAAATAGCTTAACACGTTTATCTCCGGACAGACAGACAAACAAACAGACAAACGGACATTTTTTGTCAATGACTTTTTTATGTTTCTCTATGACCGTAATGTCATGTTTAATTAGTATCTCAATTTTTTATATTCACGAAGTTAAGGAACTTGCCTATAGTCCCTATAATCGCAAGTAAAAATGTACACTCGAAGTAGCCAGCTGCATTCCTCCCCTTAAAAGTTTCTCTCGTAACACTCGTCTCGCAAGGATGCTCATAAGTTCACCCTTGATCCAAATTTCGGACGTATCTTGAAATATAGGGACTCTTTTTTTAGCCGAACAATACGAATTTGGAATAGTTTACCCGGCGAGATTTCCCTTGCCACCACTCACCTAAGGCCTCTTAATAACGAGATGGAGGCGAAAAAAAGTTTGAGTAAAAAAAAAAAATATTTTCTGGCGCGCAACGCTTAATTCAACCTATGTATGTCGTTAAAGCTAAATACAACCAACGACACCGAAAAGCTTTAAGTACTCGTCATGTATGTATGTCAACGACGACCTCTGTTTTATCGACCATATATATGAGATCACCAAAAAATTCTGCTAAGTGCTTAGGTTTACTAAATTCACTTATAGGTGCTCTAAAAGATTTAAATCCTTATCCTAATTAATTTTTCCAAATAAATGAAACAAAAGTCTTAAATAAAATCTTAATTGCTCTCTGAATTTCAAACATATCTCAGATTTATAAAATTCCAACAACTAACCCATTCAGCGATTGCAATCCTTTCACCTGTCGCATTTTTTCGAAATGCAATCTCCATCCAAACGGAAACCCACAACCCTCCCCAGATGATCCTTCAGTTAAATTCCTGATTGCAGTTTGTATGAGCAGAGCTTTGTGGTTCCAACAGCACGGTATGAGTCGATTAAGTATCTATGTATCTCGAAAATCGTGTAAATGCATAAAGAGATACCTCTATATTCTACACCCGAGTTTCATCATTAGATTTTCCACTTCATTCTTATATAGTTTGGAACTGTGCATCGGGTTTTAATGGAATGCGCTCTGAACTGGGAGTTTGCAACACCTTTTGTAAAATGAAACTTCCTTTAATGGATCTGCAAAGCGGTAGAGAGATATTGCTGTGGTTAAAGTTTTATCCATTCCTAATGGTGTTTCCAATAATCCAGCGAGTCACGAGATATAGACGGATAGGTGTTCTGCACAAAACGCAATTGTTTCAAATAGTTTATTTCATTCGGATGGATAAATTTTATTGCCATAATTATGAAAAGTTTTGTGGTTGGAAGTGTAAGAGTATCTCAGTAAAGTATTGTATTAATTTTATAGTTTTCGATTTAGCATAGATAGATACAAGGTAAAGATAAAATGTCCGATGGGGGTTGACCCAATTTGTTCGATGTAATGGCAATTATAAATGCATTAATTGGTTTAAGCAATGGTTGGGAGTTATGATGATGATTTTATGGAAATATTTGTGTGTTAAAGCAAAATTGGTTAACCAATATTACTCAGGTTTTTGTGTGAATTGTAAGTTCAACCCATGGGATGGATAAAATCTAAAATAAAAAGGTCATTTGATACATTGGCCACTAATTATAAAATAGAATTGCGGAGCAGGTGGATTGTGCAGTTTTAATACAATAACGAGGAAAGTGCTTTTTCTGTATTGCTTGCCAATTTTTTTTACATTTAATAGGTAAATGTTAATTATTAGAATACACTAATTTCTTTTTTCTGCCAAAACACTTTTCAGTCATTAAAATTGGAATTTCGTTGATTTTTAGTTTAGTTTTTCTGTGGTATTTAGTTTTCAAGAGAACTTCAGAGAGAGTTTTTAAAAAACTTTAATTTCGTATAATAAGAATTAATGTGACTAATTGAATTTGCCTCTCCATCACATCGTAACTATTTAAGTTAAAATTCGTAGAGCATATTTCTAGAGTAAATTGAAATACACAGACAGTTTTCAATGTGCGATGGAATCTGTTGGATTCTGTCAAGTCTAAAAGAACATTAACAAATTTATAAATAAAAGAAATAAATTAACATTCCAGATAATAAAAAAAAAATTATTTCAATTAATATACGAGAACCTGGAGTTTAAAGATTGTTACCATTTGAATTCGGGTGCCTAAAGCGTACCTAGCGTATCCATCAAGAGAAATTTCATCCATGTGGAAAGAGAGGTCTAGTTTTTTAACAGCTACATGCCTCAGATACGTTTGGATCTACTGATAATGAAGCCAATATTAAGTCATTATTGGAAACCTTAGACCGCTAAAATAGATATATAATTACCAGGGGTCTATAACCCAATTCATAAAGTGCTTGTAGAACAAGTGAAAGTCCATAACTTTTTAAAATTTGTAACACGGTGTCACGGCAAAAATTGGCCATGACAAGTTTGATCCTCGTTTTTGTGCTAATATTTTTTTGACAGCTCTTCTTTCACTTTACTAAGAGGAAGTGGGACGACCAGGGGCGATCAGTTCTTCCTTTCAGTAATGTGGAAGAAAGAATTAACTTCGTAAATGAACCCAATGTGTATATTGCTCATTATCGTCCCAAAAGTCTCTGTGTACACTATTTATGTTCGCCTACTAATAAAAGTAGAAAAAGCAGAATATATATATATATATAATATTTACAGCGCTATCTATGGTACTTTGAATAAAATTGATACACCTTCAAACAATGAAGCGGCTTTTGTGAATCGCTTAACTGTATAGCAGTATGTGAACCAAACCTAAGATTTTATTATGTCATAGTGCTAGCTTAAAATTTTGTCAAGAAATATCTCTAATTTATGTCCAATTTGTTTTTGCAGCAACTAAATATGTTTAAGCTCTTTGGCAACGAAAATTTCTCCTGAAATTTATTACCTTTTTTTCTGTTTTAGTAAATGAATCTGAAAAAAACACTAAACAAAAGCTTAAACTGATTCAACAAGTGAAGGGATTTTATTTTATTGTTATAGCTTTAATTGTGTTAAAAAAATGATTTTCACTTTCATTCTTAAACAAGTGGTTGTTGACTAGTTGACTTGTTGTTCTGTGTTATGGGCAACAAGTCCTTATCCGATCGGCTCTCTTATATTCTTAATAGAAGTCTTTTTCCGCCTTATTCAAGTACCAGTATCAAAATCACTAAAATGATTACAGAGAACCAATCTGGGCTTGATACGGCTACCACAACGAAACCCGGATTTTATCTATGAGTGCTGGGAAGCAATAGTTATTTAAGGCGATACCACAAAGCTGATAGTACTACAGACATGAGGTTCGAAAGCTTTACCAAAAAGGACAAATAAATGAAAAGAAATGAAGCTTTAAAATAACAGCATAATAAAATTGCATCCGATGCCAAAAATATTCACACTTCAGCAGAATGTGAAACGACCGCAGAAGCCGATCGTAAAGCTGCCGATTTTTTCAAAGATGCAGGCGATGTCAAAGAAGTATGCACCAACTTATAAGCCATATATGGTCAAAAAATTATTTGCTCGATCTTTAAGGAACCTTCTGAACTCCGTCAACCACAGGGGTATTATATCAGTGTAGTTTTAGACCACGACATTTCGCCATCTACAAAATTATTCTCATTACCGCAGATCCTGGAAAAAATCCAGAAACTTCAAATCGATACCCACCTTTTCTTTGTCGCTTTTAAAGCGGCAGCATTTGTTGATACAATATACTACAGGGTGACGCACCAATTGTGCTACAATAATAAATTTAAATAACTTTTTTTTATTGAATAGAAAATTAAATTTTATTTTATTTAACTAATTGTTTTTTAAAGGTGATAGACCGCAAATGATTTCCACGCTCACCCACGCATATGCGGCATCTCATCAGAAAATAGTTCATTGCGGCCTGAAGGGTTGAAAAATGGGAACGCCTCAATTATTGTCTTAATTGATTGCTTCAATTCAGTGAAATTCCTGAGTTTCGCTTTGTATACCTAATGCTTGACATAAATTTGTTGGAGGTCCGCTATAACTGGTCTGGTTTATGTGCTTTATCTTGCTCGAACCAAATGCTGTTCAATGGGATAGGTCTTCGGCGAAGTTTTGGCTAAAAAAACTCATTCAACATCTTTAAATAACGGTTTCCATTGTCTATTACGTCGTTTTCTTCACAGAAATATAGCTTTGCTTGTTTACATTGATACGTTTAAATCAAAATGGGCCTCATAAGACACGAACAAACAATTTATCAATGTGCGTTGTCTTCTTCGGCCATTGCCATCAATTTTCGGCAAAATTCCACGCGAACAGGAAAATCATGAGGGTTTAACTTGCTTGTAATTTGGACTTTGTACGGAAACAAGTTAAAGTCATAATAACGTATCCGTTGTAATAACCGTCCGCTAACTCCAATTTGCCCCGATAAGTTTCGAGTGGAAATGCTTAAATTTGCCTGTATTACCGATATTACAGCCGCGATTGTTTTCTGGACCCAAACATTGGGATCTCGATAGTAAGGTCTTCAGACGATGTTTCCAAATTCGGCAAAGATGTTCACCAGCCTCATAATGGGCCATCTACTAAGAAGAGTACCACCAAACTCCCGCCTAAATTCCCTTTGGACGGATATTACGCACTGCAACGCACCGCTGCACTATCCAAATCCTTTTTCAGTATCCCAAGCATTCATTTTGATAAATCTAAATAGAAACCTGCAAAATTTAAAAAATAAAACGATAACTCACTTAGAAAAAAAAAGTTATTACGTTTTAGTTTTGTAGCATGATTCGTGAGCCACCTTGTAAAGGGTCCGCCAAATAACTTCTTTTTTTTTGAAAATGCTTCATCAACATCGAGTGTAGCTTCGGCTGTGTGGCACGTAGCGCCGTCCTGTTGAAACCAGATGTTGCCAATATCTTCCTCTTCATTTTTTTGTGAACAAAAATTCGTTCAACATGGCCCGATAACGATCGCCATTGACTGTAACGGCCACTCCTTGCTCATTTTCGCAAAAAAATGGCCCAATTATGCCTCTGGGCCAAAATATGCACCAAACAGTGACTCGTTTTGGGTGTATCGGCTTTTCAATGTATGCGTGCGGGTTTTCTGTGCCCCAAATGCGACAATTTTGCTTGTTTACATACCCGTCAAGATCAAAATGAGCTTCATCTGAAAACAAGGATTTTTTTTTGGCAAAATCGGCATCTTCTCTTAGTCGATCGCAGGCAGTAATATCGCAATATTTCCCAGCGTATACACAACCATTTTCGTTCAGCGGAAGGATAAAACTAATTATTTGTCAATCAGACATGAGCTAAGTGTTACCATTCACAAAATAAGCACTAGTTGAAAAAACGTTAGATGGCGGACCCGTTATATAGAGAAAACAATGGTTTTTCAGTTGGTTTCATGTTTTATTCAATACAACTGAAGAGGGACGTTTGAGGTATATAATCTTAGCCTGCCCCTGCCTTCTGCCATGGTACTCATTTTCTAAGCATTATTGCATATATTTACATAATAGTTCTTTGTATCCAAAATATGCAAAACATAGTTTAAACTTGACTTTTGACATTCAGTAGGGAGTGTAAAACATAGACATTTGAGACAGAAAAGTTCCTCACTGACTTAAAAATAGAAATAAAATAAAATGCTGTACAATTCTTAGCACGTAAGAACTCCCCAATAAACGAATTTATCCTGCTCTACCCCAGTGCCGACAAGAAAAGTCCACAATCATCATTTATCATTCAACGTTAAATAAGTCTACGAGCGTTAACAGAAACATGACTTACATAATTCTCAGACATTGAATCGCGCAGTAAGTGCCAGGTTGAATTTGAATTTGAAATGTGGAAAGGTATCTTCTGGTCTATCCATCAGTTGTAGAAGCCAGGCAATCCTAAATTAGAATATTCATTGACAAATGGTATGAATGCGGGTGTATAATATCTATATACCTACCTACATTCCTGATTAACAATGAAGCAAAGTGTTTGAGTGATTGTCACAGCAGGAATATTCTTAACCGCAATATATTTCCATTTAACTAAGGAATAGGCTTTGAACTGCTCCTTGGAAATTTAGGATAAATCACTGGTAATTGTAATGATAAATTAAAGGCAGCATTGTGTGGTTTGTTTTTACTTTTTTTCAAAAATAAAGTGAAATTTTTAGCAAAAAAAATGGCAGGAATCACAAGAAGTCAACATTTTGCTCCCGAAAACACATTCCAGGTTATAAGACTTCGAAAACACATTCCAGGTTATAAGACTTGCCCGAAACAATATTCCAGGGATCTGGTATAACATTTTTTTAATTTTAAATTAATATATTTTTTTTTAAATTGGCCTTAGATCCGTCCATATTTATGAATATTGCTAATTAACATTTTGTATTCAGAATAATGCCTACATGAATGTTTTAATACTCTGTTTCGGTCGTGTTTTTGGAAGAAATTGTGTGCTACTATTTCATGTAAAAAATACATACTTGACGATTCATGTAAGACTCTTTATTTCGCTTACCCGCCATTCTTGTTGAGTATTCAAGTACATATACGTACATAGCTATCATAATCAGTTTCTATTAAGAACTCAAACTCGTAGGTTGTTTATTAAGAACTCAAACTCGTAGGTTGTTCGTTACTGAATAAGCCACATAATTTTATCGATATCATATATACTTTTCCGATGATAAATGATAAGAAGATTGGAATGAGATTCGTAGCATATGGCATATTGGAATACAAAATGGAAGATTTAATTTTTTAACATCAAAATATATTTTGTAAAGCTCTGGATTGCCCCCACCGGTTAGTGGCACTTATGTAATCCCACTTAATTTACCAGTGGTATTCCCTATAGAAACAAGTCAATGTAAGCAGTGTTAAGTCTAAGCTTCTGTTTACATTTATTTAAAATAAAAATACAAATATAATAACCTCTCTTATCCAAAGTACTCAAATAATACATCTATAACTCAAAGAAAATGAATTTAAATTATCAACAAAGGTTATTTTGGCTGAATGTATTTACACAAGAGTAAGATATAATTACCTACATACATAATAATTTTAATTTCCATCAATTATGTTTTATATAAGCACAACTGTGTAACAATGAAATGAAACCTGATTCCTTAAATAAATCAATGGAAATGCTAATTCATGTATGCTTTCTCAGAATATGCCATTATGATATCTGAATGGTAATTATATTGAACCATTGATTCTAAGAAAAAGGTTTTAAAATACGATCCTTGTAAGGAAGTACGAATATTATGATTTTCGGTATTTATATAAGATGAAAGAAACTGGAGCTCCTTCTCTTTGTTATACAGCAAATACAACGCATACGCCACAACGTGGTGTGTATTGAGTATTTTTGTATGTTAGAACATTTCATTTTAAAATTCGAATCTACAACAGTTCCAAGTTTCTCCAAAATTATATAAAAATGAAGATGTAACGTTAATTATTATCTTGCAGATCCAACTTTTCACTATCCAATTTTTTGCAGGATAGACCGTGTTTAAATTAGGCAAAAGGCTTGAAAGGCCTTATCACAATAAAGAAATGCTTCCAGACGTACCTTCACAATATGTTTTAAAATATTGAAGGATATAGTATAGATTTAAAAAAAAAACAATTTTTTATTTATTTAGTGATTCCAAGAGGTTAAATAAGACAAATTTATCTGTTCATGTTTCATGAGTCGTGTTAACAAAAACTGTTGCCTAAGGCGAATCTAATATGTTTTCTCTTCATATCATAAATCATATAGAAGGAAAGTAAAATTCGATTATAAACTCTGTATTTCATCATCAATAAGTAAAATCAATTCTTTACTAACACCCAAAATTTCACAGGGATTTCGTAAGGCGAAATATATTACATTGCCTCTACGCTCTATTTTTCTGGTTCCATTTTTAAAGAGATACGTGAAACGATTAGCCAATTTTATTAAGGGGCCTCTATCCCTGAAGAAATACATCATTTTTTAAGCGAACAAACCCCTAAGGCTTCGGGAATTTTTTAACTCCTACTGAACGACTTGAATTTATTTAATAAAATATTGTTAAATATCGGTCCAGCTCAGATAAGCATTTCTCTGTTGATGTGGTCAATATTTCCAAACGTAACTAAGTTATTTATATATGTACTATTTATATGAACCCTAGATTTATGAGGGTTGTTTTAAAACAACCAAATGGATATGTTATTACGAATATTTAAAATTTAGACAAAAACAATAGCTTTTGGATTTAATGTCTAAATCAGAACTTTCAATAATTTGTGAAAGTTTAATGGACCGTTTTGGAAAGGTTTTATAAGAGAGTCATAATGCGGAAATAACTCATGAATTATAAATGTGAATTGGAATATTATTGTCTGTTTTCATATATTAGCTACAACTTCTGTACATTATTGTTTAAAAAAATTTTCTTCACTATCTCAAGTTGGAACAAAACGGCTGGTTGATATCAACTGCAGGTTGGAGACAACTTGCGGATTTCAACTTGCATGTTGAAAGTCGTATTTCTTCAATACAAGGTTAAATTTTTAAATTTCACAGCGATTTTGAAAGTTTTCAAACTTAAATTATTGTTTTTAATTAATTGGCAGAAAATTTCACGAATACGGTCAAAATAAGTTTGTTTCGAATTTCTTTATCGGCATCTTGATACATATATTTTGTGTTTTTTTTTAATATTGAATTCCAAAAAATTGCAAGAGTGGTAAGCGCTATATGTTTTGTAGCCCCATCCTGCTAAAACCTAAAGTCTTTCCAGGTTCAAATGGCTCAATTTGGGCTATAAGAAATTGGATATCATCGTTCTGTAGCGCTCGGCATTGACTGTGACTGCCTCACCAAAAGCTCCGAAACAGAGTCAGTGAACAAACGGTTTTGTGTGTGCTTATGAACTTTGAGCTCTTGAGTCAGTTGGGTCTTATAAGGCTGTAGGTCCAAGTTCCGACCCGCTATGCAATATTCGCCAAGATGAAGTCTGTGAAAGGCCGAGTTCTTGTGTGCGCATGGGAAGGAATCGGCTGCTTCGGGTCCTGTTGTACACTTTCAAGGACCGCAGCAATTTCTCTGCAAATCTTGAGTTTGGCCAGTTGTTACAGTTGTTTTTTTTTTGTTGTTGGGCAAGACTTCCGCGAGCTGGAATACTTATTTGCTTATTGTTTACGCTTCACGAATATTGTGGGAAGCATGAAAGGTTATAATGTATCTGCAAACCGGTGCTTCCATTAATTTTTCGCTAAAAGATGCCTTCTGCGGTTGTACATTTTATATGTGTATTGGCACATTTTATCAGGAGTTTAACAAACAGTTGCTTTGCGACGCGCATGTTACTGGATAACACACTATAAACAAAATACAAAATGTATGGTAATCTTTAACCATTTGTATATCCCCACATTTATTTCTATTTCTGGAGACATCTCTATTCATTCCAAAATCTATCATGAATTCCCAACGTGGAGCACTAATTATTTATTCATGATTGCACTTCTATGTCTCAGCTTTCCTATCAAACGTAATAATATTTCTCTCTAAACTATTGAAAAAACTTGTGCTATTTTGGGAAATTGAGAAAACAGCAAGTTGAAGTCAACCAGCAGGTTGAAATCGAAAGTTTATCATTCAACTTTGACTGAAGTTGAAATGAAGAAAATGGACCTTAATTTAAAATTTATGTAGATAAATAACACGACCTGGACCTATAAAAATTTTTTATTTGTTAAAAATGGTTTTTATTTTTAGTTTTTTGATATTTTTTTGAAGTTTTGGTACGCGTTATTTTAGAATTTATTAACATACAAATGATTGTAAAATTTTAAAAAGAATTAATTTATGAGTTTTGAAAATATTGAAATAAAATAATTCTAGAAATCCAATAAGCCGTTACTGAGAAAGTAGAAAACTTTAAAATATCGTTTTATGAAATGTACTTTCCTGGTAACATTGGTTTTGATTAACTGATAAGAAATTTTCATCAAAATCGTGATGCAGTTTTCGGGAAAATTAAGCTTTTCCCTAATGATAATAAATGTAGAAAATAGTTATTTTAAGTCATAAAAATACAATTTTTAAAATCCCTCTGAGGAATGTTAAAATAATTACACATATCCAATTTGAAGGTAATCACAACTTTTTTCCATAGGGCTTGTAGTTTTGCCGGAAATCGAGATTAACCTTAAACACCCCCACCCACTTCCCGACTACAGATCGCCAGTAATTTATGTTTGCTTTAATTTTCGTTCTTCTTTTTCCAATAAGTTTCTTTCTACTATTTTTGTTTGGTTTGAAAAATTATCGACCCTAGTCTAAGAAGAGTTTTTGGTGATTTAAAGTAGAAAATTTAAAATGTGTCCACGAGTCGGGATTCAAAAATGGGACGACTGTGACTTTAATTACCGATCTCGTATTTCAAAGCAAATGACAACTATGCTCCTGGAATTGTGAGAGGGTTGTTTGCCTTGCATTGAAAGAAAGTATGGGTGGGGTGGTTTCTGCAACTTAGTTGGGTTAAGGGTTGACCCTCTCCCAAAAATTGTTCAGCAACTTATTCCATCGCCGTCGTCGTTTGATTTGCGACTTGATTTTCCACAGCGTTGCCTGCATCTTTATTCTCTTCGTTTTCAAAAATGGTAATTTTACACTTTCGCGTTCACCGGGTTTTTGACTGTAAAAAAATCAAAACTGGACCGATCTTCATGATAATGTCCATTTTAAAGCGGATTTATGAAAAAAATATAAAAAAGTTAAAAAAAAAAAATTTCATTAAACATCATTGTGATGCCAACACTAGTTTAACTTTAAGCTCGAAAAGATGAAAAAAAATTGTTTTGCTTTTTTTCTGCTGATTTGTTTGTTTTTGCTTAGATTACGATACAAATAAATTGCACGACTGGATGGCACGTACTTGCTCATATGTGCTGTCACATTGTAGAATAAAATTTAAGAAAATTAAAGTTAACATCAAAGCATTTATTCGATATTTGTGACTTTTGATTGTTCGAATAAAGTAAAGTTAAATTGTATTGAGTGAAATTATTTAAACACTATTTTATTTCTTTAAGAAATGTTAAAATGTGTGAATTTTTTTTTCAAATCGTAGGAACAGTTTTTAAATAAAATGGTTTATTTTTAACTTTTTTTTTTTAATTAACAAAATAATTTATGAAAACAACTTTATCACAAAATAACCAAACATTAACAAAAAAATTACTTACCCGTTTTCAAAATATTGATTTTTCAAAAGAAAATTGAAAAAAAAAATTATTAAAAATACAAAAAAAAAGTTTTTTTTTGAAAAAAAGTAAATGCGAAATTACTTACGCTACTCATATTTTCTTAAATATCAATTTTTATAGTAATCGGATCACCAGTTTTCAAAAAAATCGAAGAAAAAATAAACGGGTCCTATGGGAGGTACCGTTCTTAACCCACTATTTAAAATTTTTTGTTCACTACTGATTTTTCTCATAAAAATTCTTGGAGCCGTTTTCGAGTAAAATCAGCTTTTACATAACGGCTATAAGACAAGTACCGTTATTTGTTGAGCTAAAACAATTGAAAAAACTCCTCTGTAGAATGTCAAAATAACTTTAAGTTCTAAATTTAAAGACGATTGGTCCAACCGTTTAGGCTACAGTCCAAAATACATGCGTACAAACAAGACGGACAAACAGACAGACAGGCAGACAGACAAATAGACGGACAGAATTTTGACAGTAACTCAAATATGTTTCTCTATCATCGTAATGTCATGTTTGGTTGTTTTCTCAAAACTTTTAATCTGCACGAATGCATCACTTGCATTATAGTACCTATAATCGCAAGTAAAAATTGTGAATTCAATTGGGTGAGCAAAAAATGGGCACGACTGGGTCGCACGTACTTGCTCTTATGTGCCTAATTATATTGGAAGGCAAGATCTTTGACGAAAACAAATAACCTTTACTTGAAAGTAATACAGTTTGGACTTATAAAAACTATCAAAACTAAAATACTTTACGGTTTTTAGTAAAAATGAAGTAAGCCATTACACGTCTTAAATAACAAAGAATTTATGAAAAAAGTATTTCGAAAATTGTAGGACCGGTTTTGATAAAATCGTGTTTTTTATTTTTGTTTTTTTGAAAAAAAAATTGTTTAAAATGTAGTAATTTTTTAATTTTAAATATTTTTTTTTTGATAAGTTTTAAAAATATTGAATTTCAAAAAAAAAATTCTAAAATTAATTTTAATCAGAAAAAAAGTTACTTAAAATTTTGATATGCAGAATTAATTTGAGATGTTTTTAAATATGAAATTTGACAGAAATCCAAAGAGCCGTTACCGAGAAACTCAACAATTAAAAAAACCTTAATATATGAAAGGTACCGTTAATAGACTTTTCCCGTAAATTCGGTTCGAATCAAATGATAGATACTACCAACAAAAAAAAATTTTCAAAAATTTGCATCAAAGTCGTTGGAGCCGTTTTTGAGAAAAATAAGATTTTCCTAAACTGGCAGGTACCGTTATTTTTAGGCCTAAAAATAAAATTTCAATTTCTCCTCTGGGGAATGAAAAAAGAATCACAGACACCAAGTTTGAAGAAAATCGCTCAAGCCGTTTAGACTGCAGCTCGTTATACATACGCCTTAAACACGAAAATCGGCCCAATTTTGAATTCTTTATAGCTAAAAAAACAGGTGACCGCGAAAACTTATAGGTAATTACCTCAAAAACGAAAATTTCTTCGCTATAGAAATTTCATCCCTGAATCGTTTGCATCATTTATTGATATTGTGATTTATTGCTTTTAAATTTTTTGAATACAGACCAACAACCGGAACTTTACTTTTTAATCATTCGCGTAAAATAAATTCAAAACTCAAATTAAAACTTACTTCTCTGAAAAAAGTATCCCGTGGAAATTTAGAAAAACACAATAGGGCGAACTTTCAACTCTCGAGTTGATATTTAAAATAGCGAAGAAAAGCAAATTTCAACTTGTCACTCAACTCTTAAGTAGGTGTCAATTCTAGAGTTGGACAGCTTGAAATTTTCCGGCAAGTTAAGCAATAGTGAAGAAAATGGCTCTAAACGTATCGATGAAGGGTTTTGATTGACAGTCTGGTAGCAAATGATAGTAAACAAAGAAATCTGTTCCTATGAATGCAATGCTTACAACAGCAACAACTTCGTCGTAGTCTTAGTTCAAATCAACATTCAATAATCCATATGTTTTGATCGTTGTATCATTTGAAGCGCTTAGGTCATAATTAGGAGGAGAACATCGTTCTGGTAATAGACTGGTTGGTTGGAAAACTACAGAGGGCAGATCCGATATCGATGAGGAATTGATATTTTTGAAAATTCATTGAAGAAAAGACGCCTTCATTCATTCGCCCTAATTATGCTGTTTGCATTTTCCTGAAAAAAGTGGCGAACTAAAGTATAGATCATTCTTTGATGTAGGTGGTGAGTAGGTGGTGGAGAAACTTTGATTATTTTGTCAGCAAGTTCCGACAATTGCTCTGGAGAAAGGTTTGAAACTCGATGTTAAAATAGCTTAAACATTAGATGGTAGACTTTGAAACCAAAGTTGACGTAAGAGATTTTCTTGAAGAACTTAGAAACCAGCAAGAAAGCAATTATGACGAAGAAATTTCGAAGGTTGCCGATCACCAATTTTCTCATCACTAATAAGTTGCCGGATACGATGTTCCACTAATGCTAACAAACATTCACTGAGTCTTTAAAGTAGTGAACGGATCGGGCGGAGATAGAAGTAATAATGTCTTCTGGTCCGTTTTGCTCAAAATGGGGCAACTTGATTGCAACACTGTTAATTATTGGTTATGCATAGGTTCTGTATTTTCTTGCGTAGAGTTTACGGTAATAAGCTGCTGGTCTTGTCCAATTAGCTGAAGAAGTCGAGAATTTTCTTCTCTTGGAGCAGCGAGTTCAGTTTGAAAACTCCCCGAATTCGCCATTTTGAGCTTGCCTTAGGTTCAGCCCTGACTTGTTGCTTTAGGATCACGAATTTATAAATAAAACTATGCCATTTAATATCAAAGAATAACTTCTTTTTATTATTTCGATGATTAAGAAGAATTAATTATAATCAAAACTATGAAAACTAAAAACAGACATTTCAATATTGTACGATTGCATGATGAGTGCAATATAAAAAAGTATTTTTAAACAAATAATAGATTTCATATGTGTGACTTTTCACATTCTTTGTGATATCAAATAGGATATAAGATAGTTTCCTTAAAACTTTATAAAGCCAGCGTTTTGCAATCCCACTGTAAATTTGTAGGTAGGTATAAAAGCCAGTGAATAATTTTGAATATCTTGTGCTGTATTACATGGGGCTACATTGAAAATGAGAGGGAAATCAAAACCAATTAATAGTCAGGATTATTATTCGTCTAATAAAAGGTGTAAACTCACGATTTTTTTCCAGGGCGATGTTATTCAGTGACCTAAGACCTTTTTCCTGTAAGTGTATTGCTATATCTACAACAGAATACTGTTTTCATTCTAAGGTATACAAATTCAGCCTGGAACCAAAGAACAAAAATAAAAATGCCTTCAAATCCAATTATGTCCAGTAAATGTCCTTTACATTAGTCTATTCGGCTGTGTAAGACCTAAAAAACTTCTCTTAATTTTTTAAACATAAAACAAAACTCCTCCTTGATGGGGATTTCTATTTGGTGAAAATGCATGGTTAGATACAAGCATTTTGGAACTACATCTTACCTTTCCTTACCATACCCGAATCTCGAACACTTACGTCTACATAAAATGTAGAATAAAATGCTTTAGGTACATTGACTTAAAAAAAAAAAACAAACATAAAGCATCGTTTTTAAAAAGCTGCCTGGTGTATAAAAAAAGTTATTCGGAGAAAAATTTATTTGTGGAAACTCTCTTACCACATTTTTCTAAATTGAAGGCCATGCCATTTAATGAAAATAGCTTTGTGACCAATCAAGGCCAAATCAAAATGCTTACTGGTTTTAAGATAAGAGCTTGAGTTTTTAAACTGATATCCTTAGTTTCCAAAAAAGAACTCCATAAAATTTAAAGCTCAAAATTCACTTAAAAGAGTTAAATTTCATTAAAGATCTTAATTTTTTTTTAACTCTCAGATAATATCGTAAAAATCCTTGGATAGATTTTTACTTGCGATTATAGATACTATAAAACAAGTTATGGATTCGTGCAAATTTTTTTTTTCTAACAATCAAACATAACATTACGATGATAGAGAAGTCGAAAAAAGTGGGTCCGGAAATTCTGTCTGTCTGTTCGCGCCTCTACAGCCCAAACGGATGTGCCGATTTGCTTCAAACTTGGTATTTAGTATTTATTATATAGTATCTCGGGGGGTGTTTATCATTTTTGCTCTAGGTCGAAAAATAACGGTATCTGTCATACAATTTTTAGCAAAAAGTTTGATTTTCTCGAATACGGCTCTAACGATGTTGATAAAACTTTTAGGGTGCTATTTTTTTAAAACAATAGATCTTTCAGTTAGAATGAATTTTTTGAAATTTGTTCTATAACCGTACCTCTCATATAACCAGTTTTTTTCAAATGCGGTTTTATCGTTTACGATTATCCCGATTTCAATAAAATTTTGCAAACGGAAAGTCATTTATTACTTATTTATTATTGCATTTCAAAATTTTCAATTTTTTTTTTTAATTTTCTAAAAAAAAATTGGTTTTCGAAACATTTTGAAAATGGGTGGATTGAATTTTTTTAAATAATTTTCCCAGATGAAAACTACAGATGTTCTTATAATGACATACTAGAAAAAAATTTTAAATATTTTTTCGAAAAAGTTTTTTTTAAAAAAACGACTTTTTGAAAAAAACTGGTCTAACGATTTTCAATATTAACATCAAACTAAATGAGTTTTATTTCTTCTTGAAAAAAACACCCTTTATATACTTACATACATACAAAAAATATGCAGCCACTATGCATTTGTCTAACTTGTTGTTGAACTTGTTCTTAGTTCGTTCGTTCCTTTTTAAGTGCAAGCGTCTTTTTGACAATAGTTTATAATATAATTTGCTAATAGAAAGATATAAAGGACTTTTTCCAGTTCAATTTTCGTTTTGGTATGAAAAACTTTGAACAACTGGCATATATTTCGTGGGAATCAGCAGTAGGGCAATAATGCTAGGTATAGACCTATAACAATAATTTACTTTTTGAAATCAAATTAATTAAAATAGCTTAATTATGTTTGATGGGTCGATAAACGTATGGTGTGGGTAGGTATTAATGGAATTTATTAAGGATATCAGGTACCTATAATAAGCTTGGAAGGAAGGTAGGTTCTTAATTAAAGATACACATTCCAACTACTTTTAAGCGAGTGGGTATAGAGACAATATTAACAGTTAACACAGTGGTTTTGTTTATTTATAGGAAGGTGTAAGCTTTTGTTTTCTCGATTGAATTTTTTGCATTCAGTAGTAAGCGAATATATTTTTTTTTATTTGTTACTTGTTTTTGTGTGTTTATCATAGGCTTCCTTATTTATTTTGTGTGCTATTATGATGATGGAATGTTTTAAAATACGTAGGTATGTATGTTGGTTTTATTTGACTCAGCTGAGCAATATGAAATAAAATTTTGGCGAAAATATTAAACAAATAAATATTTTATGAAATCAAAAAAACACTATTCATAATGTTTTTTGGAAAAAATGTTGTAAAAAATAAGTTTTTTCATTAAAAGTTATACGGCTGGTACCGTTAGTTTTGGAGCTAGAATGCTAATTCGAAAAACAGTCGGGTAGAGTACTCTTAAAATACTATATATCTAGTTTGAATCAAATCGGCCCAACCGTTTAGGCTGTAGGAATACATACGGACAGACAGACAGGCAGACAGACGGACAGAATTTTCTGACCCACTTTTTTCGACTTCTCTATTATTGTAATGTCATGTTTTTTTACGAATGCATAACTTGGCGCAAGTAAAAATTTGCTGCCTTCGTTTGACTTTTAAAATTATTTCAAAATTAATATAAGGCTGATATACAAATAGCAATGAACCTTAATGAAGGTTTCAGGGGTTTCTTTCTGTTCAATAAGAATACCATTTTAACAGATTTCCATTAAATGGATCCATGAGTAGGTTGAAGTAAAAAATGCAGACAGTCAGTTTCATCTGAGTTGCCAAAATTTAACTGATTTTGATTTATTTGAGAACCAGATTAAAGATGTGAAATTTTTGTTTTTAACGATTTTTAATTTTTAAGATTATCTGAATTAATGTTTAAATTGTGTGCATAAATTACATATTCTATTTTTTATTATTGCTTTTATAATTTTCTGAATCTTGTCATGGTTTGGGTGTGATGATAACCAGATTTCCCAAAACAAACTAATTAAGATTATTTTAATTACGAGTTGTCGTGCCACAAAACATCTAAAAAATATTTTAAAATGTTTACACCTCACTGCCAAAGTTTTTTGATTTATTTTTTGTTCCAAGTAATGTTTTCATATGATATTGAAAACTTTTTTAATTAGTTTAAGACACTCTCATATGGAAATTAATTTTTTGCTTTTAAGATGTTTTCGCAGAGAAAAAAGAGAGTTGTTTATTTTTTTTAATGAGGCAAAGATAAACCAATTACTTCTTTTTTCCTTGGTATCTGTGAAATTATGAACATGATTTGCTTGAATCTTCTTTCACAAGCTCCTACCAAAAATATATGTATGTATATGTACATGTAAATCTTGAAATATAATTAATTGACAAAGTTAGCTCTGTTGAATAAATTACTGTAGACAAAACGTCCAAGTGGAAACCCATTTGCTATTGCAGGTATTAGCGGTTTTCAAACCGATATACTCACTTACGGGGTGGCAGTCTTGCCAGCGATCAGCTTGCATTTATTTCTACTGTGCTCTCCAAACTCTATAGCCCGCCAGCCATCGATATGTTTAGCAAAGAAAATCGCTGCTAGCAAAGGAATTGTCTTGGAGCCATCTTTCAATGGATCAATTACTCCATTGGTCACACTATGATATTCTGAACTCATTCAAATTAATACCGACCACCCACTAATTATAGTTCAGCAAAACTATCAGATAACCATTTCAACAATATCCACTTGGGACAATGATAAATTTGGTGCAGGAAACTAAGTCTACCGAGGGGTGGACTAAGTTACCACTGACACCTTTGTAAGGCGCATTGCACTTTCAAAAGTGTTTAGTGCGAGTTGGAAATTGGTTAACTCTTCATGCTTCGTTGTGTGTACTAAGTTCCCATAAGTAAATGGAATACGTTTCTGTTGACGACATCGGTAACACTATAAGACTAACCTTACCTTATAAGGTTGACAATGGCATACATATCGTATACCAATGCCATTAAGACAACAAGAAAAAAAAAATATACAAGTTTTTAATGGTTTTTAATATTACCGCCCAGAAAATAACTTTTCCTTAAAATGATTTTATAATTTAAAAAATTAAGTAAAAAAAAACTATTTTAAACTAAATAATACGCTAAATATAAATCTGAATTTAAATCTAAATATAAATCTATAATCAAATCTTAGTCATAATCATAATCATAACCTTAATCTTATTAAATCATATTTTGTAAGTAAGTAAATTACAACAGAGTAAGTTAGTTAAATATAACCTATCAAAATGTTTAACATCAACCAAGTAATTTTGTTAAATTCAACCAAAAAATGAATTAATTATAAACAAGGATCTTTGTAAAAAATAACTCATTAATAATTGACGGAATATTTCATGTCCCTCTCATTTCTATTGTTAATTCTACGGTCAATATTCTAGAGCAATAGCCAGTTACATTAGTCCCCTTACAAAATTTCTCTAAAATATTCGCGCTTCCAGGAATGCCTACCAATTTTTCCCCCACTCAAATATTGGTCGGTTAAGTACAGAGATTCGTTCTTTAGCCGTACAACTCGCATGTAGAAACTTGTGCCTAACTCTTTTTTCTCTTCTTATAACGATGGTCAGAAGTGAAAAACTGATGTGCATGTATCATCTCCTATTTAACCCCCTCGTTTTTACTAGCGATTATAGGTACTAAGGCAAGTTTAAGATTCGTGAATATAAAAAATAAAATGCACGACTGGGTTGCACGTACTTTCTCCTGTGTGCTAATCCTTTTTAGGTACAGGCGTCTTTTTGACAAACATTTAGTTTTAATGTTTTTTTTGACGTGCAACTTCTTAAGAATCGTTGTGGCTTGAAGCTCGAACGAACATGCGTCACGATAAAGGGATAAACACATAAATATATAGGATTGTTAGCTTTTTCAGTTTCTTAGTGTTTTATCTTCCCACTTGTTGTTTATTGTTTATAATATATTTTTCTAATAAAAGTTATAAAGGACTTTTTTCAGTTCAATTTTCATTTTGGTATGGACAAATTTGAACATCTGGCATACAGATTTGTGGGAATCAGCAGTAGGGCAATAATGCTAGGTACAAGGACCTATATAGGTCTCAATAACAATAATTTACTTTTTGAAATCAAATTAATTAAAATAGCTTAATTATATTTGATGGGTCGATAAACGTATGGTGTGGGTAGGTATTAATGGAATTTCAATTCAAAATATTTCGACCAGTTTTTTTCAAAAAAATGTTTCATTTAAAAAACTTTTCGAAAACATATTTTTAATTTTTTTTGAGTATGTCAATTTAAAGAAATCTACAGTTTAACTAGGAAAAAAAATTTAAAAAAAAAACTATAGATTCGTTTTCCAAATATTCAAAAATCAAAATTATAGTACCTATAATCGCAAGTAAAAATGTCCTTGATGTTTAGTTGATTAATTTTTGGAAACAAAAAATCAGTGATCATGCAGACAGCTCCTTCCTCATTTCGAAAGAAATAAGCACCGATGTTGCCGCCAACGTGTAAACCGCACCAAACAGTCAATTTTAATGGGTTTGATGGTGATTCATTGTCTTCGCTCCATGTTCGGCAATTTTACCAGAAATGAGCTTGATCACAAAACACATAAAAATGCTCAGTTTCGGCTGGTGAATTTTGCGAACAGGTTTATTTTTTTCAAAATGAATTTCTACAATTTTGAAGCGTTGTTCTGGCATTCAACGATTCATGATTAATTTCAAAACCTTATTGAAGAGAAATTTCAACACAATTTGGCATTCTCAACTCTCAAACCATAAACAACAACCATTGAAACTTCTCATGCAGGTAAAGAACACAAACATCCTTAACCTTAGGTTGTGGCACAATCATATCCCAAATGTAAGTATTGCTCCTTAAAACTCTTTCAATAGTATGGTCCAAAAGTAAATGCGAAAATATCTTGCGAATATTCCTCAAAGCTCTGCTTTCAAATCTTAAAGCTGTTGCTGGGTTGCATTTATGGTTTTCTCTAATTATTGAACCTCAAAAAATAGCTCAATAATTTCACAACCCCTGGAATGCATAAAGGAATTCCTGTGGTATTATACGAACCCCACATTAAAATAAATAAAAAAAAAATTGAATCACTTCTTTTTATTAATTCGAACTCTGCGGCGACTGTCTGCGGGTTCGCGCTGTGTTGAAACAAAGTAACCTTAAAATTCCGTTTTTTCCTGCCACCATTCTTTGAAATATTTAAAAGAACAAACAAAAATATCCTTACTTCCGTTGGCCATGAGGAGGGTTCTAGAATATAGATAGATAATCCTGTGGGGTTTTATAAAAACAAAGATTGAGTGTTTTTTTTGTTGTGGGTATCCTTGTTGATGTTCATGGTATATTCACAACAAATATACGTATATATTATACTTGTGGGTGTTTTCAATACGCTTCCGCAATTTCCATCCTCATATCGTATGGTCTGCTTGAATGTTGGAAATAATTTGAATTGTTCTTTTCACCTAAGGCTTCTATATTTGTGACATTCCTTTAGATCTCTGTTCAATAAAAGCCTTCTTTGGTAATTGAATTATCGAAACAAAGGATCTGATGAAGCAAATTAGATTAAAAGCCAATACCCTTTTAGAATTGTATTTTTTTTTTTTTTTACATATGTTGAACAAAGACATTTTTCAAATTTAATAGATTTAATCAATTGTTTTACAAGCGAGGCGAGAAATCTTCAGATTCAGATTCAGAAATGAAAATAATTAGTCTTTAATTTTCAGCAAATTAATGAGAAAAGTTTGGGCTTTGGTTCAACTCAATGACGTTTAATGAATTTAATTTGTATGTATTCAAAACCGGCCAATATAAAGAATTGAAAAACAATTTTTAATTGAGGGGATTTTCAAAATCTTATTTGAAATAAAAAACATAAAGTTTTTTCTTAAGCATCATCATCTTTCATCTTTTAATAAATCCTCTACTCCTCAAACATGTTATCCAAAATGGCTCAAACTAATGCCAGTAAGACCCATATTAATGGCAACTTTCTCAATATTTTTTAAAAAATATAATTAAATCAACAAGAAACTTTATCAAAATTCTCACTTTAAGTGATTGTCCTCCAGAAGACAACAAGCAAGTGAATAACAAGTCTCTATCAACGTTCCTAGTTTATCTTTATTGCTGGCCATTAGATTAACTAAAGCTAGGCTAGAAACACTTAAGAATATTATCTTTCAACATTACCATCCCTTTATGCAATCCTGAAAGTGCATTTACCAAGAAATATTCTTGCTACCGAAAACCGAATGTTCAGTCTTCCTTCATCTAATGCAGTTAAGGTAATTTCCTGCCTTAAAGATACTAACAAAGTTATGACCTGGCATTACAGATGAGGCATTGTACATTGTACCTATAGATACTTTTGTGTCTATGGATACGCTTAACACTCTGATGATTTTGGGAGAATCGTTTTTCATTCATTTGCTGTTATCGAGCCATGTTGAATAGGTGTTGTACAGGTGCTTCTGGGCCGGTTATGGATATAATGACATCTTAAGGAAGGTGTGATATCAAAGCTTAAAAATGTATGATCGAAAAGGATGGTTTCTTTAGGTGTGCACCTTTGTTCAAGGACTTATATGCAGAAGTTTATAACGAAAGTGTGGGAATTTAAGAATTTTGTTAAACTGCCTTCTTTCACCATTCATTAAGAATAATCTATGTTCATATTAAATTTTCAAATTCTGTCCGTCTGTCTGTCTGTCTGTCTGTCTGTCTGTTTGTCTGTCTGTCTGTTTGTCTGTCTGTCTGTCTGTCTGTGCGGATGTATTTTGGACTGCAATTTTTTTTTAGCTCAAAAATTAAGTGTACCTGTCATATAACCGTTATGTAAAAGCTTATTTTTCCCAAAAACAGCTCCAAGAATTTTTATAAAAACAAATCAGTGTACTACTGTAGGTATGCATTATATTTTGGTGGAAAAGAAATGTAATATGGTGGGCTAAAAACGGTACCTCCCATAGGACCGGTTTTTTTTCTTCGACTTTTTCGAAAACAGGTGATTCGATTACAATCAAAATTGATATTCAAGAAGATGTAGGTAGCTTGAGTAATTTTGCCTTAATTTTTTTTCGAAAACTTTTTTTTTGTATTTTTAATAAATTTAAATTTTTTTTTTAAATGAATATTTTCAAAACGGGTAAGTGATTTTTTTTTAAATTTTATTTTTAAATGTACGTTATTTTTGTGTTTAAGTTTGTATTCTTGATTTATTTTTTTCAATTTTTAAAAAAAGTTGTTAAAAAAAACCGTTCTATTTAAAAACGGCTCTATCCATTTAAAAAAAAAAAATCACACTATTTCACATTTTTTTAAAGAAATAAAATGGCGTTTAATTTTTCGGCTGAAAACAATTTTACGTACTTTTTTCAAACAATCAAAAGTCAGAAAAATCGAATAAAATCTTTGAAGTTCCCTTAATATTTTTCAAATGTTATTTTAAGCTGTGACCGCATATAAGAGCAAGTACGTGCGATCCAATCTTGGAATTTATTTTTTTTTTTAGCTCAAAAATTAACGGTATCTGTCATATTGTTATGTAAATGCTTACTTTTCTCAAGAATTTTTATAAAAAAAAATCAGTGTACTACTGTAAGTATGCATTATATTTTGGTGAATACAAAAGTTAATATGGTGAGTTAAAAACGGTGGGTTAATAACCAGTCCTATAGGAGGTAATAGGACCGGTTATTTTTTCTTCGACTTTCTCGAAAACTGGTGATCCGATCAAAATTGATATTTAAGAAGATTTAGGTAGCCTAAATAATTTTGCATTATTTTTTTTTCGAAAACTTGTATTTTGTATTTTTAATAATTTTTTTAAATTTTTGTTTGAAAAATCAATATTTTGAAAACGGGTATGTGATTTTTTTTAGTTTTGTTTTTAAATCTACGTTATACAGTACTTATAACAAAAACAAAATATTTAAAATTTGTCTCTGTCTGTATTCCTGTCAGTTTGTTCCCGCTAATCTCGGGAACGGCTGCACCGATTTCGACGGGAATTTCCCTGGCAGATTGCTGATGTTCTAAAGAGTAACCTAGACTATTTAAATTACCGACTATAGGTGGCACTAGGGTCTTTTTTCGAAAATTCTTATTTATGGGCCGATTTTGACCGGGCTTTCACACGCAGAAAGCTGATATTGTAAGGACTAAATAAGGCTACTTTAATTACCCCATAGGTGACGCTGCAGTCGTTTTTTTTGAAAATCCTTATTTATGTTCCGAATTTGAGCGGATTTTTACGGACAGGTGGCTGACGTTGTTAGGAGTAACTAAGGTTAGTTTAATGATCTCTTGGTGCCGCTGGGGTCGTTTCACAAGCCGATAGCTAATTTTGGAAGAAGTAACTAAGGCTATTTTGATTATTGAGTGGCGCTACGATGTGGTCGTTTTTTTCGAAAATGTATGGTATACCCGAGCAACGCCGGGTGGGTAACTAGATTTTAATATTTTTTGACATTCTACAATTTGTATAAAAGCAAACAGTAATGTTATGTCACATTATCAAGTTATGGCTCTTATGAAATATATAAAAACATTGCATTTAATGTGTGAATTTTGGTAAAAAATGCATGAAACGAAGTTTTTTCAAACGGTACACTAAATTGTTGGGAATAATAATTGCTTAGAAAAGAAATAAACAAAAAAAAATTAACTTACTTACCTATTACTATTTTTGGACATTAGTTTAAATTACAAATATCATTCACCTAAGCATTTTTTTATAAATACAAAATTTTCTTAAATTCAATAACAGTCAAACTTAATAATTAGTTACTTTACACTGTCAAAACTGGAAAAAAGCCATTGAATAGTTCTTTCTCAACAAAGACTTGTCCTAATGTCGTTTTGCATATCTCGTTTCATTGTTACATTTATAAATTCATGAGCTTGCCTGGGTAATTTCATCGCAATCAAGAAACTTAATTAACCTTTTGTTTCAAATGAGATTCGCTATTAGTAATTCTGGAAAAGGATGCACTAAACCGCATCCTGTATTTAAATTCAACACCGCATCGCAGAACATAGGTTGAATGGAAGCGAAAACTTAAGCATGCAAGCATAAGCGCATTTGTTATTGTTTCGCCATTAAAATATGAATTTGTAATTATGAGGTAAGGATATATCATTATTATTCAGAAATATCATAATAGTAAATTCACAAACTCAAACTCCTTTGTAAGCACATCAATTTTTGACACGTAAATTTAATTATGATTGCAGAGATATTTTTCTTTTTTTTACTATAAATATAATGAATTTATATAACAAATCTTAATATTAGAAGAAAAGTTGTCTCATCTCTGTTTGCTATCATTTTTGAAAAAAAATCTGTCAATTTTCGAACCCCAACGAATATGTTTCAAATTTCAAAACTAAAACCATATTATTTTGATTAAAAACGAAAATCTCATACAACATTAATCCTTAATTCTAAATGGCTTCCCAAATAAATCAAGAAACCCTTAGTCTCAGTTGTCGGTTCGAAAGTTTGTGTTGGTTTTGCATGTCATCTCCTACTTGTCATGAGCTTAGGTATCGTGCATGCACTCAGAACAGCAAGCACATTTACTTTTGAGAGTCTGATGGTTCTGTCCAAGTCCTTCCTTTTTCTCAAGAACTTCAAACATACATTTACATATTTAGCCTTACTCTGAAAACTTTCGTAATTAAATTTTAAATAAATTATAAGATTTCCATTTCTATGCCACACAATGTGGCAAGCCCGTATTAAGGTTAAGAGTTTAACTATTGTCAAAGACCGTAGTGCACCAAATGGTCGAATGTTTTTGCAAGGATCTAAAATCTTGTTTCTTTTTCGGCAATGACCTTTACAAGGGGAATCTAGAAACTAAAACTCATCTCTGTGACATTTTCGACAATAGAATAAAAAAAACAAGTTGTAATTAAAATGAAATCTTCTGCTTCGGCAAATATTACATTTAGGAGAATTGGTATAAGTTTGTTCTAACCCTATTGCAAGTCCAATTCATTTTAATTGCTGCTTTCAGTTTTCAGAGAATCGAAAACTTCTGAATATTTAAAGATCTTGATTAGTCATTTGGTTTTATTGTTGTTATTGATTTCTTCTTTTGATAAAAATGTAGTAAGCGCTAGTATACGGTTGTTTTTATAAAAGCGGATTTGTGTTAAAACTAGTTGTCTTGTAAAGATGGAATTCTTTATAGGTTTAGTCATTCAGTGTTTCTTATAAGGCTTGAGATTGAGAACCTGTTTATGCTAATTTGCATTAAATCATTGGGATCATTGTGGAAGTGTTCTCTTGATTGAGTTGAAAAAAAAAGCGTATTAGAGATCTTCTGAGAGACATACAAGTCGTACTATTACCACCTTGTATTAAATTTTTGTAGCGTCTTGATAGTCTACATGTAGCGCTTAGTAAACCAAGATACATGCTTTTGTTCCGGTTAAGGCGAGGTCATCCTCTTTACAATTATCTGAGATATCTCAATATCCCACAGCCGTCAGAGGTAATATTAAATAGTCATCTCCTTAAGCGAAGATCGACATTTTTTGGGTAGTGGTAAAGTTTGAAGAAGGCATGGAAAAAAACGGCTTTTGTATTAAAATAAAGATGGTTATACCCTCCAAACAAAAACATGAAAAATCAATCCCCCACTCCCATTCTCCGGCACCAAAATAATCCTGCCAGACGAATGAATTCGAGAGGTGTTCGTAAAATTTGGTTATACCTTCAAACCAAAAATTTGCTGTCGGCTCTCGGTCTATATATGTTTTGTTTTCATTTATGCGAATCGTTGATGTTGATTTGACAATTAAAATTCTACATTAATTTGTTATTTCCGAGTTCTGAGTGCTCTAACTTTTTATTGTTTCAATAGTTACAAATTTGGCATATATCGCACACAACTACTTTTCCCTCGTTGGAAGTTCTGTAGCTTCAGAGGGATCAGTTACGACTTTAAATAACATTCTTTCCGATAAAAGAAGAGAAGTTATGAAAAAAATTATAAAAAAATAGTTTTTCTTACAAAAAAAAAAAGTTTTTTTTTTAAAACGGTTTGACAACCCCGAAGGATTAAAGGAACCTAAAAGCGTTTTTTTTTTTTAACTGCCATCCCTAGTTTGAAGGTATATAATATGTACATATAATAATTCTGTAGATTTTAAAACGGCCCATTGACAAATATACGTACATGCATATGTACAATTTTTAAGAATGGTCGGAAAATGCCGCAATTTTTAACTGTTTATTATTTATTTAAATTTTTGTCGACCAATAAAAAATTTGTAGATAAATTTGTGAGAGTCCAGAATCACTGTCATGATGTTTCGGTTATAATCCGGAAAAAAAATTGTTTTCGGATTATAACAAAATTATCATGACAGTTAAATTGCCAAGAATTTTTCGAGAAATTACACGGACTCTCGGACAAAATTGTACTGACAAGAAGTGTTATGGGACGAAGAAAAATAAAAAAAATAATATAGAAAACACTTTACAATTTTTACTGCGATTAAAGGGCAAATTTAGGATTCGTATATGTACAAAAATTGAGATAACAATCAAACATGACATTACGATCATAGAGAAGTCTAAAAAACCTAGTGGTAAAAAATGTCTGTCTGTCAGTATGTATAACGAGCTGCAGCCTAAACGGCTTAAGCGATTATCTTCAAATTTGGTGTGTGTGATTCTTTTGGCATTCCTCTGAGGAGACATTGGAATTTTATTTTTTAGGCCGTACCAGCCATACGACCGTTTAGAAAAAGCTTATTTTTTCTCGAAAAAAAATTTTTTTCAGAATTTTTTTGTTGGTACAAGCTATTATTTGAATAGAACCAAAATTATGGGAAATATCTATTAACGGTACCTTTCATTTTTTTTTAAATTTTTGGCTTTCTCGGTAACGGCTTTTTGAATGTCTGTCAAATCTTATATTTGAGAAGATCTAGTTAGCCAAATTAAGTCTGCATATCAAAATTTTGAATATTTTTTTGTTTCTAAATAAAATAAAATTTAGATTTTTCTTTTGAAAAATCAATATTTTTAAAACTAATCAAAAAAATATTTTAAATTTTATAATCCCATGTATAATAATAAGCTCTAAAAAACTGCATTTCAAAATTAAAAAAAAAATATTTAAAAAACTAAAAATAAAAACCAGGATTTTATCAAAATCAATTTTCGAAATACTTTTTTTCATAAATTCGTTATTATACAAGACATTTGATCTCGTACTCCATTTTCACTAAAAACCGTTAAGTGTTGTGGTTTTGACAGTTTTTTTTAAGTTCATATAGCGTTAATTTTCTACGTTAATATATTATTTTATTATTTAAATTTTATTCGACGGTTTGACCGCACATATGAGCAAGTACGTGCGATCCGGTCGTACAATTAATTTTTCAGTAATTTAATGACAACTATTGTGGCAGGCAAATGAGTTGTGGTCAGGTGTTTGCAGTTAAGTGAATAGTTTTTGAGTTTATGAGTTTATTTAAATGCGAAATAATACTTGGTCAAGTGAAAGTGATGACGGTTCTTAAGCTAGTATTAGACGGTCCTTATAATTTGTCATTGCCGTGGCACTGTGACGTCACAACAAAATGGGTCCTACCACCGTCATTGCTAGCTACAGTGACTATCACACGAATGACACATGTCTGTCATTGTTGTCTCAAAATACAATGAACGTCAAAGTGTGTCACGGGGATCCCTGTGTCTCGGTGTTACGGCAATGACATGCAAAACAATGACGATCACACGACGGGACAGCTAACAGCTGATTGTTGGCGATGAGTCTAAACTGCAATGACGTTTATCATTTTTAGGAGTGATGATTAGACGGCGTCAAATCAATGAGTCATTGTGTTTTGGGCGTTGAGATTATTTTGACGCGGTATTAGAGAACGTCAAACAGAGAGCTATTCGCGGCGCGTTTCATATTTAAATCTTGATTTTCATTTTTTTCACCAAATGCCAATAAGGTTATGTTTTTCCCATTTAAAACAGTATTAAATGGCACAAAATAAGTCAAAAAAAAATCCTACAGCAAATTCAGAATAACTTAATTCACCAAGCACAAAATAATAAGAAAATAATTTTTCCAACGCGGCTTAAAAAAAAAAATGCAATCAATCACAACGTCGTTTGAAACTTGACACCGGGACATGGGATATGTATTACTGTATATTACAACGCGGCGTTAAAACGCGGCGTTAAAATGCGGCTTCAAAACGAGCTCTGTTTGACGAGGCCTTAAGTCATTCAAATTATTGTGTTGATATTTGTTTTTAGGTCATTTTCATTTTTGATATTGCTTATAATGGAAAATCTGATAGAATGTGTTAGAAATAATAAAACATGTAAGAATATACATATGTAGTTCTGAAGAACGAGGTATGGCGAAAAATCGGAAATGAACTATTTCTCAAAAGTTGCGTTAAAACGCCGGTCACGTCAAAATAATCTCAACGTCACGTTAAATAATTTCAACGCCGCGTAAGAAAAGCGCTCTGTTTGACGAGGCCTTTAAGCTTTGACGTAACACGTTTGACGTCGTTTGAGAATAAAAATTCTAGAGACGAGCTTAAAATATTTTCAAATTCAATTTCAATTCACAAACATGTTTTTTTAGTGGTAATACATATTTTTTTTCTTGATGTTGTTTAAATTTTGCAAATTGCTTTGAAATAAAATGTATTTTTCATTATCTCGCCGTCAACTCGTATTTTGGATATAAAGGCAGAAATTTCTGCCATGTCACGGTTGGGACACAGTCCTTGCAGCGACAGGCTACTTGTCACGGTGTCCCACCAACGGTCACCGTAATTTGTCACTGTAGTGACATAAAAGTGACATGTCACGGTGCCTGTCACTGTTTTTGTCACGGCAATGACATGCAAAACAATGACGATCACACGACGTGAAACTTTTAGGACAGAAAACTACGTCATAGTGACGTCAGCATGTCACGGCAATGACCCACTACAAGGACCGTCTTATACTTGCTTTAGATGCAGCTTAGTGTTAGATGCACTCGACACTTTCAAGTTGAAAAAGAGAATAAGTATTAATTTTAATGAATTTATTAATATTCAATTGAAATGAAAATATGAAGTCGAAAAAATAGTTGCGGAGTACATTTTATTAAAAATTGATGACATTTACAGCATTCTACAAAGAGAAAGCACTATATAGATCATAAGACTGCATTTTGCATTACACTATCTAATTATTCTTGTGTTGTTTGGAATTTCGGATGATTCTTAAATAAGAATTGATGCACCTGCGGAAACTGTGTCAGCGTTTTTTGATAGATGTTGTCAGCATTCAATTGATGCCACTTTGGTCTGTGGTCCAAACTAATAGTTTATTGCTCGCTGGTCTAACTCCATTTACGACTCTAGATTACAGAATTCCCAGAAGTTATTTGGTAAGAAAGTGGAAAGTATTTTTTGGAAAGTTTATGAAGGCTATTTCTTGGAGCTTAAATATTAGGAGAGTGTGGTTATGGACATTACGAAAAAAAGTAACAATATCAAATATTTTGTATATATTTATTGATTAGATTTACACAGTCAGATACAATATCATACAATAGTGCAAACTTCTGTAAAAAAACTGTTTAATAAAACAAAGCATTCCTTTTGAAAAAGGTTAGCATGATAATTCTTCACGAATTGAGCGGCAGAGGGAGAACAACAAGGCCCAAACATCATCACTTGTATGATGTAGACCGTCGGCTTACGAGAAATATCACCATCTCTCCAGAGAATCCTATGACACTGCTGGTCTGCGTCTTTAATTTTGATGCGGTGGAACATCTTTCGAACGTCTACATTCACAGCAACTTGTCGCTCTCGAAATTTAAAAAGTCCAGCGTGGAGGGGTACTAGGTTGTCTGGACCCTTTAACAGGTGTGAGTTTAAAGAAACTCCATACACCTTTGCAGCAACGTCCGCAACATCCCTTGGCTTTGGCGGCAATTTGTTTTTGTTGAAAACGATAAATGTTGGAGTATACCAAACTCTTTCCCACTCTCGATTCAGCTCCTCTTCTGAGGCCTTCCTAGCATACCCTTTTTCTACAAGTTCTCGCATGTGTTGATTCTTTCACTCTACCAAGTCAGGTCTCTTGGCCAAAGATTTTTCCAAACTTATAAGACGTTTCTCAGCCATAGGGTAGCTGTTCGGGAGCTTGACATTATCTGCTTTCCAAAGTAGACCGATTTCGTACTGATTGTCAACATGGCTCAGTGTTCGCTGCATCACTTCTAAGGCCCGGCTGTCTGACAGGCTCACGAAATTTCCACTAGGGGGTTGCACCCCGAATTCCTCGGTTGAAAAATGTTTTTTAACCAGATCATGCAGCTCTTCATCCTGCTTAGTGCCATGAAGGTACGAAACTGAAACCCTGCTAGGTAGCTTGACGCATGCCACTTTGGCTTCCATATTAGACTTTCCAAAGATGATCCACCCAAGAAGCGTCTTAATAGCGTAAGGCTCATCATCCTTACCGAACCGCTGGCATCGACTCACAAGAAGCTTGGCTTGATCTAGGCCCAGCAATATCTTTGGCTTAGCATACTTCAAATCCGTCAACGGCAAATCCTTAAGGTAGGGGAACGTCCGTTGTAAAGCAGCAATATCAATATTCTGACACGGCAACTCCAGGCCCTTCACCGTGTATATGTTCCTTAGCATATGCCGTTTGCGCTTATTCACGCCAGAAACACATACGCTCGTCCGCATCGAGTCCTCAATTCTGGATACACCCTTTGTCCATTGAAGTGTAAGTTGCTCCGGATCACCTTTCAATTTCAGGAAATCGAAAACGTCTCTCTCAACCATCGTGATAGAAGAGCCATCGTTCAAAAAGGCAAATGTGTCCAAAGATTTTTCATTATTCCCGTATAAGCGAACAGGGACAACCTTGAACAAAACTGGAACCTTAGCACCCAAATGCGACGAGTGAATCTGCGGCGGTGGCAAGAAAGGTGGGGCAGATGAATTCAATGCTGAACTTGTACATGACGGATGAAGTAAGAAATGATGGCCTTTCGAACACCCACCAACTCCGCATAATTTCTTTGGTGAACAACTTCTCCATTTATGAGGCGCTGGGTTTAAACATCTAAAGCAGATCTTCTTGTCTTTAGCGAAAGCACACCTTTCATCCACCGCCAATGCTTTAAAATCTGCACATTCAATCAAAGTGTGTTGATTCTTTCCGCATTTTAAACAAGTTCCATCACCACCAGAAATAGGTTGATGCGTCAGCACCCTACGCGCCGAAGAAGAGCTGCCTGCTTTCTCACTAGTTGATGATCTCGATCCCTTTGATAATTCAGGGGGAAGCTCATATAGCTTCTCAGTGAGGAACTCTGCAAAATCTTCAAGATTTGAGTGAAGCTTCTTAGATCGTCGCTTCTGCCAGTCGTGGTAGAGACCTGAAGACAACTTGCTTGAAAGATATGTCAAGATATAGTTGTTATCAAGTTCTAGACTTTATACCTGCTACAAACCCATTCAGAACTACAGCCCACTGACGAACTTTAGGGTCGCTTCCTGAGCCCAGAGCTGGTAACTTCAACAAATTTGAAGTAAGACTGTGAACCAAAACATCTGGTCTACCAAAAATAGCTCGCAACGAATTCATGATTGCCTCCGCATCCATTCCTTCTTGTCATGTCCAGAGAATGTCGGCAAGTCCTGCACCTGGCTACGATTTAAGATTGTTAACAAATTCAACATATCCGATTGATGGCATGAACTATCGTTCGAATTGTCTTGGTGACTAGGTTTTTCCTTGTTCTGGAAACTATCCACGTGTGCAGGGGGCTTAAAAGACAGAGGAGTAGAATGAGCAGCAGAAGAACCCACCAAATTTTCACGATGTCTGGAATCAATTTGCCGGATTGCTTCCAGTCTATCAGACGAAAGCTTCATTTTCGACGCTACAGAATCTGTGGAACATACAACTTGTTGAACGGGAACCGCTGCTGTAACCAACTGCATCTTGAGCTTGTCCATCTCAACTTTTAGTCTGGAAATTTCCTTTTCTCGTTCTTCAACAGTCGACTGTGCCGTCTTAGCAGCCTCAATCAAAACATCGATGGAAGATAAAACTTCAGAATCAGGATTTTTGTCGACGTTTTTATTACCCAATACTCCCTCCCGATCCTTACATGTTTGAGCAGCCTCCTTGCAATCAATGGAATTGCAAAACCAGGGAGTTGCTGTATCGAATAAAGATGAGTTGAATTTGGCACAAGGGTAGTGCCACCAGCGTTTGCAGGTTTCACACGAAACCTTATCGTCGTCATCGGGTAAATGACATTCCGTTGCAGCACAACTATATACCAAATCAGATGACGCCATTTTGCGATAGAGTTGAAAGACCAGGAACCACTATAAAATAAAATGATGTTGGCCCGCAGATCTATTTGATGGAGAATTTTCCTTTTCCCAAATAAAAATCTTATTTCCCAATAAGAAACAATTATGATTTTATTTTCTAAATAGGAAATTTAACATTAGTACAGAGGATTTATGAAATTGGAATTAACTTACATAGGTAAAGATAATTTATCCTGCGACCAACTTTAATTTTCTTCTCTCCTCTTTTTCTTTTTACTTTATATTTCTCTATTAAAAATACAATATATTTTTATAATTTCAGTCTACTTAATGAAATATGAATTTTAATATAACTTACAATTTAGCCTTTAGCAAACCTCGTGGGACACTTGTGGATTCTTCTCGTGTTCTTTTTAAAATGGACTCCAATTAAATTTTCTCCACCTTTCTTTTACGTTTGAACTAATCATTAACTTCCCACGACGTTGCCAGGCTAAATTGTGTTGATTATTATTTAAAGTTTAAAGATCGTTCCACATTATGACTCGATGACAAGCAGTTATCTTATCATTTGAAAATGACACGTTAAGTTATTAAGGGGATTGAAAAATTCTCAACTGATCCATTTAGTTCTAAGCAAAAGATCAAATTGTAAATCAAATAAACTAAAATAAATTTACGAATTTGCTCATCTCAAACGAAAACATGTCTTATTTCTTATAATGTCAAAATAACTTATAATACAGTTTTCGAAAATCCAAACGCTTGAGAAGATACAAAAGATTGAACAACAAATAAATGTTTCAGAAAGGGCAGTTTTTCAAAACAACTAAAGAAAATATGAAAGTGGCTAGGTTGCATACAGAAAAATGAGCACGATTATGTGTCTAATCAAATTGTAAGGCTAGATCTTCGAAAGAAACAAATAACATATTCATATATGTATGTACAATTGTTCATTGTACATACAAACATACGTAGAAAAAAACACGATTTGAACTTATAAAAAGTGTCAAAACCACAACATGTAACGAAGTACGCCATCCGAGGTCTTAAATAATAATGAATTTATGAAAAAAGTATTTCGAAAATTGTAGGACGGATTTCGATAAAATCCTTTTTTTATTATTAGTTTCTTGGAAATATAATATTTTGAAGGTTTTGGTATTGAGATTTTTAGAGTTTATTAATATACAGCTGATTATAAAATTGATTTTTTTTACTTATTTTAAAAATATGTATTGAATTTTCAAAAAGAAAAACAACAAAAAAATAAATACAAAAAATTAATGATTCAAAATGTTGGTATGCATACTTAATTCGGCTACCTATGTATGTATATCTTCTCAAATATAAAATCCATATAACAAATCATAAACTGAAACTTTCAAAAGGCGTCACAACCATGACTCCAAAAGGTTTCTAGTAAAATACTGTTTCCGTTTACATTTCATTATGTACATGTAGTTTTCAGAAAAAAACGTATGTGAAATTCTCTTATTGCTACTAATAAGTAATAAAGATGTTAGATCCCCCGCTTGGGGTCAGCTTTGGATCAGAGAAGGTAGAACAAACACGTATTTAAATTGAACAATTGCAACTGCCCTTTATAAGCCAAAACAGTCTTTTACATTCGGACAGGCAGACAGACTTACACACATTTTTTCTCACTACTATGTAATGTCATGTTAGATTGCCATCTCCAATTATTTCCATAATTATTTTGGAATGCATTTCCAGTTCGTGTGAAAGCTTTTTCTTTTGTTTAAATTAAAGTCGAACATTTAATAACGCTTCTTTACCGATGTGGTTAGTCGAAAGCAATAATCACTTAACCGATTTCTCTTCACCACGACATACCAGAAGCGGCATTTCTAAATCAGAAACAATAAAAATATCTATTTCTTGTTGTTTAACAAGCTGTCTCATTATGTTCTAATATACCATAAGACCACCGCACTCTTCAAGATTTTGTAAATATAACATCAATTTTTAGTACCACTGTAAAAAACTTCCAAAAACCAAATAGAATCTGAAAATATCTACACACATTTATTTTCTATAGCTGATGTTCATTTTATTGTTGGGTATGTGTATAAATATCTATAAATTTTCATTATTTAAGTAAACAAGTCCTTGTACATTATGACCAAACGGAACTCAACAAAGTTGGCCAATTTTATGCTCAAAAAACAATGATATTTGCAGTCCTGTTCGAGCAACAAGCGTAAACAGTAATTTCTGGTCAACTAACATAGATGCCATATACTCTGTTTATAATAAACTTCACTCCATTCCACTCTACAAATTGTGTACATTTTCTCTTGGAATCATCATTTTTGAAATTTATTTTTTAATTATCATCATGCAACAAGAACCATTCAATTTTATACGCTCGTGTTTCAACAATGCGTTTCGTTTCGGTATACTCGATTCCCAGGGCAGAGCGAGGACCTCGGGATTGTGTGCAACTATCGTACAGATGCAATGGCTAAATTGGATAAATTCGCATTCGAATAAAATATCAAATTTATGACTCCAATGTGAAATGTATCTATGAAGCTGGTAGCTGGTATGTGTTATTCAGTGGGAAGCAATGCAAACAATTATATTTGTTTTCGTGCTTTGGCACCACTGAAATTCTTTGGTTGCTGCCAACCAAATGGTTGTTTTTTTTAATATATGCTTGATTTAAATTTAAGCATATACATTTCATTATATACATATATAGGTATATTTGCATACAATTAAAATGTTTTAATTTTGGAACAGAGTTAATCAATCAAAATAAATTACATAAAATTATAGCTTATATACAAAACCCAACTGCAATATTTAAAAAAACCGTTTCTTTTCTTCGACTTTCTGGAGATCTACTTAACTGATTATAATCAAATTTGATATTCAGGAAGATGTAGTTAGCCAACCTTACTTCACATTAAAATATTTCCAAATAATTTTTGTTTGTATATTGAATTTTTTTTCTTAAATCCATATTTTGAAAACGGGTAATTGGATTTTTTTAATTTTATTTTTTAAATGAAGGTTATTTTTGTGCTCAAGTTGCCATTATTGAATTATTTTTTTCTTAATTTTTAAGAAAAGTTGTTAAATAAGAACCTACAATTAAAAAAAGTCAACTTTTTAAATGTTTTAAAGAAATTAAATGGGGTTTAAATTTATCCGCTCAAAACTATCTTACGTATTTTTTTCAAAGAATTAAGTCAGAAATATCGAATAAAAACTTTAAGGTTCCCTTATTATTTTTTAAAATTTATTCGACGCTGTGACCGCACATAAGAGCAAGTACCTGCGATCTAATCGTGCAATTTATTTGTTTTAATTATTAAAAATTACAAAAAAAGTACATAATTCGAACATATTTTAATGTAATATTACCTTGGCTACTTACATCTTTCTAGATATCAAGTTTGTATTTTATCGATTAACCATTTCTCGAGAAAGTCCAAGAAAATAAATTGCACAACTGGATCGCACATACTTGCTCATATGTGAGGTCACATAGTCGAGTAAAATTTAAAAAAAAATAATGTTTTGGTGAAAAAAAAATTAAATAAATATATACTAATCGAAGATGCAAGAAATTTTTCACCCCTTCTGATCTGACTACGGTTTATTCGTCCAAAACTTGAGTTAGCTCAAAAATTAACGGTACCTGTCATATAACCATTATGTAAAAGCTTATTTTTCTCAAAAACGGCTCCAATCATTTTTTATAAAAAAAAATCGGTGTACTACTCTAGGTATGCATTATATTTTGGGGAAAAAAAATTTAATATGGTGGGCTAAAAACGGTACCTCCCATAGGACCGGTTTTTTCGACTTTCTCGAAAACTGGTGATCCAAAATTGATATTCAAGAAAATGTACATAGCCTTAGTAATTTTGAATTTATTTTTTTCTAAATCAAATTTTTTTTTGTATTTTTAATAATTTCTTTAATTTTTTTTTAATCAATATTTTTAAAACGGGTAAGTGATTTTTTTTTAATTTTGTTTTTTAATGTACGTTATTTTTGTGCTTTAGTTTGTATTCTTGAATTATTTTTTTTAATTTTTTAAAAAAAAGTTGTTAAGAACCCGTTTTATTTAAAACGGCTCCTACGATTTTGATAAAAAAAATTTACACTTTTTAAAATTTCCTAAAGAAAATCAAAATTCAGAAAAATCGAATAAATGCTTTGATGTTCACCTTAATTTTCTTTAATTTTATTCTACAATGTGACCGCACTATAAGCAAGTACGTGCGATCCAGTCGTGCAATTTATTTAAATCTGCACGAATGCATAATTTGCATTACTATAAACGCAAGTAAAAATTAAATTAAAATTTTCAATTTATAAGTCAACCAAAAACAATTTTTTTTTCAAAATTGTAACCCATTCAGATTCAGAAATAACATTCTCCCGCTAATTTTTTTTCAGAAATTCAAAGTCAGTTTTGTATTTGGAATGTAAGAGATCAATAAAATATTTTGTTTAATGTTACCCTTAAATACAAGCGATTACAAAAATAAAAACAAAAAAGATTCAAAGAAAATAACCCTTCAATTAAATAACATAGAATACATGCTCTCTCCAATATATTCGTCTCGTCGAAGGTCACATTTTTGACATTCGAATCTTTTTATTTCCGAAGCAAGCTCTTTGCTTTACAAAACATTCACATTGAATCACAAGTTTATATGACACACGTGTGCATTAAAGTGCGCCTATAGAAATATAATTCAGCAAGGGTAGGTTCACTGCACTACACAAAAATAAAATTAAAACACATACCCTTTTGTTTGTGATTTTTGTACCGATCTATATTTATATGAATGCAAGAAAAACTGCTTCAAAGGACCACCAACCTTCGAAAAAAGCGAAGGTTCTTTTAATAAGTTCTGTTCAAGTTAATGGATGCATGTTTTGAAAAATTCGCAGTTTTTTAATTGATGTCCTTGAATTTTCTTGGAACCTATATGCCAATGAAATATAGAAATACTAGAATTTTGTTGAAATTAAAAATTTAATATATATTTAAATTAATTTAATGTTAAATATAACATTTATATTTCCATTAATTGATAAAAAAATTGATTTTTTGTCTGGATATCTAAAATCATCACTGACGAGTTAATACATAAAAAACCACCGTTCAGGAATTTTTTAAAATTAAAATTATTGATTTTCGAGAATGCTAGGTATATTTATTATTTTTACCTTGCATTCTCCATATTGATCTTTATTTAAAAAAAATATCAAAAAGTAACAAACTTTTTTTTCAAATTGTAAGAGAAAAAAAAACAAAATACAAATTAATATGGAGAACTCAGGTATTTTTAATTCTGCAATCAAACTTTGCCCAATGAATTATTATTATTATTATTTCCATTAATAACACTTTGCATGTCGGTTCACTGAACTAGAGAAATCGTAGCCACCTATCGAATCGATGCCAAGGGTTTACTTTTGCATTCATAAACCTTATGACGAGAAACGTTTATTTTCTTAAAAAAATTAAAGAAAAAAGAAACACGAAAAAATATCTGTACGGACACTTACGTTTTACATCAAGAAAAGAAAATCGCGTCAAACTTTTCAACGAGGAAATAACAACCACAAACAGGAAAAGAGGAAACAGTTAAAAAGGCCACACCTACATCCTTGAGGGTTCCAGATAGCAACTTTTTGTCCCCCTAAAAAAAGGACTTGTGAACTTTCCGATACTTAATTGACGGTTTTTTTTTTTTTTTGTTAGAAAGTTTATGGATGTGGCATTAATCGCTGTATAAACAAAGAAAAATCTTACGATGCTTACCTTACAAAATCTAAATTAATTTTGTAAACATCAGCTTCCTTACAACATCGCAACTAACACTTTTAATTATTCTGTTGTTCTTATAGAATGTTTTTATTATTGTTACTAACATCACTATTTTTACTTTATCTCGTTATTCTACAAAACTGGTTAAATCTTCCAGATACTCATGCTTATTTTATTAATTTTCGTCTGATGGAAAATTAATAAAATGTTTTCTCTTAAAACGCAGATTCATTTAGAAAATGTGTTTAGGTCAGCCTTGTTGAACCCGCATGTTCTTTGGAATAATAATTGACCTTTCCATATCACATCCAAGAGAATTATTTTACTTAAGGGATTTCCTTTGCTGCAGGAGCGTACGGCTAATAAAAAACGTCTGCCACCACAATAACCAATGTCCACTCGTAAGTTTGTCTGTGCTGAAATCCTTTTGTTTAATTAATCAGAAGCCTTATTACAAAGAACCTTTGCTTATATTGTGTATTGATGCCTTTCTTGGAACAGACGTACATTATAACAAAAACAAAACATTTCAAAGGAAAAAGACTCCTTAAGGCTTAAAGTAAATACGAAGCATTCAAATATGGTAAACCATTTCTTTTGAGAGTCAGAGAAAAAACAGCAGACTTACAAAGTTACAATAGCAATAAAAAAAAGAAAGATTAATTGTTATTGGGTTTCATCAGTTACTGTAATAATGTGCGATCTGAAACTTTTATCCACAATAATCTATCGGGTTGCGATATGACCTTATATAGTAAGGATGGTTTATATGGCATTAATTGTTTCTGAGTTGGTCAAAAGATACTCAAAGAAATGTTATCAGAATGTAATAAGGGATGGTCTTTCCAGTTGATGCTTTTAAGAAATCAAATTTGGTAATATGAGAATAAAAATGCACTAGACATTTTAGAAGGGAAGCTATAAATGTACGTGCTTTCTTATATATTCTTGCAATACATGATGTTATAACCTGTTTTCAGCACAGCTCACAGCGAGGTTTTTGTATGTTTTTATTTTCTGACGTGATAACGTCTTATAAATCGATGACAGACATACGAAATAACATAACTCATGCTAATGTCATGCTGATGCTAACCGCGATACTGTGGTTTTTTTCAAAGACCAGGCAAACATGAAAAACAAACAGGCGAAATAATTCCACTTAAATTCAAAAAGGCAGAGTTTTTTTTGTTAAAGTAGAAAGAAGATGTAGATATTGGTGATAATTCCACTTAAATTCAAAAAGGCGGAGTTTTGTTAAAGTAGAAAGAAGATGTAGATATTGGTGTGTGTGTGGGGATTTTACGAGAGGGTTTGTAGGTGTGAGTTAACGGGTTTCATATTATATTCGGTTAAAAAGAGAATTTATTTCACGGTAGTTACGTCGGAAATTGGGCTCATGGTTGAACTGATGAGCATTCCTTGCTGGAGTGAGTTATATTCAAAGTGAAGGACGTTGATCATCGCACCAATATATAAAAAGCTTACGGTAGAGTCGAAGAGTCCTCACCAAAACAGTTAAGTGGATTAAGAGTATTAGACAGATGATCAATTACAAAAATGAGGAAAAAAGTAGGAGATAGAACAGAGCCATGGGGCACACCAGACACCACAACCTGTTTTGCATGGTCCAGAAAATAGCTTCTAATCCAACAAACAAGAGTATCATCGATCCCAAAAGCACGAATTTTCGATAAGAGAGCTTCATGCCAAACGTTATTAAATGCCTTAAAGCTTAGAAATAAAATATCAAGTTAAATAATCTTACTATCGCCAACAAGAAAAAAGGAACTTAAGTGCAGTGGGTAGATAAGGGCAGCAGGATGAAGGGTCACCTTTTCTACGGAAAGGCTGAAAAAATGTTGTTTCCATCTTCTAGGAAAGATTCCAGAAGAGTAGGAGCGATTAGAAAGCTTACGCAGAGGCTTTTCCAGTGTAGAAGAGCACTTCTTCCTCTTCAGAAGAATAGGGTATTTACCACCCGGGCCAGCGGATTTGTGTTTATCAAGATCTTTGAAAATTCTTGATACTGCACGAGTGCAGAAAAAAGTCTTTCTCATGGAAAGTATTACACTCTCAATTACAGGAGGGGCAACGTTGCTTTGAGGCAACGTAGAGGTAGAAACGAAACGGGCTGCGAGCAAGTTTTCTTTCTCTGAAGAGTAAACAATTGGTATGATACTATCGATGAGCGTTGGAAACGAAGATGTTTCAAGTATTTTTTACAAATGATCACAAATTTGTACTGCCTTTAAGATATTGCATAATTGTTTGCCGTAATTTTTGGTTATGGAAAAATTTAGTTCGTTCAATAACGGAGTTGCAAGAGTTCCTTACTTGTTTTGTGCTTTATCCGGTTTTCTTTGTAGGATTGCAAAATTACTTCTTATTTTTTTTATTTATTTTTTATTTATTTTATTTCACTCATACTATTCAATACAATTGAGGATAAAAAAAGGAAGACATTTTGTATTTAAAATAAAATAAAATAAATGTCAAATATATTAAAGTTAAATGATAGTTAAAGATAGATAAAGTTAAAATTCCCGGATCGAACAAAAACAGCTTTAAGTACTTTAAAATTATAAAGATGTCGTATTGGAAGAATATTAAAATCTCAAAACATAGGAAAACTATGATATACACGATATTTTTTGGAGATTTTTCTCAGAATGTATTTTTGGAGGATCAAAAGCGGTTATTCTTAGAAAATAGCACCCGTTTTGAGTGAAAAATACCATAATATATTGTGGTTTTTAATTTTGTAGAACACACCCTCTCAAACAGTAAGAAAATGTCTTAAAGCAAATCGCAAAATGTTACTGTATTCACAAAAATACAATTTCGATAACTACTACTAGTGTTTCCATTAGATTTTTTTTTTCGAAAACCAAATTAAACAGAACCAAAAGAGTTACAATTTTTTTAATGTTGGTATCGTATCTGAAATTTTAAAGAGTAATTCGTCCATAGAAAAAAACTATTTCTTAGTAAAGATTTACCATTGCTGTTATTACAAGAAGCACATATATTATGATTGGTTTGTGGAATGAGGGTATCTGTTATTGTAGCAAAGTAAGCATTAATTTTATAAGCTATATTGTATTTATCAGATATAAGCACTTGCAATAAATTTCACAGTTATAAGTAAGTATAGGGATAGTCAAGGTTTTAACCAAAACTTTTCGAGTTTCCATTGGAGTTAAGCTTTGAGAATCTCGAAGTAATCTAAGGACTCTATAGACTTTACCTACAACGGAATTTATGTGGTTATCCCATGATAATGTTCTGTTAAAAACTACTACAAGTTCTTAGCTGTATCCACGAAGTCAATAGTAAAATCATTTAGAATCAGGCGAGGAAAATATGAAGTGTCCAAAGGTTTCCTGGAAATAACCAAGCATTTGGTTTTGGAAGGGTTGAGAGATAGATCATTTCGCTGAGACCAAAGATGTATGTTTTGAAGGTCCTCGTTGATGTTAAGAACACAATTTTCAATGAGTCCAAGAGGGCAACTTAAATAGAGTTGCACGTCGTCCGCATACATTTGTACAAGGGAGAATTTCAAAAAAGATGGCAGTTAGTTTATGTAAAGCGTGAAAAGCATAGGGCCTAAAATCGAACCTTGTGGTACACCTCTGGAGACTGGCAGCAGTCTTTCTTTCAGAAAGGTAGAAAACCAATAGATTTGCTGAACGCAATGAAAAGTTATGTTGCTTATCAATTTTCGTTTGAAAAGAGATTGGTTGATGGTGTCGAAAGTTTTCGAAAAATCCAATAGGACTAGGAAGCACACTTTTTCCTCGTCGATAGCACGTCTCAGATCTTCTGTTACACTAATTAGCGCAGTCATGCAGCTGTGTCTTGGACGAAAGCCTTACTGATTTGAAGTGAGTAAGTTACTTCTTCTTAAATAAGAGTTAATCTGTTTTTGCATTATACGTTCAAGAACCTTCGAAAAAAATGGCAAAATGGCAATTGGTCGAAAGTCCTTACTGCTATTAAATCTGGGAATTGGAACTATCTTGGTCTGCTTCCAGGCTTTAGGAAAGATACCTGTCATAAGAATGGTGTTGAACATGTGCGTTACATAAGGTAACACAATTGGAAGTAAGGCTCTAATTAATACAGGATGTACACCATCAAGTCCGACAGAATTCGATTTAATTAGAGTAAAAATTTCAACACCATCTGCACACTCAATTCTGGGAAAGTCAAACCCATCTATTGAGTCTGTATAACGAAATTCTTGAGAAGCATCGAAGATTTCTAGACAAGAGGAAGAAGGGAGCTTTAAGAATTTTTTGTTTAGCTCATTGCAGTCAATGCCATCAAAATTATAAGCCATTTTTTTCTTCCCAACACCAATGTCACGTAGATTATTCCGCTATTAGCCACGTCAATTCGATTCTTAAAGAACCTTGCTTTTTCAGCTCTTATTTTACAAATAACCTTGTTTCGTAACATTCGAAAAATCCTGTGGAATTCCTCAAGCCTAAATCTTTTCCATCGAGAATAAGCCAGATTTTGCTGGAGCATAAGCGAGGATATTTCTTGAGTTAACCAAACTGGAGTTCTATTCGTAAGCCTTTTTTCACGAACAGGGACATGGCAATTAAAAAGAAATTCTATGTTAGATTGAAAGAAATTAACTTGGTCATTTGGTGAAGACATAAAACAAGTTCTATCCCATTCAAACAAGGAAACGTTTTGTTCCAGATCCGTATAGTTAACAGATTTAAAGTCTCGATACCTAAAACTTACTGGGTGAATTTTAAGATTGAGTTTAAAGGTAAGAAATATCAGATCATGCTTATAAAAAGCAGGAGCGGAAAGTTGATCTTAAAAGAGTATGTCATTAATATTACTTACAAAAAAGACATCAATAAATGAACTGCTGCTACTATCAAAATGAGTTGGTATAGAAACGTTAACTGGTGCCAGATTAAATGAACACATACAGTCAATTAATATGGATTCATTTAAAAGATTGCTTTTTATGTCTCCACATAAAATAATTTGAGGTGATGTCAGTGAAATTGTTTCTAAAAGATGCATGAGTGGTGCAAAATCCACATATATGTTTGATCTGTAGACTGTACCTAGTAAAAGCTTATCTTCGCCACTAACAATGTCCAGAAATATATATTCGATGTCACTTCCAGGGCTCGACATACAGTTTAACCTACACGATATACCATCTCTAACATAAACCGCAACACCACCACCTCTATTTCCTCTATCAGCTCTAAAAAGCCTGAATGTCGATCTTAAGCTCATAGAGGCCGGACGTCAGGTCGAGGTGCGCGCATAAATAAATAAACAAAAGTCAAAAAAAAAAAAATGTATTGCGCATTGTTATCGCGAGTGTTAAAAAAAATAATACTACACACTCGTTTAAGAAATTGGCAAAAACCCCTCGCGTGTGCTGTAAAGAAAATAACAATATCCACTCGCGTCGTTGAAAGACGATAAGATGCCCATTCGCGCTGTGAAAGAAAAAAAAATAATACACACTTGCATAACAAGTCAAATTATCCTCTTATACCAACCCTTTGTGCTTAGCTTAACTGCCTCTTTCTTATCTACTGTAGGCATCGTATGCTTGCGGTAAATGGATAAGGGCATCTGAGTTTGTCCTATTGTGCCGAATATTTAAATTGATTTTTTGTATGCAAGCTGTCTTATGGGCATAACACCTAAGACAGTTTGTTTATTACAGAGATTAATTTGGATTTTCACTGCATGGTTCGACTTAGTCAGAATTGTGTTTTGTGTGTAAGTATTTTGAAATGGTAAGTGATTTTTGTGTCGTGTATTCCAATGTTCGTGGTATAAGAAAGAATTTCTTTCACCAGTACGTTTACACTGTTTAATACAGGCCAGCTGTTTTGGCATTAAGTGAAACCCAGGTTGGAGTAAATACTGATTTATCAGAGTTTGCTCTACATGGGTATAGCTTGGTGCCATTACTCTTTTCCCATCATAGTCTCGTGGTCTATGTTAGGAATGATATTGCTTGCCAGAGCCTTCCCCAATATGGGTAATGTTCCAACACGGATTTTAACTTCTTGTGGCTCAAATTCACTGTCCGCAAGCATGTCATTCATTATTGTTTTATTTACAGGAGTCCAAATCTCGACAGCAATTCCACTTGTAACGAGTTTGATGCGCTGTCTGATTCCATCTCGAAAATTGTTTCCCTTTGTCCTCGCACTGAAATCGTTATTACGGGCGATTTCAATGTAAACAATTCCAATTGGCTCCGCTATTCTGGTCAGACAACACCCGAAGAGAAGGTATGTCGAGCTCTTTGCCGGGTTACATCACCTTACCCAACTGATCGATGTGCCAACGCGTATACCGGATGTTGCTGGGCAAGCCGCCCATACTCTTGACTTGTTTCTTACTTCTCACCCTGATAAATATACCATTAGTGTAACTTCTCCATTTGGCACTTCAGACCATTGTGTCATTTCAGCTAATTTCTCATCCTCCACCCATCCAGTTAAAGAAAAACTTCCCACCAGGACCGTTTGGCAATACAAGAAAGCCAACTGGGACGGCCTGAATATTTTTTTCCGAAACTTTAACTGGTCACTATGCTTCCTCGATAGTGACATTGATGCCAGTGCTGAAATGATCACAAATGTGATTCTTCTAGGGATGCGTGCTTTTATTCCTAACAGAGTAAAAAGCATTAAACCTAAAGAAAAGTCTTGGTTTAATTCTGAGTGTAAAGAAGCTATCAGGCTCAAAGAAGTAAGTTTCCGTTCTTACAAAGCAAACCCTACAGAGGGAAATCGGAAAAAGCACAAACAAGCAAGAAACTCATGCAACTCCGTTATTGAAAGAACCAAATTTTTGCATGACCAAAAATTACGGCAAAAAATTCTGCAGTGTCCCAAAGGCAGTAAAAATTTTTGGTCATTTGTAAAAAATATTAAAAACTCCTCAACATCTTCGGTTCCAACGCTCATCGACAATAACAAACCAATTGTTAACTCTTCAGAGAAGGCAAACTTGCTCGCCGCCCATTTCGCTGCCAGCTCCACGCTGCCGCATAGCAACGTTGCCCCTCCTGTACTTGAGAATGTAAATTTTTCATGGGACAGATTTTTTTCCGCACTCCTACAGTAGCAAGAGTTCTCAAAGATCTCGATATACACAAATCCGCTGGCCCGGATGGTATACCCCCGATTCTTCTGAATAGGTGTTCTTCCACACTGGCAAAGCCACTGCGCAAGCTTTTCCATCGCTCCTACTCTTCTGGAATCTTTCCTAGAAGATGGAAAACAGCATTTGTCCAGCCTGTCCCTATGAAAGGTGACCCATCCTCCCCCTCCTCCTACCGACCCATAGCACTGACATCCCTTCTTTCTAAGGTCATGGAAACACTGATTAACCGTCAGCTTAAGGAATATCTCGAAGATCGTAAGCTTCTCCATGACCGCCAGTATGGCTTCCGCAGCAACCGTTCCACTGGTGATCTGATGGCATATCTCACCGAACAGTGGAACAAATCTTTACATCGCTTTGGTGAAAGTAAGATTATTGCTCTTGATATCTCCAAGGCATTTGATAGAGTTTGGCATGAAGCTCTCTTATCGAAAATGCGTGCTTTTGGGATCGATAATACTCTTGTTCGTTGGATTAGAAGCTTTCTTCTGGACCGTTCAATACAAGTTGTATTGGACGGATTCAAGTCTGATTCCCATAAAATAAATGCTGGTGTGCCCCAGGGCTCTGTTCTGTCTCCGACTCTTTTCCTCATTTTTATAAATGATCTTCTGTGTGTTACTTCTAATCCACTTAACTGTTTTGCTGACGACTCTACCCTCAGCTTTTCATATTCGTTCGATAATTCACGTCCTTCGCCTTCGGACGTACAATTGCAACGGTGCCGTATGTCAAGCTCATTAAACTCCGATTTATACAGCATTGTCAAATGGGGTAATAGGAATCGTGTGGAGTTTAATGCATCGAAAACTCAATGCTGTCTTCTGTCGTTAAAGCTTAACATACCCCTAACGCCACTGTCCATGAATGGCACTTACATCGAAGAAACCGAAAAGCTCTCAGTACTCAGTATGTGTGTCAACGACGACCTCCTATGGAACGACCATATATTTAAAACGCTAAGAATGCTGCTAAGTGCTTAGGTTTTCTGTATCGGTGTAAGAAGTATTTTTCCCCATCTGATCTGGCTACAATTTATAAAGCGTTTATACGCCCTAAACTAGAGTATAACTCCCATCTGTGGGCAGGTGCTTCACAAAGATCGCTTCACCTGCTTGATAGAATACAAAATCGAGCGTTAAGATTGATAGGAAATAGAACTGCCGCTGAAACAATTGCCCCTCTCGAACACCGAAGCAATGTTTCATGTCTTTCCTTATTTTATCGTTTCTTTTATAAAAAATGTTCACTCGAGGTAGCCAGCTGCATTCCTCCCCTTAAAAGTTTCGCCCGTAATACTCGTCTTGCTAGAAATGCCCATCAGTTCACCCTTGAGCCCAATTTCGGACGTACCGTGAAATATAGGGATTCTTTTTTTAGCCGTACAACACGACTTTGGAATGGTTTACACGGCGAGATTTTCCCTTGCCATTTCAATTTGCAAACATTTAAAACCAATGTTAATCGACACCTCCTATCTCTCCCTTCCCTATCTTCCTAATGCCCGCGCAGTGTGTTACATTAAAAGGGAAACAAATAGTCCCTTTTGCGCGCGTTAATTATAAAAAAAAAACCGCTTATTATTTAGTTTTGATTGATTAGTCTCAATATCACATATATAAACGTGTACCAAGTTGTGTAATTTCGTTCTTCATATCTAAAAGTTGTGCATTAATCAAGTCAGTTATTCGGTCTACAGTTTCCTCAAGTTTTTAGTGGAAAAGTAAACTTATGTCCTTGGTTATCGAATTTTTTGAATTTTTAATTGTTCCTCCATTTTTTTCCATATATCTCTGTCATCCTCAAAGCTTTTTTTCGGGTTTTGAATAAAGGGGGCCAGGTAAAATTTGTCTAATCACTAGCTTTCATTTCTTTCTTGTGCAATATGTTTTTTTTTTTAATAGGTATTTGTTTGAAAAAATCATATGCTTTAGACACATTTTATTCCACGACTCAAAAAACACTCGGAGTTAAACCCAAACTTTTCCTTGGGTTTAATACTTTTCACTCTGTTAGAAATAAATCCAAACACAACAACATTTGTGATCATTTCAACTATCGAGGAAGCATAGTGACCAGTTAAAATTACGGAACAAATTATTTAGGCAGTCCAGGTGGCTTTCTTGTATTGCCAAACGGTCCTGGTGAAAAGTTTTCCTTTAACTGCATTGGTGTAAGACGAGAAATTTGCTGATATGTAACAATGGTCCGACGTGCCAATTGGAAAATGTACATTAATGTTATACTTGTCAGGGTGTGAAGTAAGAAACAAGTCAAGCGTATGGGCTGCTTGTCTGTCCATTTAATTTCTCACAAACTAATTTTGAATTTTCCCACTGTTTTTTTTTTTTTTTTTTAGATCACTTATTTGACAGCTATACCTATTGTCAATAGTGTAAACTTTTGAATATAAAAACCAGCTTGCGGCGGAGGTGTTCTTTTTTTGGGGGGAAATCCAAATTTTAGTGCACTACGGTACTACGATAGCTTTAAAAAAAAATCCCGACTGGATCGCACTTGCTCATATTTGCGGTCACATCGTCGAATAAAATTTAAAAATTAAGTAACAATTACGTAGAAAAATAACACAATCTGAACTAAAAAAATGCACAACTGGGTCGCACGAACTTGTTCTAATGCTAGATAATTGCTTAGTTGCTGCATATGTATTTATATTTTAAATAAAAATATTAAATTATTTTTCTTTTATTTTTTTTAATTAGTTTAAGTGTTTTCTCGGAAAAAACTAAGTATGCAATAAAATTTGAAAACTAAATGTCTATCAAGGAAAAAAATATTAAAAATTGTTCGACCAGTTTATATTTAATAAAAAGTTTTTCTTGAAAACTTTTCGAAAAATAGTTAATTTTTTTTTGTATGTCATTAGGTATAAGAAAATCTGTAGTGGTCATCTGGAAAAAATTATTTAAAAAAATTAATCAATCCGTTTTAAAAATATTTCGAAAAACAATTTTTTTAGAAAATTAAAAAAAAAAACAAAAAAAGTTTTTGAAAATTTTCAAATGCAATATGACTTTCTGAAAATTTTATTGAAATCGGGATAATGGCTTACGATAAAACCGGTTCTATGAGAGGTACCGTCGTAGAACAAATTTCGAAAAATTCATTCTAACTGAAAGATGTATTGTTGTAAAAAAATAGCACCCTGAAATTTTTTTTAAAATCGTTAGAGCCGTTTTAGTGAAAATCAAACTTTTTGTTAAAGATTGTATGGTAGTTACCGTTATTTTTCGACCTAGAGCAAAAGTGAAAAACACCAGGATGGAATTTCCGGACCCACTTTTTTCGACTTCTCCACCATCGTAATGTAAATTGATTGTTAGAGTTTTTTTTTCACGAATCCATAACTTGCCTTATAGTACCTACATATAATTGCATATAAAAACACTACTGTTGAACAGACAATTTTTAACACTCCCTCTACCATCATTAATTGAATTCATTTGTTCTCCATTATCTGATTGCGTAGACGTTGTTGAAAGTTTTAGCTTGGTCAATACTATTGGAATTGATGGTATTCGTACTGCTTTTATAAGAGCTTTTGTAACACTTATTTTGTCATATGTTTATAACATATAACATAATGCAATACTTACAACTGGCATTTTTCCTATTTTGCCTCTGTGAAAAAAACATCCGTTTTTTTATAAACTTAATCACCAATTTTAGGAGGTGTTCCACAATATTCAATATTATTATATTTTTTCACTTTCCTCCATGAATTGACATTTACATTAAATTTTGGTCTCACACACTTAAATATGCTGTATTTAAGTCCTTCACTTATCTTAAATTGTGTAAGTACATAACTTAAATGAGAATCTTCTAAATATTTACCCCTGGTGTCAGAAAAATGGCCGTTTTGGGGAATGTAACATACATTTTAAGTGTATATTTTTTTTATTTAAAACATATTCCTTGTTAGATTTTATTTCAATAAGTATAGTCACATATGGATAGCTTCAATATATACTTGAACAAGTTTGTAGGATCTATAACAATGTTTTGAAATGCTAAGATAAATAGCTTTCAGTATGATTATATGACAAAACCAATATTGTTCTCCATCTTCTCCACTGAAACCACTAAATCAAATGTCAATATTGCTTCTAAGCTAGTAGCCCCATAAATTTACCCACGCACTAGACCACTTAATTAAGTTCAGCTACTGCCTCCATGAGGAGCGCACCTCAAGCACCAACATAAACGTATGTTTGGATTCTTTCCCCCCATAACCCGATTTTCATAATCGATTGGTGGTTATCTTAGTTTTATCGGCTATTTGCCAGGAGTTCATGTCCAGTGCTAAATATAGATCCTTTCATTTGATGTGAATGTAATCTAATAAAGTTTAGATTTTCCGCTGGGCTTAGAGTTTGGCTTTAAATAATAAGGCTTTCATTTCAAGGATAAACTTAATTGACTGTTGAATTTTATGATACACTATTATGTTATTTTCCCCGAAATTTATGCAAATTGTTGACAAAAATGGAAACAAAATAATTTTGTTTTATATAAGTTTGGATAGACATCTCCATTTAAAACAAGAAAATAGTGACAGGTTATGAAGCCATGTATTTTAAATCGCTGGCTTTTTCATTTAATAAAAAAATGTCTTCGTCTTTTGCAGAATCTCTTTAAATCATTAAAAAGTACTTTTTTTCATTTTTCAAAACAAAAAAAGTGTCGTAAATTGAAACGAGTTAATTATGAAGACATATTCGTTTACTTTAGATATTGTGATTCTCGTGCGGCATACCTTCTCTATATCAGGGAATATCTAATTCACATAAAAACCTTTGTGAAGATACTTCTTGTATCTTACTTCATATAACAAGGATTTATTTAGTTTATGTTTTATTCCACCCTTATGCCCTAATGGATGTGAAACTCTAGCCATATGATCGCACGAGTACACGAAGGTAAACAATGGACGATATTATGTACATAGGTGCCATGATGGAATGGAATCCTATCGTTACTAGGTCAACAGCTATACAATACCTGTGTTTAACGAAGCCAGGGCTAACTTAGGTTGTTGAGTGTATCCATTTATTTTTGGCTCGAAATAAAATAAGTAAATTGAGATAATAAATGGTAATTGAATGAAAATTCAGGAATGAAAAAAAATACAGATGTCAAGATACCAGCGGAGATCAATTTAGGTACGAAAAAGTCATTCACTCTTCATTGGATCTGTGCTTACAAGGAAATCAACATACCTAAGTCCATTTATATCGAAATTGAGTTTTTCTAACCAACAGATGCGCAATATTTGATTCTATTTGCCATATATTTTTCCTATTATTATTGTTTATGGTTTCTTAGCTACAGGCAAAAAAAAAGTCATTTTCTTTTCAGTACACACAAGGAAATACAGCATAAGTATAAAATTCAAATTTTTATTTTTTACTTATGCTCGTAACAGCACATTAAATTATCACACACATATATAGACCTAAGCTTTTATTTCAAAATTATAATATTTTTCTTTGAAAACATAAGTTGGCTTGTATCGTTTTTCCAAAACAATATCGAGTGTGTTTTAAAAATTACAAGACTTGTGTTGTTTTCCTTATTTAAATTATAAGTGAAGACTGAACAGAAGTAAACTTATGCTGGCATTGTAAAAAAACGTTACGAAAATCTTTAAAAATATTTAAACTTGTCCCGTTTTCTCAGAACAAGTAGGAGTTGAGTATGTGACATATCATTTTTCAGTTTAAACATTCCATGTTGGGAGGTTGTTGTGTTGCAATTTTGTTCTATTAGCTGTCTATGGCTACTTGTAACTTATGTCAAAAGTGAACTGTAACTATAAATTGTGAATTTGTCTTTTATTTATTATTAATGTGATAGAAGAAACGGAAATTATATAGAAAAAAAACTTAAAATAAAGGTGAATTTAATAAAACAATGCATAATGACTTCATGCACCAGCAAAATTTTAGCTTTGGCAATCAAGAACTGTTGTTGAAATTGAAATTTCAAATGCTCAAGTCTTAGACATTTGTTTTTGAAAATATTGAAGAAAGTCGAACATGAAATACCTACTTAAGTTTCATGTCATATTTTGCACTGTTTATATAATAAGAGGGTGCAATACTTTACCAGTATAGCTATCAGTAAGTTATTTTAACTCCAACATTTTGGTTTACGTGAAATCCGGTGATCCAAAAACCAGTCAATAAAAAAACATTGATTCAGGATTTGAGTTAAAATTTCGGATGGCTAATAAAATTATTCTTAATATTTCTTCCTTCTTTAGTTGGTATTATCAAAACAGATATTCCTTTTGATTTAAATAGTTCAGAATGTCCGATTCAGGAAGACTCTAACGATTGAATCAAAGATCCGGATTATCAAATCAGCTTAAGTGATGACGAAAGTTTAAAAGATTGGGTTAAGATCCTTGAAAGTTCAATTGATAAAGTTCCTCAGGATTCAGCGGTGACGAATCATGATTCACCAGGGTATGTGAATAATTTAGAAAATAATGAAACATTAACTAACCAATTAAGCGTAAATATTGCTGGATCTTCTATATTAATTTATTAATATGTTTGAATGAAAAGTCAACCTCAAAAAGCAAAAAGCCTGGAGTTAAGCAAAAAAAAAAAAAACGCCGAATTACTTGTGACTACTACATTGAACTTTCAGGTGAAAGGTTTCTGGTATGTAAAAATTGCTTTCTGTGTTGTTTTGGCGAAACAAATGGCTTTGTAAGAACCATAATAAATAAAAAAGTAAATGCACCTTGTACAAGTTTAGTTGATAAAAGAGGATGTTCGGAAACCTCCAAATGCACTTTCAAAAGTTAAACAAGAGGAGAGGTTAAAGCTCATATCAATACATTTTCGGCTTATTAAAGCCACTATTCCAGAAAGAATCCATCAAAAAAATACTTACAACCGGGTTTACCCATATCTAAAATGTTTGATTTTTATTGCTTCGAAATCGAAGAGCCGATCGGTCTATCAAAATATTCGCAAGTATTTCATGAGCTCAATTTAAAGATAAAATCACCTATGCCTATGCTCGATACATGCGTGCGATAAGCTGGTGGTAAAAATGCTGATGAAAAATTAAAGCTAACAGAAGTGCTTAAAAGTCACCAAGAAAAACCGAATTTTGCATACAAATGCAAACAAAACCATAAAGATTTAGCAAAAGTGAAAATAAACGTTGCAGCATATGCTTTTGATCTTCAACAATGCTTGCTTACACCATTTTAAAGTCAAATATCGCGTTTTAAAAGCACCAGTTATGGACGTACAATTTAACTGTCTACGATTTGGCTACCAATCAACCATTTTGCTATATGTGGCATGAAGGAGTGGCCAAGAGGGTGGAAATGAGATTGCCTGTTGCCTTTTAAAACATATAGTCCTGTTAACAACAAACACATAATTTTTTTAGGCATTTCTTGTCCTGGTCAAAGTAAAAATTCTCATGTTACTTGTGTGTATGTTCATAACCGCCTTAGCTAACAGTGAACAACTTGAAGTTATTTACCACTGTTTCCTTGAGCCGGGTCATACTCACATTGAATGTGATGTTTACCATTCCGTGATTGAAAGAAAGACAAAGAAAACTTCGGCTAAAATTCACCATCCTAGGGATTGGCAAAACTTGATTTCAAGTATAAGGGACAAAAATCCTTTCAAAGTAATAGAAATGGAGCAATCTAGTTTTCTAGACCTTTCGGCAACCTCAAAGGTAAAGTTCACTTGGCTTAAAGTGAACACCGATTGAGATTATCATGGAGAGAATTTGGATGGCTTCGATCCAAAAAAAAAATTAGTTCGGTTCGATGTTCTATAAAAACACCTTAGACGAGAATGGGCTATTTAAAACGATAAATTTAAGAAAATTCAACATATCCCACCCATTTCAAAGGAAAAACTCCAGGATCTTTTTCTACTGGATTTTATTAATCCTTAGTTTCACGGTTTTTATTTTAAGCTTAGTCGTTGATTAATACCGTAATAAACAGGTACGTTCACCCAGAGTTATATGATAGCGATGCGGGCGATGTCGATGAATAAAAAAACATATATGTATATTTTTATTATTTATCAATATGCTTGTAAATGTTAAAAAATATTTTTTTTTTATTTTCTTTAATTCTAAGTGTTTTTAGTTTATTGTTGTTTTAGGTACTTGTGATAAAAAGGTTCGTTATAATATCTGATATTTTTTATTAAAAAATATTGATTTAATTGCATCTTATTAAACAAATTCAATTGAACAAATAATAATTTTTGTATTGTGCGGATTTAACTTAATACATAACATGCTAACAATATGTTTGGGAATAACAACAACAACAACAATTTAAATCAACTTTCTATTTGAATTCTCGTTAGGAAAAACAACATAAGATTACGTAAAAAAATAACAATAATTAACGCACCAAGTAAAAGCCACTGTCGACTTAATGCAGAATAGTTTGAAAATTGGAAAAGGAGAAAACTGCACAAGTCTTATTTTTAGCTAAATTAGCTATAAGTAAACAAAAATGTTGATTTTATTGAATTTAAAATGAAACTCATAGTCATATCATTTATTTCTGCGTTAACACTTTTTCCATACGTCTTATACTTTTTTTTGTGATCGGAAAGTAAGCATTCAAACTGCTCTACTGAAAACTTTCAAAAAATGACATATTATGCTGCTTTTCCTTGTAGCCGTAGAGATAATTATTGACATAGGAACACCTAAATCATCAGTCCCTCTATACATACTGCCCCTTTAGGGTGGACTAATCTGCGTTTGTGTATTATATGTATGTCCAACTAATGCCACAGCTTTACATAAAACCAGTCAGCTGTTCCGAATTACCTGAATAAATACATTTTACCAAAAATACTTAAGCCTAACCCCCTAACCTGCCAGTTCCCATAGAACTCAAAGTTTATGTCTATTAACTAAATTAATCACTGACCGGCGCCAACAACTGGCATTATCCAAATTAGTCTAGAATAAGCCACGAGTAGACACATAAAAAACATATTTCCTTTTCTCAACTTGAGACGTAGTTACCTAAGAGTTAAATTTATTCAGCCATAATGGGTCTTCATAAAGATTGAGAGCCCTTTGGGTCTAAGGTCAGCCAACAGCTGTAAGTATTTCATCGTATGAAACGGGGTAATGCAAATAAATTCGTCCAGGACCTTATTTTCAGAACGGAAAAATAGAAAGATTATAGGTTTTTTTACAACTTTAGTGTGAGGGTGAGGAATGTTCATTGTTCAGTAATTGAATTATGTATGTTGTTTTTTTATTTTTTTAATGACGAAGTTAAAAAAAACAAAATAATTTAATTAAATTAATTAATTTATTGTAGCTCTTATATTAAAAACTTCAGCATTAAGAAGGTAAACTGATTTGTGTCTGAGGGATATGTCTGTGTAAGAGTTTGTACATACATTTGTACATACATAATAAAATATGTAAGTACAGCATATTTCTCACAACGTAAACGAGGAATCAAATGATGACTTCAATTATTACTTATCACATCCCTTAGTACCACGAGGCTTCAATTATTACTTATCACATCCCTTAGTACCACGAGGCGTCAACAATAGAGATACACGTTTATAATTCCGACGGTACCAACGAACGATGATTCCAATTACCGGAATGATACGAGGCGTCAACTGCGGCCAGACGCAAAATCAGCACTTTAATATTAATTTGTTGGTATAAAATAAAGACATTTAATAAAGAATATTTGAATAAGATTCTAAACGTTAAAACGTTCGAGTTTTCGCTATTATAATCCCACCATCAGTGGTATGGTTTTAATAGTATAGAAGTCAACATTTGGTCCTTCGAGTAAAACGTAGAATCAGTGAGAGTAAGAGTACGAACCGAGATTAAAACGATAGAAAAATAAATTGCACGACTGGATCGGACGTACTTGCTTACTTTTGCGTTCACATTGTAGAATAAAATTTAAGAAAATTAAAGTGAACATCAAAACATTTCTTCGATTTTTGTGACTTTTGATTGTTCGAGTAAAGTACGTTAAATTGTATTGAGTGAACTAATTTAAACGACATTTTATTTTACTTAAGAAATGTAAAAAAGTGTGATTTTTTTCGGTTTTTAAGTAAAACGGTTTTTTATGACAACTTTTGAAGTGATAGCGTCTTATAAATCGATGACAGGCTACACGTGCGAAATAACATGACTCATGCTGATAAGACTCATGACTCATGCTAACCGCGATACTGTGGTTATTTAAACCAAAATCGCAAGCACCAGGCGAACATAAAAAAGGATCGGCGCAAATGTTTTGTTAAAGTAGTAAGTAGATGTTATATTGGGGTGTGTGTGTGGCTTTAACGAGAGGGTTTGTGGGTCATTTTTTTTCAACCAAAATCGATCGCAAAGCTACTCTGAGCACCAGTCGAACATGAAAAAGAACAGGCACAAATTCCCAAAATAATTCCGCTCCAATTCAAAAAGAACAAGAAGAGAAAAAGAAATACAAAATAGGCGGAGTTTTGTTAAAGAAGAAAGTAGATTTAGATATTGGTGTGTGTGTGTGAGGATTTAACGAGAGGGTTTGTGGTGGGTGTGAGTTATCGGGCTGTTTGTTGGTGTTGCTGCCGTCAGAGTTTTCTTACAGACTGTACAGACAACCAACTCTAACCAAAAACTAACCTTTTTAAAATAATTATTATTCAAAAAAAAAAAAAAAAATATTAAAGATACAAAAAAAAATTAATACGAAATTACTTGGACTCTACATTTTCTTGAATATCAATTTTGATAGTAATCGGATCATCAATTGTAGAGAAAGTCGAAGAAGAAAAAACGGTCCTATGGGAGGTACCGTTTTTAGGCTACAGTCCAAAACATATATATTATTTTTCTCCATCATCGTAATATCAAGTTTGATTGTTATCTCAATTTTTTTTTGCAATTCCTATAATCGCAAGTAAAAAGTACAAAACGATAAAAGAACGCAGTGTAAGCATGAATACCATAGAGACAAAAGGAAAGCGTTGAATGGATTAAGAAAGTGTTCGAGAAGTTCACTAAGTCTGACGAACAAGTACCTTCATCCAAGAACGATTTGATGATCTGAAGTTCCATTGGAAGGAAAAGTCAGACATGAAATTATAAAAACTTATAAAGAGTACAATGAAAAACATTCTTACGTCAAATCGAAATTTTGCGATCAAGTAGAAAGAACGGTACACGGAATAAGAAGTAAGCTCGTAACGAAAATGAGCAAACTTGACACGGAAACTACCTGCAAGCCAGGAACAACATAAAATCGACAACAGCATGCAAAATGCGGAACAAAAATGAATAATTTAACGTCAAGATGCACAGAAGCAAGCGTTCTTTCGTTCTTTGGAAAGAATGAAGCAGGGTGGAGATGTCTCTAAAGCTTACTACACCCAAAAGATGTCCGTTATAAGCAAACTATGGGCGATTATACATATCTAAAACGCATAACGACATTATAGAAAACACAGATGACAACGAGTGTTATGCTGACTTCATAAGTGACCACGAGGACGTGGAGCAAATTTACGAAAACGTAATGGTAACTCTACAGGAAAAAAATTAACAAACTAACAAAAGATGTAAAAAATTAATCTACCACAATGTCCGCAAAGCAAAACGAATTAATTTACCGACCATCAAGCTATAAACTTTTGGAGGAGATTACAAGCAATGGAAATGGTTTTTTGATTTTTTCAAAAGACTATAAACAAAAACGAAAATCTCGGTAATGCGCAGGAACTGCATTACCTAAAAACGGCACTAACGGGGGAAGCAGCAAAAATGATTCAACATCTTCAAATCATTGTCATTGAAGTCAACTATAACACGGCAATGGACATGCTGATCAATAGATATAAAAACACAAGACTACTAGTAGATAAACAGATACAGACATTACTTAATCAACGGGAGTGTCCATTAGAATCAGCAGAACACCTGAAACGGCAACATGATACCACAATAGAATGCATAAATGCATTAAAAGGCTTATCAACTGACACAAACAGCTGGGATCAAATGATTCTCTACATAGTTTCTAAAAAATTCGACAACGAAACCTGAAAAGCATACGAGCAAACATTAAGTGATGATATTCTGAAGTTCTTGTAAAACAAATTTCACGCATTGGAAAATTTAGAAGGAAAGGCGAACTAAGGGAGAACACGTTAAGGAGCAAAGGCAAAATTATTCACCTCCAAAGTTTCAAAACAGAGAAATCAGAAGGCCAAACAGAGCATTCTATCAAACGGTTACTCGATATTGCAGGTTAGTGCAGGGGACCACACTGGTTGCATATTTGCAACAAATTCATTAGTATGCCCGTGACTCAGCGACAAGACGTTATTCGAAGAGAGAAATTATGCAGAAATTTGAGGACTTTAATTGATGAAGACTCACAGTCTTCTTTCATCACGAAAGACACAGTACAACGCCTGCGACTAAAAAAGAAAACGACGTTTCCTTCAGTTACAGGCTTGGGTTCAACAAATTCTGGAACTGCATATAAGACCCATATATCCATCAACATTTCAAACATGGGCAACGTTCTTTCTATGTACTTCCGAAACTAACACAAGTACAGACAGACAAGTCATTTGTTTAGAAAATAGATGGGATCAAATTGAACACCTTTCTTTGGACGAACCATCATTCAACAAAGCAGCAGGAATAGACGTTTTAATTGAAGCAGATATCTTTTAAGATATAATTATTGATGGAGTAATTAAATGTGAACCTGGAACCTCGATTGCCCAAAATTTTATTATAAATGTTGTATGTACAAACTCGTACAGTCTGTAATACACAGTTAATGAAAAGATACATACATTAAAATGAATAATCCGTTCTGATGATAGCTTCATTAGATATATAAGTAATATCAATTTGGAACCTAATCAAAGATTCATATTCATTTCCGCGAATTAACTCGACTCGCCATAACCTAAACTGCTTTCACAACAGTGAATAAATAATTAATTATTGAAGAAATTGCATAAGGTGTTCCTTTGCCTGCCGGAAATGATGATGACTTTGATTACACATATCGAATAGGAAAATCAAAATTAAATATAAATTAAATTGCAAATTTGCCCGGTGTTTCTTCATTTGAATTAAAGATTCACGTTTCACGTCGTCAGTATGAAACAGACACTATATACATATTAACCACTATCATAACCTTACTTAAAGTCACTCTTCAAAACCAATATAAGAAAACAATTTGAGCAATTGGCCAATACATCCCAAGTAACGCTGAATTTTAGTTGCTTTATTTCTTTTTGGAACGTCATTGAGCGCCTTGCTACACAATATCAATTAGACCATCCATCGTTGAAATCTCTTCTGCTACTTTATTAGCTAATATATGGTTCCTTGCTGGCTGACGATCCGGCCAGAATCCTTTGTTGCGAAGATATCACCCAATTCTGAGAGACTGGGTTTTTATAATACTTTGCATTAGGAGGCATTCCAGGGTGAACCTGATCTTCAACCAATAAGGTTCTCGAGTCAACTCGGTCTCTAACTATATAAATGACTCCAAATCTGCACCTGAATGTTCTCTTTCAGTCATGTACACCACCTAATACTCGGTCTTCCTCTACAACCACCAATCCTCCATTCGCTCTATATGACCCAGACATTTAAAAAGAATTGTTTTTTTTTTCCAGACAAAAGGTAGCGACGTTTCCACAATGATTGCTAATATTATCTGCAAAAAGGTAACACATTACGTTAAGTATTAATGTGAAAAATTCTCTCTTATCTTTCTAATTTTTCAAAATAGTATCGTGCAGTATCCAGTTGCATTCTAAAAAGCATATACCTTAAGGATACGGACATAGTTAAAATAATATTATTATTAAACATTTCTTGAATTCCGGTTAAGGCATTAAGTGTGGATGGTTCTCAAAACCTTCATAATCATCATCAACAACTGGAATCCAGTCCTGACAACTGACTTCAGTTCAGGTAAGCTCATATTAGGGTTAATAATATTTGTGCGTTCGTTTTTGTTTAGTCCGATCGTTTAATATGTATATGTATAGCTTGTATTCGTAACACCATAGTCACGTCTCCGTACGCTTTTATGTTGTTCGTTCGTTATGTCTTTGGCATAAAGTTGAATGTTGTTGCATTAAAGGTCCTTCCTATTCCATATGTATTTGCTGTGGAGTACGTATATGAAGTATTCAGTACTACAGGCACATTAACGAGCCTGAAGTTAATCTCCTATCTAGCCATGCAATCGCAACATAATTTCTTTCTTCATATTGTTGTTCCACAGCTACTTGCAATGTAAGACTTTCTATTATAAGTCTGTGATACCTGATCTTAGAACTGTATATTTGAATTTTGAATATTGGTTGCTCATAATTTCAGCTCCTCGTATTTGGTTCTTATTCATTTCAGGGCTGCGAATCATAAAGAGCGTTGTGTTTTGTTAATTCAACTTCTACAATGTTGTATTTTTGCTTGGCCCTGGAGATTTTCCAATGTTGTTGCAAATCCATCAACAGCATGAAGCGCTGGTCTCCTCGTCATGCCTTCACTAATTTTTTGTTGGTGTTTCAGTTTTCATAATTTTAACATCAGCTTATTCTTCGTATTGCCCCGTGGCTTAGTGGTAAGTGTGTCGGATGGCTAAGCGAAGAGCCTGGGTTGGAGTCCCGCTCATAGCCACCTTATTTTCCGGAATACTGCCTCTTGCTGAGGCACTGACTGACAAAATCTCCAAGAGTAAAAAATTTTCTCGAAAAAGTTCTTTTCATGTAGCCGTTCGGACTCGGCGGTATATTGTAGGTCCCTTCTATTCTTTCAGATTAACAGCACACACAGAGGCGTGGTTTAAGAGTATAAGTCGCTAGGCCTTGGCTCCTTAAGGAACCGTCGCGCCAAATTTTGTTTTATTCTTTGTTGCAATTCCCAAATCGTACAAGTGTATTTCAGTTCAGTTTTTGTTCTAATATGTCTAGCTTTGTCATGAACATTCTTCGAAATCCAATCTTCTTTCCCGGCTTACTCTTTCTGAACAGTATTCAGCTATTTCTTCTTAGAACAAGTATAAGTGCCATCAATTTGTATTCATCGTAATCGTAAACCGCAACAGCAGCAAGTGCGATGCAACATTTAATGAGAAGCTTATTTTTCTGAAAAACGATTTTAAAGATTTTAATAAAATTAGGCCTAAATGCATTATTCCTGTTTGGTTTAAATACAACCTTAATTTACTTACATTACATTTCAATCTACTCCATAGATAAATATACGTCCTATAAGGACAAAATATCTAATCGTACCTTATCAATACCATCCTTATTTTTTATAGTTTCATATATATCAAAGGATTATAAATTCTGATAAGATATTTCGATAAAGCGAAGCAGGCGAAATGTCTTAATGTTAAAAAATATCACTTGAAACTTGTAACTTCTATCATTCTTACAGCTTAAGCATTGGATAGTCAAACAAAAAATCAAGTAACGCGTTTCATTCCCCAAATTCTACGAAACCGTACCCTCATAAAGAAAGTCTTTTAAACGTTAAAACAAAAAAACTTATATAATACACGGACCACTCTGACTCTGACAGTAGAAGAAGTTAATGTTGGCAATACAAATGGAAAAGAATGTCCTAAATTCACAACTCTAACGCCCTCTTTAGAGAGTGACGTAAAATCCTTCATGGTATGTTTGTTTCCTGATCTACATAATAGTGAATCGCGTTTGAGTTTCAACCCAAGGCAAGTACACAGTTGAGTGTTTTTTTTTTTTTGTTGGGTCGGTTGTTAATACCGTGGTTAATGGAATTTTTTTGTATCTTTTCTTCCTCTGAATTTTTTCAAGCAAAAAATTGCAAATATCTCTTAACACACAAACATGCATGCTGTTCTCCATTGCAGATCTAACGATGAAAACCAAATCCTAAGAGCTTCTTCCCGGAGCACTTGTAGTGTGAAATAAAAATTAAATCAATTCCAAATAACCAACTAAATGGGAAGTATTCTAAAGACACTATCCTTGCATGGTCATAGAAAAGTGCTAATTTAATTGATAATATGAGCTTGATGTGGGTTTAATTACATTATAAAAGCATCCTTAATAAGATTATAAATCTGATAAGTGTAAAAATTGTAAATTAATTAAATAAGTGGAAAAATGCTTTCGTATACATACAAATGAAAAATCTAGAAATTCTAGCGAAAAAAACTTAGTTTAAAATGTTTCGTATTTCGTCTTTTGAACAAATGCTGTATCTTCGCTTTTTCGTGGTAAGTAAATAACCACGTGCTACAATAATTACAATAAATTTCATGAAATATTCATATCATTTTATTTCAAAGGCATTTAAATTGAAAGATTCATAATTCCCGGAGAGTGCCACACGGACTTGGGTTGCTTCTCTCTTGGCAACACAAAAAAAAATATTCAAAACAATAAATACATTTTTTCTGATTGCCAATTGCTTTTAACAGAGATACATACATATGTAATGTTTACAGAGTTTCTTAGCAACATTGTCACGTAAATGCTTCCGGTTCTAAGGATATCATTATTTTGTATTCATCACAATCACAACGCTGAATGTAGAATTTGAGGATAATTGAATTTAATTCACATCCACATATCCATATTATATTTGTACTCATCTTTATAGATTTAAAATGTCTATAGGTGTTTCTACAGGAGTTACCATATTTGTCTCTTTTAGAACTCGCATCATGGATTATAAGTATTTCACTGGCGGTGCGAAATAAGGCCCCAGACAAAACGGCCCCAAAAACAAAAATGAAATACTTTTTTCAAAATGGAGTACTTTTTCATAATGATATAATGAAATAAAACCGGCTTTTTCTTTATGAAATTAGGCCCCAAAAATGAAAAAAGACCCCAAAAAATAAAAAAATAAAATAAAACCTAACACACTTATGCTAAACTAGTTTTGCCTAGGCATTTCTTGAGATTTTATCTCCCACTCAGTATGAGGTAGGTATGGCGGGGCATGCTGTTCCACTGTTCTTTAAATCAAAAAGAAACGTTGTACATACCCAACCTTGCTTCTTCTCCAAATCCTATAGTTAGCCCAAGCAGTGGGTTGCATATTTTTAAATTCGTTGTTTTATACTGGCCTAAGTGGCTTATATTGACAATTTTTCTATTCGAAATAATATTTTGTGGGGTCTTATTTCATTTATTGATATTAGGAGCTTTTTTCATAATAAAATATAACCCCAATTCTAAAAATGAAATTAGGCTCCAAAAATGAAATTACACCCCAAAATAAAGATTTTTTTGTTGTTGTTGTAATCTTAATATACGTTTGGGGCCTTATTTAATTTTTGTTTTCGGGGCCGTTTTGTCTGGGGCCTTATTTTGCAGCGCAATTTCACGACCCTTTTAGAACTTTTTTTTAAATAAAACGGGTGATTCACATTAGGTGCGACACAAAGCTAGAGCTTGAAGTTTGGGTCGAGGCAGTAAAAATCATGTGGGCGCGTGGGTCAACTCCCTTCCTTTCCTCTCTTTAAGCGGATAAAGTAATTTTCTAAAACAAAAAGAATTTTTGGATTCTTTTAAGTTTTTTTTTAAAAACAAAACAATTACAAACCTCCGGTTTTCAGTGCTTTACTTAGAGTTGATAGGTGCTGCGAATTTTAAAAACAGAATTTTTACTACATAATGATGTATTTTGAAACAAAATAGCGAACATTTTAAATTTTTGTTTTTGAATGTTGTTTGAAAATATTTTCTTCTAAGACTTTGACTAAAACAACATTATTTAAAAATGAAAAAGGTGTCTCTGTTTTCATAATTTTTTTTTTAGAAAATAGATATTCCTGGAATCGACCGGGGGGAAAAGGCCCTGCTTCTGTAATAATTTTCTAGTTGCGTTCATAGTTACTGTACTTATAATATAAGGCAAGTTTATGATGTAAAATAAATTGCACGACTGGATCGCACGTATTTGCTCTTATGTGACCGTACATTGTCGAATAAAATTTGAAAAAAATATACCTAAGGGAACTTCAAAGTTTTCATTCGACTTTTCAGACTTTTGATTGTTCGAAAGAAGTACGTAAAATAGTTTTCAGCGGGAAAATGTAAACGCTGTTTTATTTCTTTAAAAAATGTGAAAGTCTGCATTTTTTTTTAAATCTTAGTAACGGTTTTTACATAAAACGGTTTTTATATAACAACTTTTTTAAAAATAAAAAAAATAATCGAAGAATACAAAATTAAGCACAAAAATAATTTTCATTTAAAACATTGATTTTCAAAAATACAAAAAAAAATTATTCTCAGTGTTTTTTTATGGTAAATTACTTTGACTACGATTATCTTCTTGAATATCAAATTTGATTCTAATCGGTACCGTTTCTCGAGAAAGTGGAAGAAAAAGAAACGGTTCTATGAGGAGTACCGTTTTTAGTCCACCACCTAATGTTTTTTTCACAAAAGTATATCCATACCTACAAAAGTACACTGATTTTTTTTTTCTTAAGAACTCTTCGAGCCGTTCTCGAGGAAAATAAGCTTCTACTTAACCGTTATATGAAATGTATATTTAATATTTGAGCTTAAAAAAAAATTAAAAAAAAGTCCTCAAAATAATATCAAATAACCTTAAGTTCTATATTTGAAGACGATTGGCCAAACCGTTTAGGCTGTAGTTCAAAATACATACGAACAGACAGACACAGAGAATTTTGCCAGTAACTTAAATATGTTTCTCTATCGTAGTAATGTCATGTTTGATTGTTATTTATTTTTTTTAATCTGTACTTGCATTAATAGAAGTAAAAAGGAAGTCTAAAAAAGTTAGTGAAAAAAAATTTCTTAACACATAAAGTGATTATGTACCTTCAAATGTATGCGTGGTAATTTTCGCATAGGGGTTTTTGAAATTCTATAACAAAACCTCAAGAACATTTATTTTTTTAACAAAAAGATTTAGTCAAAATCAAAATACTTCTTCGTAAATTCATAATTATTTCTGACGTTTGAAAAAACGCCGTACAAAATGTCTTCTTTCACTAACCTTACCAGGAATACTCAGATATTACTTTCTTCTTATGAGCTTTGCAGAGGAAATTATATTATAGCACAATGGAGATAACGTGAACTCTTTTCTTATCCACAACTCTTCAACAAACCAGTAATTTATTTCAAGGGATCAGTTTCAAATACAATATCTGAGGCAGGAATTCAACAAGTAAGAAATATTTCCATCAATCAACATGAGAAACTTTCACTCTGACAAGCCCGTTAGGAAATATTATACTCATTCAACTAGTCTGATCATATTACTAACAGGATAATGCTACAGCACCAGGAATTCGCTAGATGTAAAGTTTGATAGTTTCGCATAAGTTTTATAACACCTTTGTGGGACTGTAAACTAAAAATCTCAAAACAATGGTTTATTTTCTTCTAAATATTTATTTCAAACCGAAGTTTCTATCACTGATATTAAGATAGCTATTTCCGTCCACATGGATCAGACTAAGTCAGCCTTTTTTTAAATCCATGGTAAGTGATATCAAAATTGAAGTTAAACCTATCACTGTCTAAGTAATCAAAAGCAAATCATTTCCCAAACTCTTGCTATTCTGTTAGAAAACACCCTGTTTCATGAGCTTACTTTTGGTAATTGACTTTGGATGGTTGCTAAAGCCTTACATGTAAATACAGCCGCCCCATAAGCGGGGTTTGTTTAAAGCGAGGAATATAATATGTGCGTTGGATTAACCCCACATGCTCAAAATTAATCCTTTTCTAAAGCAAAAGACAAACGGCTTTGAAAATTTTGTTTTTTTTTCTGGCTTGTGAGCATTGAAAATATACGCATATATTTTGTTTAAAAACTTCCGTAGTTGTTTTAAAAGTTGGCTTTATAGTAAAGTATGAAATTGTTTTAGCGATTGTTTGTGTTTTCTACGAAGAGTGGTGCTGTTTATATCCAAATATTAAAATAAAGCCTTTCATACCGGAGGTAATAATAAAAAAACTTAAGGGCTTACAAAAACGAAAGCAATGTACATAAACCAGGGAAAAGGCTTGTTTGTTTCGTTAAATAAAGTTTGTTATTTATATTTTTTGTATTCTGCACAAAGAAACAGAATTAAATTTACTGAATTTATGTTCTATGCACCAAAGCAAATGAGTTTTTGGTGTTTGGTTTTTTGCTCACAACTCGAAAAATCTTAGAAAAGTCAATTTTAAATACGTCCTTTTCGATATCTTTTTTGAACTGTATTGTGCTGTGCACTAAAGTTAATAATTTTTGGAGTCAAAGTTTTGCAAGAGTTAAAATGTCGATATGAAGTTATCAGAATCAGAAATCTATGACTATAGTCATATAGTCAGTCAAACTGAGCTATAGTTATTCCAGGTGAAGAATTGAAATTCACTTGCATTCATAGTATATTTACTTTTATTCCCTCTCAAATAATTGAAAATACCTAAATTACCAGGACAAACAATAAATAAAAGGCACGACTGGGTCGCACGTACTTGCTCCCGTGTGTTAATCCTTTTTAGGTACAGGCGTCTTTTTGACAAGGATTAAATTTTAATGTTTTTTTGACGTGCAACTTCTTAAGAATCGTTGTGGTTTGAAGTTCGAACGAACATGCGTCACGATAAAGGGATAAACACATAAATATATAGGATTGTTATCTTTTGCAGTTTTTAACTGTATTATCTTTCCACTGTTTATAATATAATTTGCTAATAGAAAGATATAAAGGACTTTTTTCAGTTTAATTTTCATTTTGGTATGGAAAAATTTGAACAAATGGCATAAAGATTCGTCGGAATCAGCAGTATGGCAATAATGCTAGTTGTAGGGACCTATATAGGTCCCAATAACAATAATTTACTTTTTGAAATCAAATTAATTAAAATAACTTAATTATGTTTGATGGATCGATAAACGCGTGGTGTGGGTAGGTATCAATGGAATTTTTTAAGGATATTAAGTACCTATAATAAGGTTGGAAGGAAGGTAGGTACTAAAATTAAGATATACGTTCCAACTACTGCTAAGCGAGTGGGTAAAGACAATATTAAAAGTTAACACTGTGGTTTTGTTTATTTATAGGCAGGTGTAAGCTTTTGTTTTCTTGATTGAAATTTTTACATTCAGTAGTAATCCAATAGTTTTTTATTTGGTAGTTGTTTTTGTGTGTTTATCATAGGCTTCCTTATTTATTCTGTGTGCTTTTATGATGATGAAATGCTTTAAAATACACAGGTATGTATGTAGGTTGTCACCTACTTTTATTTGACTAATGGCTAGGGCTCAGCCGAGAAATATGAAATAAAATTTTGGGGAAAATATTAAACAAATAAAATTTTTATGAAATCAAAAAACACTATTCATAACGTTTTTTGGAAAAAAATCATTTTATAATGTTTTTTTTTTTGAAAAACTTTTCGAAACATATTTAAAATTTTTTTTCAATGTCAATTTAAAGAAATCTATGGTTTATACTAGGAGAAAAATTAAAAAAAAACATATATAGATTCGTTTTCAAAATATTCAAAAAACAAAATAAGTATTTAAAAAAAATTTTAAAAATTAAAAATAATGTTTGTGGATTTCTGTAAAATTTTATATTTAAAAAGATATAGCCAAATTAATTCTGCATATCAAAATTTTGAATAACTTTTTATTTCCAATTAAAATTAATTTTTTATTTTTTTTTTTTGAAAAATTCAATACTTTTAAAATTAATCAAAAAAATTATTTTAAATTTTAAAATCACATGTATATTATTAAATTCTAAAAAACTGCATGCAAAATTAAAAAAAAAATTCAAAAAACTAAAAATAAAAAACAGGATTTTATCAAATTTTTGCAATACTTTTTTCATTAATTCTTTGTTATTTAAGACGTGTCGTGGCGTCTTTCATTTTTATTAAAAACCGTTAAAATTGTGGTTTTAATACTTTTTTATAAGTTCAAACTGTGTTATTTTCAAGATAATGTTATTTCTTTTTGTCAAAGATCTTGCCTTTCGATGTAATTAGGCACATAGGAGCAAGTACGTGCGACCCAGCCGTGCCCATTTTTTATTATTGTTTTGTATTTGCGTATTTTTAAATTAATTTAAATTTCCAACACTATTAATGATATCCTTGATGGCATACTATGTACTAAGGGCCAGTAACTTGCATAACTCTTTTAGAAAAAAAAAATAGAATGATTGAAAGAAAATAGGAACAAAATAGATACATGGCCATCACTAGAGAGAATCGGGTAGAGAAATACATACTTCAGCCGTACTATACGAATGTGGAATGTTCTACCCATCTCTGTATTTCCCTCTGATTGATTTGATATTTAAAAATTCAAGACCAATGTACAACGGCTCATTGGTGTACATTTGGCTTAAAAAAATATATATTTTTTTTTATAATTAACGCGAGTTAATGATCATTATATGTATTTATAATCATTACTAAATAAATAAGAAATGATGACTAAGCATCGTAAAATAAGATAAGAAAATAAGAAAAACAAAGAAAAGCAAACGATACCACATGTTCATACACAAGTAGATAATTATCATTCGCATTTCACATAGATTTAAGATTTATATAAATATAGAGCCCTATGGAAGATATCCTCACTCTTGATGATATTATCGATTCGTTCGGTTGCTTAACTACTATTTCTTACGTTAAATATATTCATTATTAATCAGTTTTACAATACATTTTGTGTGAAATAAAGAGCATCAGCTCATTAATTAGTCGAGTGCCGTCGTTGACACACACACCGAGCTTTTCTGTTTCTTCGATGTAAGTGCCCATCATGAACAATGGCATTGGGGGTATGTTTAGCTTTAACGACATAAGATAGCATTGAATTTTCGAAGCATTAAACTCCACACGATTCCTATTATCCCATTTGACAACGCTGTATAAATCGTAGTTTAATGAGCTTGACATACGGTACCGTTGCAATTGTACGTCCGAAGGTGAAAGACGTGAATTATTGAACGAATATGAAAAGCTGAGGGTAGAATAGTTTAGTGGATTAGAAGTAACAGACAGAATATCATTTATAAAAATGAGGACAAGAGTCGGAGATAGAACGGAGCCCTGTTCCAACGAACAAGAGTATCATCGATCCCAAAAGCACGAATTTTCGATAAGAGAGCTTATTGCCAAACTCCATTAAATGCCATGGAGATATCATGGTCATGGATGAAACATGTACATTCTCATGTACAGGAGGGGCAATGTTGCTGTAAGACAAGCTTAGAGCTGGCAGCGAAATGAGCATGAGAAATGAGAAATGAGTTTGCCTTCTCTGAAGAGTAGACAATAGGTTTGTCATAAGCGATGAGCGTTGGAACCGAAGATGTTGAGTTTTTAATATTTTTTACAAATAAGCAAAAAATTGTACTGCCTTTGGGACATTGGAGAATTTTTAGCCGTAATTTTTGGTCATGCAAAACGGAATTGCATGAATTCCTTGCTTGTTTGTGCTTTTTCAGATTTTCCTCCGTAGGCTTTGTGAGATCGGAAACTTGCTTCTTTGAACCTAATAGCTTCTTTTCACTCAGAAATAAACCAAGACTTTTCTTTAGGCTTTTTTTCTTGAGCTTTTTACTCTGTTAGAAATAAAAGCATGCATCCCTAGAAGAATCACATTTGTGATCTTTTCAGCACTGGCATCAATGTCACCCGCAATAACGATTTCAGTGCGAGGACAAAGGAAAACAATTTCCGAGATGGAATCAGACAGCTCATCAAACTCGTTAAAAGTCGAACAACTGTCGAGATTTGGACTCCTGTATATAAAACAATAATGATATACATGCTTGTGAACAGTGAGTTTAAGCCAGAAGAAGTTAAAGTTCGTATTGGAACATTGCCCGTATTGGGGAAGGCTCTGGCAAGCAATATCATTCCTAACATAGACCACGAGACCCATGATGGGAAAAGAGTAATGGCACCAAGCTATACCCATGTAGAAGAAGTTCTGTTTAATCAGTATTTACGACACTAAAATGGACTATGGAAGAAACAAACAACATTCTTGATGGAGATGATTTTGAAGGGCTTCATAAATGTATCGAAAAAGCATATTCATATCGAAATTTTATCATAACGGAATTTATATATGCACATAGTTAAAACAAACAGAAGATATTATGTTTTTATAATAAGATTGATATTACTTGCAATTATATGTAGTATAATGAATTAATACACTTGTCCACTTTTTGCAGTTTTAAAAATAATTTTATTAAAAATCCACTTAATCTATGAGGTTAGTAATTTTAATCCGCAAGACAAGAGTGATCCGAATATTCCGATGGTGGAGATATGAATGAATGCTTATGTTCTCAAGCCTCTCCTTGATCATACATTTATCATAAAGGGACAGAGATGATGTGATCGGGAACCAATCAAAAATGGTGTATTCTCGAAGATGACGAGATAGTGCTTTGTCGCCAATTTCTGCATTGTATCATCTTATGTATTGATGAGATATTGTTTTGTCGCCGCTTCCTATGGAATTGGTCATATTGTCCGAAGGGATGTTTATGTTAACATTCTTGAGGTTTAACGGATGTGGGGTCTTTTGTTTATGCTAGCGTTATGGATTGCTATTGACTAATAAAACATTTATTGTTATGCCCCACAATATTGGGTGTTTCTTAACATCGTTTATATATGGCTCTATAACATCAATATTGGTATATTTAAGCTTATTATTGTTTGAATCTAAATATTTCACAATTTCCAGTAGCTCGTACCTTTTATTCTTAATATGTTCTAGTACTCTGTTTTTGACATTTTCCATTGTATATAAACTGCAGTCTATATACAATGTGTAGCAGATAAACCCAAATTGAATATCTTAAAAAAAAACCACTTCAAAACGCTGGTCAATGACATATGTACTTGTACATGTATTGCATATAAAAAAAAATGTAAGCAACGAAAATGTTGGATCGTGTATGAATCCTAGCAAAAGTCTATATACAATGAAAATCACTTCAAAAGTCTGGTCAATGATATACAAAACAATGTATATACAAATGTATTAAAAAAATGTAAGCAACATCATCAACATCTTAAGCATCTTTTTTAAATTGCTTATAAGTCAACAAAATTGTATAATCAAAGAGATTTCCTCTTAAAATTCACCAAGAATGTTGGTAAACCACACATTTTTCCAACAACATGCATGTTCATCAGGCAGATTGATTCAGCTAACCAAAAAGCACAGAGCATAACACTTAAAAACATGCTCTTATTTCTTTCTTTCTCAAATAAAATATGCCTACACTAGCACTCCAAGCGGCTTTAGGGAAAAAGATTTTTTCTCGTCTCATGATAGTACTATAGGCAGTTTATATACAATGGAATCTAGTATTTTGTTCCCTAAATCCTGTTTAACCTTCCTCTTTTTATATAACTGTTTATTTTTTTGATTTTCTTTGACCTGTGCCTGCATAAATTATTTCTCCATCTTTATATTCTTTATAATTACGTTTTTTATTGTGAAATTCTAACATTTTAGCTTGTTTGTTAATTAATTTGTCTCTAATATCTTTACTGTCGTTGAAGTTATGAAATACTTCTGCAGGTATTCGTTCTGTGGTAGAGTGAATACTTTCATTATAAGCCTTTACCACTAATGGCATCAAATCTACTACATCTTCCAATGATGTTAGGGTTTTCTTTATTCTTAACAATTCTGTTATTGTAGAATGCGCTCTTTCTATTGAGCCGTTACTTTTGCTACGTGCTGGTGGAGTTACTCTATGTTCTATATTGGCAAGTTTCGCCAAATTTAATTATACTTATTATTTGTGGAAACTTTTTTGGCAAATAAAACGTATTTATAATTTGTTTATACATATTTCTCTTTTGCTTGTCTATGAGCTCTTTCGTGTTTTTTGTTAATAAATGTCTCCAAATCCCTTTATGTATTTCTGCGCTCATAGTTTTATAATTTAAACTTTTACTTATAACTAATTGACTCTTAAAATGATTTATGCTTGTACCTGACCGTTTGATAATTTCAGCAGGACTACTGTCACACTATGTGCTGTTCCAGCAACCGAGTCATTATAGTCATTGTTTTCTTCCTCTAACATATTCAGCTCCTGTCTGCTTAGAGCGTCTGCTACCACATTTTCCTTTCCAGGTTTATAAATAATGATTGGGGCATACTCTTCTATAAACGCTTTCCAACGCTTTAATTTTGCGTTCGGATTTTTATCAGAAATGGCGAAACTTAATGGCTGATGGTCCGTATATATGCGGATGCCAGTCTGACCATATAGATAATTCCTCAAGTTTTTGAGACTCCACACTATCGCTAATAATTCTCTTTCGTTTGTTGCGAAATTCTCCTCTGATTTCGATAATGTCTTACTTATGAAGGTTATTGGTTTATTTTCTTGACTAAGAACTGCACCTATGGCTGAGTTACTTGCATCCGTGGTTAATTCGAATGGTTTGCTGAAGTCTAGCTGATTCAACACTATTTCTTCTACAAGCTTATCTTTTAATAATTGAAATGCTTTTTTACCTTCCGCGTCTAATTGTATGTCTATTCGCTTGCTACTTAATTTTTCATTTCCTCTTAAATACTTGGTTAATCCCTTACTTATCATTGCATAGTTGCGAATAAACTTTCTATAATAGCCAGATAGTCCTAAGAAACTTCTTAACTGACGTAAAGTTTTTGGTTCGGGATATTCCTGAATTGATTTCACTTTATCTGGGTGTGTCTTGATGTGGTTGTATGAAACTACGTAACCGAGGAAATCAACTTCTTTCATAAAATATCTACTTTTCTCACTACCTATTCGCATGTTAGCTTCCGATAAATCTCTGATTATCAATTCAATGTGATTTAAATGTTCCTCGGGTGTTTCTGAAAATATAATAACGTCGTCTAAGTAGACGTGAAAGAATTTCTCAATATACTGCCGGAGTATATCGTCCATAACTCTCTGAAATATTGCCGGAGCATTTTTAAGTCCAAAAGGCATGCGGTTGAATTCATATTTACCGTTGTTAACTGAAAATGCAGTTTTTAGTCTATCTTTTTCTTGTAAAAGGATTTGAAGAAATCCTGATTGTAAGTCTAAAGTAGAGAAGTATTTTGATTTACCTAAATTTGACAAAATAACTGAAGTTTCTGCCAATGGATATTTATCTGAATTGGTAAATGAGTTGAACATTTTATAATCAATGACCATGCGCAATTTTTTTGTTCCATCCTCATTGAATCCCTTTTTGTCAACGACCCAAACTGGACTATTGTATGCACTTCTACTTGGTCTAATAATATTGTTTTCTAACAAAGTTTGCACTTCTTTGTAAACAAATCCTGCAGCGGATTGGTATGAATAGGCTCTCTGCCAAACCGGATCATCGTGTGTTGTATTTATACAACATTTAACGTTTGTGTTGTAAGGTATATAATTTGGTTTTTCTGTGAAAATTTCCTGAAATCTTAGTATTTCTTTTAATTTATCTTGATATTTCACTTACATATGAGTGTTGATTTCTAAATTGTTTAATAACTTATCATCGTACATCAAAGGTACTACACCTCCTTCATACTCTAAAACGTTGTCTTTAATATTTAAGTTACATTTGGCTTTCCTTAAAGTCTTTATGCCTACAATTGCATCATATTCCTTGAGTTCTTTTAATTCATAAATTTTTCCCAATTCCCATATATATTTAACTGCTTATAACTATCTATGATACTACTCGCATGAACACTGTTTACTTTACTTATATTTTCTAGTTTCTTACTGTTACTATTATCGGGTTTGACATAATTATGTGTCGCACCTGTATCGATTAGGATATTGTATATTTGACCTGTCGCATAGTTTGTTATTCGGATTGTCGGCAAGTCATGCCTCATTCTAAAAAAGAATCACGTTCGCTTAAGTCATTGATTCTCGGGTTTTAGCTTAAAGATTGTTGGTCACTATTTGGCCTATCTCTTTTAAAAGGATTATTATTATTCCTTATTTCGTTATTGAAACGCTGATCTCTGTACTGGTTTAAATTAGGACTCTTATTAAAATTGTTATTATTATAACGGGATTCTGGTCTATAATTTCCACTTCCCAAATCCATTCTTTGCTGTGGTACATTATTTTGTGGCTGAAAATTGTTTTGATGATTTTCGAATGGCCTTGGTACGTTTCGGTTAAAGTGTATTTGTGGCGTATACTGCCGTGGTTGTAATCCACCAAAAGGTCGTGTATTATGACGCTCTATAAAATTTTACCCTCTAAACCTATTACGTTGGTTTACTTCAATTTCCTGAGCCCTTACTAGTGCGTTAAGAAGATCACCTGGATTTAGTGAAAATACTATGTTGCTCATTGGTTGATTCAACCTGGTTATAAAAACTCTAAGAGCGTTTTCTCTTGCAATTTGCGTTAAGCACTCAGTCTCCGAAGTTCTTGGACCATAGCTCATTATCGTCTTATTTACGATAAGCGTAAGTAACTTGCTTACCTCATCATAATGTTCCTGAAGAGATCGTTTCCCTTGCTTGAGGTTGTTTAACTCTGTTTGCAGCATATGTATGGGCCGCTTATTGTCATAGGTTAAATCTAGACGACCTATTATTGCATATATGTGCAATGGAGTTCCGTGCTCTACCAATAACTTTATTTCTAATTATATTTACTGCAGTGTAGTAATTGCTACTACCTATTTTTAAGTTATAAACTTTCATACAGCTGATAACAGAAGTTCTCCAACTGATATAATGATCATTTTCGAATGTCGTTAAGCTCTTAGCTAAGTCTAAATTAGCCTTTGAAGCGACTTCGGGGCTTATCTGAACATCTTCGTACGGCAAAATATTTTCGGAAGGCATAAGCCTTTGTAAAGCTGACGTTACGTTGGCAAGTTGTGCGGTTAGTTCACTAGTGCGTTCTGTAACAACACGTGAAACCATTTCGGATATTTGTTCTAGTGTCATAGCCATTTTTTTTTTTAATATTTTTCACTCCTTGTTAAAATAAATTTAAAGAAATTATAAAACCAAAAAAACAATATTTTTAATGTTGGTTCTTATGTATGTGTATTGATACAACTAAATAAATACTTATATTTGGAATTCAATGTTTTTTTTTTTATAATTGATCCAATATTTTATACGATGCAATATTTTTTTTTACTATAAATATTCTTACTTCTATTATTTTTAACAGCTTCTTTATATATTTTTGTTACAACCCTGCTTCCAACTCCTCGTTCATTATAGATTTATTTTTTTTTGTTTAATTAAAATTCGTTGGAGCACACAACAGTGATAATTTCATTGAATTTCACCTTACGTTGCTGCCCTTTATATTGTTAATCACTTTAAGTTTTTGTTTTGCTTTTAACACTCTTTGGGAGGAATTTTCTGCACTAGTTGTTATTGTTGTTAATATTTTGTTGCCCTTCTACTAAAACCTTTTTATTTTCAGAGCCTTTTCTACGAGATATTTGTTTTTATTGGTTTGGCGAACTTCTTCATTTACTCTATTTTTTATTTTTTTTTATTTCGTTGGGATCTTCACTTGGCCACATAATATTATTCGCGTTGAAATGTAATGCCTTTCATTTTTTTTTTTGTTGAACTTCACTTTACTTACTCTTAAGTTTAACTTAGTAGATTTTTCGGTGCTTATGCCCGTACTTCTCTTTATTAATTAGGGAAATTAATTCCTTGTTCCTGGTGTTTTAAGTCAGGTAGGACCACGGAGTTGTGTTTTTTTTTTTTTTAAACACTTCTAAACTATAATCGCCAAGATTCCTGTTGCTAGTGGTTACTTTGTTAGTTTTCACCACTTTGGATGCATTTTTTTGTCGGTGTGATCGCGCCAGTTGGGTGTAATTATACCCTTTTAAATTAGTTCACTGATGCACCAAATTTTTAAATTTCACGATCGGGTTTAATTTTACCCGTATTTTAAATCAATTTGATCAAAAAATTTAATAAATTCATCTTGACAAAAATTACAGGTACCTGCTCTTCGGGCGTCCACTTTTTGCAGTTTTAAAAATAACTTTATTTAAAATCCACCTTATCTATAAGGTTAGTAATTTTAATCCGCAAGACAAGAGTGATCCGAATACTCTGATGGTGGAGATATGAATAAATGCTAATGTTCTCAAGCCTCTTCTTGATCATCCAGCAGATACATTTATCATAAAGAGATGATGTGATCGGGAACCAATCAAAAATGGTGTATTCTCGAAGATGACGAGATAGTGCTTTGTCGCCAATTTCTGCATTGTATCATCTTATGTATTGATGAGATATTGTTTTGTCGTCGCTTCCTGCGGAATTGGTCATTTTGTCCGAAGGGATGTTTATGTTAACATTCTTGAGGTTTAACGGATGTGGGGTCTTTTGTTTATGCAATGCGTTATGGGATATGGGGTCTTTTGTTTTTGCTAGCGTTATGGATTGCTGTGATTGAATCATGCGAAAATGTGGATGTTAACTTAATGCAAGTTATGCATTCGTGCAGATTAAACATTTTGCGATAACAATCAAACATGACATTACGATGATAGAGAAACCTATTTGAGTTACTGGCAAAATTCTGTCCATCTGTCTATCTGTCTGCTTGTCTGTCTGTCTATCTATCTGCCTGTCTGTCTGTCTGTATGGATATATTTTGGACTGTAGCCTAAATGGTTGGGCCAATCATCTTCAAATTTAGAACTTAAGGTTATTTTGACATTCTACAGAGGATTTTTTTGAATTTTTTTTTAGCCCAAAATTTAAAGGTACCTGTCATATAACCGTTACGTAAAAGCTTATTTTTTTCGAAAACGGCTTCAAGAATTTTTATGAACTATTGTAGGTGAGCATTATATTTTGGTGGAAAAATTAATATGGTGGGCTAAAAACGGTAACTTACATAAGACCGTTATTTTTTTCTTCGACTTTCTCGAAATCCGATTACTATCAAAATAATAATATTAATTAAAATAGTAATAATTAATATTCTAGAAGATGTAGATAGCCTTAGTAATTTCGCAATAATTGCACGACTGGATCGCACCTCGCACGCACTTTCTCTTATGTGCGGTTACAGCTTCGAGTAAAATTTGAAAAATATTAAAGGAAATTCAAAGTTTTTATTCGATTTTTATGACTTCTGATTGTTTGATAAGTAAGTAAGATAGTTTTCAATGGAAACATTTAAATGCCATTTTTTTCTTTAGAAAATGTGAAAAACGTGAATTTTGTTTTTAAATCGTAGGAATGGTTTTTAAATTAAACGGGTTTTATTGAACAACTTTTTTTAAAAATAAATAAAAATAATTATAGAATGGAAACCTAAACAAAAAAATTACTTACATTTAAATACAAAATTAAAAAAAAAGCCATCCACCCGTTTTCAAATTATTGGTTTTTAGAAAAAAAATTAAGAAAATTATTAAAAATACAAGAACAAGTTTTTTTAAAATATTTTAAAACATATTCCTGAACATGAATATCAATTTTGATTGAAATCGGATGACCAGTTTTCGAGAAAGTCGAAGAAAAGAAACGGTTATATGGGAGGTACCGTTCTTAGCCCAACATTTTGATTTTTTTCATAAAAATTCTTGGAGCCGTTTCCGAGAAAAATAACTTAACGTTTATATGACAGGTACCATTATATTTGAGCTAAAAAAATTTAAAGAAGTCCTCTGCAGATTGTCAAAATAACCTTATGTTCCAAATTCAAAGACGGCTAAACCATTTAGGCCATAATTCAATGTACATACGTACAGACAGACAGACAGACAGAATTTTGCCAGTAACTCAAATATGTTTCTCTATCAACAAATATTTTCTTATAATTTTGTTTGTAAAAAACAAACTGTTTCTTAGACGACAGACGTCAAACACAAATTCCTTGCGGTAAATATAGAAACAATACTGGTACTCTATTTGCTATGTTCAAATTGCTTTCAGCACCCTCTAGTGTAATAAAGCAAAGATAAATACATGGCGTTTTCTTTTTTTGTTTGTTGTTTAATTCGAATTAAATTCGTATTCAGAATTCAGATCTAACGATTAACTGAAAATGAATATTATCATTAGAACGGGATTTAAAAGTTAAACACTTGAGAATAATTTAAATCCATAATACTGTGATATTTTGGCCTGGGTTTCGACAAATAAAACTCAATCAAAATTCCAAATTAATGCAACAAATCCCTTTATTTTATTAAACACAACGTCTTTCAGTTTAAATAACACCAATTTAACTTATTCCACTTATTCACAATTCATATACGTTTTTATCATTCAACACTTTTTATTTAATCTCAATTCAATCACTTTTTAATAACGCTTCCAATTGTTAACAATTCCACTTTCGAAAATAAACTGAACTTTCAATGCAATCTACTCTTGTATTTATACAAGTTTACAAGCTTCTGGAAGCTTCTGTCTGGTTCTGGCACAATCTAAGCTTTCGGTACTAATTCGAGTCTCGAATTAGTACTTCAAGTTCGATTTAGTACTCAGTTTAAACATGTTGCAAATATGTAGCATTCTTTTAGGCGCATGGTCGTTGTACACAATGAATGTTGGTTGTTGTACACAATAAATGGTGGTTGTTGTACACAATGAATCCAACAGATGTCGTTAGTTTACAAAATGTATCCTCCAAATATCTAAACTTGTTGCCACATCACATTGTCCCCCTCTTAGTTTTGTTCGTCCCGAACAAGCACATCATCATTGTTTCCGTGGTAACGATGCAGTCGATCCAAATGGACAATTTTCATTTCTGCTCTTGGTCCTCGTTGGATTCGGAAAACGACGTCATTAATGCGCGTAACTACTTGGTATGGACCTTCCCAGTCCTGCTGAAGTTTGGTCGATTCTCCTTTTCTGCGATGTGGGTTGTAAAGCCATACCAGATCTCCCTCATTGAATTCAGGTGCTGTTGCTCGCGCATCGTAGCTGGTCCTCAGGCGGTCTCTCGCAATGTTTATATTGCTTTGGGTTCTTTGGTATGTGTCGCTCACTTTGTTCTGGTGCATCTTAGCGCTTGCCTTGACTTTGGGTCCTCTACCAGCTTTGCACGTGGTGCACTTTCGACACCATCTCTCGACATCTTTTCTTACAGTTAACCAATAAAAACGTACCCGTACCTTTTTCCGTGTCTTGTTGATTCCTAAGTGCCCGCCGGATTCTTCATCGTGCATTTCCCTTAAAATCTCCTGCACTTTCGACCGTGGCACCACAAGCTGCATCTTAAAGGATCTTCTATTCGGCATTTCCCATTTTCTCCACAAAACACCATCTTTTACATGGAGAGAGTCCCACTGCACCCAGTATGCCTTTAAGGTAGGACTTCTGTCGGAGATGTCTCTTGCATTCGGCTTATCCATAGATTCCTTCCATACAAGAATCGGCTCGATGTCAGGATCTTCCTTTTGTGCATTACGAAGTTCTTTCGCAGTCCAACCCTTTACAGGTTCAGCCCTTAGTCTCTGAACAGAAATACTTTCGTCCTTCTTACCGTTCAAACACCTAGGATGCGCTCTTTCTGAAGATGGCCGGAGAATTTTATCACTGCTTATGATCGTCCGAAGATTTACAGTATTCTCGTTTCCGTAGACCATTGGAATCTCGACGATTGAATACCTTAACACCTGCATTCGAAAGTCTAGGACTACTTCATGTGCCTTCATAAAATCCACACCTAGTATGCAGTCGTCGCATTAGTCAGCTACCAAGAATGCATGTGCGAAGGTCAGCCCTGCCAGTTCTATCTTCAGAAGTACCTCTCCGTATACTTTTGCTACTTCTCCCGTAGCTGCCTTCAGACTGTTCCAGCTGGTGTTGTGTAGCCAGGACGTCTGGACAAGGCCTCTTCTAATTATGGAGGCCGTGGCACCCGTATCGATAGTGGCCACACATTTTCTGTTGGCGATGACGGTCTCCACTGTGAAACTCTGGTTGCAGCGTTTCGTTTGCGCAACTTGGATAATGGTCCTGGGGGCGTTCATTTCATCAACCGACTTCTGCTCTGCAAAGTTGGTTCTTACGCGCTTTTGACACTGATGTATCCCCAAATCATGCCCGGTAGGGTAAGCGATATCCCTGTCAGTAGGCCTTTTTCTCTCGCTATGTAGGCAGCTTACCTGTCTATGTGGAGATCTGCATTGTCGCTGTAGGTGTCCTAGCTTGTTGCAATTCCAGCATCTCATTTGACCTCGAGCAGTGTTCGGGTTTTGTCTTTCAATGTCGACACGTTGACATGAGCACTCTAGCGTAGCCATTTCCCTGACGCGATGGCTACCTTGCGAAGCTTGGTCTGCTGCTTCCATTGTCAGGGCAAATGCTAAAGCCTCAGCGAGCGTTTTCTTACCTGCCATTCTCACAGCCATTTGTAGTTTTCCATCTGCAATGGCATTAGTGAACGCATCGGTTGCCAGTTCGTTTATGATTTCCCTGCTGGTATTGGGATAAGACAAATTGGCCAAGCGCTCGATGTCAGCCTGCAATTGTTGTAGCGTTTCACCTCTTGCCTGGACCCTTCGGCGCAACTGGACTCGGTAAACTTGCTGCATGTGGTCGTCGCCAAACCTCATCTCGATTGCCTTGACCATGGCATCATAATCATGATGTTTGTCTTCAGGAATGGTCTGCAGCAATTCGGCAGCTGTTCCTCTGATTGCAAGCGTAAGAGCAATTGATTTGTCTTCGTTGTCCCAGTTGTTCGTCAAGGCGGCAGCTTCAAATTGCCTCTTATAAATTGGCCATGATGTTTGACCATCGAAGACAGGGAGCTGCATTTCCTTTCTTCGTGGACCGTCGCTCGAATATTCCCGAACCTTCTGCTTTTTCAAAGAATCAAATTCCTTAGCCAGATGTTCGTACTGTTGCTCTACACTTACGAACTTTTCTTCCATGTTTTGTATTTTGGCTTCGAATTTCTGATCGATTGTTTGAAGTCTTTTGTCGAAGAGAACATTCTGTGCATCGAGTTTCGAGAACGTTCCTTTGGTCTTCGAGAACGTTCCTTTGGTCTTCGAGAACGTTCCTTTGTTCGCTTAGTTGTTGCTGGAGAATTTCCAACGAATTCTTCTGCTCATTCTTTTGTTCGTCGAATTTCGACAGAAGCAACTTCATGAAAGCAGGCATTTTATCGGCTGTACTTCCTGTGCATTCTCTCCCTTGTTCTTCAACATCGAACAACATGGTATCGGGGTCTCCACCATCCTGAGTGATAGCATTCTGAAGTCGGAGCAATAGTTCCTTTTTCAGCCCCGAAGTCTGAAGATTTCTTTTTCCTAATTCTTCTTTCAACTCAGCTGTTGTCAATTGTTCTAATTTGCGACCCATTTTATGTAACTCAAACACTATTTTCGCAACACATTCAGTTTTATTTTAATGTCTCTTCTAGAAAGATCTTTTTCCAACACTATTTTTAACAAAAATACTCGCTATTCACAGTTTTATAGCACAATCAGTTCAATAGTTTCTGGAAAATTCCACTTTCACAATTAAATGAGTCACCGAAACTGTTTTAGAAAATGTCACTATGGAATTTTCTAGCACTTTACTGAGTTTTATCCCCAATTTCTGACACCAATGTGATATTTTGGCCTGGGTTCCGACAAATAAAACTCAATCAAAATTCCAAATTAATGCAACAAATCCCTTTATTTTATTAAACACAACGTCTTTCAGATTAAATAACACCAATTTAACTTATTCCACTTATTCACAATTCATATACGTTTTTATCCTTCAACACTTTTTATTTAATCTCAATTCAATCACTTTTTATTAACGCTTCCAGTTGTTAACAATTCCACTTTCGAAAATAAACTGAACTTTCAATGCAATCTACTCTTGTATTTATACAAGTTTACAAGCTTCTGGAAGCTTCTGTCTGGTTCTGGCACAATCTAAGCTTTCGGTACTATTTCGAGTCTCGAATTAGTACTTCAAGTTCGATTTAGTACTCAGTTAAAACATGTTGCAAATATGTAGCATACTTTTAGGCGCATGGTCGTTGTACACAATGAATGTTGGTTGTTGTACACAATAAATGTTGGTTGTTGTACACAATGAATCCAACAGATGTCGTTAGTTTACAAAATGTATCCTCCAAATATCTAAACTTGTTGCCACATCACAATACTGTGATATTTTTGCCTGGGATACAATAAATCTCTTTATTTTATAAAACACCACGTCTTTCAGTTTAACTGGTGCATTTTACCTCGTGTTTTGACTTTGGGTCCCTTGCTAGCCGCGCATGTTGTGCACTTTCGACACCAGCTCTCTACATCGTTTCTTGCGCTTAGCCAATAAAAGCGTTCCCGTACCTTTTCCAGTGTTTTGTTGATTCCCAAGTGCCCACCGGATATTCCAGCATGCATTTCTCGTAGGATCTCCTCTACTTTCGATCGTGGAACTACAAGCATGTTTTGTCGCCAGTATCAGAGCAAGGAGTTCCCGTCTGGTTACACAGTAGTTTCTCTCTGGTCGCGGCAGAACTTTGCTGAAATAGGCTACCACTTTCTCCTGCCCATCGTGTATCTGCGACAGAACTGCTCCAACACCCACGTTACTAGCATCCGCGTCCACAATAAATGCTTTGCCAGGGGTGGGGTAAGCTAGTATTAGTGCCTCACAAAGCTGCTGTTTTAGATGTTGAAAGCTTCTTTCGCACTCACCTGACCATTTAAATTGTCTACCCTTCTCAGTTAGCTGGTGCAGACACTTTGCAATTCCGGCAAAATCCTTTAATATGTGGCGAGACCGAGAAAGCTCCTCATTTGGTGTTTGTCTGCGGGATCTGGCCAATTTTTCACGGCTTCGATTTTCTCCGGGTCAGTTTTTACTCCATTTGATGATATCACATGTCCCAAATATTTCACCTCAGGTTTGAAAAGAGCACATTTTATTGGATTTGGATTTAGTTTCAAATGTGCTGTTCGAAGTCGTGTAAACACCTCCCTCAAGTTGTCGCGATGTTCAGCGAACGTCTTTCCCACAACGATGACGTCATCCAAGTATACCAGGCAGGTTTTCCATGTTAGACCCTGCAACACACGTTCCATTAAACGCTCAAAGGTGGCTGGAGCGTTACACAAGCCGAATGACATAACGGTAAACTGCCATAGTCCATTTCCCGTAGTGAAAGCGGTCTTTTCTTTGTCTTCTGGATGGATCTGTACCTACCAGTAGCCACTTTTCAGATCGAGGGTGGAAAACCATTTCGCTCCAGAAAGGGTATCCAAGGTGTCATCTATTCGAGGCAAGGGGTAGCTGTCCTTCTTGGTGACATCGTTGAGCCTCCGGTAATCCACGCAGAATCGAGTGTTGCCGTCCTTCTTTTTCACTAGTACAACGGGTAATGCCCACGGACTTTTTGAGTTTTCGATTACACAGTCTTTTTCCATGGTTGATATCATCTCATCGACTTCCGACTGTTTTGCCAATGGAAGTCTTCTAGCAGGTTGTCGGATCGGTCTGCTATCGCCGGTGTCTATTCGGTGCTGTACTAGGTGTGTTCGACCATAGTCTCCATCCTGCGATGCAAATATATCAGCAAACTCGCCAATGAGATTTTTGGCCATGGTTTTCTGCTCCTGATTTAACTCACAATTTTCAAGGATAGCATTACATACCTCAGCCAATTTTGTTGCAGAAACAGGACTCGCAGATTCACTCCCAGATGTTGTCGATATGGCTGCAATGGGTACGCATCTTCCAATCACCTCTCCTTGTCTGAGCTTGACGGAGTGTTTGTTCGGATTCATCAGCCTCACCGGAACCATGTTTTTCTTTGGTTCTACTAACATTTTTCCAACGATATAGCTTGGAAAGTCCTCTTTATTATCTGCTTCAATGAAATAGAATCGGTGGTTCCCAGGATCACCCTCCAAACGCGTCCAAAGAACTGTCTCTGAAAAAGGTGGTAGGACTTCATCTCTGCTTATAACCGCCCGAAGATTCACAGCGTTCTCGTTTCCGTATACCATAGGGATCTCAATGGTTCGATACCTTAACACTTGCATTCGAAGGTCTATGATTACCTCATGTGCCTTCATGAAATCCACTCCAATGATGCATTCGTCGCATATGTCGGCTACCAAGAATGCATGTGAGAAGGTCAACCCTGTCAGTTTTATCTTTAGAAATATTTCCCCGTATACTTTTGCTGCTTCTCCCGTAGCTGTCTTCAGAGTGTAGCAGCCGGTGTTATGTAGCCAGGATGTCTGAACAAGGTCTCTTCTGATTATGGAGGCTGTGGCACCCGTGTCGATAGTGGCCACACATTTTCTGTTTCTGATGACTGTCTCCACTGTCAAGCTCTTGCTGCAGCGTGTAGTTTGCGAAACTTGGATGATGGTCCTGGGGGCGTCGATTCCATCAACCAACTTCAGCCCCGCGAAGTTGGTTCTTAGGCGTTTCCCGCCTGCTGTTGATCAGAAGCTTGTCCAGCAGTGTGAGTGTTATTCCTGCCAGATGCTTCGTCATTCTGCCTCCTCCTTGCGCAATGTGGGCAGCTTACCTATCTAGGTGGAGGTGTCCTAGCTTGTTGCAATTCCAGCATCTCATTTGACCTCGAGCAGTGTTCGGGTTTTGTCTTTCAATGTCGAGACGTTGATATGAGCACTCTAGCGTAGCCATTTCCCTGACGCGATGGCTACCTTGCGAAGCTTGGTCTGCTGCTTCCATTGTCAGGGCAAATGCTAAAGCCTCAGCGAGCGTTTTCTTACCTGCCATTCTCACAGCCATTTGTAGTTTTCCATCTGCAATGGCATTAGTGAACGCATCGGTTGCCAGTTCGTTTATGATTTCCCTGCTGGTATTGGGATAAGACAAATTGGCCAAGCGCTCGATGTAAGCTTGCAATTGTTGTAGCGTTTCCCCTCTTGCCTGGACCCTTCGGCGCAACTGGACTCGGTAAACTTGCTGCATGTGGTCGTCGCCAAACCTCATCTCGATTGCCTTGACCATGGCATCATAATCATGATGTTTGTCTTCAGGAATGGTCTGCAGCAATTCAGCAGCTGTTCTTCTGAGTGCAAGCGTAAGAGCAATTGATTTGTCTTCGTTGTCCCAGTTGTTCGTCAAGGCGGCAGCTTCAAATTGCCTCTTATAAATTGGCCATGATGTTTGACCATCGAAGACAGGGGGCTGCATTTCCTTTCTTCGTGGACCGTCGCTCGAATATTCCCGAACCTTCTGCTTTTTCAAAGAATCAAATTCCTTAGCCAGATGTTCGTACTGTTGCTCTACACTTACGAACTTTTCTTCCATGTTTTCTATTTTGGCTTCAAATTTCTGATCGATTGTTTGAAGTCTTTTGTCGAAGAGAACATTCTGTGCATCGAGTTTGTTTTCGAGACCATCGAATTTACTTTCGAGAACGTTCCTTTGGTCTTCGAGAACGTTCCTTTGTTCGCTTAGTTGTTGCTGGAGAATTTCCAACGAATTCTTCTGCTCATTCTTTTGTTCTTCCAGAAAGTTCTTTTGTTCTTTCGAGGAACTTTCCAAAGCATCGAATTTCAACAGAAGCAACTTCATGAAAGTAGGCATTTCATCGACGGTACTTACTGTGCTTTCTTTCCCTTGTTCTTCAACATCGAACACCATGGTATCTGGGTCTCCACCATCCTGAGTGATAGCATTCTGAAGTCGGAGCAATAGTTCCTTTTTCAGCCCCGAAGTCTGAAGATTTCTTTTTCCTAATTCTTCTTTCAACTCAGCTGTTGTCAATTGTTCTAATTTGCGACCCATTTTATGTAACTCAAACACTATTTTCGCAACACAGTCAGTTTTATTTTAATGTCTCTTCTAGAAAGATCTTTTTCCAACACTATTTTTAACAAAAATACTCGCTATTCACAGTTTTATAGCACAATCAGTTCAATAGTTTCTGGAAAATTCCACTTTCACAATTAAATGAGTCACCGAAACTGTTTTAGAAAATGTCACTATGGAATTTTCTAGCACTTTACTGAGTTTTATCCCCAATTTCTGACACCAATGTGATATTTTTGCCTGGGGTTCGACAAATAAAACTCAATCAAAATTCCAAAATAATACAATAAATCTCTTTATTTTATAAAACACAACGTCTTTCAGTTTAAATAACACCAATTTAACTTATTTCACTTATTCACAATTCAAATACGTTTTTATAATTCAACACTTTTTATTTAATCTCAATTCAATCACTTTTTACTTATGTTTCCAGTTGTTAACAATTCCACTTTCGAAAATAAACTGAACTTTCAATGCAATCTACTCTTGTATTTATACAAGTTTACAAGCTTCTGGAAGCTCCTGTCTGGTTCTGGCACAATCTAAGCTTTCGGTACTAATTCGAGTCTCGAATGAATCCAAAGATGTCGTTAATTTACAAAATGTATCCTCCGAATATCTAAACTTGTTGCCATATCACAGTATTATTTTGGAATTTTGATTGAGTTTTATTTGTCGAACCCCAGGCAAAAATATCACATTGGTGTCAGAAATTGGGGATAAAACTCAGTAAAGTGCTAGAAAATTCCATAGTGACATTTTCTAAAACAGTTTCGGTGACTCATTTAATTGTGAAAGTGGAATTGTCCAGAAACTATTGAACTGATTGTGCTATAAAACTGTGAATAGCGAGTATTTTTGTTAAAAATAGTGTTGGAAAAAGATCTTTCTAGAAGAGACATTAAAATAAAACTGACTGTGTTGCGAAAATAGTGTTTGAGTTACATAAAATGGGTCGCAAATTAGAACAATTGACAACAGCTGAGTTGAAAGAAGAATTAGGAAAAAGAAATCTTCAGACTTCGGGGCTGAAAAAGGAACTATTGCTCCGACTTCAGAATGCTATCACTCAGGATGGTGGAGACCCAGATACCATGGTGTTCGATGTTGAAGAACAAGGGAAAGAAAGCACAGTAAGTACCGTCGATGAAATGCCTACTTTCATGAAGTTGCTTCTGTTGAAATTCGATGCTTTGGAAAGTTCCTCGAAAGAACAAAAGAACTTTCTGGAAGAACAAAAGAATGAGCAGAAGAATTCGTTGGAAATTCTCCAGCAACAACTAAGCGAACAAAGGAACGTTCTCGAAGACCAAAGGAACGTTCTCGAAAGTAAATTCGATGGTCTCGTAAACAAACTCGATGCACAGAATGTTCTCTTCGACAAAAGACTTCAAACAATCGATCAGAAATTCGAAGCCAAAATAGAAAACTTGGAAGAAAAGTTCGTAAGTGTAGAGCAACAGTACGAACATCTGGCTAAGGAATTTGATTCTTTGAAAAAGCAGAAGGTTCGGGAATATTCGAGCGACGGTCCACGAAGAAAGGAAATGCAGCCCCCTGTCTTCGATGGTCAAACATCATGGCCAATTTATAAGAGGCAGTTCGAAGCTGCCGCCTTGACAAACAACTGGGACAACGAAGACAAATCAATTGCTCTTACGCTTGCTCTCAGAGGAACAGCTGCCGAATTGCTGCAGACCATTCCTGAAGACAAACATCAGGATTATGATGCCATGGTCAAGGCAATCGAGATGAGGTTTGGCGACGACCACATGCAGCAAGTTTACCGAGTCCAGTTGCGTCGAAGGGTCCAGGCAAGAGGGGAAACGCTACAACAATTGCAAGCTGACATCGAGCGCTTGGCCAATTTGTCTTATCCCAATACCAGCAGGGAAATCATAAACGAACTGGCAACCGATGCGTTCACTAATGCCATTGCAGATGGAAAACTACAAATGGCTGTGAGAATGGCAGGTAAGAAAACGCTCGCTGAGGCTTTAGCATTTGCCCTGACAATGGAAGCAGCAGACCAAGCTTCGCATGGTAGCCATCGCGTCAGGGAAATGGCTACGCAAGAGTGCTCATGTCAACGTGTCGACATTAAAAGACAAAACCCGAACACTGCTCGAGGTCAAATGAGATGCTGGAATTGCAACAAGCTAGGACACCTACAGCGTCAATGCAGATCTCCACCTAGACAGGTAAGCTGCCCACATTGCGCAAGGAGGAGGCAGAATGACGAAGCATCTGGCAGGAATAACACTCACACTGCTGGACAAGCTTCTGATCAACAGCAGGCGGGAAACGCCTAAGAACCAACTTCGCGGGGCTGAAGTTGGTTGATGGAATCGACGCCCCCAGGACCATCATCCAAGTTTCGCAAACTACACGCTGCAGCAAGAGCTTGACAGTGGAGACAGTCATCAGAAACAGAAAATGTGTGGCCACTATCGACACGGGTGCCACAGCCTCCATAATCAGAAGAGACCTTGTTCAGACATCCTGGCTACATAACACCAGCTGCTATACTCTGAAGACAGCTACGGGAGAAGCAGCAAAAGTATACGGGGAGATATTGCTAAAGATACAACTGGCAGGGTTGACCTTCTCACATGCATTCTTGGTAGCCGACATATGCGACGAATGCATCATTGGAGTGGATTTCATGAAGGCACATGAGGTAATCATAGACCTTCGAATGCAAGTGTTAAGGTATCGAACCATTGAGATCCCTATAGTATACGGAAACGAGAACGCTGTGAATCTTCGGGCGGTTATAAGCAGAGATGAAGTCCTACCACCTTTTTCAGAGACAGTTCTTTGGACGCGTTTGGATGGTGATCCTGGGAACCACCGATTCTATTTCATTGAAGCAGATAATAAAGAGGACTTTCCAAGCTATATCGTTGGAAAAATGTTAGTAGAACCAAAGAAAAACATGGGTCCGGTGAGGCTGATGAATCCGAACAAACACTCCGTCAAGCTCAGACAAGGAGAGGTAATTGGAAGATGCGTACCCATTGCAGCCATATCGACAACATCTGGGAGTGAATCTGCGAGTCCTGTTTCTGCAACAAAATTGGCTGAGGTATGTAATGCTATCCTTGAAAATTGTGAGTTAAATCAGGAGCAGAAAACCATGGCCAAAAATCTCATTGGCGAGTTTGCTGATATATTTGCATCGCAGGATGGAGACTATGGTCGAACACACCTAGTACAGCACCGAATAGACACCGGCGATAGCAGACCGATCCGACAACCTGCTAGAAGACTTCCATTGGCAAAACAGTCGGAAGTCGATGAGATGATATCAACCATGGAAAAAGACGGTGTAATCGAAAACTCAAAAAGTCCGTGGGCATTACCCGTTGTACTAGTGAAAAAGAAGGACGGCAACACTCGATTCTGCGTGGATTACCGGAGGCTCAACGATGTCACCAAGAAGGACAGCTACCCCTTGCCTCGAATAGATGACACCTTGGATACCCTTTCTGGAGCGAAATGGTTTTCCACCCTCGATCTGAAAAGTGGCTACTGGTAGGTACAGATCCATCCAGAAGACAAAGAAAAGACCGCTTTCACAACGGGAAATGGACTATGGCAGTTTACCGTTATGCCATTTGGCTTGTGTAACGCTCCAGCCACCTTTGAGCGTTTAATGGAACGTGTGTTGCAGGGTCTGACATGGAAAACCTGCCTGGTATACTTGGATGACGTCATCGTTGTGGGAAAGACGTTCGCTGAACATCGCGACAACTTGAGGGAGGTGTTTACACGACTTCGAACTGCACATTTGAAACTAAATCCAAAGAAATGTGCTCTGTTCAAAGCTGAGGTGAAATACTTGGGACATGTGATATCATCAAATGGAGTAAACACTGACCCGGAGAAAATCGAAACCGTGAGAAATTGGCCAGTTCCCGAAGATAAACATCAGCTGAGGAGCTTTCTAGGTCTCGCCACTTATTACAGGAGGTTCGTCAAAGATTTTGCCGGAATCGCAAAGTGTCTGCACCAGCTAACTGAGAAGGGTAGACAATTTAAATGGTCAGGTGAGTGCGAAAGAAGCTTTCAACATCTAAAACAGCGGCTTTGTGAGGCACCAATACTAGCTTACCCCACCCCTGGCAAAACATTTATTGTGGACGCGGATGCTAGTAACGTGGGTGTTGGAGCAGTTCTGTCGCAGATACACGATGGGCAGGAGAAAGTGGTAGCATATTTCAGCAAAGTTCCGTCGCGACCAGAGAGAAACTACTGTGTAACCAGACGGGAACTCCTTGCTCTGATACTGGCGACAAAACATTTCCATAAATATCTGTATGGACAGAGATTCATCCTGCGTACCGATCACGCCGCTTTAAAATGGTTGCTACAGTTCAAAAATCCTGAGGGGCTAGTAGCTAGATGGATCGAACGATTGCAGACTTACGACTTCGAAGTACAGCATCGCAAAAGAAGACTGCACTGCAATGCGGACGCGCTTTCCCGCAGACCATGTGAGCCCAGTTGCAAACATTGTGCTCGAAAAGAGGAAAAGGATGAAGGTATATCTGTCCAGAGAATAAGAGCCGAACCTGTAGAGGGTTGGAGTGCCGAAGAACTTCGTAATGCACAAAAAAAGACCCTGACATCGAGCCACTCCTTGCATGGAAGGAATCTATGGAAAAACCAAATGCCAGAGACATCTCCGACAGAAGTCCTACTTTAAAGGCATACTGGGCGCAGTGGGACTCTCTCCATGTGGAAGATGGTGTTTTGCGAAGAAAATGGGAAATGCCGGATGAAAGATCCTTTAAGATGCAGCTTGTGGTTCCACGATCGAAAGTAGAGGAGATCCTACGAGAAATGCATGCTGGAATATCCGGTGGGCACTGGGGAATCAACAAAACACTGGAAAAGGTACGGGAACGCTTTTATTGGCTAAGCGCAAGAAACGATGTAGAGAGCTGGTGTCGAAAGTGCACAACATGCGCGGCTAGCAAGGGACCCAAAGTCAAAACACGAGGTAAAATGCACCAGTTAAACTGAAAGACGTGGTGTTTTATAAAATAAAGAGATTTATTGTATTATTTTGGAATTTTGATTGAGTTTTATTTGTCGAACCCCAGGCAAAAATATCACAATACAATAAATCTCTTTATTTTATAAGACACAACGTCTTTCAGTTTAAATAACACCAATTTAACTTATTTCACTTATTCACCATTCAAATACGTTTTTATAATTCAACACTTTTTATTTAATCTCAATTCAATCACTTTTTACTAATGCTTCCAGTTGTTAACAATTCCACTTTCGAAAATAAACTGAACTTTCAATGCAATCTACTCTTGTATTTATACAAGTTTACAAGCTTCTGGAAGCTTCTGTCTGATTCTGGCACAATCTAAGCTTTCGGTACTAATTCGAGTCTCGAATAGTACCGATCACAATACTGTGATGTGGCAACAAGTTTAGATATTCGGAGGATACATTTTGTAAATTAACGACATCTGTTGGATTCATTGTGTACAACAACCACCATTTATTGTGTACAACAACCATGCCCCTAAAAGTATGCTACATATTTGCAATATGTTTTAACTGAGTACTAAATCGAACTTGAAGTACTAATTCGAGACTCGAACTAGTACCGAAAGCTTAGATTGTGCCAGAACCAGACAGAAGCTTCCAGAAGCTTGTAAACTTGTATAAATACAAGAGTAGATTGCATTGAAAGGCAGTTTATTTTCGAAAGTGGAATTGTTAACAACTGGAAGCGTTAATAAAAAGTGATTGAATTGAGATTAAATAAAAAGTGTTGAATGATAAAAACGTATATGAATTGTGAATAAGTGGAATAAGTTAAATTGGTGTTATTTAAACTGAAAGACGTTGTGTTTAATAAAATAAAGGGATTTGTTGTATTGTTTTGGCATTTCGATTGAGTTTTGTTTATTGAACCCCAGGCCAAAACTTCACATTAGTGTCAGAAGTGGGATAAAACTCAGTAAAGTGCTAGAAGATTCCATAGTGACATTTTCTAAAACAGTTTCGGTGACTCATTTAATTGTGAAAGTGGAATTTTCCAGAAACTATTGAACTGATTGTGCTATAAAACCGTGAATAGCGAGTATTTTTGTTAAAAATAGTGTTGGAAAAAGATCTTTCTAGAAGAGACATTAAAATAAAACTGACTGTGTTGCGAAAATAGTGAAAGAATGCACAGTAAGTACAGCCGATGAAATGCCTGCTTTCATGAAGTTGCTTCTGTCGAAATTCGACGAACAAAAGAATGAGCAGAAGAATTCGTTGGAAATACTCCAGCAACAGCTAAGCGAACAAAGGAACGTTCTCGAAGAACAAAAGAACGTTCTCGAAAGTAAATTCGACGAACAAAAGAATGAGCAGAAGAATTCCTTGGAAATACTCCAGCAACAGCTAAGCGAACAAAGGAACGTTCTCGAAGACCAAAGGAACGTTCTCGAAAGTAAATTCGACGAACAAAAGAATTCATTAGAAACTCTCCAGAATCAACTAAGCGAAAGACTTCAAATAGTAGATCAGAAATTTGAAGCCAAAATAGAAAGCTTAGAAGAAAAGTTCGGAAAGCAAGTAGAAAGGGTAGAACAACAGTACGAAAACCTGGCTAAGGAGGTTGATTCTTTGAAAAAGCAGAAGGTTCGAGAATATTCGAGCGACGGTCCACGAAGAAAGGAAATGCAGCCCCCTGTCTTATCCCAATACCAGCAGGGAAATCATAAACGAACTGGCAACCGATGCGTTCACTAATGCCATTGCAGATGGAAAACTACAAATGGCTGTGAGAATGGCAGGTAAGAAAACGCTCGCTGAGGCTTTAGCATTTGCCCTGACAATGGAAGCAGCAGACCAAGCTTCGCATGGTAGCCATCGCGTCAGGGAAATGGCTACGCAAGAGTGCTCATGTCAACGTGTCGACATTGAAAGACAAAACCCGAACACTGCTCGAGGTCAAATGAGATGCTGGAATTGCAACAAGCTAGGACACCTACAGCGACAATGCAGATCCCCACAGGTAAGCTGTCCACATAGCGCGAGAAAAAGGCCTACTGACAGGAATATCGCTTACCCTACCGGGCATGATTTGGGGATACATCAGTGTGGAAAGCGCGTAGGAACCAACTTTGCAGAGCAGAAGTCGGTTGATGAAATGAACGGCCCCAGGACCATTATCCAAGTTGCGCAAACGAAACGCTGCAACCAGAGTTTGACAGTGGAGACCGTCATCGCCAACAGAAAATGTGTGGCCACTATCGATACGGGTGCCACGGCCTCCATAATTAGAAGAGGCCTTGTCCAGACGTCCTGGCTACACAACACCATCTGGAACAGTCTGAAGGCAGCTACGGGAGAAGTAGCAAAAGTATACGGAGAGGTACTTCTGAAGATAGAACTGGCTGGGCTGACCTTAGCACATGCATTCTTGGTAGCTGACATATGCGCCGACTGCATACTAGGTGTGGATTTTATGAAGGCACATGAAGTAGTCCTAGACTTTCGAATGCAGGTGTTAAGGTATTCAATCGTCGAGATTCCAATGGTCTACGGAAACGAGAATGCTGTAAATCTTCGGACGATCATAAGCAGTGATCAAATCCTACGGCCATCTTCAGAAAGAGCGCATCCTAGGTGTTTGAACGGTAAGAAGGACGAAAGTATTTCTGTTCAGAGACTAAGGGCTGAACCTGTAAAGGGTTGGACTGCGGAAGAACTTCGTAATGCACAAAAGGAAGATCCTGACATCGAGCCCATTCTTGTATGGAAGGAATCTATGGATAAGCCGAATGCAAGAGACATCTCCGACAGAAGTCCTACCTTAAAGGCATACTGGGCGCAGTGGGACTCTCTCCATGTAAAAGATGGTGTTTTGTGGAGAAAATGGGAAATGCCGAATGGAAGATCCTTTAAGATGCAGCTTGTGGTGCCACGGTTGAAAGTGCAGGAGATTTTAAGGGAAATGCACGATGAAGAATCCGGCGGGCACTTAGGAATCAACAAGACACGGAAAAAGGTACGGGTACGTTTTTATTGGTTAACACACCGAAGAACCTAAAGCAACATAAACATTGCGAAAGACCGCCTGAGGACCAGATACGATGCGCGAGCAACAGCACCTGAATTCAATGAGGGAGATCTGGTATGGCTTTACAACCCACATCGCAGAAAAGGAGAATCGCCCAAGCTTCAGCAGGACTGGGAAGGTCCCTACCAAATAGTTACGCGCATTAATGACGTCGTTTTCCGAATCCAACGAGGACCAAGAGCAAAAATGAAAAATGTCCATGTGGATCGACTGCATCGTTACCACGGAAACAATGATGATGTGCTTGTTCGGGACGAACAAAACTAAGTTTAGATATTCGGAGGATACATTTTGTAAATTAACGACATCTGTTGGATTCATTGTGTACAACAACCACCATTTATTGTGTACTACAACCATGCCCCTAAAAGTAGGCTACATATTTGCAATATGTTTTAACTGAGTACTAAATCGAACTTGAAGTACTAATTCGAGACTCGAACTAGTACCGAAAGCTTAGATTGTGCCAGAACCAGACAGAAGCTTCCAGAAGCTTGTAAACTTGTATAAATACAAGAGTAGATTGCATTGAAAGGCAGTTTATTTTCGAAAGTGGAATTGTTAACAACTGGAAGCGTTAATAAAAAGTTATTGAATTGAGATTAAATAAAAAGTGTTGAATGATAAAAACGTATATGAATTGTGAATAAGTGGAATAAGTTAAATTGGTGTTATTTAAACTGAAAGACGTTGTGTTTAATAAAATAAAGGGATTTGTTGTATTGTTTTGGCATTTCAATTGAGTTTTATTTATCGAACCCCAAGCCAAAACTTCACAATACCTATCGGAAATGTGCAAACCTTTCTGTTGTTCACGTCGCATTGGTCGCGTAGAAGATTGCGTATTTACATATGAATGTATATTAAGCACTAAATAATGTGAATTAATTCGGTTCTGCTGCATTCGAGCTTTTGTTAGAGGTAAGTGTTGAATAACTTTGTGGAAAGTCAGTGAATTAATGTGTATTTGTGATCCAAGTTTTGTGTTTTTTTTTCTTTGAAAATACTTAAACAAACAATTATGTTTGAAGTTTAGGAATTTTTCCCGCTTGGAATGCTGGCAATCTCAAAAGTTTATTGGTTTTGTTCGTGTGCACAAAGCGAATACCGACACTTGGTACATCGCTTTCTTACACCGCACCGTACCGATTCCGCAAATAGCGCACAAATCAGTAGGTGTTCATTGAAATGTGAGTATTCAGGGAAATATCGGTACCGAATGTGTATCGAGGAAACCGAGAGATACGCTACAGCACCAAAAGTGAGTGAGCGGCCTAAGGCTCGTACCTTGTCTCTAGCATTGAAAAATTGTCAAGAACCCAAATCAAGACCCCAAGAGGAGATTTTTAATCTGAAATTGATTTATTTTATTTAACAATTAAAGAGGTGAAGCCAAAAAATGACTTCGATGGGCATATATCTGACACAGGAATTGAGGGGTACAACAGATGTAGAATATATTATGCATTGACCATTGACATATCGACGGTTAAACTTCATAACCTCGTAAGTCGTTTTTGCAAATTTTTCAGAAATCAAGAAAAACCGCTTTGTGTAATTATGGAGAACCTCGTAAATATATTTTTTTTACTTGCGTAGTAGGAGACTTACGAGGTACTGCTTAATTTCTTATTTGAATTTATAAAACGAGTTTTTGAATTTTGTCATTTCTGAAAAATGTTTAGAACAATATTGTTGAACTGAAAATATCAAAAGATGGCTCTGAATTTCCTGATTTTTTTGCATTACAAATATTTTTTTCGAATTTTTCGACTTACGAGGTTATGAAGTTTAACCGTCGATATATATTCATAGAAGGGTCCTTCAATCTAACCTTTAAGCTTCCTGATGATAAAATATCCAAAAATATTTGATACAGTTATTTTTAAATTTAGTATTCTTTTTATTCAAGATTACAGGAAAATACTGCAAGGGATAGATATGAAATCTAAATGCTTTTCCATACATCCTATGTGGGCGGCAGAAAAATTGTCACGTCTTTCGACAGAAGTTCATTTAGCAAAAATGCTGTTCTATTGGCACAGAGAAATATTATTTGATCGTTATTTTCCTTTGAAATAAACTGAAATAAAAATTAATTGGAATGGAATTGAGATACGTGACAAAATGCAAATCAGTGATTGATTGTCTGCTAAAAAAAAGGGTTTTAGACCAAACTTAGTTCATAGGACGAGTATAGACTGCTAAGAGCATTTATTAAAGGAAATCGTTCTTTTGTCTGTTTAGTATTTCAAAATTATTTTATTCAAATGCTTTAAATAATTTTATTTAACAAAAGGTTATTTTGTATCCAGATTTATTAACTACGTGAGACCTCGACTTTTTCAACTTATTAATAAATTAACTCTATTAGGTATAATTAGTTAACCAACAACTTGTACAGTGTGACACAGATTAAAATTAAAAGTTAAAAAAAATGGTGCCCAAAGGATTTATTTTAAAATATTAGACAGGCAAATATGATATTTTATTATTAAATGTGTTTGAAAGAGGATGAATTAATAGGTTTCAAGCTGTTAGCAAATCTACAGCCCAGTGCAAAAGTAAGCCTAAGTTAATACTGTCTTCAGACTTTGTGTACTATATTCCACCACAGTCTCTTGCGTCCTCCTTCCGGCTTAAATTACCATCAAACCATGCATTGAAAATAATACAAGATTTGTTATCCTATCTCAAGCGATTAAATGATTTTCCAGTCATTTAAACATTTATTCATATAAATCTTTCAAAACACTTTTTTTCTTTGCTCATATTTTAAAAACAATCCTCTAAACCGTCATGATTGTGTGCCATTCCTTCATAATTGTCATCAATCCGCACCATATCCTTGCGATTTACAATACTTTAAACAGATAAAACATCATAAGAGATCCATAAATCTTGTACAAAAAAAAACTTCATCTCCACCAATTCATCACTGAGAGACACGTAGCTTAGCACAATCATAACTTTTTTCCTCTCAAAGGAGTTTAACCAAACCAGGAGAATGAATACCAAAAAAAAAAAAAAAAAAACCTTTACGGGGATGAGTTTGAAAATATTTTTCTTATTGGCTTATGAAGCAGAATCGTCACCTCTCACTCCTCAACCACGTTTCAATATTTATGTTATCGATTTGAAAGTATAGAACAGAGTTTTTGGAGCTAGCTAGCTTTCCTTTCCAGTGGGTGCTATTAAATTCATTATAAGAATCTGGAAAGTCTTTTTTAAATTGAATTTTCATATTGATTTCTTCTAAGTATTGTTGTATTAATGAATATTGACATCTATAAAAAAATTAAATACTAAAGAAATGAAAATGTTTCCCCAATCATCATATTTCTTACAGGATACAATAAAACCCCTTTCATAAATGAACGAAAAAAGATCAACGGTGTCATTCCGAATCAACTTTCTCTGACCCGACTTTTCATTTAAACTAATTATCTATTCAATAGACAATGAAGTGGATGTTCACACACAAATCTATTTATCCTTCTGAAACCTCCCACAGGATACCCATACCCACCCCAGGATAAAAAGGTTATGGAAGACATATTGGTTGGCGATAGGGATTATGGTTCCTGCATTGTTTTTGAACATGAAAAGGGACAAAATAATAACTTCCAGTGCCTTTATTGTTTTATTGATTTAAATGTAGCCCCCTTATGGTCTTTAAGGGCCTGAGCTTCAACACCTGTTTTAGAAATTAATTGTAACCTTAAATGGTGTAACATTATGTAGACGCAGCTTCAGCGCTTATTGGGACTACTATAGGAATAGCTACTTAAGACAAGTAATTTTAAGCGCGATTAGAAGGCTGTCAACGCGATGAAAGTTCCTTGTGAAGAAATAAACAAGATTATACATTAAAATCAGCTCCTGAAAAATATTTCACGAATTTTCAAAAGTAAATAAAATTCTAGAATAAAATCTAAAAAACTTAAAAAATAATGCAACATTTTGTAAATGTTGTAAAAAAAAAAGTAAAAACCTTTAGAACAAAATGTTATTTGGAGCAAAGAAGTTTCTAACATTTCCTCAATGTTGAAAACCTCATTGATGTTCAAAAAACAATGTTAGCATTTTGGCATACACCCAAATAATTACATAAGAGAATGAGATGAGGGAATTCAAAATTTCCACACTTGATAGAATCTGAATGTCAATTTGGCAGTAAATGAGGTGTGAGATGGTATTTACCCTGTTTGCTGGGGCGCGTTCAGGATGGCCGCCGGCGGCGTCATGGTTAGTGACATTGCATTGATCGCTCCTTTGATGCAAACACCACGTTGCCGTTGTAACAATGCTAAGGATTTTATCGATTATCAAGTTCATTTAGAAAGCACGAAGCCAAGGTATACTCCTTTTTATAGAAAAAGATTTAATTTAAGACAGTTTAAGTGAGTAATTTATGCAGAAAATTTGCCAAGAGAATTCAAATTGAAGGCGCTAATGTGTGCCAACAAAGAACGTTAATTCTTTGTAACGACTTAGAATAATAAAAGATAATTCAATCGAAAAAGTTCCCCGTGTTTTAGTGTTTAGTATGTGGGATCATCATGCAAAATGGTCGGGGTTCAATTCTCCGTTAGAGGCACCTTTTTTCCGGGGTACTGCATCTTGGAAGGTAATGACAAATCCTCCAAGAGTGAGGTTTGTATCGAAAAAGTGCATCTCGTGTAGCCGTTCTGAATCGGCGGTAAATTCTAGGTCTTCTCCGCTCCGTAAGATTCGCAAGTCACAACGCACACACAGGAATGGTTGAGAACATACTAAGATTAGTCACTTAGCCGTTGGCTTCTTAAAGACTTGTCCTGCAAATATATTAATTTTTTTAATTAGTTTTTTTTATAAACTGTTTTAAATTTTTGATTATTTAGTTTTTTATTAAAATCGTATTAAAAATTCAGAAATATTTTCTCTTGTTTCAAAAATATGATGGATTTTTTTATTTTTACTGTTAACCATTTCTTCACACATCAGTTATTTCTGCCAATGATCTTGATGTACCCGAAGACCACTTACCGATTTCACTAATTCGCAAATTGTTGTTAAAAAGCATTATAATTTACAAATTTGTGGGAAATCAATTTTTTATATTAAAGAAAAAAAATTAACTAAGAGTTAATTTTATTTTTTGCATAATTAAAATTTGTTTGTAATTCTGTATTTTACTGATTCAATTAATTTTACAAATTTATTCAATTACAGAAAATTTCTTACGATTTAAAATATTCTTTCGATTTGAGAACAAATTATGATTTTCGAAAGGAACAGGTTTTCAATTTGTTTTATTAGTAAATAACAAACACAATTTCCTTTATTATTCCTTGTTGTTATAGCTACTAATGCAAGTAATGCATTCGTGCAGATTTAAAAAAAAATCAAACAACAATTGAACATGATATTACGATGATAGCGAATATTTTGATATTTGAGTTAGTGGCAAACTTCTGTCAGCCTATCCTTCTGTACGTATGTATTTTAGAATACAGCCTAAACGGTTAGGGCATTCGTGTTCAGTTTTAGTACATAAGGTTATTTTGACATTCTTCAGAGAACGTTATTCATTTTTTTTTGTATAACAAATATTAAAGGTAACTGTTTTGTAATCGTTAAGTAAAAGCTTATTTTTTACTGGAAAACGGCGGGAAGAATTTTTATGAAAAAAATATCAGTGCACTTTTGTAGGGGTTTGTTATGTTTTGCTGAAAAAATATAGAAGATGGTGTGGGTGGGCTAAAAATTGTACCATAGATAGGACCGTTTTTTTCTCCGATTTCTCGAGAATTGCTAAACCGATTATGGAAGATGTAGAAATTCGCATTGAATTTTGTCGAACAACGTCATTTTTTGTATTTTTAATAATTTCAATTCAAAAAGTATAAGAAGAGAAAAATAAATACAAAATAGGCGAAGTTTCGTTAAAGTAGAAAGTAATAATAGAGTGTGTGTGTATTTAACGAGAGTGTTTGTGGGTCATTTTTGTTAACCAAAATCGATTGCAAAGGTATTCTGAGCACAAGGCGAACATGAAAAAGAACAGGCGTAAATTACCAAAATAATTAAAAGAACAAGAGAACAAGAAATAAAAAATAGGCGGAGTTTTGTTAAAGTAGAAAGTAGATTTATATATAAGGGTGTGTATGTGTGGATCTAACGAGAGGGTTTGTGGGTCTTTTTTCAACCAAAATCGATTGAGAATGCGTTTTCTCAGCACCAGGCGAACATGAAAAAGAATAGGCGCAAATTCCCAAAATAAGTCCACTCAAATTCAAAAAGAATGAGAAACGAAAAAGAAATACAAAATAGGCGGAGTTTTGTTAAAGGAGAAAGTAGATGTAGATATTGGGGTGTGTCTGTGTGGATTTAACGATAGGGTTTGTGGGTGTGAGTTAACGGGCTGTATGTTAGTGTTGCTGCCATTAATGTTTTCTTATGACGTTATCACGTAAAATTTATAAAAACCGACTTTACAGACAACTAACTGTTTTTTTAACTATGCCACGATATAAAATAAACCGTACTTTTCACATTTCTTAAAGAAATCAAAATTCCGTTACTTTTTTCCGCTGAATTACCATTTTAGAACAGTCAAAACTCAAAACTATGTTATAAAAAATCTTTGGTATTAAGTTTGTAGTTTGTGAAACAGAAAATCAGTGAACAAATTTGTAAATGTAATCAAAAAATACAAATCTGTTATATTAATTCCGAGGGTCTATTCGCTCTATGGGGGGTTAGTTAAGATTTTGTGCTAAAAAATCGAAGTAACTATCAAACATGACCTTAAAAATAATATAGAAATATAAAAAAGTAACAATTTGTTCATTTTATATTTTTTTTTAATTTTATTCGAAAACGGCTTTACCGATTTTGATGAACATTTTTGAGAGCATTTTGGTAGGCATTGACTATTATTTTAATAAAAACAATTTTACCATAAAAGTCTATTTACGGTACCTTTTACATAACGGTTTTTTTTATTTTTGTCTTCCACGGTAAAAACTCATTGGATTTTTTCTAAGTGGTTTCTGAAGAAAATATGGCAGCCAAATTAATTCTGCATACCAATATTTTGAATATTTTGTTTTTAATTTATAATTATGTAATCCTACTTATAATAAATTCGTATTTTTAATTTAGATTTTTTTAATTCTATACATGTAATTAAAAACATTTAATTTAAAATTGTATGATCAAATTAATAAACCGTAAAAAACTGCATACCAAATAAAAAAAAATCTAAATTGGTCTCACAAATTTTCGAAATATTTTTTTCATAATTTTATTATTATTTGCGACGTTCTCCATCTTCGTGCAATTTGTAATTTACAAAGTAGCAGAAGTATATATATAAGCTGCAAATGTGATTTAAACAAATGCAATTTAGAACCGTTACTAATAACTAGCAAGCAAATGAGGATATGCATTTTCGTAAATCCTAGAATTCAATTAAGAAACGCAATTAAGATTTAATCTACGTGATGACAAGTACTTAAGAGCTTTTCACGAATAGAATTCTTTTAAAACCTATTACTACATTGTACAAGAATAATAATAGCTGGGTTTTATTATCACCAGTATCCATATGGATCTTGTCGATAAATACAACGATCTAGATCCAGATCCAGACCATGGATTATTTTTTGTTCAATTCCCATTACAAAACTGCAAAAGGGCGATCTGTTTTCCAGAATTAGTACTAATTGTTGGATCTTGAAATAGATCCAAAAAGCAGGATTTAAAATTGTTATTGTAATATGTGCTAAAACATAATCCAGGCCAAGATTCGAAGATAATAAAACACGGCTTATATTATCAGAAAATTCGTTTGGTAATCAATTAATGAAGCCTTTTTTTCAAGAAATTCAATATTCCATTTGAACCTTCCAAACTCTACACTTAAAACCACGATACCACTGAATTCCTAAAGTGAACATAATCCGTGGACAAATATTCTGCAAAAAAATACCCATAAACAGATTGACAAACGTTGTTAAATATAGGCGAGAACATTCAATCTACCATGCCCATCCGCCCACGCATTTTCTTTGTCTGGGAAAATGCGAATGAATTTACTTTTTACCTTAGGGATTGAAAACGTGGTTTCTGAAGTGGGAATGTGAAAATGTATTCACAATATATTCTGATTCGGAATATGTATCCTACCATCAATCAATGTACAACTTTTTTTATATCATTTCAACTTTATTTTCTCTGGATTGACAAAACAAACATTTTTTTTTTAAGAATTTCCTCTCTGACTCTTTTATTTATTTTTTATAGAAATTTGAGTGTATTTTTTTTAAGAAATATAATAAAAATAGAAATATTTACAAATAATTTCACATTAAAAAAAAGCTATGGAAAATAAAGATATTAAAACTAGTTGATTGGCGGTAGTCGGAATTGAAATGATATTTTTGCTATTAACAGATTTTGTTTCTTGTTTCAAAGATATCGAAGAATATATTATTAGAACATTTATTATATATTATTATAAGATGCTGGTCTTAAATCACCAAAGTTTCTTAAACGAAAAACAAAAATGAAATAAATTTATTTTTTTTAATAAAACGCTTTTGCCACAAAATCGGTTTCCTGAAAATTATCCTTTTCATCGTTTTCACATGGTAAAATGATAGTAACTGAAACATTTGCTCAATACTATATTCCTGAACATGCAGCTTCGGTAATATATAGAATATAGTATCCTATATGAGAAACACACGCTCTTTACTCTCGGTTTTCAACCTGAAAGAGGAAAAGTTTAGTGTAGGCTTAAAAATGCCGAATGCCATGCTATGCCGTTATGGAAACAACTCACAAAAAGCTTTTGTCTTTTGTTTTGATATCAGTCCTCCTCTTCAGTAGTGAGACGTGAGACCATGAGAAATGAAGGAGAAATTAAAGGAAAATATTGGGAAATTTATGTCAAATTCATGTCAAAGAGATTTCCCTATCCCGGTGCTAGAGATGTCTGCACTTTCGTACTCCGTGATATAAAGTGACCTATTGTCGATGTAGGCGGTTTTAATTTAAGTTTACAACGTTATAGACAGTTAAAGCTTGTGTAAAGAACACAAAAGAAACGATAAATTATTTCGAAAACAAATGGTTCAAAGAAAGGAATTTTGCTATAATATTTAAGGCCAATTCAATTAATTATTTAATATACGATAAAAAATGGTACATATTTTATAAAGTTTTAATGTATTTGTTTTAATTATATTTAGATGTTTTACTTGCGGTAATAGGGACTATAAGGCAAGTTTAGTATTCGTGAATGTAGAAAAAATTGAGATAATCAAACATGACGTTACCATCATAGAGAAGTCTAAAAAAGTTAGTGTCAAAAAATGTGTGTATGTCTGTCGTCAGTCTGTCAGCATATATAACGAGCTGCAGCCTAAACGGCTTAAGTTATTATCTTCAAACTTGGTGTGTATGATTCTTTTGGCATTCCCCAGAGGGTAATTTAAATTTTATTTTTAAGCCTAAAACTAACGGTACCTGCCATAAGACATTAGGAAAAGCTTATTTTTCTCGAAAACGGCTTCAACGATTTTGATGATTTTTTTTTTTAATATTTTTCCTTGGTATATGGTCTATCGTTTGATCAGAACCAAATTAACGAGAAAAGTCTATTAACGGTACATTTCATATAACGGTTTCTTTAATTTTTGGTTTTCTCGGTAAGGGCTCTTTGGATTTCTGTCAAATTTTATATTTGAGAAGATCTACGTAGCCAAATTATTCTGCATATCAAAATTATAAATAACTTAATTTTTCTAATTAAAATTATTTTATTTTTCAAAAATCATATTTTTTTAAAAATATTTGAATATAAATATATAAAATATTTTAAATTGTATAATCATTTAATAAATTCTAAAAAACTGCAATTGAAATTTTCTCAAGTTTTGGACCTCGTGGACTCTGTTTAAAAAATGTGGTGGGGACTGCAAAATTTTCGATCTATTTTTGGTTTTTATATGGGAAACATTTACCGAAAGGTTTATATTTCTTTAAAGGGGCTAAAACGATTCTGATGGACATTTTTTAAAGTGTTTATGTAGGTTGGATATCATTTTATCAAAAACAAACTAATTTATCGGCAAATTCCTTGAATGGTACTTTTCATATACATATATCTAAAGTTTTTTTTTTTTAATTTTCAACTTTATGGTTATGGTTAGTTGAATATCTATCAAATCTTTGATTTAAAAAGTTAAGGCAGCTAAATCAATTCTACATTGGCGTAAGTACCATCATTTTTTACTATTTAAAATTTGGTTTTAAAATCTTTTTATTTTAATTTCCAATAATTTAAAAAATAGTCAAAAATGTTATTATAATTTTATGATAATTGATTTATATTTTATTATAATTTATGATCATTAAAAACTCTTAGTAACGGCATACTAATTTATTTTAAACTGAAAATAAAAAACAGGTTTTTATCAAATTCTATTATTTTCGAAATATTTATTTCATAAATTCATTGTTATACAATTTTTACTTAAAACCGTTAGGTGTTGTGGTTCTGACATTTGTTCAGTTCAGACCGTGTTACTTTTCTACGTAACTGTTAATTGTTTCCGTCAAAGATCTTGTCTTTCAATCTAGTCTGTCTGTCTGTTGTGTGAACGGATGTATTTTGGAGTACAGCCTTAACGACGTTAATGCCAATCTTCTTCAAATTTAGAATATAAGGTTATTTTGAATATTCTTCAGAGGAGTTTTTTTAATTTTCTTATTTTTTAAATATTAACAGTAGGTACAATATAAACGTTAAGTAAAAGCTTTTCTTGAAAAGAGCTCCAAGAATTTTTATGAAAACAGTGTACTCTCGTAAGTGTGAATTATAATTTGATAAACAAAATTGTTTTTTTTTTGAGACTTTCTCGAGAACAAGTTAAATCCATTATAATCAAAATTGATATTCAGGAATATGTAGGCTAGGCAACCAAAGTAATTTCGCATTGAAATATTTTTGAATACAGTTTTTTTTGTAATTGTAATATTTTTTTTTTGAAAAATTGATACTTGAAAACGGGTCAGTTAATTTTTTTTAATGTAGGTTATTTTGTGCTTAAGTTTGTATATTTTAGATTTTTTTTATTTTAATTAAAAAAAAAAACCGTTTTATTTAAAAACCGAAATGTATCCAAGGAAATTAAGTTCACGCCTGGTCCGCACATAAGAGCAAGTAGGTGCGATCTAGTCGTGCAATTTATTTGTATACAGTAACTTAATCGCAAATTAAAAGAATATTATAAATTTGATTTCTTTGATTGGTTATCTCTATTTTCAAAATTTCATACTTAAATAATTAAAAAATAAAAGGCACGACTGGTTCGCACGTACCTACTTGCTCCTATGTGCTAATCTTTTGTAAGTGCAGGCGTCTAAATGACAAAGATTTAATTTTTATGTTTTTTTTGACGTGCAACTTCTTTAGAACCGTTGTGGTTTGAATCTCGAACGAACATGCGTCACGACAAAGGGATATAAATAATATAAATGACATAAATACAGGGTCCGCCATCTAACGTTTTTTTTCAACTTATTTCGTGAATGGTAACACTTAGCTCATGTTTCATTTGACAGATAATTAGTTTTATCCTTCCGCTAACCAAATATTATTGTGTATACGGTGGGAAATATTGCGACATTACTGCCTGCCGATTTCGCCAAAAAAATCATCTTTTCAGATGAAGCTCATTTTGATCTTCGAAAATGAGCAAGGAGTGGCCGTTACAGTCAATGGCGATCGTTATCGGGCCATGTTGAACGAATTTTTGTTCACAAAAATTAAAGAGGAGGATATTGGCAACATTTGGTTTCAACAGGATGGCGCTACGTGCCACACAGCCGAAGCTACACTCGATGTTGATGAAGCATTTTCAAAAAAAAAAGAAGTTATTTGGCGGACCCGTTATATAGGATTGTTAGCTCTGGCAATTTTTACGTTTATTATCTTTCCACTTGTTGTTTACTGTTTATAATATTTCTATTTGCTAATAGAAGGATCTAAAGGACTTTTTTCAGATTAATTTTCAATCTGGTATGGAAAAAATTTGAACAACTGGCATAAGGATTCGTCGGAATCAGCAGTAGGGCAATAATGCTAGGTATAGGGACCTATATAAGTCCCAATAATTCACTTTTTGAAATCAAATTAATTATAATAGCTGAATTATGTTTGATGGATCGATAAACGCGTGGTATGGGTAGGTATCAATGGAATTTTTTAAGGATATTAGGTACCTATAATAAGGTTGGAAGGAAGGTAGGTACTAAAATTAAGATATACGTTCCAACTACTGTTAAGCGAGTGGGTATAGACAATATTAAAAGTTAACATCAAAAGTTTGTTTATTTAAAGGCAGGTGTAAACTTTTGTTTTCTTGATTGAAATTTTTGCATTCAGTAGTGATCGAATAGTTTTTTATTTGTTAGTTTATGCTTTAAAATACACAGGTATGTATGTAGGTTGTCACCTAATTTTATTTGAATAATGGCTAGGGCTCAGCCGAGCAATATGAAATAACATTTTGGGGAAAATATTAAACAAATAAAATTTTTATGCAATCAAAAAAACACTATTCATAACGTTTTTTTGGAAAAAAATGTTGTAGGCCATCTTACTTCTTTTGCTGTTTTCTATTTTATGAATTTTTCATTTCAAAATCGTTCGACCAGTTTTAAAAAAAAAAAGTTTTTTTTGAATCCATTAAAACTTAAAGATAGATTTTGTATAGAAAACACCAGTCAGAAAGTTTTATCAAAAGCGTAGGAGCCGTTTTCGAGAAAAATAAGTTTTTCATTAAAAGTTATATGGCAGGTACCGTTAGTTTTGGAGCTAGAATGCCAATTCGAAAAACAGTCGGGTAGAGTACTCCAAAAATACTATACACCAAATTTGAATCAAATCGGCCCAACCATTTAGGCTGTAGGAATCGATACGGACAGACAAACAGACAGACGGACGGAATATCCGGACCCACTTTTTTTGACTTTTCTATCATCGTAATTTCATGTTTGATATCTAGATTTTTTTTTGTTACGAATGCATAACTTGCCTTAAAGTAAAAACTGATTTCGTTAAAAAATTACTGGCATTGATAAAAAAGAATTAGAAGTTTATTTCTTTTGAATAATCCAATGTTTTTGTTTTTCTTTCGATTAACTATTTCCTTTCCAATAAATCATAGGACAGCAAGCAAAATACAATTTCCTCTGTTTTCTACATGAAATATATTAGGGGAAGGAAATAAATAACATCAGGTGTTTAGCTCCTTGCTCCTCCTATGAGTTATTTATTTTTTTCTTACGAGTGTCTTTTTTTAATGTAGCCACTTTTTGGGTGATTTTTTATTCCATGCAATATTTGACAGAGATAGAAGACTGCAAACTTCCTGTCCAAGATTTTGTGCGAGTTTGTTTGTGTATGTTTGCTTGTGACACATCCTTGAGACTTCAATGATTTTGATGGATGAACAAGCCGTTTAGACAGACAAGCAAGAGCAACCAAGGCCCCAACCATCAATTTGTATGCTAGATGAGTTCACACCATCTGAAGAAGATTTGTTCGTCCTTTCTTCATTTTATGTATGGGGAATCAGAAAAGGACGTATGAAATCGATTGTGGGCCTGGGTGGGATTTTATTTCAGAAGTCAATTGGCAGCAAAAGTTATTAAGCGCTTGCATGCATGTATAAACGCTCTTAGAAACAGTCAGTTCAATTAAAGTCGTACGCTTTTGTCCTTTTTAAGTCAACCACTTAAATTCAGATGAACTATGGGACAACAAAATATGTGTGTACATTTTTTTAAACACAAAATGTGGCAAAAACAATTTTCCACTACAATGGTTTGGGGATATGGACGATCTACCATGAACGGTTTGTTTTTTATGAAGCATTGCTTCTCAGATTTTGATCCTTAAGGAAGGACCACCGCTTTTGTATTTACGATTGCAGGTTTCTTTTAGCAATTTTTGGTTGTTTTTTTATAAAATTCTTTCACTTTGAATTAAAATGAAATTGAAAATAAAAAACAAAACAGAATATATCTTAGGTTCTCTCTGGCTTTTATCGTTTTATCCCATTATATAATTTTTGCATGGGAGACGAGGGTTTCCAATATCCCAATGTTCCTTTTCAAAACCCGACTGTCATTTTATCGTTTGAATTAATTTTCCAAAGTGGTTCAGTACAGTAAACTCACGGAAGATGCTCATTTGATATTTTGAATTTTATTGATTCGAAATATTGGCATATACCGCACTTAAAAAAATTGAAAATCACGTTCGTCCTGATTAAAAATATATATAATTAAAGAAGTAATTAGAGAAGGACTCAAATTTTCTAATAAAAATCGACCTTTTCACTTAAGATTACCTGGTTTTTCAGAGCAAATAGTGTTGGGGGCTTAAAAAGGGCAAGGAGGAACGAAATGCAAATAAAATATAGAGGGTATTTCAAACAAAGGGTATTTTATACCACCCGTCTTACCGTCGTCGTCGCGTTGCACTGCTGTTTTGTATGTATGACAACTAACTCGAACCTAATAGATAGATACATACATAGAACGCAGGTTCAACGCTATTTGAATTGTGAAATAAATAAAATAATAACTTTAAATGTTATTTGATAACATTCTTGTAAAAAAATTATTAAGAACAACCCGAAACTTTACTGATAAGTAATACCATAAGTATTACAATTTGGCAATACGAGAAATGAATGGAGGGAATAAATTTGTCCGCAAAAAGTATTAAACCCAAAGTAAAGTGTTGGTTTAACTCGGAGAGTACAGAAGCAAGGTTTTCGATCCTATAAAGCCAACACTGCAGAAAAAAACCGGAAAAAACAAAAACAAGTCAGGAACTCGTGCAACTCTCTCATAAATAGAACCAAATTTTTGCATGAACCAAAATTAAGACATAAAATTCTGCAATGCAGATTTTTGTCCACACTCGTACAGTAGCAAGAGTTCTCAAAGATATCGATATACACTAAATCCCCTGGCCCCGATGGTATACACCCTATTCTTCTGAGAAGATGCGTAGCTTTTTAATCGCTCCTACTCTTTTGGAAACCGTCACCTTAAGGAATATCTCAAAGACCAAAATCTTCTTCATGACCGACAGCATGGCTTTCGTACTTTAGAGATCGATGACACTCTATAGTTCGTTGTATTAGAAACTATCTTCCTTCCGTGCTTCCAAATTAAAAACTAATGGGAGCTGTAAGTGATTTTTATATAATAGGATCCTAGCTGCAATAACTAATGCATTTCCTCAAGCCTTTTTACACGGTTTAGAACAACAGTTTCAGATGTTTCAAAAGGAAAAACACCCGAAAGCCAAATTTAAACAAATTCAGTTTGCTGCCTCAGTCTTCTACTTCCAAAAATATTTACAAAAAATAGTTGCATATTTTTTCAGTGATTCAACCACAACTGCAGGATGTAAAAAGTTTCGATCTATGTTGTTATTGTTTTTTTTTTGCAATACCCCCCAAAAAAAAAGAATGCAATGCAAGAGGATTCAGCACATCTGCGGTTAGATTCTGTGGGTGTAGGTAATAAACTGCAATAATAGGTTTCTGACACTAAAAAACATAAAGGGGATGTTCTGACAGTCGGTGGCTGGCTAAACAATCTATTCAAAAAAGGCGATGCAAATTTTGTTTTTGTACATTTTTTGCATACAAATCTCAAAAGCAGTTTAAGGTTGGGGTTGGAGGATTGGTTCCTAGCTACCAACTATAGAAAGGATATTTTACTGCGCCGTTGGTAAATGTGTATAGTATGGATACAAACAAGGATGAATGCAATATAATTTTTCCAATATGAGTCAGCGGAAAAAATAGTAGATTTTGACGTTACTACGTGAAAGTTGTTTTGATTGTGTATGTGCAGCATGGTGTGGCATGCAATTCTAAAATAGGTGAAAACATTTGTGGGGTTTTTGAAACTGAAAATATTATGTGCATTGAAAATCAATAAATTCAACTTCCGTTTCAATATATAGTCTTTGTTTTGGAATTTCGATACGAAATATTGACATCCGGAATTTTTAATTTTAAATGATACTATAAAATCAAATTCTGGATTTGTGTGTTTAACAATGACATGCTATTATTAATGTTTTTATGCAGAATTTATTTTTTAACTTACATATGTATTTCAAAAATTAAATTAAAAGAAAAAAGTCGAGAGTTCAGAAAATCGTATTATTTTCTGAAGGTTAAGTTATTTAAAAATGAATTGCTGACAAAAAGGCAGACTATATGTACATATACTTAACATAATGATTTAAAAAAAAATATCTAAATGGTCAGTGCCCTTTTAGGGAAAGCAAGCTTTCGCTTAAGAGTTCTATGGTGGATATCCTTAGACAAAATGTCAAAATCCTGTAGAGAACACAGTCAGATTCTTAGGAATTTTAAGATTATTTGTTGCTTAAAATCTCATTGAATTCCAAGGCAAATCCCACAGACGGATAAGGAAAGTGAAAGAGTAAGGTTATAATCCTTGATTCTTAAAATAAACTTCGCAGTTAAAAAAGATGTAGACTTATTCAACATAACGTGACGGGACTATACCAGCTTTTGTGATAACAAAATGCAATTAAAGCTGAAAGAATGCTGTGTGCACAAGGCTGTTGTTCTTACATAGGGTGTCAGAAGAACGCCGTATTCAATTTTAAGGAAAAAACTCATTTATATTTTAAGCGATCCAGTCGTGCAATTTACTTTTATTAAGCAACAATTTTTATTTCAATATAAAGAAAAAACGTTCTGATTAAACGTGAGGTAAATGGTTACTACGAAACCCCTGGCTCAGCGTATTCTTTTGTTGAAATTTTGAATAACGTTTTCGCATAAATGTGGCCGTATTTCACCAATAATTAATCGTCGTTGGTTTGAATCATAATCATCATCATCGGGGCAACAACTGGGATCAAGCCTGAGACTGGTCTAGTAGACCTGGTAGACCTGGTCTTCGTCATCCTTCCAACAAAAGCAAGGTCTGCCACGTTGTTTTCTACCATAAATAAATAAATTTCCGTATTATATCGGCTGCTGCTTTTGAGTCTGATAGTTTGACCAGTACTATTCGCTGAAGTAGCCCGATGTGTATAGTTTTTCTTTTATTAATTTGCAGCCCAATTTTTTGTGCCGCCGCTCGATGTGAGTAAAGAAGTCTTATACAGCTTGTGGGCTTCTGCCGATGATGTCGATGTTGTCTGTGCGAAAGCCAGTAACTCTTTTTGACGTGCCAGAATCACTGATTGCTTTCTCCAACGCCAGGTCGAAGAGAATTCAAGCCAGACCATCGCCTCGTCCCCGGAGTCCATTAAAGATGTTGATTGGTCTGTACAGCAAAATGTAAATGTTGGTGATTGTCAGCCTTCATAGTCATGTCAATTTATTTTAAATGCTGAATTATCAAGGCCTTATAAAGTGCTACCTTATCTATGCTACCGAAATAACGTTGATATTTGCTGATTATGGTATTGGTGTATGGTGCTACCCATTCTTAGAGAATATACGAGTACTGTTGACTCTCCATGTTTGATCAGTTCGGCCATCGGCTCCCGAGGTCTTGTTATTTCTGAGCCGATGAATTTCTTTTTTATTTATCTCTTCAATGCTTGTTGGCTGCAGCATGAGGCCTTCCTCTTGAAATGTTGGTGTCTCCATTTCTTCCGTTAGCTGATCGTTCAACAATTCATTAAAGTAAATTTCCCATCGCTCCAGGATGCCTTCAGAATCACCCGATCACATTTCCCTCTCCGTTTTTACAGTATGTGCAGCGTGGTGTATATTCAATTTAATTCAAATTAATTTTTACTTGCGATTATAGGTACTATAATGCAAGTTATGCATTCGTGCAGATTAAAAATTTTGAGATAACAATCAAACATGACATTACGTTGATAGAGAAACATATTTGAGTTACTGGCAAAATTCTGTCTGTCTGTACGGATGTATTTTGGACTGTAGCCTAAACGATTGGGCCAATCGTCTTTAATTTAGAACTTAAGGTTATTTTGACATTCTACAGAGGAGTTTTTTCATTTTTTTGTTTAGCTCAAAAATTAACGGTACCTGTCATATAACCGTTATGTAAAAGCTTATTTTTCTCGAAAACGTCTCCAAGAATTTTTTTTATAAAAAAAAATCAGTGTACGTACTGTAGGTAAACATTATATTTTGGTGAAAAAAAAATAATATGATGGATGGAATATCTCCTATAGGACTGGTTTTTTTTCTACCTCTTTCTCGAAAACTGGTTATCCAATTGCTATCAAAATTAATATTCAAGAAGATGTAGGTAGCCTAAGTGATTTCGCGTAAATTTTTTTTCGAAAATTATTTTTTTTTGTATTTTTAATAATTTTAAATTTTTTTTTTTTTGAAAAATCAATATTTTGAAAACAGGTGGGTAAATTTTTTTTCGAATTCTGTTTTTAAATGTATGTCATTTTTGTCCTTAAAATGGTATTCTTCAATTATTTTCTTTTAATTTTTTTAAAAAAAGTTGTAAAAAAACCCGTTTTATTTAAAAAACGCTCCTACGATTTCAAGTTGATGCTCCAGATAATTTTAATGAAAGTTTAAAAACAATAAATTTTTAAACTTTTGTCTTCATATTATATGTTTTACTGTCACTGATAAAGAGTTCCAGCATCTGATGGCATACACAAAAATAGTCTAGACGAATTTAAATATTGTGACATATTTCTGAAGGACTGGTAGAACTTCCGCGCCAAGTCCTGGCATCGCTCTCTATTTCTTTCCTTTTCACAGACAATGTTTTTCTCCCAGGATGCCTTCTTTTGTCTGTGAAGTCTTTTCTGTATTTTGTCTGTGAAGTCTTTTCTGTATTCTTCTGAGCTCTTTATATTTATCTTCGTCAGGCTCGAGAAGTGGCGATGATCTATCAACATATGGTCAATTTGGTTACGAGGAGTCACTCAGGAGATACCCAGGTGACTTTGTAGATATCTTTAAGCGGGAGACTGGTACTCGCAATGACCAATTTGGTTAATGCTGCCATTTCTATGACTCCAAGTCCATTGTCATTAGTGTTCGCATGCTCCATACCTAATTTGTCGTTGAAATCACCAAGGATGATTTTAACGTCATATTTGGACTCCTCAGTAGATGCGTGAACTTTTATGAGGTCGATGCTATTAAATTTGCCTCGCACGCGAATAGTGTCTCGTGTATTGCATTTTGCCAAGTGGTCTGTACGTGAAAAATGAAAAAAATCTCCATATGTATAACACGTATTTACCAAATGGCGGCAAATTTAAATCCGGCACTCTTTTTGGGGCACTTTGAAAACCCCCTCCACTCGGGCTCACTATTGGTTTTGAAACAGGTACGAGATTAGGCATTCTTTTGGATTTAAGAAATCTTTTGGATTCAGAGTTACGTTGCGTATACTCAAACTCGCACCTAGTTCAAAACCAATAGTGACCTTAAACTATATAGTTTTGTCTAGGTTCTAGAAGCGACTAAGAAACTGTTTAACTGTAACATATTTAAGAATAAGTTCAAAGCTTAATATACTTTTATTGCATTTGAATTTTTTTTTTCCTTTCATGAGAAGGAATTGTTTCATTATTCATATCAACTTTATTTAAACGCTGCTACAAAAGCCAATATTAGTTCTGCTCTAAAACGAACCTTACAAGGCTACCAAACTACAGTCTTGAAACCATTCATTTGATTGATCCTGCAAAACTAGACTGTAGACTCAACAAAAATATCTTTATATTGCAGACTGTACTTAATATTACAACAAACCAAATATTCCTTTTGCCTGTTTCGTAAAATAATAGTTTCTAATTTACTCGTACATAATGTACACATTGTTGATGCAACAACCATATTTTATTATCATTCTAAGGTCCTTGTGAAATGGCTTTATATCTATATGTCATATGCGGGTTTTTCCTTTGTTCATAAGAAACTCATCAATCATCAGCAAAATTTACTACAATTTTTTGAGCAGATTTTCAAAATGACAAAACACACTTGCGTCTAGAAGAGGAATAAATCCACATATGCATACAATATGTGTAGTGTGAGCACAAATTATCCTGTCATAAGAACTTACCTGAAGTAATTTCTCAATAAAGGAAGCATCCTTGTCAGGAAAGATGAACATCATCTTTTAACCATGGTCCATGCCCATGCCCATGCATGCCACAAAAAAGTGGTAAATTTATTTTTAAAAATATTGAAACAAGGAGTGTGTTCCTGAGGTGGCTTATGTAACCGCGCAATATGACAAAGCTCCATCTTGCTTTGTTTTCGGTTTCGTTTTTGGCGTTGCTCCTTCTATCACTTTACAATTCATGAAAAACATTTGACTGACTGAGGATTTTTTGATGCAAGTCGTAGAAGGATTTTATAGATTAAGCCATAAAATCAAAACATACAAATTACGTTGCAAGTAACACCGGTAGATTGAAAGGGAGTGCTGTACATATATGGTACAAACTCTTTGAAATATTTTACAAGTGCCTCTAAATGGTAGGCCTTTGTTGGGTGACAGCTAAAAGTCAATAAGGAACCATGATATTTTGTGTTCTCATCTTGTTATTTTTTTTTGTTGAGACAATCTCTTAATCATATATACTCAGTCCTGCCATAAGTTGTGTTACACAATTTCCAACGCTTATTCTTTAAAACTTCTTGCGGAAATAGAACCGTTAACTTTTTTTCAGAACACATGCACTGATCAGTGAAGAATACTAGTCAGATTGGTTTCAGCTTGCAAACTAGTAACATGGAGTGGGTCGTTAAAGAGAGTCGCGTCGGCGTCGCGGTAATAGCGTTGCATATTACAAGTGCGGAAAGAGTGCTGGCCAAATTTTTAAGTTGCTTAAACCACTCGGCATTTCAAAAATATTCGTTTATCGGGCTATTGCTCGATTCGGCGAATTGTCTGGAGTAGAGGACAAGCCAAGAAGTGGTCACGCGCGCGTCCTCCGCATGAGTGCGGTAGTAAAGGCAGTGCGTGAATGAATTCTGATGAATCCCCTTAGAACGCAGAAGATCATGTCCAAGAAATTGAATATATCAACCAGATCAATGTCTAAACTGATTCGGGATGATCATGAAAACCTATCGTTTGTCGGCCCACGGGTCATCTTCTAACTATTCAACTAAAAAAAAAATTAGGCTGGAAAGATGCAAGCGACTTTTGCAGTGGCACGCGGAAAATGGCCATGAAAACATTTTGTTTACGGATGAAATTTTTTTAGCGTGGAAGAAGTTTTCAACAGACAAAATGACAAAATGTATACTACTTCGTCTAAGAAAGCGAAAGAAGTTGTTTCAAGGGTTCAACGTGGCCATCATCCACTTCTGTAACCGTTTGGTGGGGGATCTCTCGCAATGGTGTCACATTCCTCCATTTCTGTGAAAAAGGCGTAAAAATTGGTGGTTTACTAAAAAGATGTTCTAGAGTGTGTTGTAAGGGTTTTGCACAACACCCTTTTTAATGAACACAAATGGATCTTCCAGCAGGATTCTGCTCCAGCGCACAAAGCCAAACCGAGGCAAGAGTGGCTCAGGGTCTATCTACCTAGCTTTATAGCAGCAGAAGATTGGGCGTCAGTGAGTTTAGATATAAATCTATTAGATTATAATTGGAGAACATGGCCTGCAAGACTCTCCACAGAAATTTGGAAAGCCTTAGCAGAGCATTAAACAGAGCAACGTCCACGATCTCGATTTTCCACAATACCCTAATGGCCACAGCGTTTGAACGCTTGTGTTAAAGCAAAAGGCGGTCATTTCGAGTGAATAAATTTTTTTTTAATAATAAATATTGTGTTTTAGTAAATGAAATAACTTTGAATACGAAATGTTTGTAACAGAACTTATTGCAACACTAGGTACATTTCGTTCAGTTGTTTTATAGTTTTGGACGACTTTTAAGGTATGCCTGGCTTAAGATATATCCAATGAAAATCATTACAGTTTTAAATCTTGATTTTTAACAATATAAAATAACTCGATATGGGTCATAATTTTGTTTTCAAAATTCTACATGCCAAAATTCTGTTTTGCATAATGCTGGCTGTACAAAATTCTGGATGACAAAAATTCTCTATTTCAAAATTCTGTACATTTAAATTTCTGCTTTCAAAATTCTGTTTTTCAAAATTCAGTTTTTTTTTACATTATCAAAAGGATTTCTCTTTTACAACATGTTTACAGAATTTTGAAAAACAGAATATTTTTTAATAGAAAACACATATATACATACATATATATAATGTATACACTTGAAAGATTTTAATTTTAGATACTACCTATACTTATAGGATTATAAAAAAGTACCTACTTGACTTGCTTATTTATAAAGAATCGCCAAAAAATTTATATCTTTATGCGTTGTAATGTATGTATGCATTTTGCTATAAATTTTGATAATTGGTTATGTTTAAAGTTCATTATTGACTTGAAATATTACTTTTCTTATAGATATAAATTTGTTCTGCTTAATTAATTCTTTAAATTCTGTTTTTCGTCTTCATTCAATAAATCTTTAATAAACTCACATTAAATGTTTTTTCCGGAAATCGTTATTTTTCTTGACAGATTCAGAAGCAGAATTTTGCACATACAGAATTTTGCATTTACAGAATTTTGTAATACAGAATTTCAGGCAAACAGAATTTTTATAAAAATTTAGACCAAACAGAATTTTTAACACCAGAATTCCGACCCGCGACCGAGATCAAGTACGTGATTCGGTGAATGAGCCCAAAACGAGATGTCCACCGATCCCGATTTTCACAAAATTGGGCCTCTCGGCTGTAATTTATTCGAGGCAGCCGCGGCGGCCACTTTCCCGAAATAATTTTTCAAACCTAATGGCAAATCGTCATCTTTATAATAAAGCTAAATTCTTGGCCATAACATTTATTTACATGCGTTTTATTTCCTTTTGAAAACCACACGTCTAAAAACACCCTTTATATTATATTCATATGTATATATTTATAATATACTTGCAAGTTATGCATTCGTGCAGATTAAAAATTTTGAGATAACAATCAAACGTGACAGTATGATAATAGAGAAACATATTTGAGTTACTGGCAAAATTGTGTCCGTCTGTCTGTCTGTCTGTCTATCTGTACGGATGTATTTTGGACTGTAGCCATTAACGGTTGGGCCAATCGTCTTCAAATTTAGAACTTAGGGTTATTCTGACATTCTACAGAGGAATTTTTTCAATTTTTTTTAAGATCAAAAATTAACGCTACCTGTCGTATAACCGTTATGGAGAAGCTTATTTTTCCCGAAAACGGCTCCAAGAATTTTTATGAAAAAAAAATTAGTGCACTACTGTAGGTTAGCATTATTTATGTATTTCTGTGAAACAAAATTTAATATGGTGTGTTAAGAACGGTACCTCCCATAGGACCGGTTTTATTTCTTCGATTTTCTCGAAAACTGGTTATCCGATTACTATCAAAATTTATACTCAAGAAGATGTAGGTAGCTTTAGTAACTTCACATTAACTTTCTTAGAAAAAAATTTTTTTTTTGATTTTTAATAATTAATTTTTGTTTTCGAAAAATCAATATTTTGAAAACGGTTTGTTTTTTTTTTAATTTTGTTTTTTTATTATTGTTTTTAATTTTTAAAAAAAAGTTGTTAAAAATAATAAATAAATAAAATAAATAATATTTAAAAACCGTTCCTACGATTATGAAAATAATTTAATAATATTAAAATTATTTGACTCAATACAATTTAACCTACTTTAATCGAACAATCAAAAGTTACAAAAATAGAATAAATGCTTTGATGTTCACTTTAATTTTCTTTAATTTTATTCTACAATGTGACCGCACATATGAGCAAATACGTGTGATCCATTCGTGCAATTTATTTAATTTGTCACCGCTGCAGAATCTCAATATTTTCCTTTCGAAAGTCTACAACTCGTTTCCACAGTTAGGGATATTGTAATCAAGGTGCTGAAACTATAGGTTAAAATGGGCCTTATGAGTGTCTTCCTTATACATCAAAATTTAGTTTGTTTAAGTTAGATGTAACCATTTTGGCTTTTAACAAAACTTTTATTGTGTGTTTATTAAAGATAAATCTGCTGTGTAAATGTAAGCCTAAGAACTTGAGTTTACTTTTTAAATGAACGTTATTTCCATTAGTTTGTAATTTTAGAGCTTTGCTGTCTTTCACAGCGCGATTAAGCCGCATTTGAAGTGTTTTTTGAATACACACTTTTTAGCAAAATATCGCTACGCACCAAGTTGAGACTCTTCGAATGCTTCAGAAACATGGAAATGCTCTGCAATCATCTCGAGCAGGCTGCAAGCCTTCGTTAATCGTTGTCTGCGGTACATTCTGAAGATCCGGTGGCCGCAAACCATATCGAACGCTGAACTGTGGAATAGGACCGGACAGAGAAAATTGGACGCCGACATCAGACAACGGAAGTGGCGTTGGATACACTGAGGAAACCTAACGACAACATAGCGAAGCAATCCTTCGAATGGAATCCTCAGGGTAATAGACGCGTTGGAAGACCGAAAACAACTTGGAGGTCATCTGTTTTGGGGGAAGCTCGATCTCAAGGTTTTCAATCGTGGCCACAGCTGAGATCAGTCGCGGCGAATCGGGACAGATGGAAGGATCTTGTTGCTGCCCTATGCTCCAGAAGGAGTTGAAGCGCTGCAGTGCAGCCGGATAACATATATACACTTTTTAGCATAAAAATGATCATGTCTTAAATATTTCTATTCTATACTACAACCAAGCCATCTATTTCCGCAACATTTTTGACCTTTTACTTACTCTTACTTATTTAACAACAGTTGATCTGAAGTTCTATATTTTGATTCTAAATAAGTAAGTAAGTAAAGTAAAGTACAGTAAAGTAAGTAAGTAATAAGTAAAAATAATTATTCAAAGCTTTCAAAATTGCATAGTCAAGCGATTTTGCGGTATAAATATGTAAACTTAAGGCAAGACTTTGTGTCCCTAGACGGGAATTTCATATAAACAACTTAATACAAAATAAATAATAATACATATTTCCCAACACCTTAGCATCGAGTGAGTTTTCTCCAGCTCTTATACTCGTAGTTTATAATGCTATGTACCACCTTTCTGCAAGCAACCAGCTGCTTCATCACATTAACCTTCTCCATTATCATAACAGCAACAATTTACTCCTTCAGCAGGATGTGATATCACCATTTAAAGACATTGTTGCCAATTCTCCAGAATATTCTTATCTACTGCTCGCTTAGTAACTAGCACAAGTTCATATCAACAGACTCTTCCATGCAAAACATCTCCGTCCTAACATTCGTATATTACGAATTCAAATTTTAATTACGGAACTTAAACTCCTAATGGCAGCTCATTTTGCATCTCTTAACGGTATAACATGCACAGAGAAGAACACTGCTGAATATGATTCCCTTGTAGAAATTGCAATATTTTCAGGACATACTGCTTTGTAAAACAGGAAGACCGACAACGACGCCGACGTCAACATTGAGTGCACACTCATTAAAGGATTAGTTTATGCTTCTGATTATGCAATTTATACAATTAGCCATCAGAATGCACATAAGGATCAACAACCGTATCAAATAGTTATAATAGCAATGTTCGTAATAATTACCTTCGTACGATAAAAATAGTTATGAAACCCTGTGACTTGCTTAAGAGTTTTCGGATAGGGTCAGTGTTGTTTTGTTACTGTGTGTGTAGTGTATTAATTAAACTGATTCAAGAGCTCAGTAAAATTTAAAAGTTGGTTACCTCAACGGCACTCATGGAAGGACTGTAATTCAGGAGGAGGCAGAAATTGTTGTTTATTATATAAATTCTTGATTGCATTATACACACACCGGAAGGAGCTGTTAGCTTATGCTTCTTTAATGATAGCATAGCATAATACTTTGAATACATATTAACTTTTAATGAATTTAATAACCACTAGCTGTCGTCTATACTCCCTCCTCCTTTGGCGTCCTGTGTTTGAGGTTGATTATGACTCTACTTGTTCATGCAACTTAATTACACCGATACAATTTCATCATCTACGGTTATACCCGGATGTGGATTTGCGGGCTTTTAGGTTGACTAATTAATTATTGATATATTTTCCTTGAGATTGAAGATTGTTAAGGCTATTTGGAATGCGTATTATGTTTGTAATTAGGAGGATTATTAGAGTTTGCCTATACTTATTTTTTTCCCATTCATGATAGAAAAAGAATTTAAAGGTTTTGAGGAAGCGTGCATGTCAAAAATAAAACCAAAAACAAATCTATCGGTTTACCCCTTATGCAATATTTTAAACGCTCCTAAGCAATCCCGAAAGGGATGGGCAATGGGTAGGTCCAATTTTTGTACAGCAAATGCAAAAACATTAGCATTTAGTTAGTCACAGACATGGAGCAATCCAAAACCGGGAAACTTTTGATTTGTTAGGACAACTAGGTGAACCTAACATTCATACGTTAAGTGAAGCAGTAAAGTAAGAAGGTTACTATTCCTGAATCTGATGATAAATCTAGCCTATAATCTGTAAAGATGTTAAAAAACACTTTTCTTCTTTGATGTAGTAAGCTTAGAACAAGCTTATTTCTACAATCAGAGGCTTATCATAAGTACATGTGTTAGTTGTTAGTAAAATTAAAGTAAAATAAATAATTATAGACTAACACATGCACAAAATATTACAGTATATATGTACAAGAAAACATTAAACAAAATAATCACGACAGTGGAGCACTGGTTCGAAATAAAGATTTTAATCACACTTTACCTAAGTTAAAGAAGAAGGAGAAGCGTTTAGATTAAAAAGTCTGCTCATACGGTTTAGAGCTTCATGTATGCCATAGTTTGTTCTACGAAAGTCAACATGTAGGATATAAAGTCCACGCAGGCGGTGTGATCCTCCACGGAAATTTAACCCAATACAGACTAATAAATAAGCAGCATCAATGTCGCCCTTAATAGGTTGATGAAAAAATATTAAATCCTTATTAAAACGCGTTTGGTGAAGAGTTTGCATCTGAAGTAGCTGGATTCGCTGTTCACAAGGTGGCAGATTGAGTGGATCATTCCAAGGTAACCTTTCAGGGCAAAACGGATGAAAATGTGTTCGATTGCACCAATTCGTTTTTTATGAATTTCGTAGCATAATCAAGATGAGGGCGTACGTAGGAATTGTACAAGGATAGAGTTACATACGGATTATCAAATTATTTTGCCCAGCGTTTTTTGAATCCTGGCATAGCAAAGGTCAAAAAAATGAGTTTTTAGATGGAGAAGTCCCTTCGAAGATTTATTCAAAAATACCAATCAAATAATTTTGGAAGATGATTAACTTGGTTGGGTCCACATTTTAAAAATTGAAAGAAAAGTTTATTATTTAAAAAAATATTTATTATCTTTGATTTATCTAACACCGTGGATTAGGCCTCCTGGGTTATACCACAAAAAAAAACGCACCTAGTACTTGATCTCTATGTTGGTGTGGAAGAAAGTACACATATTCGGTATTTTAACGAAACTGTGAAGTGCAATAACTTATTTTAAACGGCTTCTTTCATAAATAAACTTTCAAAAATGTTTTTGAACAAAATTATCTCAGTTATGTGGGATTTAAGCACTTTTAATAACCAATTTTGGTAGAAAGCACCATTCAAAAACATTGTATACTTTTGGGAAACATATCACACTTTGAAGTGATGTAACTTCTAAACGGTAAATGGTATGTGCAAACTATTATTTATTTATTTATTTAATACTTAATGCAATAATATATTACAAGAAATAGAAAAGAAAGGCGCAAACAGTAAAGCCATCGGCCTTCAGAATATATAAGGTACATGATTTAGATTATAAAAATGAGCTAGAGTACATTATGTACATAATTTACATTATGTTTATTTTATTTTTTGTTGGGAAAATTACTTTTATATTTTACTTAATATATTGTATTTTTTTAAGAATTTAAGGATTATTCAACAACTTTCAAGTTTAGGATGTATTATAATATCTATACCGTTGATCCTGTGGTCGGCTGTTTGGAATTTTGGACAAGCGTTTAGCAGGTGTTCTACGGACATTTTTTGTGGGTTTTTACAGTAGAGACAGGAAATGTTGGTTGAGTTTTTGTCGATTAGATGTAAATGAGCCTCAATCTCGTGATGGCCCTCGTTTCAGTTCTAGTAAGAGTGGATGGCAAGTGAGCTGGAATACGTAACGGGTATTGTTGGAATAAAAATTGAATACATTTTTAAAATTTATTATACATTTTTGCTTGTCCTTTGTCCTTTGCTATTGGTGATCCAGGTAAGGAGCTTTGGAATAAGTTTTGCAGTAAGGATGTCTCTACGTTCTTCTAACGAGAGGAATCCAGCTTCGGGAAGAATATTCGGAATTGGTGTTGTCCGAAAATCATTAAGGGCAATTCTAAGTGCTGAGTGATATGGAGCTTTTAGTTTATGCAACTCACTTTTAGGGAAACTTCCAAAAATTAGGAGGCCGTAGTCAATTTTTGCCAAGATTATAGCCCGGATTACTTTAAGCATTGAGTTATTGTGGATTTTGCTCTTTTTGCTACAAAAATATTGTATGATATTTAAACGTGATATAAGGGCTATTTTCAGATGTTCAATGTGGCAAGACCACTTATATGTTTTGCTTATGGTAAGGCCTAGAATTTTTAAAGTATTAGCGCTTCCTGGGGTGTGGGTCCCAAGGTCGAATGCGAAGTCCTTGCAGCTTGTTTTACGGCAGATATGGAATTGTTGACTTTTTTCCGTTGAGATTTTTACGCCCGATGTTTTGGCCCAATCACTTATTTTGTCCAAAATTCTAACTCCTTGATCATCAGCATAGATTCCATGAACTATATGATAGAGCCGTGATTCCGAGTTTATAGTATGTTGAATATGGTGTCGTCAACGTAAAGTAAAGCGTCCATTGGGCTTTGTTGATAAGGGTGTTTTGTTCTATGAACCAAAACAGTCTTTTTGCTATGATTTTTTTCGAAAACTTTGCTAAGGCAAGGTAAGAGAGAAATAGAGCGGTAGTTTTCTAAGTTTTTGTTATCTTTCTTTGACTTAAGGATAGGGATTATGGTCGCTGTTATCCATTGCTAAGGATGGATGCCAGATGAAAAAATATTATTGTATAGATTGCATAGTCGTTTTTTAGCTGAAAGCTGGGATATGATAGGATAAGATATTCGATCATAAGATGGTGTTGAGCCTTTTAAGCTTTTAAATGTGGCATTTCAATTTTCCTGGTGGTGCTGCATGGGGTTGGGAGATCTTGGATGGTATTTTCTATTTTCCATTTAGCCTGCAGGAAGCAAGGATGATAGTTTGCATCCTTTGAGTAATTTGACCAGAATCGTCCAAAAAGTTGGGCGATGTTTTTTGAGTCTGAAACAGGTCCTGTATTTGTCTCTATAATTTTAATAATTTGGCCACGGTAGGGGCTTGAGATTTAATATTGTTCCAGATTTTTTCTGTTGGTGTTGCTGGGTTGATATCGTGTTGTAAGGTTTTCAAAAGCTTTAGTTTTGGCGTTTTTACACATGAGTTTAAAAAGGGCGCGTAGTTTTTTATGATTTATAAGATTTTCATTTGTAGGAAATCGTTGAAGTGTGTGTCATTGCGAATAATTTTTAGTTCATTATTCCACCAGGCATCATTTTGTTTTGTTTTGTTGTTTAGTTTTGCCTGAGGAATAGCAATATTGGCCCCAAAAAGAATTGCTTTATGAAGGTTTGCAGCTTCTTTGTTGATGTTATTACTGCTGGTTCTCATTTCTAGTTGTTCTTCGACTATGTTCTGAGAAGTTTTCCAGTTGGCATATCTTATTTTAAATTTCGGTGTGAAGTTAGAGTTTTTAGCGAGGTTTAGGTTGTTGATTTCAGTTACTATTGGAAAATGATCAGTACTAAATGTGTCTTTTAAGGTGTACCAGTCACAGAATGGAGAAAGATGCGGGGTGCAGAGGGTTAGGTCGATGTGTGTTAGAGTTCCGTAGGTTGAGATATGGGTTGGTGAACCATCATTTAGTAGGGTAGTATTAAAGTTAATTATAAAGCGTTATATTTCTTTACCCCTTATATTATGCTTCGAGGAGCCCCAGAGAGGATTCCATGATATATTTATTAGTAAATCGAACAACAATTGTGAAGTTATGGTATCATTGTCATGTAATTACGTGTTTATTATTGTAAGTTTTTTTCGAGTTGTATTTCAGCTGCTAAAACCAAGAGATTTGTATTAATTTGGATAATTTTGTGTGAAATGTCTCTTCTGATTAACAAAGCCACACCACTTTTCATGGACGCGATTGTTTGGTGATTTTTAAAATATGAATTAATGATTTGGGACATTGCGGGGAGATACCGAATGCACAGTGAGTTTCCTGTAATGCAATAATGCTGGGATTGGTATTGTTTATGGCTAATTGGAGGTCGGCATAATTATTTTGGTAGCCTTGTTAATTCCATTGCAGGATTTTAAGGAACATTAAATTAGCGTATAAAATAAAACACTCAGTTAAGTTTATAAAATAAACTCAATGAGTGTCGAGTAATTAATTTTTAAGTTTTTGAGTGTTATATTAATCTGTTTGATTTGATTGTTGAAAGTTGTTGTTTTAGTTGTGTAGTTATATTTTTGTTGATGTATTTGCTTAGAAGAGTATTTTCATATTCTTTATCGGTGTGTGATGGTGTGGTACTTTTGTTTTCATTAGAAGTTGTTGGATTTGTAGTTGATGACGTATTATCTTCGCTGATTTCCATTTCAAATTCGGTTTGGTTTGGTGTGGGTTGTTTTTTATTTTGAAGAACGAGTTTCTTTTTTCTTCTCTCAATTGCTTCAGAGAGTGTTTCTTTTGGTATATTTGCTATTGATGCTTCAGGGTGTTTAATTGCCGCTTGGTATGTTATTTTGTTTGCTTTTTAATTTCTAATATTTTTGTTCTCTTACTGCTTGCAGGGCAATTCTTGCTGGTGTCGGTGTGCTCATCCTCATGCTTGCAGTTGACACACAAAACCTGTTTGCATGGTTCTGGGTCATGAGCGGTGTTACTGCATATATCACATGTTTGTTGTTCTGATCTACAATGCTTCTTAGTGTGGCCAAATCTGAAGCAGTTTTTACATTGCATTGGTTTGGGAACGTAAGATTCAACTTTTGTTTTTAAAAAACCTATTTTTATTTCAGTGGGGGAGCTCGTATAGATTGAACGAGAGAATGTGCAAGAAAAGGTTTGCTTGCTGGGTCAGAATTAGAATATTTCCATCAGAAGTAAACTTGACATTGAGTGGATCACTTATTAGTCCAGAGATTGCTTTTGTGACTAAGAAAATATTGAATTCATTGAGTTTCTTAGCTGGATCTTTATTTTTTATCACTACAAATTTGGGATATTCTCTTTTGTTGGCTTGAACCTGGTTTCTCATACTGGGAAAGTCTATATAATTGTTTAAATTTCGTTTCTTTCTTATCGGACTGACAGAATCGGGATCAAGTAAGTCCGGCCGGGGTCTGTTGCCATTTTTGAAAAAAAAAAAACGTTTTATAGGTATACCTTATTTAATAATCTACTTACAGAAAATTAAGTATGGTAGATTATTGCTAGTGTTTTTTGTTTTTTAATTAATGTATATAATATCTACGCACTGTGAAACTTGAGTGGGCGGTACTCAGAGAGAGAGCTGGGTATACACTGTGAAAACCATTTTCCGCAAAATTTTATGTAAAATGAGCTCAGCTATTAGTTTATAGAATATTTTCTAGTCTAAAACCAACTGTAAATATTTAAAAGAAAATTCAATATTTTACTAGTCAAATATAAAATACCAGCTGTTATCAATAACCACTAAAAACCTGCATACTAAATACTAAAAAAAAAAAAAAGTTTTTTACATCCATTTCTAATAAAAACCGTTAAGGGTTGTGGTTTTGGCCCATTTGTTATGTTCAGACCGAGTTGGTTTTGGAAGTTACTGTTATAGTTTAATGTCGTCGACGGATATGGGTTAGTAAAGCTAGCATTAGACGGTCATTGTAATTGGTCACTGCAGGGACACTGTGACGTCACAACAAAATAGGTCCTACTACCGTCACTGCCGCGACAAAGGTCATCGTGTCACAGCTAGCTACAGTGACTATCACACGAATGACCCATGTCCGTCCTTGTTGTTCCAAAATACAATGAACGTCAAAGTGTGTCCCTGTTGTCCCTGTATCTCGGTGTCACTGCAAGGACATGCAAAACAGTGACCATTACACGACGTGACAACTCTCAAACAGCTGATCGTTGGCGGTGAGCCTAAATTGCTATGACATTTATCATTTTCAGTAGTGACGATTACACGGCGGCACTCAAATGAGTCCCTGTGTCTTGGTTCTTTTGGTTGTTTTACCTAAATTAATTTAATTAAAAAAAAGAATAAATAATACATTTCCAATTACAGTGATTAAAGGCAAAAGTAAAAAGTCAAATAAAGTATGTCCACACGAAATATGGTAGAGGTGGCGATTATAAATAAATTTATTGGCGCGACAGCTCCTTAAGGAGCCAAGGCCTAGTGACTTATACTCTCAACCATTCCTGTGTGTGTGTTGTTAATCTGCAAAAATGGATGGGACCTACAGTTTACCGCTGAGTCCGAACGGCTACATCAGATGCACTTTTTCGAGACAAATTTTACTCTTGCAGGTTTTGTTACTTCCTCGCAAGAGGCAGTACCCCGGAAAAGAAGACGGCTATGAGCTGGATTCGAACCCAGGCTCACTCACTTAGCAGTCCGACACACTAACCACTAAGCCACGGGGCACTACTACAAATTGAGATATTTTCAGTAAATATATTAATAACCCTCAATTAAAGGCTTCGTCAAAACGCACCCGTTTTTAAAGCGGCGTTGAGATTATTTTACGGGGAGTTGAGATTATTTTACGTGGCGTTGAGATTATTTTGACGCGGCATTATAAATGCGGTGTAAGAGAATGTCAAACATTTTTTTACCAAATGCCAATCAGGTTATTTTTTTCCATTTAAAACAATATTAAATGACACAAAGTAAGTAAAAAAATATTTACAACAAATTCAGAATAACTTAATTCACCAAGCACAAAATAATTTAAAAAAAATCTTTCTAACGCGGCGTCAAAAAAAAACAATTTGTAATCAATCAGTGTAATCAAGCAGTGTTGAACTTGACGCGGGGTTGAAAACGCGATCTATGTGACATGGGATATTTATTACTGTATATTAAAACGAGGCGTTGAAACGCGGCCGCAAAACGCGCTCTGTTTGACGAGGCCTTAAGTCATTTAAATTATTGTTTTGATATTTGTTATATATATATATAAGTAATCATAAAAAAATATCCGGTATCAAAAAAATAAAACAGTCGCCACTGCACACACGATCGGTTTCAAACCTTTTTGCATAGGCCATCATAAATGCATCGAGACGACAAAGGCTGATTGCAACTCCAACAGCAAACGATACGAAGACATGCCACCCACATCGTCCAGATAAGGAAAAGACTCATCCACAACAGAGGAAGAGCTCTTTGGAATGGAGTGACAGTTGAAGTACATCTCCGGTCGGTTGCGGTTACATTTGACTATTATAACGTAGCTTAAGTATTTTTAGTGTCGAATAGAATAAAGTTTTTTTTATTTATATTTATTATTAAAATACTAATTTATATATATATATATATAGTTCTGAAGGACGAGATTTGGCAAAAAATCGGAAATGGACTATTTCTCCAACGTTGCGTCAAAACGCCGCGTCAAAATAATCTCAACATCGCGTTCAATAATTTGAACGCAGCGTAAGAAACACGCTCTGTTTGACAAAGCCTTTAATTCTCAAAACAATCAAAAAAAATAATCTGTTCTAACGCGGCGTCAAAATAATAATTTGTAATTTATTTCAACGCCGTATTTAAACGACGCTTATTGCCGCCGAGTTGAACTCGAAGCGGCGTTGAAAACGCGCTCCTTATGATATGGGATAGGTATTGCTGTATACTACAACGTGGCGTTGAAACGCGGGGTAAAAACGCCGTTGAAACGCCGGGCTAAAAAGCGCTCTGTTTGACCAGGTCTTTAAACTTTGAGGTAACACATTTGTCGTTTTTGAGAATAAAAATTCTAGCAACGACCTTAAAATGTTTTTTTAAAATTGAAGACAATTCAAAAACATTTTTTTTAGTGGTAATGCATATTTTTTTCTTGATTTTGTTTAAATTTTGCAAATTTCTTTGAAATAAAATGATTTTTCATCATCTCGCCGTCAACTTGGGTATACGAAATTGCAAATCCGATAGCACCATCAAAGCTATTGAATAAAAGTGTGTTGAACTCCGAACGCTCAACCGAGACCAAACAGTGCCAACAGAAATTCCTGCCATGTCACTGTTGGGACACAGTCCCTGCAGGGACAGGCTTAGTGTCACTGTGTCCCACCAACAGTGACAGGGCTATTACACGGTCCTTGTAATTTGTCGCTGCAGGGACATAAAAGTGACGTGTCACTGTGCCTGTCACTGTTTTGGTCACTGCAAAGACATGCAAAACAATGACTATTACACGACGTGACACTTTTAGGACAGAAAAATACGTCATAGTGCCGTCACAGTGTCCCTGCAGTGACCAATTACAAGGACCGTCTAATGCTAGCTTAAGCTCTTGCTGTCTTTTTAGTTCAGGTTGGGCACAACATTACATCTCAATTGTTGCGATTTTACGCTGTACCCAAAAATACATCGCTTTATGCAGATCAGTGCAACACTATTTGTTTCATCAAGTAAACGACTTTTTATTGTCTTACAAGACTTGTCAGGAGCTGTTTAATGGCTTGATGCTGTTTAACATTAAAATATATAGAGATATTGACAGGATAAACGAAGAGGCTATAGCTAGATAAAATATCTAAAGTAGCTGGTATTTCTTCATATGTTAACATTTCCTATTAGAAAATTCATCTTTATGGCTGAAAAAACTGCAGGCGGAAAACTTCTGGATCATAAAAATAAAATTAGCATCAGAATTTTTGTCAATCCATAACGTCAAAACTACATCAATTGAAGTCACATATTTTTAAATTCAAAACCTTTTTATCAACACTGTTTTCACCAGAGAAAATTAAAGTTAACACGGAATTTAATTTTATCAGTGCCCATTTCGAATGTGGATTGAGAAAATCAACGATGACCTTAATGTCGTTCTCGTTATGCTTGATTTAATCTCTACATTTCCATTTAGGGAATGCAAATATTGCTGTTGCTTTCCCAGTTACTCGAATAAAAACATATATATAAAACAAAGAGCCATTTGTATGCTTTTGTATGCTCACATACAAAATCAAAATGGATATGCAGTCAAGTTTGATTACAACACCTTTCTGCACAGAACGTGATCCAATTACGAATAAAATAAGCTTATACCGCTGAAAGAAAAGACTGGACCAAACCCCCAAAATAAAAGAGGTTGACTATGAAAGCACAATAAGCAAAAAAAATGGGCACGACTGGGTCGCACGTACTTGCTCTTATGTGCCTTATTACATTGGAAGGCAAGATCTTTGACAGAAACAAGTAACATTTACGTTGAAAATAACACAGTTTTAACTTATAAAAAGATTTAAAAACCATAATACTAAACAGTTTTTAGTAAAAATAAAGTACGCCATCACACGTCTTAAATAAAAAAGAATTTATGAAAAATGTATTTTGAAAATTGTATGACCGGTTTTGATAAAATCCTGTTTTTTAGTTTTAGTTTTTTGAAAAAAATATTTTTTTGAAATTTTGGAATGCAGTTTTTTAGAGTTTATTAATATACATGTGAATATAAAACTTAAAATAATTGTTTCTAATTAGTTTTAAAAATATTGATTTTTCAAATTATTATTATTATTATTCCAAATTTTAAATTAGAAAAAAAAAGTTATTCATTATTTGATATGCAGAATTAATTTGGCTAGTTAGATCTTGTTAAGTATAAAATTTGACAGAAATCCATACAGCCGTTACCGAGAAAGCCAAAAATTAAAAAAACCGTTATATGAAATATCCCGTTAATAGACATTTCCTGTATATGTGGTTCTAATCAAATGATATCCAATACCAAAAAAAAAATTCTCAAAAATTTTCATCAAAATCGTTAAAGCCGTTTTCGAGAAAAATAAGCTTTTTCCAAACGGTCGTATGGGAAGTACCGTTATTTTTGGCCCTTAAAATAAAATTTCAATTTTCCCTCTGGGGAATGCCAAAAGAATAACACACACCAAATTTGAAGATAATCGCTTAAGCCGTTTAGGCTGCAGCTCGTTATTCATACTGACAGACAGAAAGACAGACAGACATTTTTTCTCGAACACTTTTTTAGACTTCTCTATGATCGTAATGTCATGTTTCATTGTTATCTCAATTTTTTTTATATTCACGAATCCGAAACTTGCCTTATATGTAGTCCCTATAATCGCAAGTAAAAAAGCGATATCGAATTCATCCTACTTAACCTACAAACGAAACTCCATGAGCTTCGATATCAAAGCATGCTATACCTAGTTGTGTGCCACTTTAATCGATTCATGATTTTCTGACGGAAAAATCCAACAGGCAAATTGGCAAGCTCAAGGATGTCCCTGCCTGAGCTGATATAGAGCAGGCTTTTCAATAAAAGGAAAACTGCTCTTTTTTTACTCGTAAAGAAAGTATGTACGTACATATTGGTTTTTGTTTAAGACTTTAATCAAACATAACACTGAGATAACTAATATAAGTGAATTTCGCTATACTGTCCATCGGCTTTAATTCTGCGTTAACGGCTTAAACGATTTTCAAACAAATTTGTATTTGGTATTTTAATACACATTAGTTATCAATTAAAAATTGTTCAAATTTGTTCTCTAAAATTCACATTTGAAAATCAATATCTTACGATTTCTCGACAAAGTTTATAAAGGATAAGTTTCTTTTATTTTTGTTTTTTTTTTCTTCAAGGAAATAAGTTATATTTAGTGAATCCGAGAAAAAATATTACATTATCTACTACTTGTATAACATTCAGTAAATCTTGGCTTAAAAGAATTTGAATCAAATTATTTGTTTTCAATCTAACAAAAGAAAACTTCATTAAGGAGAATACATCTACAACGACAAAAGATCTAATGTATGTTAACATAAAAAGAGTCTGATGGTTTCAATATTGACCATTTTCCATAGTTTTCTAAGTATTCATAGATTTGGAAATATAATATTTTTGTTTATCATTTCAATAAAAAAGAGGTGGAAGCGTTTCGTCTTGTTAGGACATCCTTAGGCACAAATTTTTTTTTTTTTTTTATTTTTTATTATCTTTTAAACCAACTTAAATTGATCTGCTTTCGATGAGTTTGACTTTGTACTACAATATTAAAATTTAATAAAATTGTGTATGATGGAATAAATTCTTTACCTTAATACATTTGGTTAGGAACAGCAACCCGTCGTCTGCTCCCACTTTGTATATATTACCAAAGCTTCACAAGGAAAATATGCCTATGTCTTCTTCATTCAATGCACCGTCTCAAAAATGTTGCCCGAATTTAACCTGATGTTTTGTGTTTTTAGCCCAGATACTCAGTCAAGAACTTATCGACTGAGTGCTAAATTTAGTTTTAGCCCTTAACGCAAAGTTGGTTTCTTTTGATGTAAAAAAATTATTTCCGTCGGTACCTACTAAAAAGCTTAAAATCCATTTACAGAAAAACATATTGAAGGTTGTAAATGACGAAGCTAAATATAATCAATTAAACAAACTCATTTCGATTTGTATTGATCAAAATAACTTTGCTTTCAACGGAAAATACTGCAGTCGAAGATCTGGTCTTGCTATGGGTTCGTCTTTTTCTCCCTTTGCAGATGAGTTTTTCATGGATCATCTTGAAAGAAATCTTTTCGCCTCAAAAAGCCCTTATTTGACCAATATATTTTTCAGGGCTCGGCTTGTTGATGATATTTTTGTATTTGGATGGGGACTCGCAGGAATCTTATTTCATTTCTTGACAATTGTTTAAACAAATTGAATTCCAACATGCTATTCACACTTGAGTTTGGCCCAAACTTTATCAACTGTATAGACATAAAACTATGTTTTGACATCTTCAGAAAGGAAACTGACACAATAATTCCAATCACTTCTGCTCATCCGTGGAGTGCAAAAACGTCAACTTTGTACCATCTCTTTAACCGGCTTTTTTTTAAAATTCACAACATTTTAAAACATTCTAAATAACAAAATTTACTTGACTAATAACAGCCCGTTTTTAACTTACTGTATAAGTTAAATAAACATTTTTTCTTCAACAAAATTTCAAATTGTATTTATTAAATGTTCTTTTTTTTAAATATATTTTTAAATAAGTTTTAAATGTTAACTTAATTTTTTATCTCCGGAATAACTTTTTTATTTGTATTTTGTTCTAAATATTTTTAACACATTAGCCCTACCACAGCCGAAAATATATGTTAAGAATTAGTGAAACGCGTCGTCTTCTTTTTTATTTAAATAATAAATATACATATTAAATTGTGGGTAAAACAAGGGTTTTAAATTTTATTTTATAAAAATGTCGAATAGAATTTCCATAGCATTCACGAACAACATCAACCTTTCAAAAAGCGGGACATAAAGCTAAAATTTGAATTTTTCAATAAAATAATGGTAAGTGGTACCGAAACAGTTTTGGTTTTTCTTTCCAAATTAAGAGCCTCAAATTAGACTGAATTTCAGAGAAATCCTACGCTAGTTTTCTTTTAAATTATTACCGAGACGTCTGGTATTAAATAAAAATAAATACAGTTCCTTAAGGAGCCAAGGCCTAGTGACTTATACTCTCAACCATTCCTGTGTGTGTGTTGTTAATCTGCAAGAATGGAAGGGACCTACAGTTTACCGCCGGTTCCGAACGGCTACATGAGATGCACTTTTTCGAGACAAATTTTACTCTTGTAGGTTTTGTCAGTTCCTCGCAAGAGGCAGTACCCCGGAAAAAAAAGTGACTATGAGCCGTATTCGAACCCACGCTCATTCGTTTAGCAGTCCGACACACTAACCACTAAGCCACGGGGCACGTCTGGTATTACTATTCTATTTAAAGGTACTTTTGTGTTTATGTGTCACTGTTTCACAGGAGTAACCCTGGCATGCTAATATCTCATTCATTTGCCCAGGAGGCCCATTAAAGTATCCTGTTTTCAACAAAGGAATAGAAATGGTTGTAATAAAAATCTCACAATCCCTCTGTTTGACTAAAAGCTTTGCACAAAAACGACTTTATCTAGTAGTTTTGTGTGTCCTGCTCCTGGTTCATTCATGTTTTAAATAATATTGGATTTTCATTTTGTTGTAACAATTTCAATGTAAGGAAACTAGCATTACAAAAAAGAAAATGACATTTGCCTGACCCAAAGATAGAAATGGGAAGGAGATTCCTTGCTTCTAAGATCTCTTGTATTTTTAGGAGGTATTTATGAATTTATATTGTATTTTATCTTAAAGCGGTTTAAATATCAAATTTATTTTTCATCCTTACTCTTCTCCAAATTCATTTCAAGATGTCAAAGCAATGAGAAAAGCAATACGAAATGCTTGTTTTATGTCGTTGATTGAAAAGCTCCAAGACAGTTAGACATTTTTTTTCTTTAAGAGTTATATTTGACAAGAACCGAACATCCTTGCATTTAGTTCCACCAGTTGGATTTTAATTAAAACCTCAAATTACAAGATAATCATTGTTAAGCTAAGAAGCCACACGGTTCGCAGTTAATTATCCTCCGGTGGATAATATAATGATTAAACTCTTAGTGCATCATCAAAAGATCCACAAATCACAAGAGAATATTATATGGAATCCTTAAAGCGTTTGCGATAGGCGATTGTTGTTGCAGGTGGGTTTGATTTATATTTTGAGGAAACTGCAGTTGTTGTAAGTATGTGTGGATGTTACGGAAGTATACATTACGGCTTGATAGAGACAGGAGAAATAAATTCACGAAAATGGATACTTCTACAGGTTGATAGAATAGGAAATTATTAATTTGTAAATATTTTCGTGGATACCCATTCTGGCAAATATAATTCACCTTATTAAACCAATAAACTATATTAGCACATTAGGTACACAATTCTTTTAGTTGCACTGAACGAATTTGGAATTCTGAATTCCGAAATTGTAATAGTTTTTAGATGCGGTTATAGGCAATTTCTTAATTTATGCTAACATTCATGCAGATCAAAGAACTCGGGATAGCAATCAAGCATGAAATTACAATGATTGTGCTGTGCCTTAATCATGATAGTTTCATTTTTAATACAAAGCCCGAAGAGAACTGTAGATCTGGAAAACAGTTTTTTACCATATGATTTTCCTAGGTGAGATTTTGGTTAAATGTGATAGAGATTTTTGTACACTTATGACGTAGCTTTGGGTATCAATGCTCGAGTGACTAATTAATATGTCTGGACTTTTACTGGAATTTAAATAGCTTAATCCTCCTCTACCAAGATGCTATCAAGCCTAGGTCTTCATAAATTCACTCAGTGGTATCTTTAACTAAGCCTATCAGATGGCAAAAGTGCATCTTCACAGCATTATCATACATTTGTACTTTATACAATTTTAAGACAAATCAAAAGCAATATTGGTCCTAAAAGTAACAATTGTGGGAAACCAGCTTTGAGTACAAGGAAATAAAGTATTTTTTTGGGTGCAGTAAATAGATTATAACTTTCCATTAATTTTAATGCTGTTGGGTGAAAGGCGAGGAAGTTTTCCAGTTTAAGAGTAAGATTTTCGTGGGGTACTATATAAAGACTTTTGACAACTCAACCAATAGAAATGAAGTTTAAGACCGACATTGTTCAATTGTACTTTGGTCTAAAAGCGGATTGCCTAGGTTGTAAAAGGTTAAACTCGTTAATGTATGAATGACCCTACTTGATTGTTAGTTCGCGAAAGCCTTCGAGAGAAGAGCCTTTGAGACAAATAGCAGAATCGATAAAGGATTCGTTTCCAGAGAATATAATTTTAAATCTTTCAGGTAGATGAATATGTGGATTAATTTTAAGTGTTATTAATAAATTGCACGACTGGATCGCACGTATTTGCTCTTATGTGCGGTCACAGCCTCGAATAAAATTTGAAAAATATTAAAGGAACTTCAAAGTTATTTTTTCAATTTTCTGATATTTGATTGTCCGAAAAAAGTACGTAAGATAGTTTTCAGCGGAAAAAAATTAACGCCATTTTGTGGCTTTAAAATATGTGAAATAGGTTGTTTTTTTCAAAATCGTAGGAGAGTTTTTAAATAAATCGATTTTATTTTAATAACTTTTTTTCAAAAATTAAAAAAAAAAATAATTTAAGAATGCAAACTTAAGCAAAAAAATAATCTACATTTAAAACCGAAATTAAAAAAAATCCATATATCCGTTTTCAAAATATTGATTTTTGAAAACAAAAATTAAGACAATTATTAAAAATTGTTGCGAAGCAGGTTTCCACGGGGGAACTTCTTTGGGGCAGTAGAAGGGCGGCGGCACGCTTGTCGTTGCACGGCTAAGCTCGACGGATTGGGGGTGGTTCTTGCCGCTTCTACTGTTCCCTCCTGTTCGACAAACAAAATTATCGTGCCTGAGTGTAGAGAAAAAAAATAAAGATCGGAAAAGGAAGGATGAGAAAAAGGATAATTCTACTCTAAAAGGTAAGGACATGAATACACAAACCCGAGGATCCTGACAATATCCAAGGAAAACAGAAGTAAGCAAAGTGCATTTTTGTATAGTTAAAAACTAACCTAACTAAACCTACGATAAAAATAAAATTAATAAAACTAAAACTAAAAAAAATAAAAATAAAACCCATCACCACAAAAATATACCTACTTAAAAATCAAAATTAAATCTACGTTAAATTAAAAAAAATAATATATATTAAGCAAAAAAAAAATAAGTGTTAAAAAAAAAATTAAAATCCAATACAGGACCTTGATGTTTCAAAATAAAAATTATACGTAAAACCACTTACAGATTTGCATCCCTCGATGTTCTGCCGGCAGCACTTTGGAGAAATGTATCTTCCACACTTTATGTAAGTATTAGATAATTTGTTTTTTTTTTTTTTTTTTTTTTAACACTTTACACTTTTAGCTTAACTAATTGATTATTAAAATTTAAAATAATAATAAAAAAATTAACTTTAAATAATAAAAAAAAAAAAATCGTTTCCTCCTTTTTTTTCTCTTTTTTTTCTTCAAATTTTCTTCTTTCACTATTTCTTCAATTACTTAATATTTTCTTTTTTTTTTCTTTCAAGTTTAATTTTTTCTTTTTTTTTCTCACTCAAGAAAAAACTATTCACTAAAAAAAAATGTATTCCTTTCCTTTCCTTCCTCCTTTTTTCTATCCGGTAAGAGTTTTCCCAAAATCGCTTGAACTTGGATAAAAGAAATCCAATTAAATAAAAATGGCAGAGGCTTAGGTCAATTCCAACGAAATCCAAACCTAAACCTAATTTGTCAATATTAATGGAATTGTTAGGAACAAAAATTTCACCATTTGACTTACCTCTGCTAGTTAAAAATAATCTGCGAAATAGGAGATTTCCTCAAAAAAAAAGTTCTTCTCCCGGTGGTAATAACACCTTAAAAATGATACATAATTTTATGTAATTTATCTATTTTATTATACTTAATTTTACAATAATTATCTATACCTTCTTTTGTTTCCTTTCAATTCTTATTTTATAAAAATAAACTTTTCTTTTCTTTAAAAAAAACAAGAATCAAATCTAAACTTGTTGAACTAGCTATCTTGACCGAGTTCTCTAGAAAAATGGCCATGAAATCCCTCTATGCCATTCCAGTCTTTGTTCTATCCATATAAATAGTTACCTCTATAATCTGAGTGAGATAACTATTTTTATTAATTTTCCAACAAAAAAAATCTTAGCAGGGGTATTATTTCCTATCTCTATCTTTATCATATTGTCTCCCCCTATGGACAAAGGGGGAGACAAATACTTAAAACCTATTTCCAATAAATATTATACTCATATAACAATTTACTAATACATGCTTAAACTAAAAGCTTTTCCCCACACCTCTGTTCCTACTCTTACTACCTTTTGTAAAACAATACTTTAACTCTTCATACAATCTTTCTAATTGGTTAGAAAGAGATGAAGCTTTTATCCTTGCGCAGACTGTAAGTTAGTCTGAAACAAACAAACAGTGTGTACTTACAAAAACAAAAAAAATGTCAACAAAACAAACAAAATTCCTATCACTGCACAGCTTTTCATAGGTAGGTATGTACTTTCCTTTTGTTTAATTACTAATAAATAGTTGTAAAATAATTCCCAGATGTATAACCAGATAATCCATCAAATTGGGAATCATTTTACCGGCGATTGGAATTAGAAATAAGCAAATTTTTGTGATATTGAATATCGACATGTAAGTATATACATAAGTATGTCGTTTTACACCAAACATTGTACCTACATATAAGTACTTTTGTTTTCTTTTTTGTGTTTGATAATTAAATTAATTTATCTTTTCTTTCTTTATTTCTTTTAAGGAAAGTAAAACAATAAAGGATATAAAGATAATTAATAAAAGTTAATAAAAACAGGTAAGTAGATATACATTTGATATAAATATAAATTTGTTGAAATTTGAAAAAAAAATGAGTCAATCAATTAAATGCGTACATATGTATTTATGTCGCAGAGGCTTGCGTATACTGTGTGTGTCGTATGGTTTCGCGTGTTGTTTTATAAAACGATTTTATTTGTTTCTTTTTTTTTTTTTTTCTTTTTTTAACAAAAAAATTTTTTTTTTCAGGTCAACTTTTTCTTAAGCAACACGGCCGGCTCCGTAACAGGATCGATGAAAGTGCCTGAGTGGTCGTGAGGTCACTTGCATCGTAAAAAAAGGGGCAGGCAAATAACTCTTATTTATATTTTTATTTTGTGTAAAATAACCCGTTCTTTTATTTTCTTCACAGTAACGTGTGGAAAGAGCCCACTACCTGAGGAGTCTCGTGTTCTTACGACTGAGATAGCCGGGCTGTATTTAATTTTTTTTTTTTTTTTTATTAAAAATAAAAGATTATAGTTAAGTTTTAACTAACGCATAACACATATTCTGACTAGTGGAGGTGTGAGGAATGCTTATACACTAATTACAGAAAAATCAATTAGGATAAAGTATCACAGATTAAAATAATAATCATATATAAAATAAAATATCACATATAAAAAAAACAAATGAATAAAACTATATTGGATAAAATATCACAGATAAAAATAAAAATTAAATAAGTAAATAAACTATCTTTAAAATAAAATCAGGTACTAAGACTTCTTTAAAATATCACAGATACAAAAAAACTAAATAAAAGTATAAAATATCACAGAAAAATAATCAAATTACTAATTTATGGATAAAATATCACAGCTTAAATGTCAATAAGGTAAAATGAATACTAATAATAAATAAAATAAATAAACAAAATCAACTAGCCTAATATCACAGTCGTAAGCGAACATCATCTGAATGCGTCATGTTTGATTAATCTAAAAGTGTAGGTCTTTCGCATGAAAGACACCTACCTTCTCACCTCTTAAGTTACCTACTTCGTATAGAGAGTTACCTATAGGTTTCAGGATAATGGATTTAACAAACTTTTTCCCTAATTTAGCATTGTAGTTTTCCATTTTGTTACTCTGTTTAAAGTTTCTACGAAAAACTACTTGTCCTGTTTTATATTGCACATTCCTACTTCTAGTATTATATATCTTTGCGCTTCTCTGGTGGGAAAGCTGCAAATTGTCAAAAATTTTAGCTCGAATAAGTTCAAGCTTGTCTTCTTTTTCGAGGATCTCAGTCTTTAACTCTCTTACTAGGCCTAATCGTCTTAACAAGTCATATGATTTTGCGTGTTGCATCATGTGTGTCCCAAATACGGCATAGTATGGCTCAACACCGATTGCGTCGTGAACGACACTTCGCAATGAAAACGAAACGTTGCTAACATGTCGATCCCAGTGCTTTTGATCGTCACTGAGGTATGAATTTTAGAAAGAATTGACTGATTTACTCTTTCCGAAGCGTTAGCTTGGGGCGAGTAAATCGCAGTTCTGACATGTTTAACTCCGTATTTTATTAAAAAGCTGGAAAATAGTTCTGATACGAATTGTTTTCCGTTGTCAGAATGAATAAACTCTGGGACACCAAAAACATGAAAAACACTTTCTTCTAAGAATTTTACTACCTCAGATGATGTTGCTTTTCTAATTGCTTTTAAAAACACAAACTTACTAAAATGGTCAAGAACAATAAAAATGTGTGTGTTACCATTCTTGGTACGAGGGTAGGGTCCAAGAAAATCAATATATAGGTGTTGGAAAGGTCGTTCCGTCACTGTCTGTTTTCCCATCGGCGGTCGAGTCGTTATGTTTACCGATTTGCTGCACTTACAAACGTCGCATGATCTCACCCAGTTCTGAACATCGGTGGCCATCCCCGGCCAAAAATATTTTTGCCGTAATTTCGACAGGGTCTTGTTTATACCACCATGTCCAGAAGCAGGCGAGTCATGAGCAGCTTTAAGGAGATGCGCTGACAACTCCGTAGGAACCCATAGCTTCCATGCTCGGTCATCTTGTATAGCGTCGCCCGTTCGTATATCGGTCCGTTTGTATACAAATCCATCTGATATGCAGATATCAGGTAGTTTGTCGTGGTCGCGTTCTATTATTTTCTTTAACTCAACATATTCATCCGAAGTGAAATACGGTGAATTAAAGTCAACTTCTGGTGCTGAATTATCGGTCGTGATCTCTTCCATATGAACTCTTGAAAGAGTATCAGGGACTACGTTTTGGACACCCTTCCTATGCTCGATCACGAAGTCGAAACCCTGTAGTTTAAAACTCCAACGGGCCAACCGTCCTGTAAGGTCTTTTTGGGTCATCAACCATTTCAAACTTGCGTGATCGGTGATGATAGTAAAAGGTAATCCTTCAACGTAGGCTCTGAACTTCTTTACTGATAAAACAGCCGCGTAGCATTCAAGTTCTGTTACTGTGTAATTTCGCTGAGCGGAATTTAGCTTCTGAGACATGAATGCTATCGGTCGTTCATTTTTCTCCTCGTCCATCTGGAAAATCACACTCCCTACACCAGAGGTGGAAGCGTCACATTGTATATAGAAATGTTTTGAAAAGTCAGGATTTGTTAGTATGGGAGCTGTAACTAAACTCGTTTTGAGTAGTTGAAATGCAGTTAGTGCTTCGTCAGTCATTTCGAATGTCTGTCCCTTCTTCAAGCAATCGGTCATAGGGGCCGCAATTGTTGCAAAGTTTGGTATAAATCGTCTATACCACCCCGTCATGCCAAGGAACCTACGGAGCTGTTTGGGGGTCTTCGGAATAGGAAAATCTTCGACCGCCGATACTTTGTCTCTGTCAGTCCGTATGCATCCGTCACCAACTATATACCCTAAATATTTGATTTCCCTGAAACAAAACCTACTTTTCTCGACATTAATCGTCAAACCTGCTTGACGCAGACAAATAGCGACCTCCTCCAGTACCTTAATGTGCGTCTCGAAATCTGGAGAACAAATCAAGAGGTCATCGAGATAGACAAAGACATTCTGACGGAGTCTACCGGGAATGACTTTGTCCATTAGCTTAGACATTCTCTGGGCGGCGTTACACAAACCGAACGGCATAACCGTAAATTGGTATAACGGCCGACCAGGGACTGTAAAAGCAGTCTTCTCCCTTGATTTGCTCTCCAGAGGAATTTGCCAAAAGGCATCTTTCAAATCGATACTGGAGATGAATTTTGTATCCTGCAGCCTACTAATAATACCTTCTATGTGAGGAAGTGGGTACGCAAACTTCTTCGTTCTTGCATTAACTTTACGCGAATCTAAGCACAGCCTGTTTTTTCCGCTCTTTCTCACCAAAACTACTGGAGAACTCCAAGCACTGTTGCTCTCCTCTATTACACCCAGTGCCAACATTCTGTCTAACTCATCGTACAGGAGCTTTTGTACGGCTGGCGAAATTGGGTAGTGCGTTCCCACTTCACTCACAATGGTTGGAGCTACATTGAATGCTCTCCAAAAATCTACACCTAGATATAGAGGTTGTTGGAGACTTGGAACGACAAAGATTTCTAGTTCTATGGATTTGCTATTCCACGAGACAGTTGATTTGAACCTACCTACTATTTTCTGTTGATTTCCATCTGCTGTCCTTATCTGATTAGTCATCTTCGTCAATTTGATGTTTTTCCTACTTATAAAATCTAATGAACCTAAACAAGTCACTGACGCACCACTGTCTAATAGTCCTAAAAACTCCTCACCTTCTAATAGCACTTTCGCGTATGGCCTATTGTCGTCATTAATGGTTAAAATGGATGCGTCAATTTCCATAGTGTCTTGTCTGAAAATGCCGGTGTTTCTAAATGTGTTGTTCCGTTCAAAGGTTGTGTCATTGTAGAAGTTAGTGTCTTGTCTTTTGTCACCTTTTAGGTTTCTGTCTTGTAGTTGTCTTTGTCCAGGCATTAAGTCATGTTGCACAGATGTGTCTCTCTGGCCTGCCAAGGAAAGTTCTAAATTACTCAGCTTCAGATGCACCTCTTTCATATTCTTGTCAAGTTGCTTCATGACATCGGTCAAACCATCTGCCATGAAACTGAGGGTTCTGGTCTGACTTTCCTTAGCAGTCAGAGAAGCAACTTGCTGCATCCGTTCGTAAATGTCGTCGTTAGTCATTGTAAAAGTTGAAGGACGTGTGTTGACTACTCCTCTTTCTTCTCTGGTTTCGTTGTTTAGTATTCTCATGTCTTCTTCTATTTGTATTCGTTCCCGTTCTAGTTCTTTGGTTTGTTCACGTATTTTGTCTCGTTCGTTTAAGGCTGTCAGTTCCTTTTGTATTTTTGGGATTGCAGAATATTTTTCTGTTATCCGGTCCTGTGTTTTGTATGTACTTGTTTGTTTTGGTAGGTTTGAGTCATAGTTCATTTTTTCCGTTTCAGTAATGTCTACGTCCCGTATCAGTTTCGTAATGTCCTGAAAATTATAGTTCCAATCGTTTTTGTTTCTGTCCATGTTAAGTGTAGAACTTAGGTAGGACACTTCCGGAACTGAACCTATGTTTTTACTTCCCTCTGCCATTTTTTTGTTCTCTTGCCAGCCAAGACAAAGAAAGCGAGGAATTAAAAGTTAAATAATTAACAGAAAATTTCAGATAAAAAAATAAAAAAAAAATCCAAAAATCTATGAAAATAAAAAAAAATACTAACTAATACTTCAATCAAAAGGAATGTAACTTAAAAAAATAAATAAAAAGTAAATAAAAAAAATTAAACGAATTAAAAAAAATATAAAAAAAATTATGCAAAACTAAAAAAAAACTTGAATGTACAACCTAACAAAACTATATGCGAATTCAATAAAACTAAAAAAAATATTTAAAAGTGAAACTAAAAAGTAAAATTCATAAAAAAAAATAAAAAAAAATGTATCTAAAAATAAAAAAAAAAAATATAATTTAAGCAATAAAAACAAGTAAAAAAAAATCAAAACAAAAACTAAAAACTTAAAAAAAAATCTAAATTAACTCAAAAAAAATTGTAAAAAAAACTTTAAATCAAATGTTAAAAATAAAAAAAAGAAAATTTGAAAAAAAATGTTTTTAAAAAAAATTAGCATAAAAACTTAAAACTGTAAAAAAAATCAAAAAGCAATAAAAAAAAATGTACTTATTGTTAAAAAAAATGTATTTTGTTTATGTGTTTTTTTTTGTTCTAATATATGTATAGGCGCTTAGGTGTGTGAAGCTTGACAAAGTTCTCCTATCCTTTAGGTAAGACCAGTATTTTTCCGTCCTTTGTCCGTTCACGTCCGTCATGTTGTGACTGGTGCGCCTGAAATTCAGCTTGTGCTTCCGCTTATCCCTCTCTCATAACCACTTCATATTTCCTGGCATATAGCCTAGTCAATGGCTGGCTATGAAATCAGGATAAACGTCCACACGAACAAGGCTTTCGAACCCCGAACCTCTACCTCACAATGAGTCTGGTTGTACCTAACTCCATGGAAAGCAGAGCCTCAAGGCTCTACGACCCTGTTCTACCCTTGGTGTGATCACGAACTTTGAACTACCTCACACGATCACGGGCTCTTGGCCTGATGATTGGACAGCAGTTCTCCATTCGTGATCCTACCAAAAGTATCCCCGGTTTGTGTAAATAAAAAGTTAAAAAAAATCAAACTAATAAAAAAAACGCGTGAGGCCAAAGCAAGTCCAAGGAAACGACCTTCCGAGAAAAATCGTCCCCTTGAAGTGGCTTTAAGCCGAAGCCATCAGGTTTCGTTTGCGCACTAAGCGAAAACGTTGGGCGCCATTGTTGCGAAGCAGGTTTCCACGGGGGAACTTCTTTGGGGCAGTAGAAGGGCGGCGGCACGCTTGTCGTTGCACGGCTAAGCTCGACGGATTGGGGTGGTTCTTGCCGCTTCTACTGTTCCCTCCTGTTCGACAAACAAAATTATCGTGCCTGAGTGTAGAGAAAAAAAAATAAGGATCGGAAAAGGAAGGATGAGGAAAAGGATAATTCTACTCTAAAAGGTAAGGACATGAATACACAAACCCGAGGATCCTGACAATATCCAAGGAAAACACAAGTAAGCAAAGTGCATTTTTGTATAGTTAAAAACTAACCTAACTAAACCTACGATAAAAATAAAACTAATAAAACTAAAACTAAAAAAAATAAAAATAAAACCCATCACCACAAAAATATACCTACTAAAAAAAATACTTAATCTAAAACCCTATACTAGACCCTAATCTTAATGCACCCTACTTTTTTTTTCTCCCCTGGACATCACCATGCTAAATTCCAGACGCTCGTCTGATGTTGTTGACGAGGTCTGGCCAGACCACCCAAGTATCAGAAGGATACTTCCAAATGCTACCTTCTTGGCCGAAATTCTCGAAGGTAGCCCCTAAACAACCTACCAGTTACATAATTATGTCCGTTGGTCTGTCTACGTTTGTCCTACCAAATCTTACCTTAAGACGGCTTTGTCAAGCCATCACACACCTTTAAGCTTTAAATTTAGTAATCCATTTAAAAAAAAATGTATTGCCTTCACATAATACAAATGTTTATTAAAAAAAATATAAATAAAAAAAATCCAATTTAAATAACAAAAATTAAAAATCAAAATCAAAATCTACGTTAAATTAAAAAAAATAATATATATTAAGCAAACAAAAAATAAGTGTTAAAAAAAATTTAAATCCATTACAGGACCTTTATGTTTCAAAATAAAAATTATACGTAAAACCACTTACAGATTTGCATCCCTCGATGTTCTGCCGGCAGCACTTTGGAGAAATGTATCTTCCACACTTTATGTAAGTATTAGATAATTGTTTTTCTTTTCTTTTTTTAACACTTTACACTTTTAGCTTAACTAATTGATTATTAAAATTTAAAATAATAATAAAAAAATTAACTTTAAATAATAAAAAAAAAAAAACGTTTCATCCTTTTTTTTTTTTTTTCTCTCCAAATTTTCTTCTTTCACTATTTCTTCAATTACTTAATATTTTCTTTTTTTTTTCTTTGAAGTTTAATTTTTTCTTTTTTTTTTCTCACTCAAGAAAAAACTATTCACTAAAAAAAAATGTATTCCTTTCCTTTCCTTCCTCCTTTTTTCTATCCGGTAAGAGTTTTCCCAAAATCGCTTGAACTTGGATAAAAGAAATCCAATTAAATAAAAATGGCAGAGGCTTAGGTCAATTCCAACGAAATCCAAACCTAAACCTAATTTGTCAATATTAATGGAATTGTTAGGAACAAAAATTTCACCATTTGACTTACCTCTGCTAGTTAAAAATAATCTGCGAAATAGGAGATTTCCTCAAAAAAAAAATTCTTCTCCCGGTGGTAATAACACCTTAAAAATGATACATAATTTTATGTAATTTATCTATTTTATTATACTTAATATTACAATAATTATCTATACCTTCTTTTGTTTCCTTTCAATTCTTATTTTATAAAAATAAACTTTTCATTTCTTTAAAAAAAAAACAAGAATCAAATCTAAACTTGTTGAACTAGCTATCTTGACCGAGTTCTCTAGAAAAATGGCCATGAAATCCCTCTATGCCATTCCAGTCTTTGTTCTATCCATATAAATAGTTACCTCTATAATCTGAGTGAGATAACTATTTTTATTAATTTTCCAACAAAAAAAATCTTAGCAGGGGTATTATTTCCTATCTCTATCTTTATCATATTGTCTCCCCCTATGGACAAAGGGGGAGACAAATACTTAAAACCTATTTCCAATAAATATTATACTCATATAACAATTTACTAATACATGCTTAAACTAAAAGCTTTTCCCCACACCTCTGTTCCTACTCTTACTACCTTTTGTAAAACAATACTTTAACTCTTCATACAATCTTTCTAATTGGTTAGAAAGAGATGAAGCTTTTATCCTTGCGCAGACTGTAAGTTAGTCTGAAACAAACAAACAGTGTGTACTTACAAAAACAAAAAAAATGTTAACAAAACAAACAAAATTCCTATCACTGCACAGCTTTTCATAGGTAGGTATGTACTTTCCTTTTGTTTAATTACTAATAAATAGTTGTAAAATAATTCCCAGATGTATAACCAGATAATCCATCAAATTGGGAATCATTTTACCGGCGATTGGAATTAGAAATAAGCAAATTTTTGTGATATTGAATATCGAAATGTAAGTATATACATAAGTATGTCGTTTCACACCAACATTGTACCTACATATAAGTACTTTTGTTTTCTTTTTTGTGTTTGATAATTAAATTAATTTATCTTTTCTTTCTTTATTTCTTTTAAGGAAAGTAAAACAATAAAGGATATAAAGATAATTAATAAAAGTTAATAAAAACAGGTAAGTAGATATACATTTGATATAAATATAAATTTGTTGAAATTGAAAAAAAAAAATGAGTCAATCAATTAAATGCGTACATATGTATGTATGTCGCAGAGGCTTGCGTATACTGTGTGTGTCGTATGGTTTCGCGTGTTGTTTTATAAAACGATTTTATTTGTTTCTTTTTTTTTTTTTTTTTCTTTTTTTTTTAACAAAAAAATTTTTTCTTTTTTCAGGTCAACTTTTTCTTAAGCAACACGGCCGGCTCCGTAACAAAATACAAAAAAAAAAGTTTTCGAAAATATTTTAAAATAAAATTACTAAGGCTACCAACATCTTCTTGAATATCAATTTTGATTGAATTTTTCGAGAAAGTCAAAGAAAGAAAAAACAGTTATATGGGAGGTACCGTTTTTAGCCCACCATCTTGATTTTTTTTTTCACCAAAACATAACCTACACCTCATTCTTTGAGTCATTTCCGAAAAAAATAAGCTTTCACTTAACGGTTATATGACGGGTACCGCTAATATTTGAGCTAAAAAAAAAAATAGAATGTAGATTGACAGACAGACAGACAGACGAGAATTTCGCCAGTAACTCAAATATGTTCCTTTATTATCGTATCATATCTGATTATTAGAATTTTTTACGAATGCATAACTCGCCTTTTATAATCCCTATAAATCGCAAGTAAAAAGTATCTTATTTCAGAGAGCATCCCATATAATCCCATCGCATTTGACTTTATTCCGATAACTGAATTAAAAAGTTTCATATTCATTCGTATTTAGAAATTCTGGGGAAACTTAAATCTCTAGAGATTATAGCTATGAGTGATTTTACTGCACAATATGATTTATCAGCAATAAGGTCTCGTTCATGTGAGGCATTTGAATTGGTAGCAAACTCACTCTCTATTTAAATCATCTGGACACATTTCGCAAACATCTCCATGATCAATCTTCTTATTGCAAGTTTCTAATACCTTAATATGGCTTAAAATTGTATATATATTTAAATCAAGACAAAGCTAAGAATTAAGATTTTTAAATTCCTAATTTCTCTTTTAGCATTATTTCTTTCAGCCTTATAAGCGTAAACGAATTCTGAAATTCTAAATGTTCTCTTATATGCGCTGTCCTTTTTTAAGAAGATATTGAATTATTGAAGCCATCAATTCACAATTTTTTTAGATACCCTTATTTATATAAATTGCAACACCAATTTTTATTACCGCAGTTGTAATTACATTTACTTTTGCATGCTCTTCAAATTTCCTTGCCAATGTTTATTATTGATAAATCAATTCAGGCTTATAAAACATCCTAAGTCCTTTTTTTTAAACTATAAAGGAAAATCTGATTGCAAATCTATAAGCCGATGCGATGGTGAAAGGAATTCTCTGAACTCTACGTAACCCGATCCATAACATAACATAAATAAATTCACGCACTCCTTGTCTCGTGTGGTGTTCTTAACAATATTTCTATTATTGTGGAATCAAGAACACCCACCACCGTTTCCTTCGCTTTTTATTTCAAGCTCTGTCTTGGAATATTCTTTTGATCCTAGCCTTTCCATGAAGATCAAATTCTTAACCGATACCTTTGACAGTAAAACCCTTTTTTTGTTTATTAATACGTTAAATGCTAACGTTAACATTAATATTTATATACCTATTATAATAAACTTAAATATCTAAATTCTAAGTTAATTGAATGCAAAGTTTCAATGCCTTTGAAAAAAGAAATTATATTTAAAGTTTAAAGTTGTCGTTTGAAGAAAAAAAGATTAGAAAGTCTATTAAAACTTTTAATTAATTGATTAAGAGGACTGTTCTCGCCATAAAAGAGGCAAATTTCTTCTTAAACTTGTCCGACTCAAATTGAAATTTATTCGACTTAGAGCTGTTGATGATGATATAGATTCATTCATTATTTTAGTTACAAAACAGAACTGCAAATATTCTCTATGAACAGCAAGAGATGGGAGGTTTATCAATTGTAGTCTTTGAACGTAAGAAGGTAATATAATTCTTTCAGATCAAGAAAGAAAACGAAGAGAAAATCTTAAATATCTTCGTTGGATGCTTTCTTTTCTATTCATGTGAATAGTGTAGTATGGCGCCCATACAACGCAACCATATTCAAGGATTGGCCTTACATATGAAACATATTATATATTTATATTATTTTATTAATTAAATCATGCTGCAGTTGTTCACAGTCTGCGCTGTTGTCAATTGCTCGAAATATTTTTACGTCATCGGCATAAATTAATGTCATTGAAAGTTTAAAAACAGAAGGGAGATCATAAATAAATTAAAAAAATAACAGAGGTCCAAGATGACTCCCCTGAGGGACACCAGAATTAATATTGAATTGATGTGAGCGGTTATTCTTAAATACAACGCTGAAGTACCTATCTTTGAGGTATAAGACAAAGCCGTCATTAAGTCCATTTTTTTTTAGTTTGTGTAAAAGTATTTCATTACTTTTTTATGGATTGGCGTTAAAAAAGAGTATTTCCAGAGAGAAGGAAATTTGGAACTTTGAAGTGATTCATTGAAAAGAACAAATAGCGGATAAAATAGGCAAGACACACATTTCTTGAACATATATGACGGTACACCATCTGGGCCGGGACTGAAACATTCATCAAGTTTCAAAATATTATCATGTATGGAAACTTCGGAGATTGAAAAGTTTATATAAGTAAGATGTGTGTATTGTTGAGTATTAAAAGAAATAGGAGAGGAAGTGCTTTGCGAAGGAAAGTCTTCAAAGGCAATTTTAAAATAATCCGCAAACATGTTAGATATTGCCTCTGGATAATGGCTTTCACAATCTTGATAAATCATTTTTGCTGTTTAACCGTCGCATTTCCGCTTTTCATTAACGTATTTCCAAAATTTGTTCGGTTTCGTTTTAAGCTCTTTTTCAGTTTTTGAAATAAACTCAGAATATAAGTAATTTGAATAGTTGATAAAGTAAATTTGCAGTTCTTGATAAACTCTAAGTGTCTCTTCATTCTTATATAAATTAAACCTAAACCAGGCCTTGTTTCTTTTATTTTTTAAAGTTTTTATATGCAAATCAAACCATGGCGGATTATTGTTAAATCTTCAAAGGTTTTGTAATGGGATAGTTTCTTAGAAGCAATCAAACAAAATTTCATAAAAACGCGCAATCTTTCCATCTAAACTTAAATTTAAAAATAAGATATCCTAATTTTTATCGATAAGTAAATTTAACAACAACTTGATCTTTAGGTTCATTTAGATAATTGGAAACACATAATTTCCAAATTTACAAAATTCCTTTAAGTTCGATGCGTTGACAGGCAAAAAGATATCATTATTACTAGACTTGGTCCATTCCAAATTGGCAAGATTGAAGTCACCAATTACCATTACTTCGTCTTTCGGATCAATTTTGTCAAATATCGTTTCCAAACTATTGCAAAAATGTTCGTAAATTTCGATGTTAGAGCCGGGTGGAATATATATGGCAACCACATAAACATAATTAGATGACATTTTTATTTTTACACATAACACTTCCAGTGCTGTTTGCAAGAAATCATCAGCAAGTGAACAAATAAGAGAGATTCTTACTGCTATCAATACCCTCCTCCTACGGTAGCTGCATTATTTCGGTAGGTATTGTCAATCAACTTAGTATCAGAAAAAGATGAATTCAACTATGTTTCCGTCAGTACAATTGCATCATGAGGAATATTATTTATATTTTTATAAACCTTCTTGGTTGTAGTCCTTAGTCCGTTGACATGATAATATATTAGTGGTTGTTGTAGCTGCTTTGGCAGAGATTTCGCATTGTCGGAAGGTGTGGAAAATTCTTGTGTTGTTTTATTGTCAAATTCGTGCATAATAATACCAGTAGGCCAAAACGACGTTGAAAGTAAAAAATGAAATATAGAGTCTGGTGCTTTTATTTATACGAAGCGTATTTAGAATAATTTCAGAGAGTAATTAGAGACATTTTCCACTACACATGAGTAAATCATGTAGTCAGCAATTTTGTCACAAGAAGCACAATTAGTCATTTTTCTTAGTATTCTAATTTATTTTATGATAAATATAGCTTGATAGCAATGTATTAGTTTTTATGATTCTTATTTTTTTTATTTAATTTTTTTTTATTTTTTCAACTTCTCAACATTAATCTTCGCGATATACGACATTCTGATCTTTTTACTTGCGATTTATAGGGACTATAAGGCAAGTTATGCATTCGTAAAAAAACTAAAAAAAAATTCTAACAATCAAACATGACATTACGATAATAGAGAAGCCAAAAAAAGTGGGTAAGGAAATTCCGTCCGTCTGTCTGTCTGTCTGTCCGTATCGATATCTACAGACAGCCTAAACGTTTGGGCCGATTTGATTCAAACTTGGTTATGTATTTTTGAGTGCTCTACCCGACAGTTTTTGGAATTGGCATTCTAGCTCCAAAACTAACGGTACCTGCCATATAACTTTTAATGAAAAACTTATTTTTTCTCGAAAACGGCTACTACGATTTTGATAAAACTTTCAGAATGATGTTATGATAAACACAAAAAACAACTAACAAATAAAAAAAATATTTGATTACTACTGAATGCAAAAATTTCAATCGAGGAAACAAAAGTTTACACCTTCCTATAAATAAACAAAACCACTGTGTTAACTTTACCACATATCATACGTTTATCGATCCATCAAACATAATTAAGCTATTTTAATTAATTTGATTTCAAAAAGTAAATTATTGTTATTCGGATCTATATACCTATACCTAGCATTATTGCCATACTGCTGATTCCGACTAATCTTTATGCCAGTTTTTCAAATTTTTCCATACCAAAATGAAAATTAAACTGAAAAAAGTCCTTTATATCTTTATATTACCAAATTATATTATAAACAGTAAACAACAAGTGGAAAGATAATACACTAAAAAACTGCAAAAGCTAACAATCCTATATATTTAAATGTTTATCCCTTTATCGTGACGCATGTTCGTTCGAGCTTCAAACCACAACGATTCTAAAGAAGTTGCACGTCAAAAAAACATTAAAATTAAATCTTTGTCCTACCTAAAAAGTATTAGCACACGGGAGCAAGTACGTTCGACCCAGTCGTGCCTTTTATTTTTTGCTGATTCAACTTCCTCCTTCCTACGGCTGTAACGAATACATCTGTTCAATGCACCGAAATTCATTTCGAATATAAACTGCTTCGATATCATGATCAGTAATTTTTTTTCTAATAATATTTTAACGATGTATGTATGTGCCTGTAAGGCTTATTGCCTTTTAAGAATTTGACTGAAGGTTGCACAACACTAGTTAAAAGAATTAGAAAGAGAGGAAAGAATGTTTTTCGGCACAGTAGACCGAGAATTAGATGACTATTTTCTCACTTAAAACTCACGGACGGGTCTAGCTTGCACTAGGCGTAAGAAAAATTGTTTCTCAACCTGAGAATCGAACTGACGTTCTCTGGGTTGGAATAGAAGCAAAAACCTCTTCTAAACCAACTTTCCCGATAACTTCAATCTTACCTATAAGTTAGCTGTAAGATTAAGAAATACATAGATTGTTGATAATCTGAAAAAATTACCCAGAAATCATTGTATATGAACTTCTATAGTACTATCATGGTGACATGTGGAACGTGGCGCTCCAAGCGGCTCTAGGTAAAATTAACTTGGTAAATTGAAAGAGGCGAACGAGGCGAACAAAGAGAATTCTAAGAGAAACTCTGTGAACATGTACTTTACTCTTTGCAGCTTGCAGTTTACATATATATACAATGATGCGAGTATAGTTTTTTTTTCACAATTGGATTTCTTCACACAAGCAGGGTGACGAGATGGCTAGTTTTAAAAAAGGAATGACAAAAAAGCATTGTACATTGCCTATAGTACTATCATGAGACGAGAAAAAATCTTTTTACCTAGAGCCGCTTGGAGTGCTAGTGTAGGGACATTTTATTTGAATGAGAGAGAATTAAGAGCATGGTTTTTAGTGTTATGCTTTGTGCTTAGTTTCCTGCGCATCTGCGATGTGAGGCAAGAAAAAACAGAAGGAGAACATGAAATAATTCAGTTTTGTTCATTGTATATACTTAAGTATGTATATAAACTGCTAGCAGTTTTGAAGTTTATATACAATGGTTTCGCTTAGCTGAGGCGAATAGTTTTTTGTAAGGATTTATACACGATCCAACTTTTTCATTGCTTACGTTTTTTTATATGGACTATGTAATCTGAGAACTGGTTCTTACATAAGTATTACATGCGTACGTCATTGACCCGACTTTGGATTTGAGTTTTTTAGGATTTTCAAGTTTTGTACGAGCACTACCTACATACATATTTGTCATATTTGTACATATATACATCATTGACCAGACTTTTGAATCGAATTCCTTAGGATTTTCAATTTTTTTACTATTATGAAGGTTGTCGTCTTCAAATAATGTACACACATTCATTCTTGAAATTTAAACACAAACTTACTTCTTGCTGTATTTATACAAAGATACAAACGTCCTTGCAGTGGATGGATTTTTGTTTTGAATTTTGCTTTCTATTCAGATAGGTACCTACATATTCAAATAGGTATATACATATGTATATGTAGGTACCTATCTGAATGAACAATGTGCAGAAATTCAATCAGAAATTTTTTCTAAATTGATTTATATTATTATTGATTGATTATATATTATTGATTTACGGGATTCACGGGTTTTTTTACATTTGTAATACCTTATTGTTTAATTTTTACTTGCAATTATAGGTAGGTACTAAGTACAAGTTATGCATTCGTGCAGAAAAAAAATTGAGATAACAATCAAATACGATGATGGAGAAACATATTTGAGTCACTGGCAAAATTCTGTCTGTCTACTAAACGGTTTGGCCAGTCGTCTTTAAATTTGGATTATAAGTTTATTTTGACATTCGACATTGGATTTTTTTAATTTCTTTTTTAGCTGAAATATTTACGGTACTTGCGATATAACCGTCGAGTAAAAGCTTATTTTTGTCAAAAACAGCTCCAAGAATTTTGTATGTAAAAAATCAATGTGCATTAAATTTTTTTTTTAATATGACGGTGGGCTAAGACTGGTACCACCCATAGGAGTTTTTTTTTGGCATTGACTTTCCTGAGAACTGGTTAGGTAACCGATTACAATCAAAATTGATATTCAGGAAAATGTAGGTAGCCTAAATAATCTTACACTAAAATATATTTATATATATTTAAAAATAACGACAACGTTTAAAATAATGTGCTACACCTTTTTTCTGTTCAATTTCAGAAAAAAATAAATATACATATAAAAGGCACGACTGGGTCGCACGTACTTGCTCCTGTGTGCTAATTTGTTTATTAATCACAAAGCTACTTGTGCATAAGATTCAACATCAACGATAACGAAGCCAATGAAATGAAAATTCAAAAAATAAAATCATTGTCGATCCTCTTCGTTGTTCACCGTCACCGAGAACAGGATATACACAATACACATACACATGTGCTTATTAAGTTTTCTTTGTTAGTATCTCCCTCACCCTCGCTCACACCATCTACCACACCGACGACCGACCGATCGACCTGAATTTAGCTGAACATTTTATCAAAGATAATATAATAAGTATACCTACGTAAATACACACATTATGTAGGTATGTATGTAGGTACATACCTAAATATCTACCTACCCTCGAAAGTTTTATATGAAAAAAATATAAAATTCAAAATAAACTTTTGATTGAAATTTTTGCATTCAGTGGTAATCGAGTATTTTTTTTATTTGTTAGTTGTTTTTGCATGTTTATGTGTTTATCATAGGCGTCCTTATTATTTATTCTGTATGCTGTATGCTGTTACGATCATGGAATGCTTTAAAATAAATAACGATAAATAAATAATAATACAAATAACGAAGTTTGCTTTCATTATACTAGTGGCAAAATTTGGGGGAAAATATTAAACAAATAATTTTTTTATGAAATCAAAAAACACTATTCATAACGTTTTTTGGAAAAAAATGTTGTAAGACATCTTATTTCTTTTGCTATTTTCTATTTTATAATTTTTTCATTTCAAAATCGTTCGACCAGATTTTTGAAAAACTTTTCGAAAACATATATATAATTTTTTTTGACTATGTCAATTTAAAGGAATCTTTAGTTTATACTAGGAGAAAAAATTAAAAAAATCTATAGATTCGTTTTCAAAATATTTAAAAAAAACAAAATAAGTTTTTTAAAAAATTATTAAAAATTTAAAAAAAATGTTTTTGAAAATTTTAATAAGCAATATTATTTAAATCATAAAACACTACATATTTTATCAAAATCCGTCAATTAGTTAACGAGAAAGTCTAATTTTAAAAAACCAGTCATATGGGAGGTACCGTTATAAAACTTTTTCTGAAAATCCATTAAAACTAAAAGACAGATTTTGCATATTAAACATCATTCTGACAACAATGCTCGGGCTCAAAGGATCTTCGATTCCATCCCAGAGGGTAGACGCAGTCAAGGAAGACCTCGCCTTAGGTGGCGCGCTCAAGTGGAGGACGACTTCAACCAACTTGGAGTGCAAAACTGGAGGCAGCTAGCCAAAGACCGAGTTGGCTGGAGAGGCATGTTGGTTGAGGCCCAGGTTCGTCCCGAACTGTAGCGCCACCTAAGTAAGTAAGTAAGTAAGAAACATCATTCTGAAAGTTTTATCAAAATCGTAGGAGCCGTTTTCGAGAAAAAATAAGTTTTTCATTAAAAGTTATATGGCAGGTGCCGTTAGTTTTGGAGCTAGAATGCCAATTCCAACGGCCCAACCGTTTAGGATGTAGATATCGATACGGACAGACAGACAGACAGACAGACAGACAGACAGACAGACAGACAGACGGACGGAATTTCCGGATCCACTAATGTCGTGTTTGATTGTTAGAATTTTTTTTAATGAATGCATAACTTGCCTTATAGTCCCTTTAAATCGCAAGTAAAAAACTATTCGATTACTACTGAATGCAAAAATTTCAATCGAGAAAACGAAAGCTTACACCTGCCCCTAAATAAACAAATTAGCACACAGAAGCAAAAACGTGTGACCCAGTCGTGCCTTTTATATGTATATTTATTTTTTTCTGAAATTATTTATTTAAAAAATAATATGATTGAACAGACTTTTGACTTTAAAAAAAGGTATAGCACATTATTTTAAATGTTGCCGTTATTTTTAAATATACCTATAGAAATATATTTTAGTGTAAGATTACTTAGGCTACTTACATTTTCCTGAATATCAATTTTGGTTGTAATCGGTTAGCTAACCAGTTCTCAAAAAAGTCGATGCAAAAAAAAAAACTCCTATGGGTGGTACCAGTTTTAGCCCACCGTCATATTTTTTTAACCAAAATAGAATGCACATTGATTTTTTACATAAAAAATTTTTGGAGCTGTTTTTGACAAAAATAAGCTTTTACTTGACGGTTATATCGCAAGTACCGTAAATATTTCAGCTAAAAAAAAAAAAAAAAAATCCTATGTCGAATATCAAAATAAACTTATATTCCAAATTTAAAGACAACTGGCCAAACCGTTTAGTAGACGGACAGAATTTTGTCAGTGACTCAAATATGTTTCTCTATCATCGTAATGTTATAGGTATTTGATTGTTATCTCAATTTTTTTTCTGCACGAATGCATAACTTGTACTTAGTACCTACCTATAATAATTGCAAGTAAAAATTAAACAATTAGGTATTACAAATGTAAAAACCCGTGGTATTTTTAGCAATTCTATAGAAGATTAGTACAAAGAAATATTTTGGTTTAACTATAAATTTCTTTCCCGCGAGCTAAGTTGGGTAGGTCAACTAGTACCTATTATATAAACCTCAAACAAACAAAAGATCTTTGTTACTATAAATCAATAATATATAATCAATCAATAATAATATAAATCAATTTACAAACAATTTTTCATTGAATTTCTGCAAATAGTTCATTCAGATAGGTACCTACATATGTATGTACCTATATGTATATGTAGGTACCTATCTGAATGGAAAGTAAAATTCAAAACAAAAATCCATCCACTGCAAGGACGTTTGTATCTTTGTATAAATATAGCAAGAAGTAAGTTTGTGTTTAAATTTCAAGAATGAATGTGTACATTATTTGAAGACGACAACCTTCATAATAGTAAAAAAAATTGAAAATCCTAAAGAATTCGAATCAAAAGTCTGGTCAATGACGTACGCATATATAAATACTTATGTAAGAACCAGTTCTTATATTACATATTTTATATAAAAAAAACGTATACAATGAAAATGTTGGATCGTGTATAAATCCTTACAAAAAACTATAAGCCTCAGCTAAGCGAAACCATTATGTATTAACTTCAAAACTGCTAGCATTTTATATGCATATACATAGGTATACAATGAACAAAACAAAATACTGAATTATTTCATGTTCTCCTTCTGTTTTTTCTTGCCTCACATTGCACATGCGCAATAAACTAAGCACAAAGCATAACACTAAAAACCATGCTCTTAATTCTCTCTCACTCAAATAAAATGTCCCTACACTAGCACTCCAAGCGGCTCTATTTATTTAATTATCTTTGTCACTATTTGATTGGGGAGGTTTGAGATGTTTCATATTATACTCTGATCAATTTATATTTTCAGTACAGACCTTATGGAATGAAGCTTTCAAAGACACTGGTACCTGCAAGTGTATGCATCGCAATCAACTTAAGAAATTGCCACTTAAATATAAAAGAGAACCTTGAAATACATTGAAATTGTTGTTGTAATATTTCATTTAACCCACGTGCATTCCACCAAGACCTGTCTGCTCCCCGGCTGTGAGCGAGGAGACTCATTATCAATTTGCCTCTCGCTTATTGTGTTTTTTAAAGAAACCACTACTGCAGAGTTTCCATTCGGAAATTAAGGTATTACCTTTTTCTTTGGTTTTTGTTATGAAAGTTCCAGAATTGAAGCTTTCATAGAGCGAATGAGAGCATATTTTAAGTTTAAAGAAGGAGGTGTTGTCGCTGCGTTTTTTTGCTACATCTTTTCGTTTTTATTTTTCTTAAAAAAACGGTTAAAAAAAGATACATACTGCAATATTTGTTGGAAATTATTTTTTTTACTTGCGATTATAGGTACTTTAATGCAAGTTATTCATTCGTACAAAACAATAAATTGAGACAATAATCAAACATGACATTACGATTGAGAAACGTATTTGAGTTACTGGAAAATTATGTTTGTCTGTCTGTACGGATGTATTTTGGACTACTGTGTACTTTTGGAGGTGTGGTTTATATTTTGGTGAACAAAAATATAAGTTGGTGGGCTAAAAGCGGTGCCTCGGAAACTGGCTTTCCGGTCACGGCCTACATGTTTATGTTTTCATAAAATTTGAATAAACAGTTGGTAATCATACCTACCTACATTTGTGTGAGAACTATACCAATTTATAATGCCCAGTATGGCAACCTTTAGAGAGCTTTAAAATGGAGATAGATTATTGAAATCCATAGCAGTAAGAGTGAAAGGCAAATATCCTATCTTCCCTGTACTGAAAATATAAATTGAACAGAGTATAACATGTATTAATGTATTATGTAAACTTATAGCTCAGATTAAAACCTTCACAATAATTTGTTAAAATATTGGTAGAATGAATAACAGAAAACAACATTTTATATTAATTCTAGTAAATATTTTTCCTGCAAATAATACCAATTAAGACATCTTTTCAATAGAAACTCCCAGATGCTGGTTATGTGTCTATTGAATACCATTTTTGAGGACTATTCACTGTTTCCGAATAAAACAACCACTAATTTTAAAAATTAGTTTAATAATTTTTTATCCAGGAAAATACTAAACTCCTGGCATTATCCCAGATAATCCTGACCTCACTTCCTTTCTTTTTAAATGATTTAACTTTTAATTAAAATAATCAAGTAGACATAATGCTGACAAGAAAAATAATTCCTTTAAATGAACTTTAATTTCCAATCAAGTAAATTCGAGTGGATTCTCTTTCGTTGCAACACACTATTATCATTGTCTATCATTGCTAGAAGCCTTGCAATTGCTAACCTTCATTTCGTCCAATATTGGATTGAAATAGGGGAACGGAGTTCAGTAGCAAATCAAATTAAATGAAGAAAGTAATTTGTAGGATACATTTTCTTCTGCATATGGATTCGCTTGTTGCATTCGTAGATTTTCCTTCATTCATACGCACAAGTGTATAGAATGAATAGATTATTTAGTTTGCACCAAATACGTAACTAAATTTCATTTGAACTTTGCAATTTGAATGGTAAATTTGAACGTCTAAAGGAAACTGATAGCATTTGGTATTTGATCAATTTACATAAATACTCAAGTCCGTTAATAGTCGTCCCGAAAAAAATGATAATTTGGGAGTTCAAAAATTTCGTATAGTTATAGACTATAGGAAATTAAATGAAATAACAAAAGATGACAAGCAACCACTACCTAATATGGACGCCATAAAACAAAATGGGGAGGTCAAACTATTTAACAACATTAGATCTAGCTAAAGGCTATCACCACAGCCTTTGTAACACCCCAAGGTTTATATGAGTTTGTTAGAATGCCGTTTGGCTTAAAGAATTCCCCAGCGACATTCCAAAGGTTTATGAATGACATTTTAAGAGATTTAATATACATTTCATGTGTAGTATATCTAGACGATATACCTATTCTCAGCACATCACTTGAGGAACACATACGATCTATAACCGCAATATTTAAAGTACTTGAAAATACGGGATTAAAAATTCAGATTGATAAATGCAGTTTTATGAAAAAAGAAACTCAGTTTCTGGGTCATGTTCCTTCAGAAGAAGGTTTTAAACCAAATCCTGATAAGATTAAAGTAATCGAAAACTTAGAATTACCGCAAACCCAGAAACAAATAAAAAGTTTTTTAGGTCTAAGTGGATTTTATAGAAAATTCATAAATTACTACGGAAAAATTGTGCAGCCCATGACAAAGTATCTTAAGAAAGATATTAAACTTAGGACTACAGATTAAAACTATATTGTTGCTTTTGAGAAACTTAAAAGCCTTGTTTGTTCCCATTCTATTTTAAGACTCCCAGATGTTAAGAAACAGTTTTAATTAACAATATACGCATCAAACTATGACAGTCCCAGTGCGTTTTGCTTCTAGAACACTAAATAAGCATGAAATTAATTATTCCGCAACGGATAAAGAATTTCTGGCTATAATGTGGTCAGTGAGTTATTTTTGACCGTATCTGTACGGTAATAAATTTAAAGTCTATAAAGGAACAGAACGGTTTTACTAAAATAAAAATAAACAATTCAGACATCATTGTTCACATAGTGAGCCCACAGGAAATCTTAAACATTTTAGACAACATTTCAACAAATATACAAGGACTGGATTTAGAACACATGGAACTTATACGAACTGAACTAAAGCATTTAAAAAACAGAGTACAAACTTTATTACCAAAGGACAAAAGACATAAAAGAGGACTGGCTAATATTGTAGGCAGTGCATCTAAATGGTTGCTTGGAACCATGGATGAAGAGGACAGAATTAATATAGAAAAACATTTCACTGATATAGAAATGAATAATCATAAACCTTTTCAGCAATTATAAACAGTTTTAGAAAAAGATAGAGTAGTCATATTAGGACAATTAAATAGTGTATCAAGTAATGTTATTAAGAAAAATTTCTTTTATGACCAATACTTTAAACTTCAAATTGTAAAAGAAAAAAATTGATCATATTTAAAGTAATATAGTTTCGGCTAGATATGGGCACATAAATCCAAATATGTTAACTGATATTGAAATACAAAAATATGAAATTGATTTGAATAAAATGAAAAATATTAAAATGGGTGTAATTATATTTAAAGAAAATTTATTGTTATTTACAAATTCCAAATTTAAATAAAGAAGAAATTGAAAGCCCAAAAGCAATCATATTTAAATATAAAAATGTAACATATAAATATGAAGAAAATAAATATTTAAATGAACTACAAATAAGTAAACATTGTCTATAACAAGAAAATTGTAAACTCATATAAAATAATCAAACTGATATTTTAACTATTGATGATGAAACCATAATTATAAAAAAGTGCTAAAAATATGAATATAACACAAACACACATGTGATGACAGAAATTTAAATGTAACAGGAAATCTGTTAATTAATTTTAATAATTGTGAACTAAGACTACTATCCAATGAATGTCTTACCAATTTTGGCAACAAAATAACTTTAGAAGTCATAATATTTGAAAACAAAAATAACATTGAAAAAATTGAACTTCACGTTAATTATTTGATTAATTGTTTTAGTTATTTTCAGTTTTATTTTTTAAAAGAAAATTAAAGTTAAAATTAATAATAAAATTCAGGAGAATTTTAAACTAAAGAGGGGAGAAGTTATGTATAAGACACATTCCTCCCCATCATTACTAGATATTGTAGGATGCCGAGAACATAAAAAACACAATTAAACAACAGATAAGGTGTTTGCTTTTCGACACTTTATTACAAACTGAGAGTGTTTATTTTTGGAACTTAACAATGTTAACAATAATGATGGCACATCAAGTAATATGTGTTATACATAGAAAACGTTAAGAGCATAAACTGTTTTATGGTTCGATCATTTTTCAGTTAGGAATGTACTTGTTACATAACATAAATTATATGCATTTACATTTGATTTGTACAGGGTGTTCCTGTTCATTACAAATTAAAGTAGATAAATATGAGCACATTTTATAAAATAAAATATGCTACAGCTCGACCATCCTGAAAATAAGTCGTCCACGATTTACGCAATAGAAAAGATGTACGAGCTGAGCATTAACAAAAGAAAATCAATAACATAAAAACTAATTCGAATAAAAAAACATAAGATATACTTATATATTTTCATTTGAAATCAAACCATTATTGAAAGTTTAATGTTAATAAATTTTGTTTTCATCAAAAGAATAAAATAAGTACAATGACATAATACGAATTATTCTGGTATAGAATACATTTTCATGTTTTCTGGAGATCCTACTCCTTCATATGGGATCCTTGAAATTTGAAAATGTTCTAGGTCCTTAATTAAAAATCTTTCATTAGGAAGTAATTTTACTATTTCGTAGGGTCCTTTGTATTCAGCTATCAGTTTTTTAATAGGGCCAGAGGTATTATCAGTATTTTTAATCAAAACAAGATCACCTACTTGATACGGATATGGTTTCTTGTGTCTTTTATCAAAATATATCTTATTTCTTTCCTGAGAACGAACAATATTTTCATATGCCTTCTGCCTTAAAGATTCCAAATTTTCAGATTTTTCATTTATAATATTATCAGTAAGATACTCGCGAATTCTATCATTTACTTCACCCTTTTGAGCAACACCAAATAATAATATATAGGAGAGAAACTAACTAGGAGAGAAACCTGTGCTTTTGTTGTAAGTATTGTTAAGAGCAAACTCTACCTTGCTAAGAAGTCTTGACCATTCAGCAGGATCTATTTCGCTTTCCTTTGCAAGCATGGGTGTTAAGGTCCTGTTTACCCTTTCAACCTGTCCATTGGATTAAGGTGAACTTGTTGCTATCTTTATATGTTGTATGTTGTTGTTATTACAAAAGTTGGCAAAATCCTCAGAAGTGAAACAACTTCCTCTATCAGACACGATACGTGCTGATCGGCTATATAACAGAAAATAAGATTCTAAGCACTTAATCACCTTTTTCGTGCTTGTCATTTTGACTGCATAGAACTTCGTAAATTTGGAAAACCTAAAAACACATGTTTTTTCAAATTACGAACACAAGAAGGCAGAGGACCATAGTGGTCAATATGAACTGTTTCAAATGGCCTTTAGGGATGTTGTGTAACACACCTTCTTTCTTACCGCTTTGAGGTGAAAAATGAATACATTTGAGACAACTCTTAACATAATTTTTGATTTTGGCCTTCATTAAGGGAAACCAATAAGTTTTTCTTATAAAATCATAACATTTGTCTGCACCTGCATGACAAAGACCCTCGTGATGCGTTTGGATTATGTTCCTTTCCATTTGTGATGGAATGTAAAAATAAACTTGACCATTTAACTTTCGATACACTAGGCCATTATTTAGTTCATACAAATGACTTTCCCGTTTTTCAAGCATTTGAACCAATTCCCTCACTATTTTTTCTTTTTGTTGAGACGCTGCTAATGCGTGTTCAAAAGATTCATATTCAATAGCTAAAATGTTGTGACACCTACTGAGTGCATCAACGTGTCCCATTCTCTTTCCATCCCTATGTTCAATTGTATAATTATAATCCTGTAGCTCTAAGGCCCAGCGAGAGATTCTTGGGTTAAGAAGTTTTTTGTTAAGGGTTAGGGTTAGAGATTTGCAGTCAGTAAGTAAGTATGAACACCAGCCAAATAGACTCTGAATCTCCTGAGAGCGTAAACAATTGCCAGCGTTTCAAGCTCGTACGAATGGTATTTTGACTCTGGAGGCGTTGCACGTTTTGAGAAAAAGAACACTGGATGAAAAAGCTTATCGTCTTGCTGTTGAAGCAAAACAGCTCCAACACCGAAACTACTCGCATCGCAGTGTAACTCAGTAATAGCTTTTGGATTATAAATACTTAACACTGGAGCATCTACAAGTCGTTTCTTTAAAGATTCAAATACCGACATTTCTTTTTCACCAAAAACAAACTGAGAATCTTTTTTCAAAATATCATACAATGGCTTTGCAACAATCGAAAAATCTTTAATGAACTTTCTAAAGTATGAGCATAAGCCCAAGAATGAGTGCAAGCATTTTATATTTTTTGGAACAGGAAAATCTTGTACAGCCTTCACTCCATCTAAATTCGGACGTATTCCGCTTAGAGAAACCTGTTATCCGAATGGTGTCACAAAAGAAGTAAGTTTAGTTGAATCATCAGCCATTCTAACATGTTGGAAACCGTTTTTTAAATCTAACAAGGTAAAGTACTTTTTATTACGTAGCCCGTCGAGTATATCTTCAATTAAAGGTAAGGGAAAATTATCCCTAACCGTTACCTTATTTAATTGCCTATAATCAACACAAAGACGTAGTTCCCCTGTTTTCTTTTTGGCTAGAACTATAGGTGAAGCAAATGGCTAATTACTTTCCCGAATAATTTTTCTATTCAAAAAAATTGTATTCAACTCCGTTTTATGAGCAAATGGTAACCTCCTAGGCGTGCAACTAAAAACGCTGTTCGTATCTTGAAGAGTTATCTTCATTTCAACATCATTAGTAGAACCGTTGTTTACATAATTAGTATCTGAAATACTTCTGGCAACTAACTTTTGAATTTCGATTTTATCTTTGTGAGATAAATTTTCATTTATATTTAAACTGAATTCACTATCGCGATCATCAAACGTATCAATTTTCAAAATTTCATTTATATCATCGTCTAAAATAGTTTTACATACATTTTTATCTTGTTCAAATTTTTCTTCATAATCTTTTTCAAAACTTAATTTAACATTTACTCTTCTTAAAAAATCCCTTCCTAATATAAAAGCATCTTTCATGGTATCATTTTTCACAATATATAAACATTGATTTACATAATTTTCATTAAATTTGACTCTACAAAACACCTTACCAACAATTATCAATTTACTGTTGTTTATTCCCACGAAGTCTTCAAATTGCGCTTCTACAGGTGCTATCAGATAAGGTGGAATAAATCTTTGTTGTGCAAAACTGATTGGACTCCCAGTGTCAATCATCGTTAAAGCATTCATCGTTGTACTAACTGCTCCATACTCGTTGGTTTGTAAATGATACTCCATTATACTCCATTATCTCGAAAATGGAAGAAAGACTCTCTTTGGCGTCATCAGAGTCTTGAAGAAAGCACACCGCAGATGATTGTGGGCAATCTTTGACCATATGCCCCCGCTGTCCACATCGAAAACAAGAACCTCTCTCACGTGGTGGTTTTGGACACTTCGATGACACGTGACCAGCTTCGTTACAGTTGTAACATTTGATGTTCAGCTTGTTACTCGAGTGCGTTGTCGCTTTTGATTGTGGCACAGTTTTATGAAAACCAATGGACGATGATGGACCATCCACTTTCATTTTTTTAAATCTTCTCAAAACATTTTTCAGCTCAGGTTTAGTGTTGGCTGTGAAAAGAATTTGTTTATTAAGAGATGAGTCGGGTATACCTCTTATGATGTATGATATGACGTCATTCTCTTCAATATCCGTTAAGCTTGCGATTTCCAGCATGGTGAGCACGTATTGCTATAGATTTTCTTCCTTGCGCTTCCTTCGGTTTCTTAAGATGTTGTGTATATCGGAAGCTGTTGCATGATGATGAAACTCGTTCATTAACGCTGTTTTTAATTCCATCCAAGAACCACATGTAATAGATCGTAGAAAAAGCTTCGCAGTTCCTTTCAATAACCGTTGCGCAAAAATAAAGCACTTTGACGCGTCCAGATTATAGATTTCCTTAGAATGCTCAAAATTTTGAATCCATTTGGAGATAGGGAAACTGTCATCGCCGGAGAATGTTTGCAAAGAATCCTCTATGTCCCTTAATGAGCAGGAATTAGAATCTGACTCACTTGGATTATAAAGCTCCGCCAGCCGTTTTTGTAGTGCTAGCATCTCTTCTTTTCTCGCAACTCTCCTCCGCAAATCCTTTAGTTGTTGCTGGTCCACATTATTTTCAGGAATATTTTCTTCGCTTTCTTCAGCGTTGCTCTCATCGTTGCTTGTAGGGAAGAACTCATCCATCTGTGCATCATTCAATTGTCGAACTGCTTCTTCAAGGCCGACTTTTAACGTAACTTTAAGTCCATTTGAATGCAAACCCATTGCAGACAATTTATCTTTCAGCTCCTGCACCGAAGCCACTTGTAAAAATTTGGAAACCCGTAAATCCATTCTTGTTTTTTTTGCGTAGAGATTTTAAACTGAGACTTTACTTTACTCTTTTTTTTTAAATTGTTTTTCTTTGAATAGACATACATAAAACATAAAACTTTGAATTTGTAACAAAACTAAATATGTAGGTACAGTCACGGGTACACATTAATCCTACTTCTGAAGCTGTAGGATGCCGAGAACATAAAAAAACACAATTAAACAACAGATATGATGTTTGCTTTTCGACACTTTATTACAAACTGAGAGCACTTATTTTTGGAACTTAACAATATTAACAATAATGATGGCACATCAAGTAATATGTGTTATACATAGAAAACGTTAAGAGCATAAACTGTTTTATGGTTCGATCATTTTTCAGTTAGGAATGTACTTGTTACATAACATAAATTATATGCATTTACATTTGATTTGTACAGGGTGTTGCTGTTCATTACAAATTAAAGTAGATAAATATGAGCACATTTTATAAAATAAAATATGCTAAAATATCCGGTTTAGCTGATACCTTTAATTCTTTATATGAGAAATCTTCTATTCCCACACTATAATTCATGGTTTGCACATTCCTTCACGGAGCAGACTGTAATATGAATATCATTTTATTGTTTGGTAATTTTTGCTGACCTAACATAATAATCAAAGCATCTGCTAATTTATCTTGGAAAATTTATCAGTGAGTTGATTTCAATCCGTAGAACCATTAAGACTTGTTAGACAATAAAGAGGTTACGTTTAATAAATTGTATTTGTGTTGTTTATTTTTTAAAAAACTTATCGGTACGCGAAAACACATTAATCGCGTGGTTAGTAGAAAGATGGGGGACCGTCCGAAAACCAACCAACACTCTTGGCATGTGTTATGTGTTTTCTGTTTTCCGTTCTCCTTCTGTCTTCTCTTCTGTCCAGTATCAATGTCGTCTTGTGTGTTGTCTTGTAATTGTCTGAGCCGATGGCCTCATACTTCTTGATTTATCTACGGAGTACATTAAAATGTAATGTAATCATTGTATATGAACTCTATAGTACAACCATCAGGCAGAATTTAGTTTAGCGAGATACTGCCGTAATAGCGCTGCAGTAGTTCTTGATATGCATTTGTATGGGTTTTAGAGAGTAGAAGGAAATATAATGATGAAAGAGTAGGTTGTATGTTATATTTTCAGAAACGTACGAGTTAGAATGATTACAAGCATTTGCAGGAATAATGAATAATAAGTACGAGTGAAAGGTTCAAAAAGTGACACTAGACCATATGGTATGGTACATAGAGCAAGGGAAACAGAGTATCGAAGAAGACCCAACTGAGTCCATCTGCCATCGCGCGCTGAAGGATCTTGGTTTGCAGGCTTACAAAATCTAACTCGTTCAAGAATTGAAGCCCATCAAGCGCGTCACACGTTCGGTGAATGGGCCCAAAACGAAATGGCCACCGATCCCGATTTTCACAAAATTAGGAAAATTGGGCCTCGGCTGGAATTTATTCGAGCCAGCCACGGCGGCCACTTCCCCGAAATAATTTTTAGAACATAATACAAACCCGTATTTTTATAATAAAGCTAGATTCTTGGCCATAACATTAAACTATATGCGTTTTATTTCTTCTTGAAAACCCCACGTCTAAGAAAACACCCTTCATATACATACATATGCAGCCACTTAGCAATTATCTAGCATAAGAACAAGTTCATGCGACCCAGTCGTGCATTTTATTTAAATTGTATTCGACGATGTGACCGCACATATGAGCAAGTACGTGCGATCCAGTCGCGCAATTTATTTTAATTCAATATTGGAAGACTATATAAAGTGTTGTCTTGTTTGTGGTATTTAATTATATTGTTCATTAGCTGAGTTAATGGTACGTAGGTCAGGTTTATTGCGTAAAATGAACAAACTCGAAAATTTATTTTGCAAATACTCCTTTCTACAAATTTGCAAAATGTTGAGAAGGTATGTAAGAATTTTATTTTATCTTTTTGTTTACAAAATGAACAAACTCGAAAATTTATTTTGCAAATACCCCCTTCTACAAATTTGCAAAATGTTGAGAAGGTATGTAAGAATTTTATTTTATCTTTTTGTTTGCATTTTTCAGATTTTCCTTGGCAAAAATAATCAAAATCTTTTCTTTTAAGGCACTTAATGCAATGTCAACCATTTTCCACTCCTTCCCTGTGTGAATATTTCGTCATCCCTCAATATTAGTTTTCAGCGATACGCAAATGATTTAAAAATAACACGAAAAAGTGTCGATGGTTTGTTTTCTTCTCACTGCTAACACTTTAAATAAATCTTTCCCGTTCTGTCTTTTTCTAACATTGCATATGTTGAATTCATCTCCACGACTAGAAGCCTACAATGATAAATAGCGAGATAGCGAAACTAGATGACGCTAGGTGAAATACCCATCTTGATAATACTATAGAATAGATATACAATGATGTAATGTACTATCTCTGGGGTCATTAAACAACTCCTGTCCGTCAAAGAATTTTAAAGTTTCCTCTAGGTATTTAAGGTTTGTTTGATCTTGCGCGATGGAGGCCCAAGTGTCAACACAAAATTCTCCAATCCGAGTTCTTAAAAACTGTGAAAAATTGACTGTTTGAGTTCTGCTATACACTTTCACGGACGGCGGCGATGTTCTCGGCCGATCTTGCGTTCCTTTGAAAGAGGAATATTGGCTTACTTATTACTGAAAATCTCATCTTAAATTAGGGCACCAAACGTTGAAAATTCGACTGTGAAAGGCCACCACGTCTACCATAAAATTGACGAAACGCATCAGTTACTGAAATTAACAACAGATTTGACAAATCTCACCGAAATATATACTCTCGCCAATTGATAACCTTTAGAAATCTCAGGATTGAATGGTAAATCAAACATTTTTGCAAAGAAGGGTGGAATGTTGCCATCTTGTTGATTTTTTTTGTAGAAGTTCAAAAATTTCCTACGAAAATGATACTTTTGATGTATCATTTATATGCCGGTATCATATAATCCATGAAATATGATCTAAATGTGAATGGTAATAACTACTAACTAGCAAGAAAATTAATTCAATTACGGAACAAAAATATTGCTTCAAAAATGTTGAGTTAAAAAAAAAATGTTGAGCAAAATAAAGAAACGTAAGATTAGGCCAATTCTTGAACAACATACACTACAGTCGAAAACTGCGGCGACAAGTAAATAAAGGAGTACCGACTACCGACCCAGCAAACCTTTTTCTGAAGGTTCCGAATTTGTTCCTCCAGAAACAACTTAAATTACGTGAAGGTTTTATGAACGTGCACACAAATCTACGAAATTCTTTGAAAAAAAGAAACAATTCTGTTTTCATTATTTTTTCTGGACAAATCTGAGTATTTACTACCAAATCTATATAAAAGGATCGTAGTGGATCTTTCATATGGAGGAAAAGAAAAAAACAGTATTACAACCAGCGCTGTCGAAGAACTGCAATTACAGTATTTGTACTGCCTTTTGTAACTCCGTACTGCCGACAAGGCTAAAGTACTGCTTTGTTCGTTAGTGAAATTTTCCATACAAAATCTTGAAATCGTTAATTTTCATATCATAAAATTTTAAAACTGTCTTTTACAAGATGGTTATCTGTTGAGGGCGTTATTAACAGAGTTTTAGAGCAGTGGGTGCCTCTTAAACAATTGTTTCTTCTAACTGCGTTTGAAGCAGATTCTTATTTGAGTGGTCGTCGTGGTGCGTGCACAAATAATTTAACAAAAGTCAAAAAAAATTTATTGCGCGTTTTTATCGCGAGTGTTTTAAAAAAAAATAATAATTAACACTCTTTAGAGAAATTGGAAAAAAACCAACTCGGGTGTGCTGTTAAGAAAATAATAATATACACTCGCGTCGTAGGATGAATGATAAAGATGCCCACTCGCGCTGTGGAGGAAAAAAAATAAATAAAACGCATTCGCATAGCAAATTATCCTCTTATCTGTCCCAAGACCTTTGTGTTTAACTGCCTCTTTCTTATCTACTGTAGGCATCGTTTTTTTCTTTTTTTTTTTTTATAATTAACGCGCGCACAAGGGACTATTTGTTTCCCATTTGCGGGCATTAGGAAGATAGGGAGGGGAGAGATAGGAGGTGTCGATTAACATTGGTTTTGAATCTCGCCGGGTAAACCATTCCAAAGTCGTGTTGTACGGCTAAAAAAAGAATCTCTATATTTCACGGTACGTCCGAAATTGGCCTTAAGGGTGAACTGATGGGCATTCCTAGCAAGACGAGTATTACGGGCGAAATTTTTAAGGGGAAGAATGCAGCTGGCTACCTCAAGTGAACATTTTTATAAAAGAAACGATAAAATAAGGAAAGACATGAAACATTGCGTCGGTGTTCGAGAGGGGCTATTGCTTCAGCGGCAGTTCTATTTCCTATCAATCTTAACGCTCTATTTTGCATTCTACCAAGCAAGTGAAGCGATGTTTGTGAAGCACCTACCCAGAGGTGGGAGTTATACTCGAGTTTAGGGCGTATAAACGCTTTATAAATTGTAGCCAGATCAGATGGAGAAAAATACTTCTTACACCGATACAGAAAACCTAATCACTTAGCAGCATTCTTAGCGATTTCAAATATTTCGTCGTTCCAACGGAGGTCGTCGTTGACACACATACCGAGTACTGAGAGCTTTTCGGTTTCTTCGATGTAAGTGCCATTCATGGACAATTGCATTGGGGGTATGTTAAGCTTTAACGACAGAAGACAGCATTGAGTTTTCAAAGCATTAAACTCCACACGATTCCTATTACCCCATTTGACAATGCTGTATAAATCGGAGTTTAATGAGCTTGACATACGGCACCGTTGCAATTGTACGTCCGAAGGCAAAGGACGTGAATTATCGAACGAATGTGAAAAGCTAAGGGTAGAGTCGTCAGCAAAACAGTTAAGTGGATTAGAAGTAACAGACAGAAGATCATTTATAAAAATGAGGAAAAGAGTCGGAGACAGAACAGAGCCCTGGGGCACACCACCATTTATTTTATGGGAATCAGACTTGAATCCGTCCATTACAACTTGTATTGAACGGTTCAGAAGATAGCTTCTAATCCAACGAACAAGAGTATCGAGATCTTTGAGAACTCTTGCTACTGTACGAGTGCGGAAAAAATCTGTCCCATGGAAAAATTTACATTCTCAAGTACAGGAGGGGGAACGTTGCTATGCGGCAGCGTGGAGCTGGCAGCGAAATGGGCGGTGAGCAAGTTTGCCTTCTCTGAAGAGTAAACAATTGGTTTGTTATTGTCGATGAGCGTTGGAACCGAAGATGTTGAGGAGTTTTTAATATTTTTTACAAATGTCCAAAAATTTTTACTGCCTTTGGGACACTGCAGAATTTTTTGCCGTAATTTTTGGTCATGTGAAAATTTGGTTCTTTCAACAACGGAGTTGCATGAGTTTCTTGCTTGTTTGTGCTTTCTCCGATTTTCCTCTGTAGGGTTGGCTTTGTAAGAACGGAAACTTACTTCTTTGAGCCTGATAGCTTCTTTACACTCAGAATTAAACCAAGACTTTTCTTTAGGCTTGATGCTTTTTACTCTGTTAGGAATAAAAGCACGCATCCCTAGAAGAATCACATTTGTGATCATTTCAGCACTGTTTGACCATACAATGCTTGCGATAAATAGATAAGGGCATCTGAATTTGTCCTATTGTGCTGAATGTTTAAATTGATTTTTTGAAAACAAGCTGTCTTATGGGCATATCACCTAAGACAATTTGATTATTACAGAAATTAATTTGGATTTTCACTGCGCAGTTCGACTTAGTCAGAGTTGTGTTTTTGTATGTAAGTATTTTTTAAATGGTAAGTGATTTTTGTGTCGTGTATTCTAATGTTCGTGGTTTAAGAAAGAATTTCTTTCACGTGTACGCTTACACTGTTCAACACAGGCCAGCTGTTTTGGCATTAAGGGAAACTCAGGTTGGAGTAAATACTGATCTATCAGAATTTACTCTATATGGGTATAGCTTGGTGCCATTACTCTTTTCCCATCATGGTCTCGTGGTCAATGTTAGGAATGATATTGCTTGCCAGAGCCTTCCCCAATATGGGCAATGTTCCAACATGGACTTCAACTTCTTGTGGCTCAAATTCACTGTCCGCAAGCATATCATTCATTGTTGTTTTATTTACAGGAGTCCAAATCTCGAGTTTGATGCGCTGTCTGATTCCATCTCGAAAATTGTTTCCCTTTGTTCCGGTACTGAAATCGTTATTGCGGGCGATTTCAATGTACACAATTCCAATTGGCTCCGCTATTCTGGTCAGACAACACCCGAAGGAAGGTATGTCGAGCTTTTTGCCGGGTTACATAACCTCAGCCAACTGATCAATGTGCCAACGCGTATACCGGATGTTGCTGGGCAAGCCGCCCAGACTCTTGACTTGTTTCTTACTTCTCACCCTGATAAATATACCATTAGTGTAACTTCTCCATTTGGCACTTCAGACCATTTGTCATTTCAACTAATTTCTCATCCTCCACCTATCTAGTTAAAGAAAAACTTCCACCAGGATCGTTTGGCAATACAAGAGAGCCAACTGGGACGGCCTGAATATTTTTTTTCCGAAACTTTAACTGGTCACTATGCTTCTTCGATAGTGACATTCATGACAGCGCTGAAATGACCAGAAATTTGATTCTTCCAGGGATGCGTGCTTTTATTCCTAACAGAGTAAAAAGCATCAAGCCTAAAGAAAAGTCTTGGTCTAATTCTGAGTGTAAAGAAGCTATCAGGCTCAAAGAAGTAAGTTTCCGATCTTACAAAGCCAACCCTACAGAGGAAAATCGGAAAAAAGCACAAACAAGCAAGGAACTCATGCAACTCCGTTATTGAAAGAACAAAATTTTTGCATGACCAAAAATTACGGCAAAAAATTCTGCAGTAAAGTAAAGGCAGTACAATTTTTTGGTCATTTGTAAAAAATATAAAAAACTCCTCGACATCTTCGGTTCCAACTTTCATCGACAGTAACAAACCAATTGTTTACTCTTCAGAGAAGGCAAACTTGCTCGTCGCCCATTTCGCTGCTAGTTCCACGCTGCCTCAAAGCAACGTTGCCGCTCCTGAACTTGAGAATGTAAATTTTTCCATGGAACAGATTTTTTTTCGCACTCGTACAGTAGCAAGAATTCTCAAAGATATCGATATACACAAATCCGCTGGCCCGGATGGTATACCTCCGATTCTTCTGAAGAGGTGTTATTCCACACTGGCAAAGCCACTGCGTAAGCTTTTTCATCGCTCCTACTCTCCTGGAATCTTTCATTGAAGATGAAAAACGGCATTTGCCCAGCCTGTCCCTAAGAAAGGTGACCCATCCTCCCCCTCCTCCTACCGACCCATAGCACTGACATCCCTTTTGCTGACGACTCTACCCTCAGCTTTTCATATTCGTTCGATAATTCACATCCTTCGCCTTTCGATGTACAATTGCAACGGTACCGTATGCCAAGCTCATTAAACTCCGATTTATACAGCATTGTCAAAGGGGGTAATAGGAATCGTGTGGAGTTTAATGCTTCGAACACTCAATGCCATTGTCCATGAATGGCACTTATATCGAAGAAGCCGAAAAGTTCTCAGTACTCGGTGTGTGTGTTAACGACGACCTCCGTTGAAACGATCATATATTTGAGATCGCTAAGAATGCTGCTAAGTGCTTTGGTTTTTTGTATGGATGCAAGAAGTTTTTTTCCCATCTGATCTGGCTACAATTTATAAAGCATTTATATTTATACGCCCTAAACTCGAGCATAATTCCCACCTCTGGGCAGTTGCTTCACAAACATCGCTTCACCTGCTTGATAGAATTCAAAATCAAGCCTTAAGATTGATAGGAAATAGAACTGCCGCTGAAACAATTGCCCCTCTCGAACACCGACACAATGTTTCATGTCTTTCCTTATTTTATCGTTTCTTTTATAAAAAAATGTTCACTCGAAGTAGCCAGTTTTATTCCTCCCCTTAAAAGTTTCTCCCGTAATACTCGTCTCGCAAGGAATGCTCATCAGTTCACCCTTGAGCCCAATTTTGGACGTAGCGTGAAATATAGGGATTCTTTTTTTAGCCGAACAACACGGATTTGGAATGGTTTACCCGGCGAGATTTTCCCTTGCCATTTTGATCTGCAAACATTTAAAACCAATGTTAATCGACACCTCCAATCTCTCCCCTCCCTATCTTCCTAATGCCCACGTAGTGTGTACTACATTAAAAGGGAAACACAGAATCCCTTGTGCGCGCGTTAATTATAAAAAAAATTCAGATTCTATAAATTCTATAAATTAAAAATATATTTGACATTCTTATTATATATTTGAAAACTAATTAACCAAGCTAATATAGAGTTCGCATTAGAAAATTCCAAGATCCATACTTTGATGTGTGTTAAAGGAATTTTTTAAATTATTTTGTCAAATTTTATAAAACGCGATTATTTAGCAGAGCCTTATGACATAAACTTAAATGATGATAATCATCTTCCATTTCGCATTGAAGATATCTTTATCCGGCCTAAAGCGGAAGTGTTGATAAAAGAAGAAAATATGTCTGTTTCACAAATAGTTAAAATAAAATCAATTTTCTAAACTGGGTATTTAATTGTAATGTACTGTATTCCAAAATTTTGTAAATCCAAAATTCTGTAAATCCATTTTTCATTGTCAAAACAATTTTTCTTTCATCATTTACAGAACTAAGGAATACAGAATTATGGATTAACAGAGTTTTGAAATACAGAATTTTAAAATGCAGAATTTTGAATTTACAGAATTTTAAAATGCAGAATTTTGAAATACCGAATTTTGGAATCCGAATTTTGCCACATACAGAATTATGACCCCAACACGTCTAAAGTCTGAACTATTACAAAACTCTTTGCCGGGCTATAAAAAAAGATTTGATTTTAAAGACAAACCCTAGTGGAAATACAAACACTAAACCCAAGAATCTTAGGTCAAAGTTTATTAGAACTCATCTCCTTGTTTCCGGACCTTGCACAGAACATAAGCATTTAAGATCTGGAATCTGAGTGGAGGGCTCTTTTGAACTCTACAGAATTGTCTAGAGAACATGATCTAGAACGTCTCCGGTGTAATTTGTTTTCAGCCAGAAATGGTTTGGGGGAAGAACGTTTCCTTGAAATTTTAAATTTTATTGGATCCTACTTGCTTTGCCACTCAGCAGCGTTACTTGTGAGCGAGCCTTTTTAAATTTAATAAGAACAAAAAACAGACATTGGTTAAATGTGACCACTGTAAAAGGTATCCTTTTAGCTAAGTTGTTGTTGGACGGTTACCAAACACATGATTGGAAACCATCTTTAAAATCAGTGAAACAATTTAAAAAGATTTAATTTGTTTAAAAAAGCGTATACCATTTATTTATATTTTAACTTTTTTTTTTGTAATCGCAAGACTGGCAGATTATTTTAACATGTTAAATTTATTTAAAAAAAATTATTTATTTACAATGTTACCTACAAATAATACTAACACTAAAAAGAGCTTTGAAACTCTGTATTATAAATAAATCAGTATTTTATTGATATCGGAAAAAAAACTAATATTAAAAATGTACCTAAGAGTAAATTTTACTCAACCATAAATAATATGTATGAATTAATCTTTGTTTTATAGAGGGCGTTATTACAAGCTTAAGATTTGAGATCAAAGCCTACTTAAAATGATAATTATAAATCGTAATTTTCATTTTAAACAAAAAAAATTTCTTTTAATGCGTACTGCCGTGGTCTACTTTTTTTTTGAAGTACTGCTTTCTTAAGAAGCCAAACGACAGCCCTGATTATAACCCTAATGTGTAGTGCCTTTAACAGAGTTCTGTTATAAAGTGAGTCTTATTTGTTTTGCGCATAACTAAATTGTTTAAATCCCAAAGTATTTTTAGTAAATTTAGGCTTATATTCTTCACATGATGAGACACTAGAGATTTGGAAAAACTTAATTAAAGATCCGTCTAATATTTATTACCAGAAGACAAATATTGATATTGCTTAGAAAGAACCGTGGAATTTGGAATAAGTACGCCTTGTATAATCCATTGTCTAAGCTGTTCTTTATTAGTGCAGAATTTTTATAACTTACCTTTCCTTACTTAAATATATAGAGCTTTCAGAATTGTTATTTTCATTTTTAATTGGTGCTTGCCTTTCAACACTATAACTGTAGTAAATTAAACATAATCTAATATGCTCAATTCAAATAAAGCACTTGCTTCTGAGGTCTTTTTTTCCCTTTTCTATGTCCTTACAATCCACTCATTAATAAAATGGTTACACTCAACCGTTTTTCACTAAAGGACATTATTTAACACCTCTTTGAGAACTCATTTTCCATTTCAATCAACTCAAATTAACTTGTGCTGTGGCCAGGACTTGACATCCTTCAGGAAATATACTGTTGTAATATTTATTCATTAAGTATATGTACACTTAATTAATTTTGAAAAACCACACATCAGCCTGGAGACCTTTTAACAAGAATCAATAAATTACATTCTGTGAAAGGAAGTATGCATCCTAATCATACTTTTATCTACATAAATCGTTGTATCTGGTATCGATGAGAATGTTAAAAGGTATTATTTAGAAAAGGTTTACAAACTTTCTGTCCGTGGGCAAAAATGTAAAATTTAAACAGTTCATGTTTCCACTATTTTGAACTTCCATATTGGGATACGTTTTTGACATTTAAAATTGTTCTAAATAGTCTTATTTATTCAATTCAATATCTTTTTCAATGATCCTATTGTCCTGCGAAAAAGTTCCGATTTAGTTAGGCAAAATTATATCCTCCCTTCAAAATTTATTACAACCATTATAAATGTTGTGAACAAATCCCAAAATGTACTCACTAGTGTCCATTTGGCTTAAATATGCAATTCCGCTACTTATAGATTGGCTGCATCCTTTTATGTATATTTGTCCTTTTGTTTGGTAATTCAGGTATTTGCTAAAATCGAAATTTACCAACCAAATGGTTTCGAAATAATTGAAGCAATTGAGTTAATTTAATTATCGACATTTTGTAGTTAAAATTAAATAAAGCCATTTTACCAAATGAAGTGATAAAATGTGCATGGTTGCCTTTTATTTGCTTATTTGGGCTGCAAAATAGTAAGGGGCTAACAAACTATACAGGGCGATGAAGTTAAGAGTAGAGAATTATTTGGTGATTAACGCAAATATAAAATAGCCTTAAAGTAAAATGTTACATCAAAATAATATTTTTATTTATCAGAAATGCATGAAATAATAAATTTGAAAGAGATGTTTTCTTAGACCATTGAGAGCCACCGTAAAACATTCAAAGTGTAAAAAACAACGTCTAGATTGTCATCTTGAAATTAAAATAAAAAAAAAACTAAGAATTAAAACGAAAAGGTTGACTTCGACAGTATTGACCATTTTAACACCGACATTATTTCTAAAACCTAACCCTTGTTTTTTATTGAAACAACTGTTACATTTCTCAATGATACACGTGCATTTAGGCCAAAGATATTTCCTTCAAATGGTTGTCAATTTGAACAGCTCAATGAATACATGGGTTCCAGACAGAATTTTAAACAGACATAAAATATTTAACTAAATGCTATATACAAAGTTCAATAAAATTTCGGTGTCTAGAATAATGGTGAGAGGGTTGCCATTTCTCATTCTGGAAGTATTCTCCTGTAATTCTTTCCAAATTCTGTTCTTGTATGGGTTATGGTTTTTTTTATTGATAAAGAATACAAAGATATTTCTACAAATAAAAAAAGGTACATACTTTCTTGCCAAATTTATTGTTTGAATTCATTCCGACTGATCCCAAAAATCGAGTTTTTGTTCAATAAAATGAATAAAATATAAATTGGAATTTGCCAGGTTGTAAACCATTTTATACTTTGCCTTTGGTCGAAACAATTTCCCTGTATCCTAAACTTGTGTTGTCTTTTATTTAATGTGATTTGCTATTTTTAGAACAGCAGTTAAATTGATAATCGATAAAACCAAATGAGATAAGGATGGAAAGTTTATAGGAAAATTTACTAGACAAACGATTTAATTTAAATTGAAATCAAGTGAGTTGGTCAAAGTTTGAAGCTTTTCATTGTTCAGCTAAGAGATAAGTTTGAAGCTTTTCATTGTTCAGCTAAGAGATAATGAATAGGAATAAAGTTGTACAAATATTTAAACCTTTAAACTCAAGAGCTCAAAATTATAGTCATTTGATTCGACACTAAAACATATTTAATGTTAAACTAGGTTGAAATTTGTATAGTTTCACACTAAGTTTTTGATAATGTCGAATTTATCTGTCTATAATTTTGCGCCAAGGTATTTAATGAAAGTGGTAGTTCTATGAGCTTCCATTTAATGTTTTTAAAAATGTTTTTAGAATACGATCTTTCAATTGGCGATGACAGATTTTGATGGCCTGTGTTAGCCATGTTATTTTTATGACTTTTGTCAAATCTGTTGTTTATTATTCAGTTACTGATGCCAAATCACCATGGGCAGTAACATCATTGAACAGCAAACCTAAATGATAAAACTTTATTATGAAAATGAGTATTGCGCCTATTTTACGGTAAACAAGGTGGCCCTATACAGTCGAATCTACAAAGTTTGGTGTCCACATTTGAAACCCAGCATTTGTATATTAAAGAAAGGCAAAGGAACCCGAGGCAGTGGATTCCTCGCCGTGCACAACATAGAACAGAAGAACCCAGTTATAGTCCAATAAAAATTGTCAGTACCGGCTTTATGGAAGAGCTTTATTTTTTGCAGATAGTGCCAGTTGGTGGTTTTACTTGAAATATCCACTGAAATTAAAACCCACTTTAAATGGTAAGTGATTTTTGTGTCGTGTATTGTAATGTTCGCGGTTTAAGAAAGAATTTCTTTCACGTGTACGTCTACACTGTTCAAAACAGGCCAGCTGTTTTGGCATTAAGTGAAACTCAGGTTGGAGTAAATACTGATCTATCAGTATTTGCTCTACATGGGTATAGCTTGGTGCCATTACTCTTTTCCCATCATGGTCTCGTGGTCAATGTTCGGAATGATATTGTTGCCAGAGCCTTCCCCAATATGGGCAATGTTCCTACACGGACTTTAATTTCTTGTGGCTCAAATTCACTGTCCGCAAGCATGTCATCCATTGTTGTTTTATTTACAGGAGTCCAAATCTCGACAGTAATTCAACTTGTAACGAGTTTAATGCGCTATCTGATTCCATCTCGAAAATTGTTTCCCTCTGTCCTCGCACTGAAATCGTTATTGCGGGCGATTTCAATGTACACAATTCCAATTGGCTCCGCTATTCTGGTCAGACAACACCCGAAGGAAGGTATGTCGAGCTTTTTGCCTGGTTACATAACCTTACCCAACTGATCAATGTGCCAAAGCGTATACCGGATGTTGCTGGGCAAGCCGCCCATACTCTTGACTTGTTTCTTACTTCTCACCCTGATAAATATACCATTAGTGTAACTTCTCCATTTGGCACTTCAGACCATTTGTCATTTCAGCAAATTTCTCATCCTCCACCTATCTAGTTAAAGAAAAACTTCCCACCAGGACCGTTTGGCAATACAAGAAAGCCAACTGGGACGGCCTGAATATTTTTTTCCGAAACTTTAACTGGTCACTATGCTTCCTCGATAGTGACATTGATGACAGCGTTGAAATGATCAGAAATTTGATTCTTCCAGGGATGCGTGCTTTTATTCCTAACAGAGTAAAATACATCAAGCCTAAATAAAAGTCTTGGTCTAATTCTGAACGTAAAGAAGCTATAAGGCTCAAAGAAGTAAGTTTCCGATCTTACAAAGCCAACCCTACAGAGGAAAATCGGAAAAAGCACAAACAAGCAAGGAACTCATGCAACTCCGTTATTGAAAGAACCAAATTTTTGCATGACCAAAAATTCTGCAGTAAAGTAAAGGCAGTAAAAATGTTTGGTCATTTGTAAAAAATATTAAAAACTCCTCAACATCTTCGGTTCCAACGCTCATCGACAATAACAAACCAATTGTTTACTCTTCAGAGAAGGCAAACTTGCTCGCCGCCCATTTCGCTGCCAGCTCCACGCTGCCTCAAAGCAACGTTGCCCTCCTGTACTTGAGAATGTAAATTTGTCCATGGAACAGATTTTTTTCCGGACTCGTACAGTAGCAAGAGTTCTCAAAGATCTCGATATACACAAATCCGCTGGCCCGGATGGTATACCTCCGATTCTTCTGAAGAGGTGTTCTTATACACTGCGTAAGCTTTTCCATCGCTCCTACTCTTCTGGAATATTTCCTAGAAAATGGAAAACAGCATTTGTCCAGCCTGTCCCTAAGAAAGGTGACCTATCCTCCCCCTCCCCATACCGACCCATAGCACTAACAGCCCTTCTTTCTAAGGTCATGGAAACGCTGATTAACCGTCCACTTAAGGAATATCTCGAAGATCGAAAGCTTCTCCATGACCGTTAGTATGGATTCCGCAGCAACCGTTCCACTGGTTCGCTTTGGTGAAATTGAGATTATTACTCTTGATATCACCAAGGCATTTGATAGAGTTTGGCATGAAGCTCTCTTATCGACAATGCGTGCTTTTGGGATCAATGATACTCTTGTTCGTTGGATAGAACTATCTTTTGGGCCGTTTAATACAAGTTGTATTGGACGGATTAAAGTCTGATTCCCACAAATAAATGCTGGTGTGCCCAGGGCTCTGTTTTGCCTCCGACTCCTAATTTTTATAAATGATCTTCTGTCTGTTACTTCTAATCGACTTAACTGTTTTGCTGACGACTCTACCCTCAGCTTTTCATATTCGTTCGATAATTCACGTCCTTCGCCTTCGGACGTACAATTGCAACGGTACCGTATGTCAAGCTCATTAAACTCCGATTTATACAGCATTGTCAAATGGGGTAACAGGAATCATGTGGAATTTAATGCTTCGAAAACTCAATGCTGTCTTCTGTCGTTAAAGCTAAACATACCCCCAATACCATTGTCCATGAATGGCACTTCCATCGAAGAAACCGAAAAGCTATCAGTACTCGGTATGTGTGTCAACGACGACCTTTGTTGGAACGACCATGTATTTTAGATCGCTAAGAATTCTGCTAAGTGCTTAGGTTTTCTGTATCGCTGTAGGAAGTATTTTTTCCCATCTGATCTGGCTTCAATTTATACGCCCTAATATAATATAATAACTCCACTCCCACCTCTGGGGATGGGGCTTCACAAACATAGCTTCACCTGCTTGATAGAATACAAAATCGAGCGTTAAGATTGATAGGAAATAGAACTGCCGCTGAAACAATTGCCCCTCATGTCATTCCTAATTTTATCGTTTCTTTTATAAAAAATGTTCAGTCGAAGTAGCCAGCTGCATTCCACCTGTTAAAAGATTATCCCGTTATTCTCGCCTCGCAAGGAATGCTTATCAGTTCACCCTTGAGCCCAATTTCGGACATACCGTAAAATATAGGGATTCTTTTTTAGCCGACCAACACGAATTTGGAATAGTTTACCCGGCGAGATTTTCCCTTGCCATTTTGATCTGCAAATATTTAAAACCAATGTTAATCGACACCTCCAATCTCTCCTCTCCCTATCTTCCAAATGCCGCGCAGTGTGTTCTACATTAAAAGGGAAACAAATAGTCCCTCGTGCGCGCGTTAATTATATAAAAAAACACTGAATTACCCCACGAATTACACACAAATTGTTGGTGCTTTAATAAAACCCTTTTGCATTGAAAACAAACACATCTTTTTTAGAGCTACCACTTCTATGTTAATGCAAATCATAGTGGATTTTTCTTTGGATTTTGTAAAAGAGCTTTCACAAATGGTGCTTTCTTAAAGCTTTTTAGGACCAATGATCTATAATATCCACTACGGAAACCCTTTAATATTTGCTATTCCACTGCATTCAGAGTGAGAGCTGAACGTCCAATCTTCACTGTATGTACTAACAATTTTTAGTGAACAGACCTGCCTGTGTGTGAATGTGGTTGCCTAAAAACAGCCGGGGCAAATGGTATGTTTGATATCTTGATAGCATAACTTCGTAAACCACGTTTTGCACATATCGCCGTATTTAACCTAGATACCAGTGGTGCAGATGGTATTCGGCCTTAGCAAAGGGAGTATTTTTGACATAACAAAAATATAAAATATAAATATATCCAAAAACCCTTTTCCATACCCTCTGAAGCCCAGTCAGCGAACAAACAGGGTTGTTTATGTCTAATGGTTATGAATATTGAGCTCGTGGGTCAAGTAATAAGTCATTATTTTGTTTTACCTTTATTTAAAAACAAAATTAAAAAAAATTAATTTACCCATTTTCAAAATTTTTGTTTTTAAAATTTGTTTTTGAAAATAATAAAAAAGCCAGGTATCAATAATATTAAATGTAAAAAATTGAAATTAGTTCTGTTTGTTTCAAATTTTAAGACAATTATGATTGATTTCGTTGAAAATACATCCGTAGGAATGTGTTAAAGCCAGAGAAAAATCGGTTCGGTTGGCTGGGAGCCTATATGTCTTCAAGTGAAAGTTCTTTTAAGAACAAGTACTTACTAGCTCACAATACTTACAACAAAATGTGTATCCAAAAAACAGCAGAGTTCTTTGAAGCTGAATCTTAGCGATTGGCTCTTTGTCGGAGCTCTAAGGAATTTTGGAACCTAGCAAGGAAGTTCAATGGAAAAAAACTGCACCATTCACTGTTTTCTCAGCCCAAGTCTCTTAGCAGCTCACTTTGAAACTTTGTTAAGCTCTTGTCAAGGGAAACTTTATTTCCAATACGCTACTCCGACAATAAATAAATAAAGTTCTGAACGCCGAAATAAGTCAGGAAGACGTGATTTCCGCTGTTACAAAACTGAAGGATGGAAAAGCATCTGGCTCGAATGGCATATCTGCTGCATTCTATAAATATGGCACACTGGAACTTAAATAAGCTGACAGTTATTTTTACCAGCGTGATGGAAACCGTTCTTATACCTCGAGAAATCAAATCTTTGTCCTTAAAAGTATCGCAAAATCATTTATACACAAAGGCAAGAAGTTGTATACGTTTTTTATTGATTTTAAATCAGCATTCGGTATGGTTCAAAGACAAGCTCTAATTTACAAGCTTTACGGTATCGGTATGGCATGGAAGTTTAAAAGAGTTATTAAAAAATCTCTATGACAACACAATGGCAAAGATATGGAATGGCGAAGATTTGTCACTACGATTTAAAACCGAATCAGGTGTCAGACATGGTTGTACATTCAGTCCAAGCGTGTTTGCCTTGTTTATTGAGGACCTTTAGACTTTTTACCATGTGGCATTGAACTCGCTTGACTTTCGATAAAAGCATATTGCTATTTGCGGATGACATTGTACTTTTGGCATCATCACCTCAATCGTTACAACAAATTTAGAATCGTCTTTCCCAGTATTGTAAACTATGGAGTTCGATTTTGAATTTCGAAAAGTCAAAGGTTTTAATATTTAGAGGCGGAGGAGGCCGAAACTGTGGGAAGGAAAAATGGCAATAAAACGGTGAGGCCATTGAAGTTGTCATGGAATTTAAGTATTTAGAAGTCTACTTCATGCGAAACTTAAGTATGGAAACACATTAAAACGAGAAACTGCAGAAGGTTAAACTTGCAATAGATATTTCTACAAAAAAAAGTATCTCCCATAGTAGTACCCAACTTCAAGATATTTGAGACGATAGCAGAATCAGTTTTGTTTTACGCAGTATAAACTTGGGGTGCGAAGTATTATGATATGAATGCCTTTTGTTATTTTTATTAATTTTTTTATACAATTGTAATCAACTTTAACTAATAAAATAGTCTATCTTCTCTAATCTAATATAATCTACATCCTTACGACAGACAAACAGCATTTTGCCACTTTTTTAAATGTATTTTTCTGTCATAGTAATGTTTGATTATTGTCTGAACGTCATCATCAGCGACGCCATGTAGTTTCGCAGCTAAATGCTTCGGGTGTCCATTCCATTCCACCTTTTTAACGTATACAAGGTATGCCACGCCGGCGCTGTAAAACACTTTCAGAGCTGGTCCCTTTTGGCGCATTCGAGCTAAGTCTCTTTACCTATCAAGATCAAACAAATTATCTAATCACTTAAAACAGAGTTTTGGACATGATCAGAAGAAAAGATACAAATATTTAATAAACTTTGTCCATGAAAAGTTAAAAGTGCAACGACATTATTAGAATTGAAAACTTTGTTCTATGGTTTCTGAAAACTTTCAAACTTTTCTTTCACAAATAATTTGTTTGGTAAAAGAAAAACAATTTTCCAAGATTTTAAAACGAAAGATTTGTCACTTCACAACAAAATAAAAACACATTTATGCAGCTTTTTGGTTGCATCATATGGATTCTGTCCTTAAGAACTTTGAAAAGAAAAATTCATAGGTAGTTCATGAAAACGACGCATTGCTTTAGAGATAGTGTAGTTAAAAGTATTTCCAGGATTTGATTTTTTTTTTTTTTTATTTAAGTTTTTTTATTTTTGTTTATTTTTTCAGATTTGTTCCTTTTCCAGTGTTGAACATTCAAGCTTAAATATTTAAATGAAAACACTCATGACTTTTTTGATTTCGGATTAGTGCTTGTATATTGCAATTTTCTTCCCAATATGTATAATTAGACCTTACACTTGACGTAGAGCAAGTTTTACGTATATAGTTATCGAAATCGTTTTTCTAACACAAATACATATCCTCTAAAATGGATTTCCTGCTTAATCTAAATTAAATGTTTGATTGACCAACATTATGTTCCCAAAATACTACTTGTTTGACCACAATATCTCAAGTATGACATCGTCAGCAGGACCGACATAAGCATCTGGTCTACGGTGCCACAATTCATTACCTCTAGTGCAACTTGCGAAAATCCAGTGAACCTCAAGTCTCTTTGAATTGTCTTATGAATATTCCCAAATCAAATTCTGGAATGCTACACACTAGTCAAAAGTGAGAAGGAAAACTTTATCTGCTGCCACTGACCTACAAACAACCACATCACAGCTTTGCAAGAGCGTCCGCCTCTGCTTCTGCCACTGCTGTTGCATCCGCACAACCAGAGAAAATATTACCCTCGTTATTCGTTGCAGGACGACTACCATGACGATGTTGATGACGAGGACGACGACGACGACGACGACGACTTTCCTCTGCATCTCTATTGAATCTTCTAATTCCATTGCTGTCAACACAATGGAATTTCGTTTGCTTGTTCATCCCTAGCATGAATCTTTAGTGCTGCTGTGCTGCCTGTGCGCTTGGCCCGAAAGATGCGGTAATAGGTTTCTGTGTACCGCAATAGCTTTGAACTCGGGATTATGTATCCTGTCGTTCTCATTCGTCCTGCATTCACCATAATCCAAATATACGCAAAACACACTTATCCAGGAAAGGTCATGGTGGATTTAGTGCCATCACCCTTCACCACTATAAGTTGGAGACTCCTTCACAAGGGACAAACTGCGGATGGAAATTGAATTGTCATCGAGAGGGAGCAGTCGAACTTGTGCGATTTATATGAACATAAAGGATAGAACGTGTATACATACGTATTTCCAACTGCAAGGGAATGGAGTGAACTTCTTTCCCTTGTTGTCCTGTTTAACAGACGTGTCCAGGATTAAGGACTTTGGAGATGCGCATTTTATAGGACCATATATTTCGTTATCTTAATTTAAAATGAGGCATTCTTTTAGATTGCAGGATATGCGAATGGACAAGATAATTTGTATATACGAAGTTCGTTTTTATTATATTTTTGTTAAGATTGATTGGATAATCAAAAAGTTTTTTTTCTGCATAAATTAAAAAAAAACCCGGATGATTTCATGAAGAAGCCTTTGACCTCCGGAAGCATGAATAACATAGACCTCATAGTAAAACGGCTTTTGACATTTGATGGCTTTTTTCAATGGGAAATTCCTTATGTAGTAGAAGCTATTTCTGAATTTTCTCATAGCTCCCTTATCCAAACAATGACATTCGAAATGGAGGCAGCTCGTATTTAGAAGGTTCGCTACATCCTCATCTCCCGTCCTGCTGATAACCCTTTTTTGAGAAATCATCAATGGGTCAACCGCCAGTAGCTCATCGTTTACTTTGGTAACATGGCAGGCGATTGGGTTACATTGTTTTTCTTTGACTGCTTCATTTCTGCGAAATTCTCTGATGTCAGAGAATTGCTTTCAGAAAAAGACGGATGTTGGGCAAACAATTGAGCAAAATATGAGTACCTGATGATGCTCCTTGTACCCACTTCACAAGAACTGAATCCTTCAGCCCTTTCCCTCTTTAAAGGCCTCTTTACTTTTCATTCAACGCATGAGCTTTTGTTCAATTGTCATATCAGACCAGACTCATATGACAATCTAATTCTGTTGATGGTAAAGTTTTTTAGGTCGTCAAATTGTTACACACAATATCAGGTTGTCGACTTTGTAATGTCAGGCTGTCCTAAACGAAGAGATCTGTGCAAGTCGGTCGGTTGTAGGGCGCATTGCAGTGGAACATAAGTCCCACACATTTTTTGGTGGGACTTAAGTCCCAAAACGTAAAACTTATGTTCCTGCGCCGATAAGACTTATGCTGATAAGAATCATCACTCATGCTAACCGCGATACTGTGGTTTCTTTCAACCAAAATCGATCGCAAGCACCAGGCGAACATGAAAAAGAACAGGCGCAAATTCCCAAAACAATTCCTCTCAAATTCAAAAAGAACAAGAAAGAAAAAATTGATGCAAAATAGGCGGAGTTTTGTTAAAAAAGAAAGTTTGTGGGTGTGAGTTAACGGTCTGTATGTTGGTGTTGCTGCCATCAATGTTTTCTTATGAGGTTTTTTTTTTACAAAATAACAGTTCAATTAAAAGAATGTGTATGTGTACAAATATTTATTGCATATAAACGTGAATAATATCAGTGATATTTGTATCATCAGAACCGGTTTCCATGTTGTCGGATTGCAAACTTTAAATAGCATTCGCTACAAATCATCGTTCATCATATGTTTGTATGGAAGGAGTACAAATATTTGCTTTTAAAGCAATGCATAAAAAAAGAAGGGGTTTTCAACATTTGTTGGTTAAGCTTCAATATCATCATCTTTTTCATTATCTTCATAATCTCTTCGAAAACATCTTCCTTTGGCTCTATCTCGCTACAAATACAATTGTTTTTCAAAAATCATCATCATCAATGTCAGCCGTAATTTTTACAGATAGTAGTAACTCACAAGCCTCCTTTATTTTGTATTATTTGTCTTTGTCGTATTTCTAAAATCAGATTGAAAACTCTACATTTAGAGAAGTCTTCATTTGGAAAATATTTGACGAATTTAAAAAAAAAAATTAAATTTCGGAAGATCGTTGCATGACACCTTTGTAGGCTACCTCAACAGCTGAAGTAGTTCGCGTCATTAGTTTAAATGCCGACAATTCTTGGAGTGATACCGACGATGCTTAAAACATAGAGAAAACATTTTAAAACATCATGAGTATTATTAATAATCACCGTCTTATCATCTTATTCTTATTCTTCACTGATGGTAGTGCCAACATTTTATGATAATTTTTAGATGCCGCTTTATTAACAGCCATATTATTCACACGATTCAAAACTACTTCTATGAGGGTTTCGAGTTTCAATTTTTGAACAAATCGGTATTATTCAAACAAAAATTGACACCTAAAACTCGAAATCTCAAAACTAGCTTAGGATAAAACTAGAAATTCATAAAACCAGAAATACCTAGTTTTAAGGATATCATAACTAGTTTTCAAACCTTTTTCTATTCATCACAAAATAAAATCGGGAGGTCAACAAAAAAAAATCAAGTATGAAAGGTCAAACAAATAATTTGCCGCATAAGCAATTAAAAAATTGAATGAAATACTTTATTTCGCAAACTGGGCATAAAGGTGAAGATGACGATTGGATGCTGATGAAGATGAAGAGACATTGCCAATGAGATGACAGACCAAAGTGCAAGTGTTCCTGACAAAGAGAAGGAGTGGAATCGAGGTTAAGTCCACGTGATTTGGTCTTATTGCTTTTCGTTTTGGTGCCAAGGTGTTGAACACAATAGTTTTTATTTGAAAATAACCAAACATTTTTTTACTTTTAATTTGTTCTGTTAAAATTAAAACACTTAACACAAAACAAGTTTTATCGAAATAACTAGAAACTTGTTTGAAAACTTGAACTACTTTCGACTTCAGAAACGAATAATACCGATTTTTTTTGTTTGAACTAGTTTTGATGCATTTTGAAAGTTTCATTTCTAGTTTTGAAAAATGTGAATAATATGGCCGTAATTCTTATGAATGCCAAAGACCGAGAATTGTTAATGTTTCACTGAAATTGTCCTTCGTACGGCTTGACAAAAATGAAACCAAAATACATACATTAATTGTTGCAGTTGACTTAATAGTTTTTAGTCCGCCATAAAACTTTTGGAAGTTATGTCTCTTAACTTACGGCCATATTATTTACATTTTTAAAACTAGTAATGAAACTAGTTTTGGGTTAAACTAGTTTTGTTTCCAGTTCTTTCAAAATTAATCAAAACAAGTTTAAACAAAAAATCGGTATTATTTATTTCTAAAGATAAAACTAATTTGGGTTTTCAAACAAGTTTCTAGTTTTGACTATAAAACTAGTTTTGTCGAAATAACTGTTTTAATTTTGACAGCACAAATTAAAAGTCAACAAATGTTATTTTTTCAAAACTTGAAACCTTAAAAAATTACATAGATATCTTAAGAATTACCCCAAAAATGAAATATGTCAAGGTCACGAAAAGGTATTGATCATAAGGTTATATATAATAGTGAAGATATGCATTCCTCTCCAACATGAGAAGCGAATGTATGTGATTTCCAAGGAGCGGTGCTTTTCTAGATCTACTACTGTTGGACTCAAGACTGACAGTAACTGACTCTTTGGGCCAACAGACAAGAAACTGTTTACAGGCGGTAGAATACGACAGTGACCACTGCGGACTTTCCGCCGTCATACAGCTACCAAATAAACCTGGGTGCTCTTACGATTTTAGTATTATTACTTAGTAATTAATTTCCAAACGACAGAAATCTATCGAACGTAGAAATCGATGGATACCTGCTTCTGATGGATGGTATCATAAAACAAACGATGGACAGAACAATCCCACAATACAAAGAACATAACGCAACTGAAATGTACAAGAACGCGACAATAGACGCACTACACTGACAAAAAAGTGGCCTTCTGACAAGGTTAAAACTTTTGTCAGGCGGTTCACTGACAGAAACGATCTGGAGATTAGGACACTGAAGTGGTCAATCAAAAATTTCAACTCGCTGATTAAACAAAACTATCTATCGATTGTCTATTAACTCGTTCTGGGATAACAGAATTCGAACCTTTAATTCTAGCGACCCGAGTATTTTTCCTGAGATTAAAAAAATCTTTAGAAAAAAATGATCTTCCGTGTCTTAAGCTGCCGAGAACGACAGACAACGAAAACATACTCCTGACCGCAGGCATAGATCTGGGTGACGCCATCTTGGATGACGATTTCTTTGTGATCGAAGATCCATTGGAGAAGGTTGAGACATTGGGTTCTGCTTTTCAGCAAGTGTATATAGTGAATGATTACATTTGCCCGAACCACGACTTCGAGAACAGAGCTCTGCTGAATCACTTCAACCTACGAAATAGCATCAAAATGGCGATCTGAAAACATTGGTTTCACGGGGTTTAATGAAGACAATCTGGCAAACGCCACCATCGCCGAGCAAAATGGGCTAAGTTAACTGCTCATATCGAAGATGGAACTCCAAATGATCTTCGCATCATTAAATAAAAAGAAGCCAGCAGGAGTCGATGGTATACCCAATACTGTACTACGTGAGGATGCAATAGACATATATGATGTGTTTTATCACTTAATTCAGATTTATTATAATGAAGGTAAACTTACAAATCAAAGTGGAATCAAATGTAATAAAAATGTATTAATATAATTTAATTAATGATTTAATTTACATGAAGGTAAAGCACTGTTGGTTGGTTGACGGCTCAAGAAAGAAGAAAGAAGAAACTTCCATACTTCGGTTTTTCAGAATCTAGGCTTGTTCAGATTGTTTGTAAATGATAGGGTTCAGAGGATTATTCATATCAATATACACAACACTGTTCAACAACGCGTTGAATAATGCATATAATCCAGCGAGTTGGAAGACAGCTGTTGTACATCCTCTTCCGAAAGAGGGAAAGGACAATTCCAATCTGGCAAATAAACGATCGATAAGTCTTCTTCCGAGTATCAGCAAGGTATTCGAAAAAGTTCTCAATAGAGCTCTGTCCAAGTGGGCCGATGACAAAAATATAATTCCAGACACCCAGTTCGGCTTTAAGGCGGGACATGACACTATTCACGCCACGTCTAAGCTAGTATCTGCTGTCCAATGGAACAATGCTAAAAATCAATGCACGGGTGCCTGTCTGGTTGATTTAAAAAAGACTTTCGACACCGTATGGTAAAGGGTCTTTATCTGAAGCTAACCAGATGGGGCATATGTAAACCTCTGCTATATATGCTTTTCAACATGCTTAATGGTAGAAAGTTTGTTGTCAAGAGTGGCGATATAACATCTACCACAACGTTTGATATTAAAAACGTTCCCAAATTTGGAAAACCGCTAGCTGTATACCTATACCCAAACCAAAAAAAAATCCATCTGACGTAAGTGGTTACCGTCCTATATCCCTTCTTCCATGTATTGGAAAACTGCTAGAAAAAATTATTATAAAAAGAATATTTTGATTTTTAGACTCAAACAAGCTAATAAGCCCTAATCAGGTTGCCTTTAGAACGGGCCATTCTACCATGAATGCACTTTTACACATCGATCATATTGTCGCATCAGCACTATCAAACAAAACTCATGTTTCTATGCTTTCAATTGATTTTGAAAAAGCTTTCGATAAAATTGGCATCCATATTATCCTCAAAAAAATTCTCGAATGGAAAATCGGACCAAAAATTTATAATTTTATAAAATCCTTCTTAAGCAATAGGCATTTTCGTGTAAAAATATGTCCTTCTTATTCGTCCGTCGAAAAACATTCTAACGGAATTCCTCAAGGATCTCCTCTCTCAGTAGCTCTTTTCGTAATTGCTTTTCACGAGCTTAGTAGAATTGTGAGCAACTACAACAACTTAGAACATTCATTATACGCCGATGATCTTGTAATAATTTCTAAATGTAAAAACATTACAGAAACTGGTTCAATTTTTTCTAAAATCTTGTCAGATATTTTGTCTTGGTGTATGCACTCTGGGTGAAAAATATCATATATGCAAAAAATATACGTGTTCAAAAACAATTATTTTAAGCTCTAATTTTGAAGATATACCAAATGCAAAAAGTCTTTGCTTGCCTGGAGTAATATTTGATTGTAAATTTAACTTAAAGGAACACTGTTTATATCTTAAGAAGAGCCTAGCTACCAGACTTAACATTGTAAAATATTTATCATCAAAAAAATTCCTTATGCACATTAACTCACTTATTAGTATTATCAGGTCCACCATTCTCGCCAAAATTGATTACCAGTACCATACTGCCATACGCCTGTGTCAAAATATCAAAAATACCATCAACTCTTTATAATACCATCGTTTTTTTTTTTCAAAAACGCTTGATATCCCAATCCTTACAAAAAGCATCCATAACATATCAGAACCACCGTGGACTCTTCAAGAAGTCTGCATAAACACCCTACTTAGTTCCCTCTCGAAAAAAACAACAAAGGAGGAGCAAATCTTTCTTGAAATGAAACACGGCACAGGTTTTGCGGTTACGGATGAAGAGGATCATATTATAAGTAAAGGCCTTTTTAGACATACGTCTTCAGTATTTTCAGCTGAAGCTATGGCTATCTTGAAAGAAATGGAAACAGCGGGCTCAAAGAAAACTGTTATCTGCACTGACAGCCTTTCAACAATTGAAGCCATTAAAAATACGGAAAATAATGAACCTTTTCCAACTCTAATCCGAAACAAATTGATCCAAAGCAAAAACAGGATCCCTGCAAACATTGATATAAAAGGGAACAAGCGACGGATAAAGCTGCTAAAGCCGCATGCAAAGAACCCCTTACCACATTTTTTATCCCAAATAAAAAACATACGAAAAGGGAAATTAACAGCCACTGGGATTCTATTCACAGCGAAGATTGGAAACAATATGTACACCACTACGTTCAATTTAACTCGACAGGTGAAAGTTGTTCATACCCAACCAACTGTTCGTGGAAAAAGATTAAAATATATGTGCGTCTACGCTTAGGACACACATACGCCACCCATAGCCAAATTATATCAAAATGCAACCCACCAATATGCAACCTCTGTTCCAGAAACAAAATCCTCACAATAAAACACATCATCAACGACTGCATAAGAATAAAAAAACTGCTCAAGAAAACTTTTTCCGGATACAACAATCAACAAACTTCTTCTCAGCCCTACAGAACAAAACATAGATCTTATTTACAAACTTATCTGTGAAATTAACATGGACAACGAAATTTAATTTTTTTTTAATTAATTTTTTTCTTTTTAATTTATAATTAATTTTTTCAGATGTATCATATCTTTTTTATTTTATGGAGCAAAAAGACCTGGTAGCTAAGTGCTCAAAATTATTATTAGCATTGTAATTTATTACTTGTTAATAAAGTTATAAATAAATAAATAAATAAATAGATGCAATAAAATAGGATGATCATCGAGAAGTACTGGATTCACAAGCACTTGTTGGTCTCTTCGCTCCCAATTGTGATAGCTCACTTTTCTATTGCTCCGGGACGTAAGCAAGGGAGACGTTTGTATTGACTCTTAAAGATCTTATTGTTTCCAAGGATCGTTTGTAAGGAGATGCTAGCATTTTTAAGAATGATTTGCGCCAAAACGGTCTGTAAAAATAGTTGGGCTTGTACGGGTTTCTGTTCAATCTGGTTTTCGTGCCACACATAGTTGTACCACTGCACTTTTGAAAGTAGTAGAAGATATAAGAGCAAAATTAGACGAGGATAATGTTACTTTTCTTATTCTTTTAGACTTTTCAAAAGCATTTGATAAGGATCGATTTTGGGTCCCCTCTCTTTATATAAATGATATTCAAAGCACAATTTTGAATCTAAAAGGAAGCTTCAAGTTGCATTTAATAGTACTCTTCGATACGTTTATAATTTAAGAAGATTTGACCATATCTCGCATTTGGAAAACAAGTTATTGGATATGTCCCTTTTCAATTATATAAAGTTTCGTACCCTGCTTTTATTGTTTAAAATCATAAAAACGAGGCAGCCGATATATCTTTACGAAAAAATCCGGTTTTCGGCATCCAACAGATCTGCTTGTTTAATTTTACCACAGTTTACTTGCCTAACATCCGAAAGGCAATTTTTTATTTCTGCTATACGCCTTTGGAATGCACTTCCGCGCAATTTGAGAGAGCTAAGTGACACGCATCGATTTAAGAACGAGCTTAGGCTGTTCTTCACTAACCAAAGCAATCAATTTTAACTTTACCCCCCTCCTCCTTCCCCTTTCCCCTCCCACACCATCTGATCAAGCAAACTCAACTAATAATTTAATTCAAAGTAATTTCTTTTTGAAAATTTTAAATTTAGATACATTTTAAAGTATAAAGATTGTCAGATTATGAAATTAATTGTTATCTCAACTTTTTTTTGGTTTTCTTTAATTTTTTTTTTTTTTTTAATTGTGTTTTCTTGTTCTTCGTATACTTATAAACTCATTATCTTATATTACTTTATATATCTTATTTTAATACGTAATATATTGCAACTTATAATTGTCAACTTTTCACAGACTAAAAAGTGTACTCTTATTGTGAATTGAAATATATATTAAATAAATTGAAATTGAAATTGAAAAAGGTTCTTTTAACAAAAAAAATTCCAACCTGGAAAAAGGCAGTAAGTTCGGTACTTACATTTACGTATATGTATATTATACATCATTATTTTGATCAGGTCCATTTTGGTAGTGCATTATAAGTTTTAATGTCCCTTTCAGATTGCTTAAGACTCTGCACACAAACCACTTATTTAGAAAGATGAGAATGTTCATGGCTTGAAAGAAATTATCAAACTTTTATTTTACCTCATTATCATTAAAACTTTCTCCCTTTAAATCAACAAATGGATCCCTTTACTTTGTAAAATCAAACTGCATCCGCTTTCTGCATTTTTGCAAATTGTTTTTGAGATTACATTTAGCTGAACAGGGATTTTAATTTTCTTTGGCAGATTTCAATATGAAAACCTTTAGAGCATGTGAACTCAGGGACCATGTTATCCTCTTGATGAGTAAAGGACGAAAACGCCGGCCTTGAAGGATTATAATTTAGCCGCTTTGTGAGGGAACTAACGGTGTTAGATTGAGATTTACGTAAACGCAGTATTTATCAATTAAAACTGCTTAAGTTTAATGTATTTTATTTGTTCGTATGTATGCATATCGTTAACATTATATAAAACTGTTTCGATGTTTTCATATGCTTCTATTGAAACAACGGCGCTCACTTAAGCCACACAAAAGCCGCACTTAACCGTTGTGAAAATAAAAGATTTTACTGACCTATTTATCTGACAAATTTATTGTAAAAAAGTGTATCCTTTGAACAACAGTTTTCCTAAGATATCTATGTATGTACAAGGGTTACTCTGTCTGTATTTGGTTTTAGAAAGAATTTCCTTTCTACTTGTGTTGCGAGTGATTTATGTCACAACAATAAAAAAAAAAACATAAAACATAGTGAAGTGGGTGAGGATTAGGAAAACAAACAAACTTTTTCCGTAAAAGTTCCCTTTCATTGTGCATACTCGTAAACATCTAGTTACAATGAAAACGTTGTAGACCTCCTTCTTGGAGATAATTTGGCATGTCATTCAATTTGGCACTTGGTCGGGCCAAATTAATAAAATCCAATTAGGCCTTCTTGGCCATCGAAAGTTATTATTGGTCAAATACTAGGCAAAGTGATTTCCATTAGGGTTCAGAATCCTGGTTGTGATGTAGGGTCCGAAGTGGTGAATGAAAGCTAATTTGTCTTATTGAGAGATTGTGTCCTCGAACGGAATGCAATATTAACGTGTTATAGAATTAGGGCAAAGTCAATGGCGGCTTTGTTGGGCATTTAATTGGGAGGGATATAATTGGACAGCTAAGACTTTCGGGGCTAATATTTTGCAAAAGAATGTTCTTTTGAATTACTTCGTCAGTATAAATTGGTCGTAACTTCTTATTTCCTGAAGATAGATGTTGGATAAGATGTTAATGGGTGGGTGTTTTGTGGTGGATATGGGATTATTTTATAGCTACAGCTATCGTAGGCAAAGTCTTTAAATGTTGGAATGTCAAATTCCATACTTTTCCATGACCTGATGCCTAAAGTGTAAACTATTGAACACTACGATGTTTTAAATAAAGAACTATCTCTTTGTGTAGAACGTGCATTCACACAAAAAAACTTATATTAACCATAAAAGAAAAAAATACATTTGTTTGGCTCTATGAGATTCTTTTCTCCCACCTAATGTTATTTCAAAAAAAGAAAACAAAAATAGTCACAAGCCAATTACTTGGATAATTGTATAATTTATCCAGGAAATCAAGAGTGAAAAAGGAAAAATAACAAGTTTTCACCCGGAAAGCACTCCAAAGTTAAGAAAAGTAGTTCGACGCCAAAGCAAAGTTCTAAAGTTTTTCCCATTGCTTTAGGAAGGACTTAAGAGAACAATACGGAAAAAACAATGCTGCCAGGTGGTTAGTGTCTATAGAAAAAATAATAAAATATGACCTTATTGACTTTCGTGGAGAAAACCAGTCTAAAAGAAAAAGAAAAATTATTTACGAAAACAAAGAAAAGCGACTAATAGTGTACAGAAGTGTTTGTAATCCCATATTCATAGTTATGGCCAGGAAAGCATTGGAAATAACTTTCACACCAACAACTGACTCAGAACAGGAAGTGCTCGAAAACAAAAATGAAGAATTGCAGTTTTTTTATAATATTTTGTACAAAACGTATAGGTATGAAGTTCGAAATCAATTTATATATATATGTGTGTTTATAATATGTATAGGTACTTACAAAAATATGTTTTGAAATTAATGTTATTAACATCGTCAATAACGAAAAAACAGCAATAAGCTAAAAATTTATTTAAAAAAAACTGGATTTGGAAGAATTTGGTCTTGTGTCCTTTTCAAGTCCAAGGTCCTTACAAAAAAAGTTAAAAAGAAGCACAATAATATGGTATGAACAAATTATGAAGGGCTAAATTGAACTAAAATAACAAACAATAAATAAGAAAACCACATCAGTTTTTTGGGAGACTGAGTACTCATCGAGTTAAAGAAAAATGTTGCCATGGTGGTTCAGGGGAGGGAACATAAAACTGGTTGATTTTTTAGTTACCGAATTAAATGATGAATTTGGTATCAAATGAAAGGTACCCAGATAGAATAAGAAGGTCTAGTATACAAATAATACACGTATATGTGTATGTATGTATTATGTATACGTCTATGATAAACCTGAATTCGACAAATTATATTGAATGGATATTGTAGATCTATTTAATTAATACCAGTGAAAGAATTTTGTATATGTATAATTTAAGTTCATTATATGCAAAAATATTTGACATCGAATTATATATATTTAATATATAAATTTAAGTATACGAAACATATACTAAACGATAAAGAAGAAAACAACTGCATTGCTGTCAACATGACGTACTTTCTATATATACCAGAACCCATTTTATGTGGATAGGGAGCATTGCGAGTTTTTCGTTTAAAACTTATTTTTCTTATGTTATTCGTTGACCTAATGACACAAATTAATGTCAAATCAATTGTCAAACCATGAAATTTCATTATGTTACAAAGTTACTATTCATCTTATTCGTTTAGCAAAATTCAATTAGGCTAAACATAGCCTAAACCTTTCGTTGAACTGTTGACAAACGTGTTAACATGAACAACAAAGATTTTGATTGTAAGGAAATTATAGCCCAGTAAGAATAAAACAAAAATTGTCAACGAAAGGAACAAAAATTGTTACAAGCTAATTTTGGTATATGTTCAGGTTGGTATTCAATTGTCAATATAGCATTCGGACATTTAATTAACACAATAGCAAATAAGTTTAACCGAAAAGCAAATAAACTTAACATAAACGCAAATTATTTCAACTCTTTCGCCAAGAAATAAATAATGAACCGAAAAACAAATATATTGTGATATTTTGGCCTGAGGTTCGATAAATAAAACTCAATCGAAATTCCAAAATAATACAACAAATCTCTTTATTCTATGAAACACAACGTCTTTCAGTTTAAATAACACCAAATATAACTTATTCCACTTATTCACAATTCAAATACGTTTTTATAATTCATCACTTTTTATTTAATCTCAATTCAATCACTTTTTACTAACGCTTCCAGTAGTTAACAATTATAATATAAACTGCCCTTTCAATGCAATCTACTCTTGTATTTATACAAGTTTACAAGCTTCTGTCTGGTTCTGGCACAATCTAAGCTTTCGGTAATAATTCGAGTCTCGAATTAGTACTTCAAGTTCGATTTAGTACTCAGTTGAAACATGTTGCAAATATGTAGCATACTTCTAGGGGCATGGTTGTTGTACACAATAAATGGTGGTTGTTGTACACAATGAATCCAACAGATGTCGTTAGTTTACAAAATGTATCCTCCAAATATCTAATTTTGTTGCCACATCACATTGTCCCCTCTTAGTTTTGTTCGTCCCGAACAAGCACATCATCATTGTTTCCATGGTAACGATGCAGTCGATCCAAATGGACAATTTTCATTTTTGCTCTTGGTCCTCGTTGGATTCGGAAAACGACGTCATTAATGCGCGTAACTACTTGGTAGGGACCTTCCCAGTCCTGCTGAAGCTTGGGCTATTCTCCTTTTCTGCGATGTGGGTTGTAAAGCCATACCAGATCTCCCTCATTGAATTCAGGTGCTGTTGCTCGCGCATCGTATCTGGTCGTCAGGCGGTCTCTCGCAATGTTTATATTGCTTTGGGTTCCTTGGTGTGTTTCGTTGATCCTTTTAATCGGGGCGCTCACTTTGTTCTGGTGCATCTTAGCGCTTGCTTTGACTTTGGGTCCTCTACCAGCTTTGCATGTGGTGCACTTTCGACACCATCTCTCGACATCTTTTCTTACAGTTAACCAATAAAAACGTACCCGTACCTTTTTCCGTGTCTTGTTGATTCCTAAGTGCCCGCCGGATTCTTCATCGTGCATTTCCCTTAAAATCTCCTGCACTTTCGACCGTGGCACCACAAGCTGCATCTTAAAGGATCTTCCATTCGGCATTTCCCATTTTCTCCACAAAACACCATCTTTTACATGGAGAGAGTCCCACTGCGCCCAGTATGCCTTTAAGGTAGGACTTCTGTCGGAGATGTCTCTTGCATTCGGCTTATCCATAGATTCCTTTCATACAAGAATCGGCTCGATGTCAGGATCTTCCTTTTGTGCATTACGAAGTTCTTCCGCAGTCCAACCCCTTACAGGTTCAGCCCTTAGTCTCTGAACAGAAACACTTTCGTCCTTCTTACCGTTAAAACACCTAGGATGCGCTCTTACTGAAGATGGCCGGAGAATTTCATCACTGCTTATGATCGTCCGAAGATTTACAGCATTCTCGTTTCCGTACACCATTGGAATCTTGACGACTGAATACCTTAACACCTGCATTCGAAAGTCTAGGACTACTTCATGTGCCTTCATAAAATCCACACCTAGTATGCAGTCGTCGCATATGTCAGCTACCAAGAATGCATGTGCGAAGTTCAGCCCTGCCAGTTCTATCTTCAGAAGTACCTCTCCGTATACTTTTGCTACTTCTCCCGTAGCTGCCTTCCGACTGTTCCAGCTGGTGTTGTGTAGCCAGGACGCTGGACAAGGCCTCTTCTAATTATGGAGGCCGTGGCACCCGTATCGATAGTGGCCACACATTTTCTGTTGGCGATGACGGTCTCCACCGTCAAACTCTGGTTGCAGCGTTTCGTTTGCGCAACTTGGATAATGGTCCTGGGGCGTTCATTTCATCAACCGACTTCTGCTCTGCAAAGTTGGTTCTTACGCGCTTTCCACACTGATGTATTCCCAAATCATGCCCGGTAGGGTAAGCGATATCCCTGTCAGTAGGCCTTTTTCTCTCGCTATGTGGGCAGCTTACCTGTGGAGATCTGCATTGTCGCTGTAGGTGTCCTAGCTTGTTGCAATTCCAGCATCTCATTTGACCTCGAGCAGTGTTCGGGTTTTGTCTTTCAATGTCGATACGTTGACATGAGCACTCTAGCATAGCCATTTCCCTGACGCGATGGCTACCTTGCGAAGCTTGGTCTGCTGCTTCCATTGTCAGGGCAAATGCTAAAGCCTCAGCGAGCGTTTTCTTACCTGCCATTCTCACAGCCATTTGTAGTTTTCCATCTGCAATGGCATTAGTGAACGAATCGGTTGCCAGTTCGTTTATGATTTCCCTGCTGGTATTGGGATAAGACAAATTTGCCAAGCGCTCGATGTCAGCTTGCAATTGTTGTAGCGTTTCACCTCTTGTCTTGACCCTTCGGCGCAACTGGACTCGGTAAACTTGCTGCATGTGGTCCTCGCCAAACCTCATCTCGATTGCCTTGACCATGGCATCATAATCAGAGAGAGCAATTGATTTGTCTTCGTTGTACCAGTTGTTCGTCAAGGCGGCAGCTTCAAACTGCCTCTTATAAATTGGCCATGATGTTTGACCATCGAAGACAGGGGGCTGCATTTCCTTTCTTCGTGGACCGTCGCTCGAATATTCCCGAACCTTCTGCTTCTTCAAAGAATCAACTTCCTTAGCTAGATGTTCGTATTGTTGCTCTACACTTTCTACTTGCTTTCCGAACTTTTCTTCTAAGTTTTCTATTTTCTGATCTACTATTTGGAGTCTTTTGTCGAAGAGAACATTCTGTGCATCTAGCTTGTTTTTGAGAGCATCCCTTTGTTCGCTTAGTTGCTTCTGAAGAACTTCTAAAGAATCCTTTTGTTCGTCGAACTTACTTTCGAGAACGTTCTTTTGTTCTTCGAGAACGTTCTTTTGTTCTTCGAGAACGTTCTTTTGTTCTTCGAGAACGTTCTTTTGTTCTTCGAGAACGTTCTTTTGTTCTTTCGAGGAACTTTCCAGAGCATCGAATTTCGACAGAAGCAACTTCATGAGGTAGGCATTTCATCGGCGGTACTTACTGTGCTTTCTCTCCCTTGTTCTTCAACATCGAACAATATATTATCGGGGTCTCCACCATCCTGAGTGATAGCATTCTGAAGTCGGAGCAATAGTTCCTTTTTCAGCCCCGAAGTTCGAAGATTTCCTTTTCCTAATTCTTCTATCAACTCAGCTGTTGTCAATTGTTCTAATTTGCGACCCATTTTATGTAACCGAAACACAATTTCCACAACACAGTCAATTTTATTTTAATGTCTCTTCTAGAAAAATATTTTTCAAACACTATTTATAACAAAAATATTCGGTATTCACAGTTTTATAGCAAAATCAGTTCACTTTCACAATTATATGAGTCACCGAAACTGTTTTAGTAAATGTCACTATGGAATTTTCTAGTACTTTACTGAGTTTTATCCCCACTTTCTGACACCAATGTGATATTTTGGCCTGAGGTTCGATAAATAAAACTCAATCGAAATTCCAAAATAATACAACAAATCTCTTTATTCTATGAAACACAACGTCTTTCAGTTTAAATAACACCAAATATAACTTATTCCACTTATTCACAATTCAAATACGTTTTTATAATTCATCACTTTTTATTTAATCTCAATTCAATCACTTTTTACTAACGCTTCCAGTAGTTAACAATTCGACTTTCGAAAATAAACTGCCCTTTCAATGCAATCTAATCTTGTATTTATACAAGTTTACAAGCTTCTGTCTGGTTCTGGCACAATCTAAGCTTTCGGTACTAATTCGAGTCTCGAATTAGTACTTCAAGTTCGATTTAGTACTCAGTTGAAACATACTGCAAATATGTAGCATACTTCTAGGGGCATGGTTGTTGTACACAATAAATGGTGGTTGTTGTACACAATGAATCCAACAGATGTCGTTAGTTTACAAAATGTATCCTCCAAATATCTAAACTTGTTGCCACATCACAATATTTAACATAAACGCAAATATATTTACCCTAAACGCAAATGAATTAAACCTTCTAACACATAAATTTAAACAAATAGTAAATTTTGTTGGAAACATTTTTTTAAAATACTCGTTACTTCTTTTCAAAGCCCACAATACGAAATAATGGAAGATGTAATATATATGTTACCGTCAAAACAGTTTTTTTTTAGACAAAACTAGTTTAGATTAGAGCGTTGGGTAGAACTAGTGTATTAACACAGTGCAATCGTTTAGGAAAATTGGATAGAAGATGAAAGGAGGTACCGATGCACATTGGTTTTAAATGTTTATAAATCGTAATGGGAGAGAAAAATCGAGCCGGATAAAGCATTTACATTCGTGGTGCGGCTAAAGAATGTGTGTTCAGTATGTCCGAAATTAAGCTCAAGAGTGAATCTATTAGCATTTTTAGCGGTACGAGTATTACGGGGAAAACCTTTAAGGGGAGGAATGTAACTGGCTATTTCGCTGGAGCATTGTTTATAGAAAAAGCGATAAAATAAGCAGAGACAGGAAATATTTCGACGATGGTCTAGCGTATCAAATGTTTCTGTTATATTCTTGTCACCTACCTTTTTTAATGCACTCTCATGGATTCTATCCAGGAAACGCAAGTGAGTAACAGGGGCAGCTCCCCAATTATGAGAATTGTACTTAAGCTTCGGGCGATTGTACGCCTTAAAAACTGAAGCCAGATTTAACGGAGAGAAATATTTCTTGCATCGTCTAAGAAAACCTAAAAATTTCGCTGCATTTTGGGCAATGGCATATATGTGTTCATTTCACAGTAGGTGGTTTGTGATACACATACCTAGAACGCAAAGCTGTTCGGTTTCCTCGATGCAAGTATCACTCATAGATAGTGGCATGGGGGTAGGTTATAAGTTCTGCCTCCGACACTTTTCTTTATTTTTATCAATGATCTATTGTCAACGACTTCTAATCCATTAAATTGTATTGCTGATGACAGTACCCTCAGCCTCCTGTTCTTCGTTTGTGGAATTGCAACGGCAGCGTATGATTAGCTCATTAAATTCCAATCTGGCTAGCATTGTTCAATGGGGAATCGTGTGGAGATGAATTCATCGGGGGGAAAACCGGTTTTCTGGACAAGGGAATAGAAACGTGCTGTGTACATTGGACTAAAATCTTCACCAACTTTTGGGTGGATGATCGAAGAGAAAAACTAATAGACACACACAATTTAGTATGATTTTGGGTCTACAAAAGGCAAAAGAAATACTCACACATAAGAAAGAAGTTCATGTATACAGAGTAATTCATCCCGTGTGTGCTTGAAGTAAGGTTTGAAACTGGTTTTCCCCCAGGTTGAAATCATCACGAGATGAATTCATCCGGTGGAAAACCGGTTTTGCGGGCAAGGGAAGGGAAACGTGTGGTGTACATTGGACTAAAATCTTCAACCAACTTTTGAGTGGATGAACGAAGAGGAACACTAATACACACACACAATTTTGGAAGATTTTGGGTCTTCAAAATGCAAAAGAAAAACTAACACATAAGGAAGAAGTTCATCTCGTGTGTGCAGGCCCCATGAATGGCACTTGCATCGAAGAAACCGAAAAGCTTTCAATACTCGGTATGTGAGTTAACGACAACCTCCGTTGGAAAGACCAATATATTTTAGATCTCCAAAAATGCTGCCAAGTGCTTAGGCTCTCTGTATCGATGCAACAAGCTTTTTTCCTCGTCTGATCTGGCTACAATTTACAAAGCGTTTATAAGCTTAAAACTTGAGTATAAGTGCCACCTCTGGGCAGGTTGTTCTCAATCATCGCTACACCTGCGCGATAGAATAAACAACAGAGCATTAAAATTAATAGGATATAGAACTGCCTCAACGACGCATTATTCAATGTATTTCCTTATTTTATCGTTTTTTTTATAAAAAATGTTCACTCTGAGTAGCCAGCTGCATTCCTCTCCTTAAAAGTTTCTCCCGTAATACCCGTCACACAAGGAATGCCCATTATTTCACCCTTGATCCCATTTTCGGACGTACCGTGATATAAAGATTCTTTTTTTAGCCGTACAACACGAATGTGGATTAGTTAACCGGGCGAAGTTTTTCCTTGCAATTTCAATTTGGACACATTTAAGACCAATGTTAATCGACATGGAATTTTTAACCACGCCTTCCAAAAAATTTGATAATTTCTTAATATTAAGAAGAACCTCAAATGTTTCAACGTTTTTTTTTTCAACTCTGTATATAAAATAAGTTTGTTTAATATATCATTTATTACATAATATGTTTTTTTTTTCATTACTTCTGTAATATTGAATAATATATGACTAGTCAAAGCTTTCTTACAAGAAGATGTGAATCTTAAATTTAAGCTTTACTTTTACCAGTGGCCATTGACAGAATAATGATAATGAATCACTATATGAGTAAGCACGTTCCGAAGAATACCTTCCAAGCAAAAATACATACATAAATAGGTTTACGCTCAGTCCCACGTTCCCACCCGCACACTCGATAAATTAAAAACACAAATTAACATAATTCAATAAATGTCAAGCAGAACTCCTGCATAGCCCAGACATTTTGGTCTTTTCCTAAATTCTTTAAGTAAACCGAAGAATTTTGAAAATAAATATCTGGCTTTTTGTTGGTTTACCCCTGATATTAATCGCCTCCGTCAATATGCCTATTTAAATTTGAAGTCCCCCGGACGATTTATGAGCTTTCGCATTTTTAAACAAATTAAGGATACGCCACAGTTAAGAGAAGTTTGTGATTAATGGATGTTTGAAAAAATTGTACATTATCGAAAGATTTCAATTATTTTTCATTTAATTAATTTAACAAAACCACATCCTTATATGCAAATGTAGGTAATATATATAAAAAAAAATTATTGGCGCGACAGTTCCCCAAGGAGCCAAGGCCTAGTGACTTATACTCGCAACCATTCCTGTATGTGTGTTGTTAATTTGCAAGAATGGAAGGGACCTATAGTTTACCGCCGAGTCCGAACGGTTACATCATATGCACTTTTTCGAGACAAATTTTACTCTTGGAGGTTTTGTAAGTTCCTCGCAAGAGGCAGTACCCCAGAAAAGAAGGTGGCTATAAGTGGGATTTGAACCCAGGCTCATTCGCTTAGCAGTCCGACACACTAACCACTAAGCCACGGGTCACATGAGAATCATGGCAATTGTTAGCTTGATATAGCACCTTTGTCGTGGATATTTGAAATCATTTAAAACCATGGTTTATTTATAATTGTTCTGGGATTGATTAAAAAATTTCAGTATTAAAATTCATTAAAAAAAATATTTGAACGTTTTACGTATAATTAATTGTAGCAGGATAAGATTATAAATTTCTATGCTACCATTGTCTATGTTTGTATTAGAGAAACTCTTAGAAATTACAGTATTCATTGATCACTCTGAACAAATAATGTAAAATATGAATAAGTTTTTTTTAATAACCTAAGTTACTTCCTAGAATATCAGAAATTTGCCAGTAAAAGTCCCGTCAAAGTCGGTGCCGCCGTTCCCGAGATTACGATTAAAGAGGGCTAATTCAGCTCTTGGCTTCGTAAAACGATGGTCCAAAAAAATTTCCGATATATGAGATGTATGATATGTTACTAAATCCTTATACCTTACATTTACCGACCTCTTCTAGAATATGCCAGCCAAGTCTGGTCACCTTATTACCCAACCCTTTCCTTACGTATCGAAGCTGTTCAACGTAGATTTCTTCGCTTCGCCCTCCGTTCTCTCACTTGGTCAGATAGATATAATCTCCCACCATATGAAGACCGTCTAAAGCTGTTTGATTTGCAAACTCTGGAAAAACGTCGCCAAGTTGTTGATATCATCTTTATTCACCAACTTCTAAATAATAATATTGACTGCCCTTCTCTTCTGCAGAAAATATCCCTTAATACCAACCCTAGAAATGTTAGATCGGTTTCACTTTTTCAATCCATTCAATTCAATTCAATTCAGTTCAATTCAATTCAATGTATTAATAAAAATAAAGTAACATTTATAAAATATAACATTTAATTCAAATAAAAATTTAAGCATGGCATATAAGCCGTCTGCCGTATATGATATCGATTAAATTTTATTTTTTAAGAGATTGAATAAAGTTAAACAGTTTATAAAATTAAAATCTGATGGTACAAATATATACTAACAAAAATAAATTAACAGAAATAAATTTACAGAAATAGATTAACAGAAGTAAGTACGTTTATAAAACACAATTTTTATATTTTTATTTAAGCAAAAACAATGATTGTTTTATGTAGGAGTTTCCAATTATTTAATATTTACACAAGATATTACGGATTACATTAAAAAGTCAAAGAACTGCAATAAGACGAGAAAAAAAGAAAACGTAAATGAAAAGTAAGAGATGGCATACTTGGGCTTCTAGTTTGGCTTAAAAATTGGCTTTTTTATATAAAACAACTAAGAATAGTCAAGTCAAAACAAATTCAAATATGGATTCCTGTAATTGTTTGCGTGTGAAACAAATCGCACAAGTAGTTTCCAACCTCTCTCACCATTTAAAATACTGATAAGCTTATCGAAAGACAAGAAGCTTTTGCTAAAATAAAGCCTGCGTATTTCTTGAAGAATAGGACATATTGCAATGAAGTGGCGTACGTCTTCAATTTGGTTAAGGTTACATAGAGAACATATAGCGTCTAAATCTGTTCTGTGTGGCCTATAATTAAGTTCAAGGGTTTCAGTTCGAACCTTAAAGATTAAACTCATATCTGAGGTTAAAAGTTCCTCCCTTAAATAATTATTATCACGCAAGCTCAGATTCAAACGTCTATACGTAACCCTAGAGGTGGAATTTGTTACCCTTTCTAATTGTTGATGATAGATTTTATCATCTACCACCGATATTAAATCATAAAAGATGTTTATCCACTCTTCTCTGTTGCTTACATTCAGATCTAAAGAGACGCTGTAAGCAGACGCGAGCGCGTGCCAGTTTCTAAAAGGTGAATAACCACAGCGGAGTGATACCAGTAGAATTTTTTATGTAAATTGCTATCAAATCTATGCATTACTTTCGTGAAATAGTCTGCATTGTCTTTCAAACTCCTCACATAAACTTGTGGTAGACCAGATTCTACATATATTGCGTAATTGGGGGTATTAAAAGGCAACCGGAAAATTCGTTTGAAAAAGTATCTTTGAATGCTTTCAATTTCCTCAAAAAATTGGTACCCATAAACTTCAGTTCCATAACAAAGACATTTATTAACCGTTGCATTAAAAACTTTAAACTTTGACGTAGAGCCAACAAATTTATTAGTAAAAAATTTTGACCACAAGGTATTAATTGCTGATTTTGTTACGGAAAAATTTTCTTTAATATGGGCTTTCATACTTAGATTGTGAGTTATAATTAGGTGAATGAAGTAGTTAGTGGGTTTAAGTATATTCACTAACTACTTCAATATTTTGACCATCTAAATTCCAATTCCTTGTAAGGTAATCAGATCGGTTTTGAGTTCTGAAGATCATTATTTTAGATTTATAAATATTAATTTTAAGATCCCATGCATCACAACACAGTTTCAGCTTATTAATTTGGAGTTGAAGCGTCATAGGATTGTCTGAAAAGATCACCAGGTCATCCGCGTAGAGCAGGAGCTTTATTGACAAATCTCCAAAAGTTACACCTCCTGGTAAGTAATTTTCAATATCATTTATATATAAGGCGAACATCAACGGACTCAAAACGCAACCCTGTGGGACACAGCTTTAGACTGGTGTTCACCATTGCATACAGTCGCAGACGTGTTCAAAAGAAGAACTTTGTTGATACACCAATAGTTGAAAGCTTATAACGTTACGGTGAATGGCGATCGCTATCGTTCGATGCTAACAAACTTTTTGTTGCCAAAAATGGAAGAACTGAACTTGGTTGACATGTGGTTTCAACAAGATGGCGCTACATGCCACACAGCTCGCGATTCTATGGCCATTTTGAGTGAAAACTTCGGAGAACAATTCATCTCAAGAAATGGACCGGTAAGTTGGCCACCAAGATCATGCGATTTGACGCCTTTAGATTATTTTTTGTGGGGCTACGTCAAGTCTAAAGTCTACAGAAATAAGCCAGCAACTACTCCAGCTTTGGAAGACAACATTTCCGAAGAAATTCGGGCTATTCCGGCCGAAAATTGGACTTTACGAATGGACCACCTAAGACGCAGCCGCGGTCAACATTTAAATGAAATTATCTTCAAAAGGTAAATGTCATGAACCAGTCTAACGTTTCAAATAAAGAACCGATGAGATTTTATGCGTTTTTTTAAAAAAAAAAAGCTCTTAAAAAATCACCCGTTATAATAGTGAATGCCTATTGATAGTATCAAAAACAGCTTTGAAATCTACAAAAAAGTGAACAATGGTTTCTTTTTATCGATAAAACGTCTTGCGATGCTTGTAAGAGCAAATATTTGATCCATTGTTGATAGATTAATCCGAAAACCAGCTTGGAAACAGCTTATAATATTATTGCTGTCAACCCATCTTATAAGTCTACAGTATAAGATCTGAGCAAAAAGTTTTCTTAATAAACACAAAACGGATATACCTCTGTAATTCTCAGGAAGATTTGGATTACCTTTTTTAAATATAGCACATATTTTCGCCAAGCGAAAGCTACCTGGAAACATCTCGTCAATGAACATTTGATTTAGCAATGCCAAAATGCGTTCCAGAAACTCAGGGGTCGAAAACTTGTAGAACTCGATCGGGATTACATCTAATCCCGCAGCCTTATTATTTTTCATTTTATTAAGTGATGATAATAATTCAAGCATTGTAAAAGGCGAGTCTAGCTCAGGTATCAGGTTTCACTTTTTAATATACATTTTCATCGCACAAAATATGGAAATAACGTGCCCTTGAACCGAATTATACGTACAACTAACAATATGATCTTCTCATTCGAATTCCACTGTACCAATAATACCATTAAAACTTCCCTTTTCAATTCCTCCTACCATTCCTAATTTATGTACCTGAATCCTTAAAACCTTAACCTCACAATTATTAGATTTAAGTTTAGTATTTTAAGAATTAAATGTTAGTTTTTTAAGACTGCTTGAATTAAGCAATAAATAAATAAATAAATACCCGGAACAAACAGACAGAAAGACAGATAGACAGACAGACATTACTTCATATACTTTAATATGCATCTAGTAAAAAGCTGTCTTTTTGATATTAAAAACAGCCACTTCATTTTTACTCACGATTATAGGGACTATAAGGCAAGTTATGCATTCGTAAAAAAAAGAAAAAATCTAGCAATCAGACATGACATTACGATAGAAGTCGAAAAAGTGGGTCGGACAATTTTGTCTGTCTGTCTGTTCTGACGTCCTACAGAGGGCTTTTAGGAATTAGCATTCTAGGTCTAAAACTAACGGTACTTGCCATATGATTTGTAATGAAAAACTTGTTTTTTTCAAAACAGGCTCCTGCGATTTTGATAAAAGTTTCTAAATGGTATTTTATATGCAAAATCTATCTTTCGGTTTGAATTGATTTTCAGGAAACTGTTAGCTGTACCTCTTGTATGACCGTTTTTTTTAAATCAGACTTTCTCCTTAATTATTCGACGGATTTTACGGAAATTTTCAAACTAGTTAGTGTTTTATGGTTCAAATAATATCGCCTATAAAGTTTTCAAAAACAATTTTTTTTTTAATTTTTAATAATTTCTTAAAAAACTTTTTTTTGTTTTTTTTTTTATTGTATTGAAAATCTATCGATACATTTTTTAAATTTGTTTCCTAGTATTAACTATAGATTTCTTTAAATTCACATACTCAAAGAAATTTTAAAATATGTTTTCGAAAAGTCTATAAAAAAAACATTTTTTTGAAAAAAAACTGGTTGAACTATTTTTAAATGAAAAATTCATAAAATAGAAAACAGTAAAATGAAATCAGATGTCTCACAACATTTTTTCCAAACAACATTATGGATAGCGGTTTTTTTGATTTCATATAAATTTATTTGTTTAATGTTTTCCCCCAAATTTCGTTTTATATTTAGGTTGAGCCCTAGCCACTAGTGAAATAAAAGGAAACTTCGTCGTGAACCAAATAAGTGAGTACATAACCTACGTATTTTTAAGCATTTCATGATCATAAAAGCACACAGAATAAATAATAAGGACTCCATGAAAAAAAATATTAACACGCAAAAACAACTAACAAATGACGAGACAAGAAAGTTTGTACTATAATTCCAATTTATTTTGTCAAACTGAAATGGATTAACTTAGCAGAACATCATTTATATTAATTTCAGCTGTTAAGTTCCATTCCTATTTTAAGTGGTTTTGGTGTCAAAATACAAATCCTTTTGTTAAATTCCGTTCCAAATAATTTTACATTATAAATACCACATTATTTGTAAGAGCAAAAGGATATACGATGCATTTTACTCCTTTGCAAGGATAATAATTATTGCAACAAGCGTGATATGTATAATAAAAATTAGGTTTGACTTAATTATCCTCCTCAATTCTGCATAGGCCTGTTGGGATAGAAACTAAAATTGTACTGACCTGCTAGTTTTGAATCTATAGTGAGATTACATCGAATATAAACTATGGTGCAGTTTAATTAATGGAAGATTAATTTCGGACCACAGCAGAGAGAAATCAACATAGGTTGCCTATTTAGAAATTCCTTTATGAATTATGTTCAACAATTTAAAATTCATACTAGTCATAATCATTTATATTAATGTCGGGTCAAATAGATGTCAAAGCTATCCATTGATATCAAATTAAAAGCTTACCTTGTCAAACAAGAAACGATTTTATTTTTATTTTGTAAAATTGGTACTCACACTCATGGTCTATAGATTAAAAGGGAGTTATTGAAATCTTTTAAATCATGAATGTCAATACTTTGTCAAGTTAAAAGGATTAATTATAATACCACTTAATTCAATAATTATAACTATAAGCTGTACAATTTTCTTTACAATAGTGAATCAAAATAAATTGCACGACTGGATCGCATGTTTTTTAACAACTTTAAAAAAAATAAAAAAAATAATTCAAGAATGCAAACTTATGCACACAAATAACGTACATTTAAAAACAAAATTTAAAAAAAATTCACTTACCCGTTTTCAAAATATTGATTTTTCAAAAAAAAAAAAAATTTAATTATTAAAAATACAAAATAAAAGTTTTCTAAAAAAATTTATTCAAAATTACTTAGGCTACCTACATCTTCTGGAGTATCAATATTAATTGTAATCGGATCACCATTTTTCGAGAAAGTCGAAAAAAACCGGTCATATGGGAGGTACCGTTTTTAGCCCACCATATTAATTTTTTTTTCACAAGAATATAATACATACATACATAATGCATACACTGATTTTTTTTTTTATAAAAATTCTTGCAGCAGTTTCCGAGAAAAATAAGCTTGTATATGACAGGTACCGTTAATTTGTGAGCTAAAAAAAAAATTTTAAAAAAAATTCCTCTGTTAAATGTCAAAATAACCTTAAGTTTAAAATTTGAAGACGATTGGCCTAACCGTTTAGGCTGCAGTCCAAAATACATCCGTACAGACAGACAGACAGACAGACAGACAAACGGACAGAATTTTGCCAGCAACTCAAATATGTTTCTCTATCATCGTAATGTCATGTTTGATTGTTTTCTCAATTTTTTTAATCTGCACGAATGCATAACTTGCATTATAGTAACTTTAATCGCAAGTAAAAAATGGGCACGACTGGGTCGCGCGTACTTGCTCTTATGTGCCTAATTACATCTTTGACAGAAACAATTAACAATAATTACTTTGAAAATAGCACAGTTTGAAATTATAAAAGTATCAAAACCATAATATTTAACGGTTTTTAATAAAAATGAAGTATGCCACCACACGTCTTAAATAACAAAGAATTTAAAAAGAAAGTATTTCGATAATTGTAGTACCAGTTTTGATAAAATCCTATTTTTACTTGCGTTTATAGGTACTATAAGGCAAGTTATGGATTTGTGCAAAAAAATCTAACAATCAAACATGACATTACGATGATAGAGAAGTCGAAAAAAGTGGGTCCGGAAATTCCGTCCGTCTGTCTGTATGTCTGTTCGCACCTCTACAGCCTAAACGGATGGACCGATTTTTTTCAAATTGGTATTTAGTATTTATTTGATACTATCTCGGTGGGTGTTTTTCATTTTTGCTCTAGGTCAAAAAATGACATAAAATCAAAAAAAGTTTGATATTCTCGAAAACGTCTCCAACGATTTTGATAAAATTTCTATTTTTTTACAACAGTTCATCTTTAAGTAAGAATGAATTTTTCGAAATTTGTCTTACAACCGTACCTCTTATAGAATGCGATTTTATCGTAAACTATTATAACGATTTTAATAAAATGTTGCATACAGGAAGTCATTTATAATTCAACTAATATTGCTTTCAAATTTTTCAAAAACTTTTTTCTTCGATTTTTTTAAATTTCCTAGAAAAATATTGGTTTTTCGAAATATGTATTTTAAAAACGGGTTGATTAAATTTTTTTAAATAATTTTCGCAGATGGAAACTACGGATTTTCTTATTATGATATTTCTCATTAAAATTAATATTTTTTTTTCGAAAAGTTTAAAAAAAACGACTTCTTAGGAAAACTGGTCGAATGATTTTCAATGTTTTTATTCCTCGATAGACATTTAGTTTTCAATTTTTATTGAATGCTTAGTTTAAAACTAATTAAAAAAATGAAAGAATTTTCAAAAAAAATTATTATTTTTTTTATTTTAATATATAGGTACAGTACATACATACATATGCAGTCACTAAGCAATTATCTAGCATAAGAACAAGTTCGTGCGACCCAGTCGGGCATTTTTTTAAATTTATTCGATGACGTGACACCACATATGCGCAAGTACGTCCGATCCAGTCGTGCTATATTTTATACAATTGTTTTTCATTTAATAAATAAATAAGTTTAGAATCAATTCTTTTTCCATTAACAATTTCAAAAGCCTCGCCATTCATTTTAACGAACGACACTTACAAGTCTCTTGTGCGGAATGATCTTGTAAAAATTAATGATTGTAATTTATCCCAATGATTTTGGAATTAGTTTTTCTCAAATCTATGAAAAACAGTAAATTCAACAAAATGTACCGTTACTGTCTTCGCAATTGTTTTTGGGCGATGCGAACCACACATTTTTAGCCAAAACATTGATGGGAAATAATGACCAAAATTTAGGAATTATCACCCAAAATTTAGGGAACATCGCCCAAATCTTACATAAACAATTCCCACACAAATTTTTTGGGCGATATTGACATAATTTGATTTGGGCGAAAAAGAACTTTGGGTGTTAAGCCTAAACTTTTGGCCTTATTTCCTTTTTTTCATATTTTGGGTGTTTTTTGGGCATTATTTTTAAATCAATTTGGCGATATTTCCTCAGGCGATATTTCCTAGCGCCAAGGCATTCGTAAAAAAAATTCCAACAATTAAACATGACATTACGATCATAGAGGCATAAAAAAGTGATCGACCAAAAGTGTATGTCTGTCATTTTGTCAGACTGTCAGTATGTCAGTCTGTCAGTCTGCCAGTCTGTCTATTAACGGTACCTTTCATATAACAGTTTTTCTAACTTTCGGCGTTCTCGGTAACGTTTATTGGATTTCAATTAAATTTTACATTTTAAAAGATCTATAAAGCAAAATTAATTCTGCATATCAATATTTTAAATATTTAATTTTTTGTAACTAAAACTAATTTTTGAAATTTGTTTTTGGAAAATTCAATATTCTTTAAACTATTCAAAAAACATTATTTTAAATTTTATTATCAGCTTTATATTAATAAACTCTAAAAAACTGCATCCCAAAATCTCAAGATTTTTTTTTTTCAAAAACTAAAAATAAAAAAACTGGATTTTATCAAAATCAGTCCTACAATATTTCGAATTTTATGAAAACATTATTTTCATAAATTTAATTCATTTTAAGAAGTGTGATGGCGTACTCCAATTTTACCAAAAATCGTTAACTGTTGTGGTTTTGGTACTACTCATAAGTGCGACCCATTTTTTTTAAACACAAATTAGGTTATGCTTAAGTTTTATAAAATTTGCCTTTTTCCCTTTTGAGTGGTTACGAACATCGCATCTTACCATACTATTGGATTCTTCAGAAGTTCTTTACTTTAAGATTGATGTCGATTTCTATGTCAAATCGCAGTGAACATAACAAAATTACTTTAAGCTTTGGACCCTAATATCGCATGCTTCGTGAGTTTAAGATGATGAAGCTGTTTTTGAACACTTTATTTCTTTTTGGAAGTTCTAATAAAATGTTATTCCTACGAAAATCAAAGGCACTGGTAAACCATAATCATATTATTCCAATTCAATGATTATAAGGCCAGCTCCTTGCTGTCATTCTAATGAGGGTCGAGCATCCGTTTTTTTTTTTTTTTTTTTTTTTTTTTTTTTTTTTTTTGATGTATGATATTATCCTTTTGAGCAGTAATTGACTCTGTCCCAGTTAACTCTTATACGAAGTATTGCTTAGTATAAATCAGTAAACCACTCTCCATATTTAGTTCTCCTGGGGACTGCTATAGAACCTATAGATGATGCGCCTTTTGAATTGACAGCATACAAAACAGTTATTTGTTCCAAAACTCCATTGACTTTTCTAAGTATAAAATAAGGCCAATAAAATGGTTTCAGAAAGTTATTCTTCAGATGGTGTCTTTTTATCAAAGGAGGTCCCTCATAAACAAATTAAATTGGTCCTTTTACTTCAAGTTTAACTAATATACTCTAATGGATGTATAACTTTTTCATCTGGCCATAATTCATAAAATTTAAAACATTCGTCTCTTACGTTAAAGAGATTTTTTTTTAAATATTTTAAACATTCAATTCCATCGATGTCAGACCTTATTGGACCATGAAGTCAGTTTAGCTGGGAGAAAAGCATTATGTATTCACCTTTAAGCAATTCCCTGACCTGGTTTTAAAGAATATACTAACATACCTATAACATTTTGTTTAGCATAGTTTTATTGGTGGAAGAATTAAAATTTCAAATGTACCCCTATAGCATTCTTGTTGGACTATAGGGATAAATGTTTTCCCACAGCTGAATATTTAACACAAACTCTCCGCTCCGAATCATTTTCGGGAGCACACAGAATGGCCATGATTTGGGACAAATCCACATAGCTTTGGCTAATAGACATAGAGAAATATGAACAATTGGTTTATCCCCCGCAAATGGTATGCAAATTGGCTTAAAAAGGGGTTACTAGGGAAGATTTATGCGTTCCATAGAATAACACACACACATACAACGATGGACTTGAGGATGAGGATTTGCATTATAATGCGCTTTGGAAAGTAACAGATTTGCATTGTTCTCTGCATAGTTGACCTTCATTCGGTATAGGAAGGTACAAAGATACTAAAGTGCGGTTGCTATGTGTTGACTTGGTATATTTTATGGTAACTGGGTCATGTAAATGGATGCGGATTGTGGTTTTAGTTTTTTGGAAGGGAAGGAAATATAAAGCAGGAGTACAGTTGCTAACAATGGATGAAGGTAGTTATGCTATGAAGTAGGAAATTACTCAACGTTGTATAAAAAGTACAAGTCAGAATGAATTAAAAACCTAAATAATATGTTTAAATTAAAAATAATTCTTGTAGTTTAAGGTTTTAACTGGTTGAGCTTGAAAATGTTCACTACATATTCTTAAATTTAATTCTTTTCATCTAAATGTACATATGTTCTTCAAAGTTCTGTTAACCAACCGTTTTGGTGCATTTTTGTGAACCGGATATTGCTAAACTTTTTGATGGCAAAACTATAAGAACCCCAATGGATCTGCAGAAAAATGTCCATTTATAACGCTGTTCCGGTGGCAGTAAACAGGTCATTTTTACCAGATATCAAATGCTATGCCAATACTCTCGTTTTTCATTAATAGTAATGCATTCGTGGTAATAGTAGGGAAACCCACGATGCTAAATGGGAATTTACGTCGTTGGGACCTATTGGATTTTAAAGATTAGGTGGTAAGAATAAAAAAAAGTTTATATGATGACATACCTGTTCATCGGTGGGGTGGAGCGTCTACGGGCTTGGTTGGAAAAATGTAAACATGTAAGTCACATGGAATTACTCGAGCGCTTCATAAACTGATATTGTATATGCCCTATGTGTTTCTGATATCGTAGAGATGTTAATCTGCCGGTTTGCATGGCGGGGCTGGCTCTACGGTAGCGCAGACAATGAAAACAAAAAAAAATTATTCGAGCGCGTCAGATTTTCAGAGGGGGGTTTAAGTGAACCCGAAAGAAGCTCCCATTCAAAAGACTGACGATTCGGACATGTCGCAAGCTCGTGGCGGCTTCTTGAAAATGCAAAAAAAAATCGCCATTTTGAAATACTGGAATACGTCAGATTATTGTAAAGGCCATTCAGCTTATTATCCTAGTCGTTCTGACGATTATTTGGAGAGATTTTCTTTAGCTGACTTCACAATCACTAAGCGTATATTAAAAAAAAGAACTTCAATGCCACAAACGCATGTGATCAGCTACTGTGCCGGAAAGTGGTTTGGCACGGTACGAAAAAGTAAGACATAGAGAAAAATAGATGGGAAAAGAGGGGCGGTTTTGGGAAATACATGCATCAGTGCAGCTGCACGCACTAAACTTTATTGATGATTTTTGCCCTTTGGCTTGTGCGAATCGGTAGATAATAAAATTTCCGTTGTTCTTGAACTATTTCCTTTAAAATAAAAAAATCGACGGCGCTCGAGAATGTCAAGGTAACGATTTTTTTTGCAAGTTTTTGAGCCTCCCACTCCTTTCCGTCACGTTTAAATTGTCAGATTATTGAAATGCACATTTTTACTTGCGATTTTAGAGACTATAAGACAAGTTTAGGATAGAGATAACAATCAAACATGACATTACGATCATAGAGAAGTCTAAAAAAGTAAATGGCAAAAAATGTCTGCATGTATGTAGTCTATCTATCATGATTCTGTAATTCTTTTGGCATTTCCAAGAGGGGAAATTGAAATTTTATTTTAGGACTAAAAATAACGGTACCTGACCGTTTAGGAAAAGCTTATTTTTCTCGAAAACGGCTACATATCATTTGATAAGAACCAAATTTACGGCAAAAGTCTATTAACGGTGCCTTTCATACAACGGGTTTTTATGTTTTTGCTTTCTCGGTAACGGCTCTTTGGATTTCTGTAAAATTTTATTTTTAAGCCAAATTAATTCTGCATATCAACATTTTGAATAACTTTTTTTTCTAATTAAAATAATTTTTTGAATTTTTTTTTTTTAAATCAAAATTTTTAAAAATAATAAAAAAAAATTATTAAATTTAATAATAACATCTATATAAATAAACTCTAACAAACTGCATACCGATATTAAAAAAAAAATCAATAAACTAAAAATAAAAAAAAGGATTTTTTTCAAAATGTGAATGTTACTTATTTTTTTAATTTTATTCGACGATGTAATCGCACATATTAGCAATTTCGTGCGACCTAGTCGTGCAATTTATTTAACATGTAATTAACAGTGCTCGAATATTTCGAACTAACAATGTTTTTACACGCACGTTCCTGTACAAAGGGCTGGCATTATGGTGGACGTACTCAACAGTGTACAAGGTATCCCCTTCTTGTTAATCTGCCACGTTCGATTAATTCCCGAAATCTCCTACTGGGTTCCTCTACTATAAAGCATTCGTAGGAAATGACTGGGTGGTGTGTATTTTCAACAATTAGCATCACCGATTTGCAGTTCTGACGATGGCATTGTAATCACCAGCAATTTGGCACAGCATGACAGTTTATATCACGTTTGATATTCTGCGACAGAAAACGGGCCACTTAGATATGAACATATACAAAATTTGTTCTGTATTTCTTTAAAATTTTAAGTCACATATGTATTTCTCAAAATCACATACACTGTTTTATACCGGTCAGCTGTATTTGTGCTGACTGAAACTTAAGTTAAAGAGGTTAATGTAATTATTTTTTCCTAATACGGTTTTGGTGTCTACAATTAGCAAAGATGTGACGTAACAATTTCAACCCACAACATGGTACTTGTGTGCTAAATCTTTTTTTAACATAATGTGGTTTAAATTATCAGGTAATAAACACATCATTCAAATTTGTTTTCTTTACCAAAGCCCAAACCTGCTGGGTTTCAACTTCTCGCGATTTTGATACTATGTCTGTTTCCATCTGAAATCGTTATTAAGGGTGATTTCAATGCATGCAATTGGCTTATCCATTCGGGCCTAACAACACCAAAGGGCATGTGTGCTAAAATCTTTGCTGATGAGTTGACCCACCTAACTCAGCTCGAGCTCACTTGTATATCGGTCAAGCCGAAAATACCTTGGGCTTGTTCCTTAACTTTGAAAGTGATAAATACTAAATAGACTTATAAGCTCCTCTATAGGCACATGAGACGACTGTTTATTTATCTGCAAACTTCTCTTGTGAAACACACTCCAACCCGGTTAGAGAAAGAGCTACTATGAGAGCTAATGTATACATAGTTATACATATATTTGAAAGTCTAGACTAGAAAGCTGGTTTCAGGGGCTGGTTTAATTCTTATCTATTATAGATAGAAAGCAAATGATCAAAATATGAAGTACATTCAGTGAAGCCAAAAATATTATAGAAAGGAGTCCCCCAAGGTTCAGCCTTGGGAACAATTATGTTCCGTTTTTATGTAAATAGTGTATTTAATATTAATTTAAAATATTAAATATGTTGCTTTACTGATGATTTTGGTCAAACCCTTTATTACCCTTTTCCGGCGCAGTTCTTGGAATTTATGAGAGGTACGAGATTTTTTTGCACTAGGTAGCAAAATGTCGTTCAAAAAGTGCATAAAAATCGATGTTCTTATGAAGAAGAGGTGCATTCAGCTCGTGATAGCAGTCCAAAGCGAACCGAAGTGAATAAGTGAAAAAAATGGGAAAAATAAGTTCGGAGTGCAAAGTCAATATTTTGTGTCTGTCACGTCTTAATTTGACAACTCGTGAAATTTCCAAAAGATTGAATGTTGCTCAACAAACTGTGGCATGAATTTGAAAAAATATCGTGTGACCGGGACAACCACTAGGGAAAGGGCTCGGGAAGATCGTTTTTTGGTGCTGCAAAGTCGTCTTAAAAACGATCTTTGTCGAGCTACAGGAAAAGTTATTTTGTCAAGCGCAGTGAGGAAAAGGCACGTTAAAGCTGGACCTAGAGCACTCAAGCCAGTACTGAAGCCAGATTTTCCAATAAGAGTCAGAGAAAAACGATTGGCCTGAGCTCAGGAGCATCTTAACTGGACTCAAGACATGTGGAACAACGTTATCTTCTCCGACGAATCAAAAATTAAGCTGCATGTTGGAGATGGGAGGACTCTTGCGCGAAGAGAACCAAAGGAAAGACTAAGCTCTGAATACATCTTACGGATGCCCCCCAAAACTGAAGGTGTTATGGTCTGGGGATGCTTCTCTGGAGATGAAAAAGGTAGAATGGTCTTTCTAGAATCGAAAGTTACTGCAGAAGTTTACCTACGGGTTCTGAAAAATGAATTTGAGCCCTCTGCGCTGGAGTTTTTTGGTGACACTTGCAGATTAATTTTTCAACAGGACAATGCTCCTTGCCATACAGCCAAAATTGTAAATATGAACTTGTTTTTTTTAACATTAAAGATTAATATCAGGCTTTTAAATAAGCTAGAACTTCTTTGACTAAAAATAATATTTGCATTTTTTTTTTTGGTTAAAAAGTACTTCGAAGAAAATAATGTCGATGTATTAAGTTGGCCTCCCTACAGTCCAGATCTCAATCCAATTGAGAATATCTGGTCAATAATAAAACTCAAGGTTGCGAAAAAGCGTCCAGTGTCAATTGGAAACCTAAAAAATTTACTTATCCGGACTTGGAACACCATACATGCATCCATATGGAAAAACCTATCTGAGTCAATGTCTCGCGGGTGTGCAGCTGTAATAAAAGCAAAAGGAGGTCCAACAAAGTACTAAAAAGATAGAGAATGTTTCTGAGAAGCAATAAAAAACAAAAAAAAATGCACAAATAAAGCATTTTTCTTTAATCCCTACAAATGGGCCAGGTACTCAAAAAATCCATTTTTCGGTCTAACAACATTTTACTCCCGTGACCGTGTGTAAAAAATTTTATTACTCTAAATGTATCATGAAACGATTGAAACTGCATAAGAAAACGAAACCTCATTAAAATATATGTAGTTATTGCAACAAGTTTGACAAAAATCGAAAAAAAAAGTTTGACCAACATTTTTCGAACGGCACTGTATGTAGTTCTTTTATCCTAGTCCCACTGAATTAGAAATGATTTCGATATAAATCATTACTTAGAGTAATTAAGACATTGATTCGGAATACATAAACTTTGTTATTAGAAAGAAAAAAAGGATAATGTTTTTTTCAAATCATTCGCTTTCGATGTGGACATTGATTCGGAATACATAAACTTTGTTATTAGAGAAAAAACAAGGATAATGTTTTTTCATATCATTCGCTTTCGATGTGGGCCCACTAATTTTTCATTAGCATAGTTTTGACTGCAAAACAGTGCTCCTAAAGATGCTCCACCTAATGTTGTAGATAATTATTGTTCTCCAATGTGTTTAAGTGTTGAGCCAGTTACTGAATATAAATATATAAGCTTAACTATTGATAGCAAAGTAAACTGAAAAACACTTTGGCCCCTAAGCAATATTTGTTTCCAACGGAAGGCGTTCGAATGGCCGACAAAAGATATGTCGACTGGACAAATATAAATTTCATCGACTGTTAAAATGTTGAAAGTTTAAAATACAGACTATTTAAATGTCGATTATAACAGGAGATTAAAAGTCACAGGGTCGGAAGGGTGCTCTTGCCGAGTCTCTTAGTAAATACACCTGCAAATGTGTCTTCAAAAAGACAGTTGTAGTGATTTTGTCGAGCCAACAAATATAGCGCTAAGTAAGCTGTCTTTAAAGAGACAAATGCAACAGGTGACGTCGTCGGTTATTCCAATAAAACTCGAACAACAAATTTACAAGGAAATGGGCTAGGCCGTTCTTTATTTTAAAAGTAAGGACTACTACTATTTACAATTTTAAATAATTTAGAACAGAGGCTGAAGATATCTGCCGAACAATTCGGAGTTGTAACAACAAATTATGAAGAACATCACTCGATGTTCGTTCTGTTATACCCTTTTTACTTGCGATTATTGGTACTACAATGCAAGTTATGCATTCGTGAAGATTAAAAATTTTGAGATAACAATCAAACATGTCATTATGATGACAGAGAAACATATTTGAATTACTGTCAAGATTCTGTCCGTCTGTCTGTCTGTCTATCTGTCTGTCTGTCTGTCTGTCTGTACGGATGAAGTTGCCTAGGCCAATCTTCTTCAAATTTAAAACATAAGTTAATTTTTACATCTACAGAAATTTTTCATTTTTTTTAGCTCAAATATTAACGGTACCTGCCATATACCCGTTGAGTAAAAGCTTACTTTTCTCGGAAACGGCTCCAAAAAAATCTGTGTACTATTGTAGGTATTAGTCATATTTTGGTGAACAAAAATTAAACTGTGGGCTTAAAACGGTGCCTCCTGGACCAGATTTTTTGTTTCTTTAACTTTCTCGAAAACGGATTATCCGATTACAATCAAAATTGACATTAAGAAGATATAGGTAGCCTATGTAATTTTATTTTAAAATATTTAAGAAAACTTTTTTTGTTTGTATTTTTAATATTTTTTTTCTTTTTTTTTTTTAAATCAATATTTTGAAAACGGGTAGGTGAATTTTGTTTTAATATTTTTTTAATATTTAAAATGTAAAAAAACACAAAATTGTTTAAATTTGCATTTTGGGTTATTTTTTTTTTTATAATATAAAACCGTTATATGAAGGGTACCTACTGTTTATGGACTTTTCTGATAAATACGGTTTTTATAAAATGAAAGCATATAGCTACCAACAAAAATAATCTCAAAAATATTCATAATTGTTGGAGCCGTTTTCGAAAAAAATAAGCTTTTCCTTAACGGTTATAAGGCAGGTACGGTTATTTCTAGGCCTAAAAATAAAGTTCCAACAAGCCTTCTGAAGAAGAATGCCAAAGAATTTTAAAAATTTGAAGGTTATCGCTCGAGTCGTTTAAGCTGCAGCTCGTTATACATAAAGACGGACAGACTGACAGACAAACAGGCACACAGTCATTTTTTATTACTAACTTTTTTAGGCTTCTCTATGGGTTTTTTTTATATTCACAAATCCTTAGCTTGGCTTTAAGTGCCTCTGCCTATAATCGAGGAAAAAAAAGACAAAAATTAAAATAAAATCAGAACCGTAGCACAGTACGAGAAAGCCAACTGGGGCGGTATCAATAATTTTTCTTGTTCGAAAGTGATTTGGATTCCAGCGCTGAAAAGATAACTAATATGATTCTTTTGGGAATAAGAATTTTCATCAAGAATAGGACTTAGACTGCCAGACCTAGGGAAAAGTCGTGATTTTTTTTTTAAATGTCAACCTAGAAATTTGAATTCGCTGACCACTTTAATACTTTCCTCATAATTAACGCGCACACAAGGGACTATTTGTTTCCCTTTTAATGTAGGACACACTGCGCGGGTATTAGACATATAGGGAGGGGAGAGATAGGAGGTGTCGATTACCATTGGTTTTAAATATTTTCAGATCAAAATGCAGGGGAAAATCTCGCCTGATTAACTATTCCAAATTCGTGTTGTTCGGCTAAAAAAGAATTCCTTTACGTCCGAAATTGGGATCAAGGGTGAACTGATGATCATTTCTTGCGAGACGAGTATTACGGGAGAAACTTTTAAGGGGAAGAATGCAGCTGGCTACTTCGAGTGCACATTTTGTATAAAAGAAACGATAAAATAAGGAAATGCATAAAACATTGCGTCAATGTTCAAGAGGTGCAATTGTTTCAGCGGCAGTCAAGCAGGTGAAGCAATGTTTGTTAAGCACATGCCCAGAGGGGAGAGTTATACTCGAGTAGCTTTATAAATGTAGCCAGATCAGATGGGGGAAAAATACTTCTTACACCGATACAGAAAACCTAAGCACTTAGCAGCATTCTAAATGATCTCAAATATTATGGTCGTTCCAACGGAGGTCGTCGTTGACCCACATACCGAGCACTGAGAGGTTTTCGGTTTCTTCGATGTAAGTGCCATTCATGGACAATGGCATTGGGGGTGTGTTTAACTTTAACGACATAAGACAGCATTGAGTTTTCGAAGCATTAAACTCCACACGACTCCTATTACCTCACTTGACAATGCTGTATAAATCGGAGTTTAATGAGCTTGACATACGTTACCGTTGCAATTGTACGTCCGAAGGCGAAGAACATGAATTATCGAACGAATATGAAAAGCTGAGGTTAGAGTCATCTGCAAAACAGTTATGTGGATTAGAAGTAACAGACAGAATATCATATATAAAAATGGGCACGACTGGGTCGCACGTACTTGCTCTTATGTGCTTAATTACATTGGACGACAATATCTTTGACAAAAACAAATAACATTTACGTTGAAAATAACACAGTTTGAAATTATAAAAACTATAAAAACCACAATACTTAACGGTTTTTAGATAAATTGAAGTACGCCGTCACACGTCTTAAATAACAAAGAATTTATGAACAAAGTATTTCGAAAATTTTAGACGGATTTTGATAATATCCTGTTTTTTTATTTTTAGTTTTTTGAAAAAAAAAAATTTTTTTAAATTTTGGTATGAAATTTCTTAGAGTTTATTTCTTTCAATGTAATTGTAAAATTTAAAATTTTTTTGAATAGTTTTAAAAATATGGATTTTTCCAAAAATAAATTAAAAAATTAATTTTAATTAGAAAAAAAGTTATTCAAAATTTTGATATGCAAAATTAATTTGACTATCTATATCTTTTCAAATATAAAATTTGACAGAAATCCATAAGGCCGTTACCGAAAAAACCAAAAATTAAGAAAACCGTTACCTATATGAAAGGTCTCGTTTATACACTTTTCCCGGAAATTTGGTTCTAATTAAATGATAGCCAATACTAACAAAAACAATTCTCAAAAATTTTCATCAAAATCGTTGGAGCCGTTTTCGAGAAAAATAAGCTTTTTCTAAACAGTCATATGGCAGGTACCCTTATTATTAGGCGTAAAAATAAAATTTAAATTTCCCCTCTGTGGAATTCCAAAAGAATCACAAATACAAAATTTGAAGGCAATCGCTTAACCCGTTTAGGCTGCAGATCGATATACACCCGGACAGACAGACAGACAGACAGGCAGGAAGACAGACGAACAGACCGACGGACATTTTTTGCCAATGACTTTTTTAGGCTTCTCTATGATCGTAATGTCATGTTTAATTGTTATCTCGATTTTTTTATATTCAGGAATCCTAAACTTGCCTTATAATCGCAAGTAAAAATGAGGGAAAGAGTCGGAGACAGAACAGAGCCCTGGGGCACACCAGCTTTTATTTTGTGGGAATCAGACTTAAATCCGTCTTATACAACTTGTATTGCACGGTCCAGAAGATAGCTTCTAATCCAACGAACAAGTGTATCATCGATCCCAAAAGCACGCATTTTCGATTAGAGAGCTTCATGCCAAACTCTATCAAATGCCTTGGAGATATCAAGAGCAATAATCTTACTTTCACTAAAGCGATGTAAAGATTTGTTCCACTGTTTGGGGAGATATGCCATCAGATCACCAGTGGAACGGTTGCTGCGAAAGCCATACTGACGGTCAAGGAGCAGCTTTCGATCTTAGAGATATTCCTTAAGCTGACGGTTAATCAGCGTTTCCATAATCTTAGAAAGAAGGGATGTTAGTGCTATGGGTCTATAGGAGGAGGGGGAGAATGGGTCTCCTTTATTAGGGACAGGCTGGACAAATGCTGTTTTCTGTGTTATAGGAAAGATTCCAGAAGAGTAGGAGCGATGGAAAAGTTTACGCAGGCTTTGCCAGTGTGGAAGAATACCTCTTTAGAAGAATCGGGGGTATACCATCCGGGCCAGTGGATTTGTGTATTTCGAGATCTTTGAGAACTCTTGCTGCTGTACGAGTGCGGAATAAAATCTGTCTGGCAGCGAAATGGGTGGCGAGCCTTCTCTGAAGAGTAAACAATTGGTTTGTTATTGTCGATGAGCGTTGGAACCGAAGATGTTGAAGAGTTTTGAGTATGACCAAAATTTTGTACTGCCTTTGCGACACTGCAGAATTTTTTGCGTTAATGTTTGGTCATGCAAAAATTTGATTCTTTCCATAACGGAGTTGCATGTGTTCCTTTCTTTTTTGTGCTTTTTCCGATTTTCCGCTGTAGGGTTGGCTTCGTATAATCGGAACCTTACTTATTTGAGCCTGATAGCTTCTTTACACTCAGAATTAAATTTCTTTAATTGGATGGGTGGAGGATGAGAAATTAGCTGAAATGACACAATGGTCCGAAGTGCCAAATGGAGTAGTTACACTAATGGTATATTTATCAGGGTGAAAAGTAACAAACAAGTCAAGACGATGGGCGGCTTGCCCAGAAACATCCGGTATACGCATATTGATCAGTTGGGTAAGGTGATGTAACCCGGCAAAGAGCTCGACATACCTTCCTTCGGGTGTTGTCTGACCAGAATAGCGGAGCCAATTGGTATTGTGTAGATTGAAATCGCCCGCAATAACCATTTCATTGCGAGGACAAAGGGAAACAATTTTCGAGATGGAATTAGACAGCGCATCAAACTTGTTACAAGTCGAACTTAGGTGTTATGCAAATAAGACAGTTTGCATACAAAAATCAATCTAAACATCCAGCACGATAGGACAAATTCAGATGACAGATGCCCTTATCTATTTACCGTGGACATTATTTTATTCTACATTTTACACGCGAGGTGTATTTTTCATTTTCTCAAATGAGTGTGTATTTTTTTTTAACACTTGCGACAACAATACGGAAATAATTTTTTTTGACTTTTATTTTCGATTAATTGTGCGCGCACCTCAACGTCTGGCCTTGGCGATCTTAAGATCGACACTGACACATACATCATAATCTGACGTTTGATTGTTATCTGAAGTTTTAAATGTCAGGTTAAAATATATAATAAGTACAAACTGAAAAATTGCTGAAAACGTCGTCGGTTGTTTAAATAATTGATAAATAATATTATAGGTAAAACACAGACGCTCTACTATTCGATTTTCTATCAAAAACAGCAGGAGTTCGGCAAGAGTCTAATTTAGGTTCAATACTAAATTTAAGTATTATATAGAGTTTAAATCGATTAAATTAAAAAAAAAAATTAAACACTGAACTTGTAGAGCCGTTTAGCAAAATGATATGTTTCTTTATTTTATGAGATACACTAAGGAATTGTGTGAAATTGGGCCATTCAAAGTGACCAAACATTTGTCTAAATAACATTCGTTCATACCTGAAGCACCATGTTCATGATAACAATAAAAACATTACATTAAAACATCAAAGTGATTGATGGTGTTCTTCAATAAAATGGGAAATTCTCCAACCCTAATATTAGAAATTGTTTTTTTTTGTATACATTTATATACATATATACCAACAAGTTCCTTTATATGTAATTTAAAAGAAATTTCCTGACCATTTACTTTTCACAGATCATTAAGTTAATGACTTAACAAAAAAACGCAGATGTTATATTAATTCCGGACAAACGTCTTATGTGCTTTCTCATGTGTTATATCAATTTAATTAAATAATATTAAATACTCATACGTTTGTATGTATGTATTTTCTGTGGTACAGGGACCTTTCCTCTGAAAGAGATACTTAGAAAATTAAAATGTTATTTTTCCCAGTGTTAGTTTTAAATGACATTTAACACTGTCGTCCTGTCTGCAAATTTTTCCAACATTCAATTTAAACAGAAAAAAAACCACTTCATCCGATTTTCCTTTTTTTAAAGGACAGCAAAAAATGTCAACATTAAAAAAAAAGGAAAAACAATTTCCTCATTTAAATAAAAAAAATAAGGTTAAGAATGGACTCGAGCAAGATGATTACCTTATTGGTATTAGTTGTATACCACTTATTATTGTTTTTTTTTTGCTGCAAACTAACTTTAGAAAAAAATACGAATTGTTCAAAACCAAGAAGGAAAAACTAAACATAACCTAAAAAAAACATCTTAGGTCACATTGTTGCAATTATTTTAACGCGAATACAATTTTTTCTTTAATTTTATGGTGATAACGAACTTATAAACCATGAACTGTGGATATTTCGAATCCAACAAAAAAGTGAAACAATTAAATAGGAAAAAAAGTATCGAATGGAAAAAAAAACAAAACAATGCGTACGTACGCCGCGAGAGATAAGTTCGAATGAAAGCAATGACAACAATTGCAACAGCTGCAAGATGTATGCAGCTCACCGGCTAGTCAGCAGGGGGTGGGTACGACAAACTTGAAAACGAACGAGGTGTGTTCAATTGAATACAAAACACCAAGGAAAATGATTAATCAATTTATTAATCGGAGAATGAATTATATATGAAATATAAAAAGGGTTAGGGAAAATGATTTGAGTAAGCACAGGGTGTTACTTACGCAGAAAGTGGGCGCCAGGGAATTTGTTTTTATATAAAAAAAATTAAAAAAAAAAAGTTATGAGCTAAAAAAGTTAAATAAAAAAGGTGTTTATTTCCCTAAAGGGGATATTGAATATTTATTGGAATATATATACGTAGATCTGCGAAACCGTGGCGAGGCCTGGATAAAAACCCTGAATTTGTTCAATAGTTAAACTACAAAACAGTCGGTATAATATGGATATTAAGGTTCAAATTAAAATTGAAAAAAAATAAGCAAACAATGCAATTGTGTTAAACAAATGACCGCAAGAATGGACCGCTAATACTCGGTCCGGAAAGAAGAACGAAATGAAAATTACTAACGGGGTCAAGACTTCTACAATTTCAGAAATAATAAAAAAAAAAACAATTAATGCAAAGGCCAACAGAAACAACTTAAACAAAAGCACAAATAAGATTTAAAACACTACTTACCTTTTTTATCTTCAGGTTTTTTTCTCTCCTATCTTCCTTGCTCTCCAAATATTTGTTTCGTCCCTTCCTGACGAGTTGTACCTTTTTTCAACTTCTTTTATTTCCACTTCTTTCCACAAGACACACAAAAATTTACTATTTTCAAACTATATAATTTTTAAATCTTTCAAAAATCTAACTCTTCTTAAATTTTTGTTCTTTTCTTTTTTTCTTCCGATCGCTTTGCTGCTCAACGAAAAAGTGGGTGTGCAAGCGAAGCCTATCTCTAATTTACGGTGGGACATTGGCCATGCTAAGAAAACGTATGATGTGTCTCCGTCTTTCTTCGGGTCCATTTGGGGTCGACACCTTCACAACAGTTTAGCTCGTCTGCTGATTACGGCGCATACCTGCATAAATTGTTATTTGCTCAGAGCTATGCTTTCATGACATTGCTAAGAGCCAACAACGGAAGAATGGGGGGGGGGCGAAAAAATGATGAGGAAGGTTTGGGGAAAAAAGAGAAGGAACAAAATGAAAATCAGCCAATGGTAAGAATAGTTTTTGTTGCGGGTAATTTTACCGTAACAACATCACACATGAAAATACTTGTAATTGGCAACACGCTTCAAAAGCGTTATCCTTAATTTGCTCCTTTCTTGGCCACGAAAGTAAAAAATGTCATTTTATTTTTGTTTTCTCATCTGTAAAATCTTTTCTTTTATTTTTTTTGCACTCACAACAATAAATAATTATTATTTTCATGCTTTAGAATTATCAAAAATAAAAGAATAATATCTTTTAATATAATTTTTTATGATTTTACTCTGAAATAAAACATTCACAACTTCAGGCATATAGAGCAATATTTAATTTATTATTTATGCATCAAAAATTCATCCGCTTATGACACTTTGTTTGCCAAAACGTGACCCGTGAGACAGACAATTTCCTGATTTCACAAATATTATAAATGCAATATGATAATAATAGGTTCAATTATTAAGAAATGCAATTTCCATGAGGAGAAAATATACGGCAAATCACTTGCTTGTGGCCATTCAAATCTCATTTTTTTAATGCGTTTTAGCATTAGAAAGATAAGGAGGTTAAGGACAGATGATTTGTCTCACTTTGGCGATTCGCACTGACGGATTTGACCTCTCTAGATTTCTTATCGTAGCGTTAGTTGAAGTCGGAAGACGGTTATGATAACAAGCCTTAGAATTTTGAATCCCTTAAAGGGAAAATCCGTCAGGAATCCGAAAACCTATCGCCGGAAGTTCCGACACAGGTGATAGAAAATGGCATAAGACGTATGGTCATCAATTCTGACGTCGGCCACTTGATCGATAGCATTATTTTGAATAAAAAAAATAATTCCTTAAATAAACATAATATGCAAATAGGACCAAAACTAAAAAAAAAGTTACACCAAAACAATCAACATCGCATGGTCAACGAAACGGTGTTACCGATTTTGTTTAAATTTTCAGGCAGTCTTTACGTTAGTTCAGCTGGTGATCCTGTAACTGTAACGTTTGGACCCTATAGGTGGCACTTGGATGGAGATATTTTCAAAATGTTGTTTCCTCTGTATATATTTTCATATCAACAACATTAGTGCTCCGTGACTTAATGGTTAGTGTATCAGACTGCTAAGCAAGGGTCGTGGTTCGACTCCCCGTCAGTAAAATTTGTTTCGAAAAAAGTGGATCTTAGCCGTTCGGACTCGGTGTTAAATTGAAGGCCCCTTTCCATTCTTGCAGATTCACAACACACTCCTGGAATGATTGATAATATAAGTCCCTAGGCCTTGACTCTTTAAGGAGCTGTAGCGCTTATAAAAAAATTAAATCAACGACATTAGGTTGAATGGCTTCACCGATTCTTAAGAATTGTTTTTGAGTGTATTAAAATGGTTGCATTGGTAGTTTTTAGCTAAAAGGTAGACCGGATAAGACGCGGATGTTTAGCTTTTATATATGTATATGATAAAATTGTAATTTTTTTTTTAAATTATGGGTCATTTTACGTGTTTAGATTTTAGGGGCCTGTGGTGGCCATGTTGTTTTGGTGACATTTGTCAACTTTATTATTTATTATTCAGTTACTAAACCAAAACACCGTGGCGAATAATACTTATAACCAGCACCTGTTAATGCCAAAAATGTTTTAGCAAAATGATAGTTCGTTAGTTCGTAATGCGTCCATTTTACGGAACACGTGGTGGCTTTTCACAGTGGACTCTTCAACGTTTAGTGGCGACATTTGAGACGACCGTTCCGTAATCAATCAGCTAATATTCGAATATCAAAGAAATGCATGATTACCCGAGAACATCGCATCAGAAATCAATCAGCGAATATTCGAAAGTCAAAGAAAAGCAGGATCATCCGAGAACATCGAATCGGTCAGTGAAAGTTTACAACAGAAACCGAGGCAGTCGATTCCTCGATGAGCACAAGAACTCAGCCTTTCGCAGATTTCAACTTGGCAAATTTTGCTTTGGGAATTTGTCCTACACCCGCACATGATTAAAGTGATCCGGAAGCTCCAAAATCATGATCCTAGACAACGCCATTTGTTCCATGACTGTGCTTTGGAGCGTATGGAAGAAGACTCCAATTCTGTCCGAAAAATCGTCTCTAACGACGGGGCGCATTTTTGGATTAATGGCTGTGTTGACAAACAAAATTTCCGCTCAATTACTATTTTTCTGCATAAGCGATGTAAAAGGTTAATTGACCATTCATTCGATTTGACTATACATACTTAATTTTTTATTTTGACTCTTTACTTACCAAAGTTCCGAATAAACCAGAATCCACCGATGTCCCTAAGTTGAGCATAGAAAGATAGGAAAGAATTTTTTCGGCGCAGTAGTTCGAGAATAAACATTGTATATAAAAACTATAGTACTACCATGAGGCAGCTTCTAGTTTAGCGAGATACAGTCGCAATAGCGATGCTGTAGTTCTTGATATGCATTTGTATGGGTTTTGGAGAGTAGAAAGAAATATAGTGATGAAAGAGTAGGTTTAGTATTTTATATTTTCAGAAGCGTATGAGTTGGAATGATTACAAGCATTTGCAGGAATAATGAATAATAAGTACGAGTGAAAGGTTCAGAAAGTGACACTAGACATGGTATGGCAGAGTAAGGGAAACAAAAATTAATGGATTTCCCTTTGATTTTCCGTAAACAAACCAATATTGTGCGTCTTCAATTATTTTTTGGATTTTGCATTTTTCAAGAAATTTTGTTATTTCTGTATTTCTTATACCGAAATCAATTACCAATGTTGCCATATTCGGATTTGACTGTCCAAGGTTTTAATGTAGATATATATATTCTTCAATTTCGAACGCTAGTTAAGTATAAAACTGGTGCCGATTGGTACTATGTTGTTGGAAAAAAGTATTTTTGGTACTATTTTTTAGTACTTAGTACTAGAATTTAGTAATATCGTAGTTGTGGTACTATATTTAGTACTAGATTTAGTACTTAGTATCAGATTTAGTACTATATTTTGTAGGTACTAGTATATTTAGTGCTATATTCATTAGTTAGTAGTATATTTAGTACTAGATTTTTTGACGTGATAAGTAAATATACTCTAAGCAATAACATAGTTACAAACATATGCAAACAATGTGTTTTATTTGTAAAATAAGTAACTAGGTAGTTACTTCAACTCAAATTAATTTTTTGCATACTAAAAGAAATTGATATAATAATCAAACATAGTTACCATTCAAAATTGTACAAAAACCCAAACCAATAATCAAATTTCAGCAAAAAATCGTTTAAAACGGTAAATTTCATCCTGTTTCCGTATCTATAAAAAACCCTACCAAAAACAGTGTATTTTCAAGACAGAAATGAAAACTCCTCACACCCCTGTCTAAATTTCTATCTTCCATTCTCTCATTATCAGAAATTGACAAAGAATAACACAAAAAAGACTTGATAATTTGCTTCCCTCTGACTGCTAGCACTTTATATACATCTTTCCCATTCTATCAATTTCTAACGTTGCATATGTGTTGAATTCATCTCCCCGACTAAAAGTCTACACTGAGAAAAAGCGAGATAGCGAAACTTGATGGCGCTAGGTGAAATACCCATCTTGATAGTACTATAGATTCTATATAACAATGGTTACAATGGAATAAGGTGACTATTTTCTCACTTATAACTCGCAGATGGCTCTAGCTTGCACTAGGAGTAAGACAATTTTTTTCTAAACCTGAGAAGCAAACTGACGACCACCGGGTCAGAAGCAAACATCTTATCTACTGCACCAATCTGCCCGCATTCTTATTTAATAATTAGTAAATTTGCTTCATGTAAATAAATCAAAATAAATTACAAATATGATGATTCCAACAAAGATACTCCATCAAAATTATCTTGATGTGATTTGTTCAGAAAATTATTTCCAGATTGAAACGGAAATTATTTTTTCGAATGAAAATGAGACTCTTAATAAAGAATAATAAAAGTATGTAGCCAGAAAGGCTTACTTAATAAAGTAATGACAAAAACCTCATATATCTCTAAGAAGAAAGGATCCAAAAAACAATATTCATGTGAACCAACAAACCAAACTTCCAAAAATAGTACAGCAATTGATTTTGAATCGGATTCCATTGAGATACTTGAAAGGATATGGGGTGGAAACTGAATTACATGGACAAATGGACAAATCGTAAATTTGTTCATGCTTCAATGCCAAATTGCCCATGTCGGTTTGTTTGGAGTTAGATAATTCTTCGATATTTGGAAAGTAAAGAAACCTTTTCATGTTTATTTTGTGGGTGAAAAGGGTTGTGAGAGGTTAGTTTTTGGAAACCAAGTAAGATTGAAGTACCGAGCTATAAAAAGAAACGATCAAATCTGTTTACTTTTGTGGATTTCTGTTCTTAAGATAGTATGGTTTTAGTAATAAACTGAAAAGACAGTCTATATTTCATTTATTTTACCTTTAAAAGTGAAAATTGAAACGATATTTTAAGTAAACCACAAATGGCCTTTAAACAAAAAAATTGTCTCAAAAAGATTTTTTAAAATGTTGTCAGCCACAGAATTCACCAAGTAATGTTTTTGACTGTTTATTCTTTATAACCCTATACCACCTGAAACATCAACACCATCATAAATCTCAGTACAAATAAGAAAAATGACGTCGGTGAAAAGTGAGAAACGGAAGCATCCTCATCAATTTATCAATGCTGTCATCGGCATTAAGATTTGCTAATCGTTCAAAGAAGATACATTTTTCATCAGCCAAAATTAAATCAACGATAACACCACTTTGCCTTAGGCAAAGGTAATTATTCAAAAGAGCGACATATCCTTTTTGAGTGATGGCATCTCATGCCACAGAGTTTGTCGCGTTTGTCGAGAACTTAAGCCGTGCACTGTCATTAATCATACTTATGATTTCCCATGTTTGTCTGTTCGAATAGATTATATTTTGAATTTTTCTAGGAACAGAATATTGGATAAATAAGCAAACTGCTGTTAGACATATATGGATAAATCGATTTGCTAAAAAAATATATAAACATAAATGAAAACAAAATAATAATCGTTTTAAGAGAATATTTATTCTATTAGAGACTGATTTGTATCCACTTACTTTACAAACAAGCAACTTTCGGCTATTTTCCTTAATTGAATAATGAAATACCATTTTTTAGATTAAATATTTTTACTTTTTTTTTATAAATCTAACTGAGTGTTAACAAAAAAGCTTGCAATCAGGAAAAAAACAGTAAAATCACAACACAAAATAAAACCCACACACTATAAACTACAAACAAGAAATAACACTCATACGCCATAGTATCTCGCTTGAACTGATTGGTGGTTGCAATTTAAAAATAGCTCAAAAATTAAAATGCATGTATAATTCAATAAAAGCGTAATACAAAAACAGATGCACATTTAACCACAAAACGACAGACATACCAGATTATAGCTACAGGGTGTAAGGAACTTCATTGACCACCAGGCTGCACCTAATAAAATTGGAGATATACAGTTATTTTTTCCTACGGTATACCCCATTGTGCAGTTGCATTTCCTAGACCGAAAAGTATATATTTTTGTCTAGAGGCGAATATGAGAAGCTAAGGATACTATCGTGAGCGAAACAGTTTATTGTACTATAAGAAGTTGTAAACATGAGATCATTCACTAAAATGAGAAATAAAAATGGACACAAAGCAGAGCACATCAGCATTTACAATGTTGGTTTAATATTTTTAACCAGTACCGTTAGGCAATACGAGAAAGCCAACTGGGACGGCCTGAATATTTTTTTTTCGAAACTTTGACTGGTCACTATGCTTCCTCGAAAGTCACATTGATGCCAGTGCTAAAATGATCACAAATGTGATTCTTCTAGTGATGCGTGCTTTTATTCCTAACAGAGTTAAAAGCATCAATTATAAAGAAAAGTCCTCAACATCGTCGGTTCCAACGTTCATCGACAATAACAAACCAATTGTTTACCCTTCAGAGAAGGCAAACTTGCTCGCCGCCCATTTCGCTGCCAGCTCCACCTGCCTCACAGCAACGTTGCCCCTCTTGTACTTGAGAATGTAAATTTTTACATGGGAGAGATTTTTTCCGCACTTGTACAGTAGCAAGAGTTCTCAAAAATCTCGATATATACACATATCCGCTGGCCCGGATGGTATACCCCGATTCTTCTGAAGAGGTGTTCTTTCATACTGGAAAAGCCACTGCGTAAATGCGTGCTTTTGGGATCGATGATAGTCTTGTTCGTTGGATTAGAAGCTATCTTCTGGGCCGTTCAATACAAGTTGTATTGGACGGATTCAAGTCTGATTCCCACAAAATAAATTCTGGTGTGCCCCAGGGCTCTGTTCTGTCACCAACTCTTTTCCTCATTTTTATAAATGATCTTCTGTCTGTTACTTCTAATCCACTTAACTGTTTTGCTGACGATTCTACCCTCAGCTTTTCATATTCGTTCAATAATTCACGTCTTTCACCTTCGGACGTACAATTGCAACGGTACCGTATGTCAAGCTCATTAAACTCCGATTTATACAGCCTTGTCAAATGGGATAATAGGAATCGTGTGGAGTTTAATGCTTCGAAAACTCAATGCTGTCTTCTGTCGTTAAAGCTAAACATACCCCCAATGCCATTATCCATGAATGGCACTTACATCGAAGAAACCGAAAAGCTCTCAGTATTCCGAGTATTTTATCGTTTCCTCCTCTTAAAAGTTTCTCGCGTAATACTCGTCTCGCAAGGAATGCTCATCATTTCACCCTAGAGCGCCCAATTCCGGACGTACCGTGAAATATAGGGATTCTTTTTTTAGCCGAATATTACGAATTTGGAGAAGTTTACCCGGCGAGAATTTCCCTTGCCATTTTGATCTGCAAACATTCAAAACTAATGTTAATCCACACCTCCTATCTTTCCCCTCCTTATCAACATAATGTCCTCGCAGTGTGTTCTTCATTAAAAGGGAAACAAATAGTTTCTTGTGAGCGCGTTAATTATATAAAAAAAAATGTGTAGAAATAAATACATACATATGTATATTTAAAATAGTGGCGGAATTTTATCAGCTTGTCTGCCTGTCCATTTGTCTTTGTGTCAGATTTTCCGGCCTGTCTGTTTGGTATGGATTTTTTTTGTACGTTGGAGCCAATAAACTTGAAATTTTGAACATGAGTTTATTTTGATAATGTGGAATAATTTCAACTTTATTTGTTAACTTTTAACACAAGCTGCGACACAAACTTAGAATGGTAGCTTACTTTTCCCACAAACGGTTCCAAAAATTTTTGTAAAAATAAGTTGCATACTTGCTATTATATGCGGTCACAGCGTCGAATAAGATTTGAAAAATATTAACGGACCTTCAAACTTTTTATTCTATTTTTCAGACTTTTGATTGTTCGATAAAAGTACGTTAGTTTTCATCGGAACAATTTAAACACCATTTTATTTATTTAAGAAAATGTTAAAAAGTTTGTATTTTTGTTTTAAATCGTAAGAACATTTTTTAAATAAAACGGTTTTTTTAACAACTTTTCTTTTTAATTACAAAAAAAAAATAGTAATTGAAGAATGCAAAATTAAGCACAAGAATGACTTTCATTTAAAAACAAAATTAAAAAAATATCAACCTACCCGTTTTTAAAATATTGATTTTTCAAAAAAAGAAAAAATACTAAAAATACAAAAAAAAATTATTCGAAAAGTTTTTTTTTAATGTTTAATTACTTTGGTTTCTGTCATCTTCTTGGATATCATTTAATTGTAATAGATGACACAATTATCGAGAAAGTCGAAGAAAAAAACGGTCCTGTGGGGGGTACCGTTGTTAGCCCACTAACTTAACGTTTTTTTCACCAAAATGTAAACCACACCTACAAAAGTACACTGATTTTTGTTCATAAAATACTTGTAGCCGTTTTCCAGAAAAATAAGCTTTTATTTAACGGTTATATGGCAGGTAATTAATATTTGAGCTAAAAAAAAGTTCTCTGTAGAATGTCAAGATAACCTTAAGTTCTAAATTTGAAGACGATTAGCTCAACCGTTTAGGCTGTAGTCTAATATACATTTATACATACTAACAGACAAACCTATCATCGTAATGCCATGTTTGATTGTTATCTCAAAATTTTTAATCTGCACGATTGAATAACTCACATTATAGTACCTATAATCGCAAGTAAAAATAAGTGAACTAAAGGGTCTTTCATTAAGCGCTTCCTTACTTAAAATTTAAATAAAACGAAGTGTAATTGAGATAGCATTGACACTTTTTATTCGCTTGAAAGGCCTATTAATGCCATTATGTGTGAAATGTAACATCGTTTAAATGTACTTCGCGGCTTCTTCTTGGTAGCGCGCATAAGAAGTGTTCAATTTTTCATGACTCTAGCGCATGAATCGGAATGAATTTTACCGATGGTATTAATTATGATGGCTTTGGAGGGTGCTGTGGTTTTTGTGGCCTACACGCATGTGACTTAAGAAAACTCTACAAGAAAATGTCTAACGGGGTTAAATCACACGATGTTGGTGGGCAGTTCACATCACCTCAACGTGGGATGATCATGCCGTTAAATCTCTCGTGCAGAATGTCTTATGTGGCATGAGATGCATGGCACGTTAGACCTTCCTGTTGAAACCAGATATCGTTGGTGTCCATATCATTTAATTCGGACCTATAGCGCTCGCCGTTGACGGTGATGTTATGATCTGGAGAACATCGTTCTCAAAGAAATATGAACCGATGACGGCGCCGCCAGCTCAAAATCCACACCAATCAGTGATTTTATTGGGACGCTCTTGGATCTTGTGTGCATTGATATCGTCCCAAATTCGACAATTTTTTTTCCGGTACCCATTTATCAAGAAGTAGGCCTCATCCCATTATGTTGCACAAGCAGTACGAACTACAGCAGTAAAGCCATCTAGGTACTTTTCTTTTTATTTTTGCAATTAATGATCTTACGTCCTGCATTCATCACAGCGAGATTCTTGTATTTGCTGATGATATGAACATCTTCGAAAAAATTTAATCTGCAAATGATATATAATGTTCTTCTTCAAACCGATAATGACAGGTTCGGTACTTGGGTAAGGGGAAAGGGTACCATGGGCTTACAACCTCCCACCTTATGAACATTGGATCGGGTTAACACTGTCTTAGTATTTATTCAACTTATCAATGACTTTTTTGACGCCCTGGAATTCCTTTCTGACATTGGTCTGCATTTTGCGCAATTTTCAGTTAATGTTCACTCGAAGTAGCTAGCTGCATTCCTCCCCTTAAAAAATTCTTCCGTAATACTCGTCTCGCAAGAATGGTCCTCAGTTATTCCTTGAGCCCAATTTCGGACTTCTTTTTTAGCCGAACAATACGAATTTGGAATAGTTTTGGAATAGTTTACCCAGCGAGATTTTCTATTGAAATTAGAAAAACATACTCACTGATTTAGTTTCAAGTTTACTTTTGTTTTAAGTCAGATAGAAAATAATATTGTTTTTCACTCTCATTCTGAATATCAAATAATAAACACGTTATCAGATTTGTTAAGCTGTATTCTTTCTCTGAATTTATCTTGGCTATCACAAGGAACAAGATATAGTTCAAAAGGTTATGGGCCCAGTTCACGGCAACACTGCGTTAGTTTTTTGAAATCGTGCTAGACATTTCAAGTGAAATTGTGCGATTCGGAAAGAACATTCCAGAAGGTGATAAAGGAAAATTCTAGAGGACTGAAAGAACAATTAAATTTTCAAATCAAATGGAAATTGATAGAATCAGTATTGAGAAGCTAGAAGGTGGAAGCAATTGGCTTACATGGAAGTTCCAAATTCGACAAATTTTAGAAGCCAACGAATTATTTGACGTTGTAGATGGAACAACTGAAAAACCGGCTAGTGGAGGAGTAAATAGTGGGCCTGAGATTATTGCTTGGAAGAAATTAGATGCAAAGGCACGTCGAACAATTTCAACAGCGTGCATGAAACAGCCACTTTTGCAAATTATGAATTGTGAAACTGCGAATGAAATGTGGCAAACACTCAAGAGCACATACGAGCAATCCTCAAAATCGAATGTTTTATTTTTGCAACAAAAATATTACAGTTTCTCTACGGAACTGGGAGATGATATTGCAACTTTCTTGTCGAAGTTACTAGAAATTGTGCAGCAACTTCAGGATCAAAAAGAAAATATATCCGAGTCAATGGTTATGACCAAAATTTTGATGTCATTGCCTGCTGAGTATAATCATTTCCATAGTGCATGGGAGTCTACAAGTGCCGATAGTCAGACGATGGCAAATTTGCGAGCACGATTAATGGCAGAGGAGTTAAGATTGAAATCACAAGGTCACGTTGAAGAAGTGGAGGCGCTTATGGCCAGACGAACTTTTCCGAAGAAAAATTTCAATGTGAAAAAGGGCAATTTGTCAAACAGCAAAGCGGCAAACAAAAACGGGAAGCCGAAAGGTAAATGTTTTAAGTGCGGCCAAGGCGGCCATTGGAAGCGAGATTGTCCACAGAAGACAGGATTAACTATGAAAAAAGAAGAGGAATCAATTGATGCTTTTGTGTGCCACGGTTCCACATCAAATGGAGATAAGGACACTTGGATTTTGGATTCAGGTGCAAGTGATCACATGAGTCATCGACGTGAATGGTTCGAAAACTTCATCGAAACAATGACTTATGTGACAATTGGAAATGGTGAGAAAATTATGGGTCGAGGAAAAGGCAACATAAACATTCAAGCATTCAACGGTTATGATTGGATCAGTAAACGCATGATGAATGTATTATATGTGCCGGAAATTCAACTGAATTTGTTTTCATCTGGAAAAGCCATGGATCTTGGATATAAAATGCAGTCGAACAACAAGCGTTGCGAATTGTTGAAGGGTAAAAAAATCGTTGCAGTGGGAGTTCGCCGAGAAAAATTGTTCCAGATGTTGTTCAAAGTCAATGAATTATCACAGGTTGAAGTAGCTACAACAAATATAGCAGTTAAGAAAATTTCACTTCGTTCATGGCACGAACGGTTAGGACATCAACACATCGCTTATGTGAAGAAGTTTCTGCAGAAAACAAATATCGATTTCATTGACGAAGACTTTACATGCGAAGCATGTATATATGGGAAACATCATAGGGGTAGCTTCAAGAGTCGTGAAGAGAAATCGAAGACCTGTGGTGAAATAATGTATTCAGATGTTTGCGGACCGTTTCAAGAAAGTTCGATTGGAGGCTCCAAATATTTTTTGCTGTTGAAGGACGATTATTCACATTTTCGTTTTGTGTATTTTATGAAGCACAAATCTGAAGTAGCTTCAAACGTTGAGAAATGTCTTCGATTAATTCAAAAGGAGCATGGACACAACATACGCATTTTAAGGTCAGATAACGGCACTGAATTTGTAAACGGAGAATTGAAAACTTTCTTCGATGAAATGGGGATTCAACACCAGCGAACAGTGCCATATACGCCTGAGCAAAATGGGTGTGCGGAAAGAGAGATGCGTACTATAGTAGAGTCGGCAAGAACCATGCTTCATTCAAAACAGATGAGCAAAAGATTTTGGGCAGAAGCAGTAAATGCAGCGATCTATGTACTCAATAGAACTGGAACGAGTAACGTTGTGGATAAGCCACCGTATGAACTGTGGTATAACAAAGAAGCTAAATTTGACCATCTGAAAATTTTTTGTGCAGAAGTATTTATACACGTTCCAAAAGAGAAACGGCAGAAATTGGATGCGAAAGCCGCTAAATGTGTTTTTGTCGGTTATGATTATCAATCCAAGGGATATCGAGTTTGGAATCCGAAGACGAACAAAATTGAAATCGCTCGAGATGTCATATTTCTAATAGAGGAATCTATGTTATCACTCGACATTAAAGACAAAAATACCTCTAACGAAAAATCAGATGATGATGAAGATGAAGAAATGTTAACGACAGAGCAACATGGACAGCAAGGTGCATTGTGTGATCTCGACAGCAGAAATATTGTAAGAAGACGTTTACGCGATCGGAGTGCTGTCATGGCTCCTCGGCGCTTATCATCTTTTACATCGGAAGATCATTCGGCAATGATAGCAGTCTGCAACGAACCAAGAACATATCAAGAGGCAATTAAATCAGATGATCACAAACAGTGGGAGCGAGCAATGGACGAAGAGTACGATTCACTCATTAAAAATCGTACATGGATTTTAGTGCAACCATCAGCTGGCAAAAAGGTAATTGATAATCGATGGATTTTCAAAATCAAACAAAAAATAGATGGAAGCATAGATCGCTATAAAGCACGATTGGTAGTGGGGGATTTACCCAGGAATACGGAGTTGATTACCAAGAAACGTTTAGCCCTGTTGTCAAATTCACATCGATAAGAACTATATTGGCATTGGCGGCATCTAAACGTATGAGGTTGAAACAATTCGATGTGAAAACGGTATTCCTCAATGGTATTTTAGAAGAAGATGTCTTCATGAGTCAGCCTATTGGATACGACGATGGCAGTGAACGAGTTTGCAAATTAACCAAGAGCTTATATGGTTTAAAACAGGCGTCACGTTGTTGGAACAGGAAATTCACTTCATTTGTAAACAAGTTTGGTTTCAAAGTATGTGAATCTGATCCATGTGTATTCGTATGCGACGCTCAGGATGGTATGCTAGTTCTAGCGATTTATGTCGATGATGGATTGATAGCAGCAGAAAGGGAAGAAGCTATATTACCGGTGATTCAGCATCTACAAAGAGAATTCGAAATCAAGGTTTGCGAGTTGAACTGTTATTTGGGACTTGAAATTGTTCAATTAGGAGACTCATCCATTCATATACATCAACAAGGATATGCAAGAAAAATACTTGATCGTTTCAATATGTCAGATTGCAAGGCTGTAACAACACCATCGGATAGTACTCAAAACCTTGGCGACTTTGAGGCTGATGAAGAAGTAAACTTTCCGTATCGTGAAGCAATCGGAAGTTTGATGTATCTGGCGGTAGCAACGAGGCCAGACATCAGCTTTTCAGTTGGGAATGTTAGCCGACATTTAGAAGAGCATGCTGCAGCGCATGTTAATGCAGTGAAACGCATTTTCAAATATATTCAAGGCACAATGGATATGGGAATTCGTTTCCAAGGCGGCGAAAACAACTTACATTTCTGTGGATACAGCGACGCAGATTATGCGGGAGATTTGGAAACAAGAAGATCAACATCCGGTTACGTTTTTATGCTGGGAGATAGTATCATCAGTTGGGGTTCAGAAAGACAAAAATCTGTTGCTCTATCAACTACAGAATCCGAGTATATGGCAGAAGCACACGCTGTAAAGGAATTGGTGTGGTTGAAGAATTTATTGAGTGAATTGCTTCATTTTAAATTGGATAAACCAACTTTCTACATGGATAACCAGAGCGCAATACGACTTGTTAAGAACCCTGAGTTTCATAAGAGAACCAAACATATTGACGTTCGTTATCACTTCATTCGTGAGAAATTTGAAGATGGATTTTTTGAATTGAAATACGTGCAAACGGATGATCAAGTGGCAGACATTATGACCAAAGGTTTGCCTAGATTAAAACATCAACATTTTCGTAACATGATGAACGTTATGTCAAAGAAAGAAATGGTTTAAATGTATAAATTTTTTTTAGTTAGTTAACTTGTAACTAAAAGTGGGAGTATTTAAATTAGAAAAACATACTCACTGATTTAGTTTCAAGTTTACTTTTGTTTTAAGTCAGATAGAAAATAATATTGTTTTTGACTCTCATTCTGAATATCAAATAATAAACACGTTATCAGATTTGTTAAGCTGTATTCTTTCTCTGAATTTATCTTGGCTATCACAAGGAACAGGATATAGTTCAAAATTTTCCCTTGCCATTTTGGTATGCAAACATTCAAAACGAATGTTAATTGACAGCTCTTTTCTTTAACATACATACATTAATAACAAAATGATTAACTAAGTTGAATTTGTTTTTTAATAATTCGCAAACAAAAGTGATTGATGGATTTGACAGAATCAGAATACTTGTGTATGAAAAATTTGATAGAACGACAAAGTTGGTGACTAACAAGTTATTTTCAACAGTTAATCAAATTCAATACAAATATTGAAGAAAACATTTACAAGTCATTTTATTGAAAAAGACGATTGAAACTCAAATGATGGGTAAAAAGATTTGATTAATAGTTATGTAGGATCTCGTTTTGATACAAACGAGTACATTAACGAGCGAAGACGAGGCCATACTATACTTACACACCGACAATAAAACCAATATACGAAAAGGGGACTAAAACGAACGACGACGACGATAACAGACAAGAACGTATGAACACGAGAGTTAGTTGAAGTTGAGTAGCCGACGCGAGAAGTAAAAATCGGAAGACGCGAAAAGTTAACTAGCATCTATTTCTTATATTCCCAATTTATAAAACCGATCTTGTGAAAATTAAAGTAGAAAAAAATCAAATGTCCATTAAGACAGTATAAAAGTGTTCAAATTAATTAAATAAATAAACTATTGTTGATTAAAGTTTATGTGCGTAATTTAATTTTCTTTCTTTGATTGACTGCAATCGCCCAAAAGAAGTGGAAATAATTTGTAGCGTTTTTTTTTTTGTACGGAGGAAGAAAACGAAAAACCTACAGTTATTTACTGGCAAAATAATTAATGCTGATTTTGACTCCTTTTATTGACAGTATGTTTTGTTACTTTTTATTTGCAAATGTTTAAGACTTACGTATAAATAAATTTTATTTTTATAATACATTTCTTCGTAAAATTTCTAACTAGCCATATTTGTTTTAATTTTTAAATATTTTCTAAAACTTTGAAAATAAATCTGTTGGCTTGAAGGGTACAATTCCTTTAATGAAATTTAACATTATGCTCTCCTTTCCGTTACACAAATCGAATTTCCCTTACTATTTACAGGAATTCATCAATCTTGAATTCCACTTTGGTTAAGGTCAAATAGGTTCACAGCAGACCTTTTTTTTAGCCCATTTTTTTGTTCCCATCTATATACAGAACTCATTTATTCCTTTTCTGTAAAGGAAATAATTTTTTTTGTGATGTTTTAAATTCTTTATTCCTTCGCATAACATTGTAATGATTAGATTAGGTGGATACCTAGCAGAAGATTCTTTGCGTTAATTTCTCAGAAAAAGAATAAAGTGCGCAGTTGAATTTAATCAAGTTGCTCCGATGAATTCTTTATAAACTTCACAGATTTTTTATGAAAACCTAAGTACGATGCATCCTTTTAAACAATTCTCTTAAGATTATTGAGATCTTACCATAGAAATGACAACTTGGTTAGAATAAATTGGAAGGATATGTTCCAAGCTCATGATGTCACTGAAACCTACCTACTTCTCATAAATTAAAATGAAAGGTCAAAACATACAAACAAGACTAGACCGCACGTATGAAAGCCAGTATTCTTCTTCTTGGAATTTCAATAAATCCCAAACAATCCCGGCAACAAAAACAAAATCTTAATAAAATGCCTTTGTTGAGGTTATAGCCAGATTTTTTTTGCCTTAATGTCTGAATAAAAATAATGAAATAGGAGAAGGCAAAAGGATTCTTTTTTGTTTTTATCATAACGATACCAATCGACTCATGAGCGATGGCGGCAATGTCGTAATCAATATACCGTCTTCGCTTCGTTAGAAGAAAAAAGGATATAAATAGGATAAGTTGTGTGTCCTTGTTGGAAACCTATGGGATGTGTAGAGTCCTTAACAAGACGCAATAACATTAAAGAAAATTGAAAATTTTAGCAAAAGGTTCAAATAAGAAAAGTTTTTGTATTGTTTTTTTTGGCTGGGTTAATAGTATATGTTTATGACTTCTTTAATACACTTTTGACATTGTTTGGACAGAACTTTCTTATAACAAGAGTAACGCTCGCTGAGTCAAATTGAATTGAGTTGGAAAATAGTTATATGGATTAAAGAAAGTGGCACACATATGTTATACGCATCACTTAATGTGACGCATCGTTTTGCGACCGTACGTAGATTATTAAATAAAAAATGCTTTATTTTTTAAGAATAACAGTTTTTAAAAAATCTTCCAATTCTAAAGGATTTATCTAATCTAATGTGCTTAAAATTAAAAGCACAGTTAAGTTGATACTCAGGGCGCCATTTCAAGTACAACCAATTTAATGATGTCATTATTCGGATGACGTCGACAAAAATAGTTTTATTTGTGTTTTTATAAAATGTTGGCTTTATTTTATGCAATCGAGCTGCCCCGACTTCAAATCGAAAGCACTGTATATATTTGTACATATAACAAGGTGTCTCCTGATAGATGGATGATTGCGCTATGTGACGCAATCCTAGAAAATACATACAAAATAAAACAATAAACAAAAAATCAAAGCAAATAAATTGCAGGACTGGATCGCACGTACTTTGTAGAATAAAATTTAAGAAAACTATATTTAACATCAAAGCATTTATTCGATTTTTATGACTTTTGATTGTTCGAATAAAGTACGTTTAATTGCATTGAGTGAAATAATTTAAACATCATTTTATTTCTTTAAGAAATGTAAAAAAGTATGATCTTTTTTTCGAAATCGTAGGAGCGGTTTTTAAATAAAACTTTTTTTATTAACAACTTTCTTAAAAAAAATAAAAAAATAATTCAAGAATACAGTTTTAAGCACAAAAATAACATACATTTAAAAACAGAATTTAAAAAAAATTCACTTACCCGTTTTCAAAATATTGATTTTTCAAAAACAAAAATATTAAAAATATTAAAAATACAAAAAGTTTTCAAAAAAAAAAAATTAATGCGAAATTACTAAGGCTATCTACATCTTCTTGAATATCAATTTTTACTTGCGATTATAGGGACTATAAGGCAAGTTTAGGATTCGTGAATATAAAAAAAATTGAGATAACAATCAAACATGACATTACGATCATAGAGAAGCCTAAAAAAGTCATTGACAAAAAATGTCCGTCTGTCCGGGTCTATATCGATCTGCAGCCTAATAGGGTTAAGCGATTGCCTTCAAATTTGCTATAAGTGATTCTTTTGGAATTCCTCAGTGGGGAAATTGAAATTTTATTTTTAGGGCTATAAATAACGGTACTTGCCATACGACCGTTTAGGATAAGCTTATTTTTCTCGAAAACGGCTTTAACGATTTTGATGAAAAGGTTTAGGATTTTTTCTGTTGGTATTGGCTATCGTTTGATCAGAACCACATATACGGGAAAAGTCTATTAAAGGGACTTTTCATATAACGGTTTTTTTAATTTTTGGCTTTCTCGGTAACAGCTGTATGGATTTCTGTCAAATTTTATATTTGACAAGACCTAGATAGTCAAATTAATTTTGCATATCGAAAATTTTGAATAACTTTTTTTTCTAATTAAAATTAATTTTTGAATTAAAAAATAAGCTTTTAAACTGTCATTTGTCAAGTACCGTTAATTTTAGGCCTGCAAATAAAGTTTGAATTTCCCTTTGGGGAGTGCCAAAAGAATCACACACACCAAATTTGGATATAATCGCTTAAGCCGTTTAGGGTGCAACTCTTTATATATACTGATAGCCAGACAGACACTTTTTGCCACTAACTTTTTTAGACAAGTAGTGCCCCGTGGCTTAGTGGTTAGTTAGTGTGTCGGACTGCTAAGCGAAGAGCCTGGGTTTGAGTCCCGCTGATAGCCACCTTCGTGGAAGAAAACGTCCGAAACTGAATTAATTTTATATCCAATCCGTATCCCTTCTCCTGGGCAGCGAAACACTTGAACCTTTATAATGATTTGTTCATGACTCAGAAATCCTTTAGAAAAATGGACACACACACATTTAAATGGCCATTTATTGAAGGATTTCTAAATCATGTACATTTTTGAAATACGGTTCATTAAAACGAAGGTAATAGTATTTCCTTATTCGTTTATGTGAATAATAAATTATTCGTTTCTAAATCATTTAAAGTACTCATTAATGACTCAAGAATCCTTCATATAAAAGGACGCGCACAAGCGCCTATGTATATATTTAAATGGCCACTACATGAACTAAAAATGAATTAATTTTAGATTCAATTCATATCCAAAGTCCTGAGAAGCGCAAAACCTTTTAGAATCTTTTTAATGATTCATTTATAACTCATGAATCCTCCTCAAAAATGGGTGCACACAAGTGCGTAAATACATAAATCCAAAGGCCTTTTTATAAACAATTTTAGAAGTATTAAAATTGTCATTGGTCCTACTGTTCGAAAAGAAAAAAAATATTAAATTCATGATTTATTATTTTTATTAATTAAAAAATTGGTGTCCAGAAACCTTTTCATAGCATTTTTAATGGTCCTCATTCTTCATTTTGACTATGAGAGCACGACAGGATCGCACGTACTAGCTTATATGTGCGGTCACATTGTAGAATAAAATTTTAGAAAATTAAAATTAACACCAAAGCATTTATTCGATTTTTGTGACTTTTGATTGTTCGAATAAAGTACATTAAATTGTATTGAGTGAAATTTTCTTGCTAGCTTCCTGGTTGGCTTGCATAGCTTGGTAGTTGGTTTCCAAGTAGTTTTTTTTCCTATATATTTTTTTTTCAATTTATTTTTGTTTGTCCATTTCAGTATAATATCGCACTGCAAAGTTTTTTCACTATATCTATTTGTTCAATATGTCCTCCGCGGCTGAAAAACTGAAAGTGTTGATAATCCTTCTGCTTGCTGGGATATATGAAGAATCCACCATTATTTATAAATTTTCTTGTACATATTCAGATTTGTCCGGATAAATTAATACAAACTGCATTTTTTTCTTTTTTATCACAGAATTTCTTGGATTTGTGTACACATTCAAAATTTCTTCACATAACTTAAGGTTACACGAATATTTTTCTTCATTTTTGGTGACCAAAATCTGGGCCTTCAGAAAAATGTTTGCTGGGTTGGCTCCACGCCAATAAATTTAATTTATTATTAGTATTCACGAATCCTAAACTTGCCTTATAGTCCCTATAATCGCAAGTAAGAAATACCAGCGGTGCCCCGTACGCCGAAGAAAGGCAGCCGTAAAATTTCCTGTATCGAACGAATGCAACGTTGTATATATATTTTTAAAAATAGACGCCACACTGTGAAAACAAAGTCCACGTGAGTCAATACATCAAAAGATAGCATGTTGTTGGCGCACAAAAGCTATGCTGATGTACAACAGCCCCATTTTTTGATGTGATGGCAGACGCAGAATGATTTACTACGTAAACCGTGCGAAAATTATCGATTTGATCTAGAAATCAAAATGTATAAATTACGACGAAAGGTAGGTAGGTTTGTGCGTATCTCACGTAGGAATGGGAGCAGTCGGGCGAAAGGAAAATTCTAATAATATGATAAAAGCTTTGAAATTGGGAAGAGCATCCCACCACCCAGCTCCACGCGTTTCAAGGATGAAATTGAACTTCTTTTTTTTTAAATCATACATACATACGTGGGAGAAATGTGTGATGAAGAACGTTTCTCGTCAAGATGAATGATACCATCAGGGCGTTTATTTTGCGAAGCCTAGGATGTTTTATGGGGTCGGATTGTTCGATGAGCATTATATTGCATACGGAATGATCAAAGCACACACTTTGGTGACAGATAGACGATATGCACAAACTGTAGATAGATAGTTGATGGAGGATGATTTTGCCAAATATTAAGGTATGTAGGTAAGTCGCGTCTTACGGAAAATTTATTTCTTAAAGAGCTCACATCATGTAAACTTTGCCGCTTTAGTATACGTCAGAAGTAGGTTCTGTGTCCATTCAATATTTTTGACAACGTTTCGGTGGAGCATTTCCTTTTTATTTAATTTTAAAATCACTTTTTATAGAATAACTCTTTGCTCGAGATATAACTATATATGTATATATAGTATTAAGATAGCATAAAGTTAAGTTATGGACAGTAACACTTAAATAAGAATCAAACCTGACATTATGGTGATAGGATTTATTCAGTACTGCTCAGAGGTATTTATGTTTTTTTTCAAGTATCTGTCGCGTCTTCTCTCTCTGCGCGCATACCAATTGTCGAATTTTCCATGACTCTGTCGCATAAGTCAGACTGAATTTAAAAATTATGTCATGAGTTTTGTTGACTTATACGCCTCAAGGCCGCTGTAATTTGTGGTTTACTCGCATAGATCGGCTTCAGAAAACCCACAAAGACAGAGTCAAATTTAAAAAAAAGTGTGGTAAGTAGTGCGGTCATGTTGAAACCACATGCCGTTAGTGTTTATATCATCCAATTCAGATAATATGGACGCTAAGAACTGTCAAATTTCGGAAAGCCCTATAGGAAACCCCTTTATATGTATGTATATAAGAGTTTTCATTTTTTTATTAAAAAAATGAGTCCTTTTCAAAAGAAATCAATGGATGTTTATTTCATTGTAAAGAGGAAAGTATGCCATGAACTATGAAAAATGGAAAACGATATCATTTTCCATGACCAATTCGCACATTTGGAGCTGTATGCCCTTGATACCTTCACGAATTCCATATTTAAGATCGATTGTGGAGCATTGGTATTGACCTTATCTTTCACGTGGCCCAAACAAAAAGTCAAAAGGTGTTAAATCACAAGATCTCGGTGGTCAATTGTGGTCATCTCTTTGAGAAATCAACTTTTCTTGCAAAACTGCCATTGTTTCGTTGCTTGTGTGGCACGTAGCGCGTAGCACCCGCCGCCATCTTGCTTAAAGTAAACGTCGTCCACATCAATATTTTCTAATTCCGGCCATAAAAAATCACTTATCTTAGCTAGGTAGCACAATCCATTCACCGTAACAGTTGCACCAGTCTCATTTTCGAATAAGTAAGATCCAATCAGATCGCCTCGCCAGCCCAAAAACTGCACCAAACAGTGACTCGTTTGAGGATGGAGAAGCTTTTCAATAATCGTTCTTGGATTTTCTGAGCCCCAAATCCGATAAATCTGCTTATTAACGTCGCCTTTGAATCCAAAGTGAAAATGGCCCTCATCACTGAAGATGATTTTTCGATGAAAATCCGGACCATTGTGATGCATTTCAAGGACCCAATCATCGAAAATTACGATGTTGCTGGTGATCGACCGCCTTGAGTTCTTATGTTAACTGAACTTTAAAAGCCGTAAGACCCATGTAGTTATGAAAAATACGGTGTAATGTCGTTTATGGAATGCCTAATTCCAAAGATCCACGTTATTCACAAACCTGAGTTTTCTCAACACTACGGGCTGCAGCAGCAATATTCTAGTTTTCCTTCACATCACTAACTTACCCTAAAATCTCAATTTTTTTTTCCACCAGTGTAAAGTATCACCATTGCCGGCCAAAAAGGTGCTTCACGATGACACAAAAGGTCTCTAGCTTTGTGAACTGCAATTTTTTACCATTTTTGTAGTGAATAAAGCATTTATCGTTCCATTTTTAGTAAAAGGGTAGTTTTTACTTGTCAAATGTCAAAAGATGACAGCTTCAAAAGTGACGGCTGCCCAAATAGCAGGCTATTCAAAATGAAACATCTTATTAGAAAACTCTATAGAAACAGATAGAAGACGATGATCATCTGTTGTAGGGGGATAACGATAAACTGAGCATGGCGAAACAACAATCGATTCAGGTAAAAATGAGTTGGTATATCTAAAACAGAGGCAACACTTACAATTTTCTACAAATTTTTTTGGAAGCTAGAAATTGAACCGTTCTTAATTTTTTTTAATCAAATTTGCTGTTCCAATCAATAGATTTTCAAATAAAATATTGAACAGCTTTTAAATCAGGCATCAGTTATCAAAATTATAAGTGTTGCCGTTGTATTTATATTCTAACGTTTTTTTTCATTGTAAGTAATATTTTTAGAAAGTTTCTTAAACTGAAGTAAAACTAATTGAATTAAGATCCTTTAACAAAAACCATTAATGTAGATAGACCCAACAATTATTCACTTATTCAACTTAAAGAATGACTGTCATTAGAGTCTCATAAAAGGGACTTTCTTTTCACTATTAAATGTCAAAACCAACTTTGTAACTTTCATCTTTAAACTCATTTAAGTACCACTGATATTACCGTGTACCTTTAATTGTCGACATCGCTTTTGGTGTATAATTGGACCTCTTAGCTGACGGGGGAGTAATTCTATTAAGTTTGTTCAATGTTTAATTCGAGACATTAATCTGCTCTTGGTATACAAATGGATTAATTTTCTATTTTTAGCCCTAGCTATTAGGTCATTTTCTTAGATTGACCCTAAAATAACATGTACTACAAAGAGGCAAACTAGAAAGAGTTATTGTTCTTTTCGTCACACACAAATTTTTTGAAGCAAAGATTTACACTTTTCTGTATTACTTTTAATGTGTTATCAGTTTTAGCTTCCTCTCTGAACGTCCCTAACTCACTTTTATATGCATGATGATAGCGTCAAAGGCAATTAAACATCAGGAGTGTTAATCCTAAAAAAGAACAAGAAATTTATCAAGGAAAACATGCATATATTATAAAATTTCAGTTAAATCATAATTATTTTTCTCCGACCCATGTTACAGTTTTTGACATTGAAATAATAACTATGCTCCAGGAAAGAAAAAAATACCTGTACGCACTTTCAACCTCGCTACCGTATAGTCCTTGAATATCGGTATAGAAGGAAGTAGCTACTACTTCACCTCAAGTTCTTTTTTTTTCGTTACTTAAGTAGGCCGGGAAATTTACGTGGGTTAAAGTTTGCAGCAAGAGCAGTCATCGTCCTTCAAGAAAAAAAGGTCGAAGGAAATTACTCAGCAATTTTGTGAGCAATTAAAGACATCAATCATTTTACCTTTCGAGGAAGAGTTTGCAAGGTAAAGGTTGTTTTTTGAAAATTAATGAGAACGACTCAAGTAGAGTGAACTTGTATATTTTGTGACTTATGTACATAACAACATTGGAGTAAAAAATGTACGCTCATCATATATTTACATGATTTATGGATGAGAAACTTACCTTTTAAAATTATTAAGCATTAAAAAAGGCGAAGTACGTAATATGTGGGTGCGGATGGCTATACTGAATTCTAAAATTCATTTTGATATTATCCTGGAAAATATTTTTATCCATTTTGAAAATAATTTTAAATATTTCAAAGGTGGAAGAGGAAGAGGAAGAAGAAGAGGAAGAGGAAGAAGAAGAGGAAGAGGAAGAAGAAGAGGAAGAGGAAGAGGAAGAGGAAGAAGAAGAGGAAGATCCAAAGAAAAAGTTTTTTCTGTTTAAACTTCTATTTAACAATTTTTGAATCTCACTCGTTCAAATAAAACCGAAAAAAGTGAAGTTTAACGTTTCGTTTAAGTTAAACCTCTCAACTCCGACGTTTAAGATTTCGTTTTACTTCATTGAACACAGAAATAAGGCCATTTTGAGGTAGACATATTTTTGCAGCTGTCATTTCATACAGTAGCAATGGCCAATCAAGTGCATGTTAAACAAATGTAAACCATTTTTTATATACAAAATATTGCCTTTTTATAGTTTTCGGAATTCTGAAAATTATTTTGATGAAATATGAAATATTTTAAATAGAATAAAAAATAGAGTTCGCTGGAGGGATAGGTCGCTCCAACTAATGCTGATAAATTTATTGATAAATTTCGGAAGTCGAAGGGCTCAGATTTTATAGGAATAACAATAAAGTTGTTGCTGCAAAGTCAAAAGGGACCTTATATAATACAATCTTAACATGCTTGCTTTTTTTGGAACATCGACACGAATTTTTCTACAAATATTTATATGAATAAACAATCCGTTTATTTCCATTATCATGATCCAAAATAGGCTGCTGTCAGATAAAATAATATTTAACTTGAATGAACTCGTTTCCAGATGGTTCAGCAGTTTATAGACCCGAATATATTTATCAATGCTACAAATGCACAGAACGGATATCTGATCCGCCATTGATTTCGAGCACAGTTTGCTTAGCGGGTCAGCATTTATTCATGGGAACGAAGCTTTCCACCAGAAAAAGGTGGTGGGAAATAACGGAGTCTGGCAGTCTTAAGTAAGCACTGAAACGATACAATCGGATTGATATCGAAGAAACTTTACCGGCGGATTTACATTACAATAATAATTTGACATTTGAAAACAAACTTTGAACCAACTTTCAAACTGCATTTAGTTAACAGGAAGATTAATTTTAAATGTAAAATCATACGAGTTTTACCAAAAGTTTAAACTCTCTTTCAGGTTTATTAAAACATTGGTTTAAACACTGACTATGTAACTGGGCAATATGTGTAATTTCCTTCCCAATGAAGTTTTCTTCTGATAAATGGAAAACTAACTAGGCTCTCCAAACCAATTTTTTCCAAATGCATATTTTGCATATTTTTTGTTTGTATTTTATTACGCACATACTAAAAGGGTAACAATAAAATTTAAATTGGAAGAAAAATATTTCCTTACCTTTAAATTAATACAAAAAATAGTTGAGCCGATAGTTTCGCTCCGAGGGCTCTTATAATTTATTATTAGTGATATATCTCAATATATTTTAATACAAAATAAATAAAAACAAATAATTAAGGTATTTGCTGACTTACCTATAGATTTGAGTACGATTTTCAGTTTGGGTATTAAACTTTCAAACTAATAATACAAATTAGACGCGAATCTTAAACCAAAAAAAGTCGATTTACTTCTTCGAAAAAATTCTTTCCCATCTTTGTAATTCTTATGCCTAGTCTTGAGTAACATACAAATGCATTCTTATGAGCATTGTGCTTAACAGACGAATAGTTGAAATGAGAATAAATAGTTTGCAACATGAATTTCTAGAATATTTGAAACAGAATTTTATATCCATGATAATTTTTTTTCTTAGAAAAGAATTGCTAATGACTTGATTGATATATTTGATATAAATATAAATGTATTGAATTTTGATATTCTTTTCAACAAACTACACCTAAACAGATATTCTTGCATGTCCAAGAACTTCAAAAAGTGTAACAAAACTACTTGGTTTATTGAATAAGTCTCTTGTCTCTAAGTCTCTCTCAACAATCGACTTAATATTCACGACTCATGAGAATTGGTTCCTTCTGTGGTCAAGAATTGTTTCTTTTTATATATATCTCCTGCTTCATGATGGACACTTCATCTCCATTCGGTGTAAGTTGTTATTTCTTCTCTTGCCTTATGTATTTCAGATGAGGGGCTAATATGTACATACATACATTTAATTGGATTCGCGCCACTAGGTGCGAACAACTCCTGGTTTGATAACCTTGATAAAAAATAATGTTTTAACACAGAACAAATATTTAAAACCACGTTTTATTTCCAACATTAACATTATTGACATATTTAGTTTACTTAAGTTGACTTACGTTGGAATTAGAAGAATTCTAAACTATTGTTTGACTCAATGAAAAAAATTAATTTAATCAAAATTGTTGCGAAAATATCACAGGCAATCAACTCCTTCAGTTTTTCTTCTTGAATGGTTTGATCTCGTTTTTTTTTTTATTTCGTTTAATATCATGGCATCGCAGCACATACACACTTAGTTAAAATATTATTTAAGATGCAAGTGACGACCAACACAACAAATCATTTTTCATCCACATTATGAATACGTCATAGCTGTTCCGCCAAGTCAGCACTCCTTTATTTACCCTCTTTATTTATATTCCAATCATTTTGATTGTAAAACTTTTTTTAACCAATACCAACAAGAAACACTTTAACTAAATTGTACTTTTTAAACAATTCACTGGGGACCCCAATACATGTTGAATCTCAATATTTTCATCAACTTTTTCTTATGGCAATTTGTGTTTAAGGATACATTTTTCCTATTTTTTTGTTGTCCATGAAAGTATTGGTGGGCGCTTGAAAAGAAAACTTTCTAAGAGTTCAATAATATTATTCTTGTGTGCAATGGCCGTCTGTTGTCTGTCTGTCTATCTGTCCGGGTGTATAAACGGGTTAAGCGATTGCGTTCAAATTTGGTATGTGTGCGTGTGTATGTATCTCTTGGCATTCCTCAGAGGGGAAATTGAAATTTAATTTTTAGGGCTAAAAATAATGGTACTTGCCATATAACGAAAATATAAATAAATAAACGGAAAATTTTATTTTTCTCGAAAACGGCTCCAACGATTTTGATGAACTTTTTTGATATTTTTTCGTTGATAGTAGCTATAAGCTAATTAGAACCAAATTTATGTTTTTTTTAATTTTCGACTTCTCAGTAACGGCTCAATGGAATTCAATAAAGTTTTATATTTGAAATGATCTAAGTATCCAAATGAATCCTATATAAAAAAAATTGAATAGTTATTTTTTTCTATTCTTAATTAATTTTTGATTTTTTTTTTTGAAAATTCAATATTTTTAAAACTTATCAAAAAAATATATTTAAAATTTAAAAATCAGGTGTAAATTAATAAATTCTAAAAAACTGCATAACAAAATTACAAACAAAAAATTTGTTTCAAAAAACTAAAAACAAAAAAACAGGATCTTATCGAAACCAGTCCTACAATTTACGTGTGATGGCATACTTCATTTTTACTTAAAACCATTAAGTTACTGTGGTTTTGATAGTTTTTTTATAAGTTCAAACTGTGTTATTTTCAACTTAAATGTTAATTGTTTCTGTCCAAGATGTAATTAGGCCCAAGGGCCAAATATGTTCGACCCAGTCGTGCCCATTTTTTATATCAGCTGTTAGATATATTATGAACTCAAAAAAAAAACCGAATAATATAGCCTAGTTATATATATGGTTGTTTGAAGTGGAAAGTTCTAGTGTAATTGTTTTTAGTGGCTCCCTTTGAAGCGTTGGTGTTCTGCTTGTTGTGTGGGTTTATGTGATGTGTGTGTGAATGTCTAAAACAATAAGCCTCCTTTTAATTGCGGAGGCTGAGCCAGGCGATCAAACAAGTCTCCAGCCTGTGAACTTTTTTTTTTTTTATTTGATTATGTTTTATTTACTTTTTCTTTTGCAAAATAATACATATGTAAATATATATAGTAAACTTAATAATATAAAATATAAATAAAAATCATTATAAGTACGTAATAAAAGCTTAATTCAAAACAATTCCTTTTACTATTAATATTAATTACAAGCAGTTTTTACATCTAAAAAAATAGAATGAAGGAGTAAAGGTCTAGTGGCAAGTATGGAAAGTACCAAAAAAAAAACAAATCTACAAACGCACTTAGTCAAAAATAAAAAAAAACATTGCTAACAATCTGGCTTTATTCGACTGAATGCGATTAGCGCTTTTTTTTTCTTTTTTTTTAGATTATTTTTATTGCATTCGTTAAAATTTATGTACAATCGGTCTTAAACTAACTTATAACTAAAATAAATCATGTCGGCCCAACAACACTGAAGCAGGTGGCAGCGCTTTATATAGAATTATTTGTTTTACAATTACAATCATTAATCTCATAGCGTTTAGCACTTTTAAGTTTAAGTGAGAAAAAAGTGCTTTACGAATTTTGATTGTATACAAAAAAAATGTTAATTTATAATAATTATACAAAAATAGGCTGACTGTTACACCTTTATGTTTATGGGGTCGCTGAACACGAATCTGAAGTTGTCCAACAAAAATTACGGCAAATATGAGAAATCGTCAAAAAAACCCAAACATCTTTTGCAGCAATGAGGAATAATATATTATTACCTAAAATTCCTGTTTAAGTAATTTTTTAGACTACTTGTATTTTCCCCAAAATGCCCGTTGAAAAATATACCATTTTTGAAAAGTAAAAAAAAAATTTTGAAATTTTTTATCACTGTGAAAAATAAACTAAATTAAACAAATTATTTAACACAAAGCAATATTAAAGAATTCATTAGTTCTGTACTATATTTGTGTAACACAGAAAAAATTGTTTGAATGTGATATGTAAAACATCAACATATGTAAAACATCAATAGCGGGATTATTAAACATATGCAGTTTTAATTGCATAGCTCTTATACTTTAGATTTGTTGATATTTAAAAAACCCTGATTTCGTCATTGGCTCACTGATAATCTAATGTCCTAGAAAGCTGAAATTTAGTATGTAAACTAGTATTACCAACCCCTTAAACTATGAGATGGGAGTTTGTATGAGATGAGACTTCCCCAAATTTTTACGAGACCAAATGACTCGCACTGTCAAAAAGTTGTCAGATCTCATGTAGAGCCAAGCTTCTACCTCTGCACGAAGTCCTAAATTTTATATCTTGCAAGTGCAAGAAGAGTGTCAGAAAAACTGTGGATTTAAAAAAGCAGATCTTATGTGCTACATAATGTGTATGCAGTTGCGATTAAATGCTGCTAAATAAAATAGAGGAAGAGGGACCTGACGAAAATGACCTGGAATTTACTAAAGTGCCTCGGAGTAAAATTTAATAATAGCATATATTATCACGTCCAAACAATTTTGTATTACATAAATAGAGTACAGAACTATTGAATACTTAATTATTGCTTTGTTTTAAATAATTTGTTAAATTTGGTTTATTTTTCAATTTTTACAGTGATAACAAATCTAAAAACAGGTAAGGTTATGTAAACGTTTTTGGGAAAAAATAAATATATTTCCGTGAAGGAAGCCATTGATCAGGTCCACCAGTTTTGGTTGCTTAAAAGTAGTTAATTTCAGTCAACATAATATCGCCTATGGTCGGCCTACTTATATCTAGGGTGGCTGTTCTAGATTTAAGTATTTTAGGTTTATTTTAAGTTATTTAAAGTTTATTCTAAGTTAGTTTTAAGTAGTATTAAATAGGTTAGTTTAAAACAGATACCGATTAACCAAGCTTTTTTTAATTTTCTGAATAAAAAATAAAACTCGTAAAGTTAAGATTAATAGTTAAGATTAATTTAAGATATTTTGCAGGCCGAGAGGCAATTAATATTGTGTTAGAGATAGGCCGTATAGGGCCAGTAAGTTGATTAAGCTGATTATTTTAGCTAGTTTTAGGACTTTTGTCTAGCATTTTAGTAGTTATAAGATAAAAATAAAATAAAAATTCCTTAAAGCAAAAAAAAAATAATAACAATCATTTCTCATTTCTGCTAAACATCAACGACATTTGATTTCAACAAGAAGCGCAATTTGCCATACGGCTTAACAATCAATTTGGTGACAACTTTATTTCCAGAAGTGGTCTTGTTAACTGGCCCCTCGGTTGTGCGACTTAACGCCTCTCGATTACTTTTTAAGGGGCTATGTTAAATCATTGGTTTATGCCGGCAAACCAGTAACTCTTGAAGCATTGGAAGGCCATGTGGCCAGATTTGGAAGAAATTGTGACAAATTAGTCTAAGGGAATGGACTATGTAAATCGTACTCGTCGCCGCGGCAGTATGATTCCAAAAATCATATTAAAAAAAATAAATGTCATAAAGTTATCTATCAGATTATAATAATAAAAAATGCATTCCAACAATATTTTTGTCTTGTATTATTGTTTTAAATTCTCGAACTATTAAGAAACACCTTTTATGTTCCGCGAAAAATTTTGTTGGAAAACTTCAGATTCATGTTTAGCGACCCCAAAAACATTAAGCGAGCACTAAAAACAATTATTACACTTTCCACTTCAAGTCCTTTTTGAACACCATTTGGCTGGACTAATAACATCTTCAACAAAATACCGACCTTAAAAAAAATTAAAATAAATATAATTATCTAATTATCAAAATTGACTTAACAAAATTTCTAAATACTAATTTCAAAAATATGTCATACTTAATTTTTACTAAAAAACCGTTTGGTAAAACGGACTTGGTTTTCTAAAACCAGCCCTCAACTAAACAGGTAAGTTGACAAAATTTATTGTTAAATTAACGCAGTTCATAAAATATATATATATGTATGTACGTAGTATACCAATATTTTTTAAGACGGCTTTTTTTTAATTTTTTGCTCTTAAAAACATATCCTAATAATTCCTCGCCAACTTGTTGCCTGATGCTTACTACCAACAGACAATTTGGTTGCTTCCGCATACTTGAAGCAAACAATAACTGCTAGCCCCTGTCGATCGTCGACAAGTAAAAAGAGCACTTAAATTCATATAAAATGCATCCATCCAAATACATTCAATATGCCTCTGGAGGGTATTCCCGGAACGGAAGTAGCAATTAAGGAGTCGTCGTCGTCCTTTAATGGTTTGGTTCCTTTTTATTACACGTCACGTTAACGCTTTACGCTTCGATTTTGTTGTAAATCAAATCAACAACAACGGCTGGTTTCCGGTCCATATATCCTTGCAGTGAGACCATCGACGCGAAATATTTCAAAATGACAGTAACTTGAAAATGGTTTTGAATAAAAAGACTGGTTTTTTATTTTAACGTTTAAGAAGATTAAAAATACGTGCAAGAACTCCGAAATTGCATCGTAAATTTTTTTTTACGATCTCAGTCTCAGGGCAATTTTGTGTGGCACGGGTAGTAGCTACAAGCTTTTAAGTAATTGTTGGGCAATTTGATGACGAGTTCAGCAGGATTTTTGAATGTTAATGATGATGGAGGTATGTGTTGAAGGAATATGATAAATAATAAAAGTGTCGACTGTATTAGCAATTTAGAAAATTGGATTCTGTCCATAGCATATGGCAATACATCCTTGAAACTAGAGTGGAGTGAATGTATGTTTTTGAAATTCTTAACAGAGGGAAAAAAGAATTTTTTCAAAATACGAAATTAAGTAAAATAAATAATGGTATCGTAACGAATTAAAAATCTACTTGATGTTAATTAAACCAGATTCACCAAAAAATCCCAAAAGTATGCAATATAAATCAATTTAAAAGGTTCAGTGCCAAATCAGCTTTGGCTCAAGAAAAACACCCAGACCACAGCATAATGAAATACACAACCCATGACAATTGAATTAAACTGTCAACATCGAAATAGAAATCGATAAATTGAAATTCCGCTCCTGGGCCGATATCCCACGAAGGATTTTCACAATAAATTCCCATCTAAAACATCTTGCTCTATAAGGATTTTTTTTTTGTTATTTCTTCATTTGTTTATTCGGCATTTTCTTCATCGGCGTCGCCATTGGCACTCATGTGTGAAGTTGCAACGAGCCAGAATTTTTTTTTTAAATCCAAGCCCGGTAGCAAAAACTTAAAAGGATCATCCCTAAGACGAAAAAAAATAGAACCGATGCCGTGAGAGCGGAATGGAAAAAGTCAACCCAAAGGATGATTTAGGCAAAAAAGATAAATAGAACGATTTATATTTTGATTCCCAGATCCATCATCACATGCCACCAGCCTACCATGGCTGGTTATATGGTAAAGCTAGTTGTTGCATGCTTCTCACTTGTAGTCTTTTTCCTCGGTTTCGCCTCCACATTCCGCAAACAAAACCATCCTTGATTTTTCTTTTATTATTGTAAGTCTACATATGGAAGACCGGAAGGCCATGAATAACTGTAGAATTGTAGGATGTCCTTTTCGTTCGAAAAGTGGGTGTGCGGCTTCTATTATGATGGTTTAGATAGGGATTTGCAAGTCTAAGGAATTTTGTGTGTTGAGAAAATATGTGGTATGCAAAATGGCGTGACTGTGGCTGCACAAAGGGAAACCGGAGGACTTAGGTTGGGAGGTGGGTTTAAGTGGAAGAGTTTTAGTTTTGGCAAAATATCGATTTTTAAACAAATTCAAAGAACGTGCTTGCATAAGGTTATGCAAAAATGCATAAGACTTTCTACGTGAGGAATGAAACTTAACACGAGTGCAAATTTCTACAAAATTTACTTGATAGGGAAGAAGACATTAACTGTTAAGTCTGCGTTTTAATGCGACCACTTTCTGTGTGTGAGAGGTGGGCAAACTGAAGTCTTAAGAATTCAAACAAAGTAGTTATTTATTATTAAAAATAATGTTGGCTATACCATACGGTAAACGAGGTCTCGGGAGTCGGGAGCCGACGCTGAACAAACATGGAGGGCCAACACTATACATCAAGCAATTCACGAAATCATAGCACACGTATGGGAAAACGAAGAAATGCCAGAAGACTGACGAAAAGGCCTCATAGTTCATATGTCCCATATATAAGAAGGGAGATATCACAAAGTGCAGCTATTATAGGGGTAAAACATTGTTGAGTATATCCTATAAGATATTCTCCTCTATCCTGCAAGAACGGATAGCCCCATACGCTAAAACTATAATCGGCAAATATCAATGTAGTTTCATACCAGGCAAATCAACAATTGATCAGATATTTACCCTTAGGCAAATGATGGGAAAAAGTCTGGAATTTAGTATTACAACAGACCATCTTTTTAAAGACTTTAAAGCCACCTACGGTAGCATAGCCAGAATAGAACTTTATAAGGCCGTGAGAGAGTTCGGCATTAAAAATAAGTTGACATGACTCTGTAGGCTGGCCATAACCAACGTTACATATATATGTTATCCGGCTGCAATGCAGCGCTTCAACTCCTCCTGGAGCATAGGGCAGCAAAATAACCAACGTTAAAAGCCAAGTAAAATACCAGTTTTGTTGTCCAGACCAATCAACATCTGTAATGAACTCTGACAAGGGGATGGTCTGGCTTGCATCCTCTTCAACCTGGCGTTGGAGAAAGAAATCCGTAACTCTGGCAAGTCAAGAAGAGCGACTATCGTCACCAAGTCCAGCCAGATATTGGCTTACGCAGACAACAAGCTGTACAAGACTCCTTTACCCAGATCGAGCAGGCGGCACAAAACCTGGGTCTCAATATAAATTAAGGGAAGACAAAGTAAATGGTGGCTACGTCTGTGTGGAGCATGAATTTGGAATGGTGCAATCCTTTAACTACGTTTGGTCGAATAATAATATGCAAGAAGAAATACGCGAGCGGCTGCTAAAATCCAATAGAACATACTATAGTCTGTCAAGGCTCTTTAAATCCAGAAATCATACCATAAAAAATAAACTGGTACTGTACAAGACCCATGGTCTTAAAAGTACTTACATAGGGATCCGAGACTTGGGTGGTTACAAAAAGGCATTCTCTTATCTGCGTTCGAAAGGGAACTCTTACGGACTTTCCTCTTGTTTACGAGGGAGGTCGATTCAGGAAAATATGCAATCATGAATTGTATGAAATCTACCTCTCAGTAGATGTTGTGGAAAAAATAAAGCTCGGTAGACTCCGGTGAGCTCGAGTAATTTTTTAAGTATTTTCGATCAACGGGGTTATTTAGATTTTTAATCATTTTTTTTAACTTCTTTAAAAAAATGATATTTTGAAGATGGTTCGATCAAACAAATTCAACGACACCTGCGTTTAATTCGCCTCAAAAATGGAACAATCCAAAACCGGAAACCTTCCGACTTTTTCTAAGCTCAACCCGACGAACTACATAGGAGAGTTGTGGTCCTCTCTAATAACTATTCCTGGAAAAATACATTCGCGCTATCTGTTTTTTTTTCTGTTTTTTTCAATCCTTAAAAAGATATTTAAAAATACACATCCTTAAAATAAATAAATTTAAAACATTCGATAAAACCCTTTTATTTCAACACTAAGACCGAAATAGTGGCCATTATCAACAATACAAAAATTGTCAGTATTTCAGATTAAAATCAATTTGCCTGTTCACTTTAAAACAAAAAAAAATCTTTTGTAAGCCTTTGTCAAGTTTTTTACTGTCATTTTGACACACGTGAAGTACAGTTTAAGATAAAATCCCTGTCGATGAATTCGATAGCAAAATAAAAAAAACTACTAAAACATTTTATTTTCCGATTAAACTTGTGCTGTTTTTTGTTCTCTGTTTGGCTAGTGCCAAACATATAGAAATTTCCTTTATTTACACACACACTCACCAGAGTGTATCTATGTATGTATGTACGTACATATCTTATTTTCCGTGTAAATGGACTTATTTAGGCATTTGTTGGCAGTTTCAATTTTCAGTTATATTTTGTTATAAAAACCGACTAAAAAATAGTATTTAAAAAAAAAATGTCAGTTAACTATCGACAAAATTATCCGAAACAACCAAACTAGTTTCCTACATTTTGTTGCCTCTCCGTATCGATTTGATATATGTATGTAGTTTTAGACTTTTATTTTTGTTTTATTTCTTCCTGTATTATTCATACATGAATTAACCGAAATAAAGCAAAGTTATTTTCAGATAAAATGCTTTCAATTTGTTTTTTTAATATTTTAATGAAATTTATTTTTGTTGCTTGTTAAGTTAAACATTTTTATATTTGTAACTATTTTCTTAAAAAAAAATAATGGAGAGATTGAAAATACACACGTTTAACACTTTCTTACTTTCCGTATCAAGATATAACTTACAAAAACATATTTTAAATCCAAAATGAAATTTTATGACGAAATCCTATTTAGCAATCCAAAGGCAATTAGCAATAAAATCTTCCAAGAGTAAAACGTGACTATAACCCATTACCCCCAATGGGACTACAACCAGAAACTACTGAATTCCATCAGACCAACGAACCTTTTTGGTGTTTCATTCAATTCCACATGCATTGGTGCTAAAACGATTTAGCCGTAAAAATATGCTAATATCCTTAACGTGTTTAACTCTGGCTATACCTATTTTCTGTGTAGACTTGACGTCCATTTTCCCAGGACGACTACAACGTAAAATCGTGTCTTTTTCTAATGACCTAGGATTACCAGGACCTTCTGCGCGTTCTTGCCCTTTAGTTGTTCCCATAACAGTCAATTGACTCTGGCTGCGCGAGATAAATTACACTTGCTCTGCGAGTTTTCCAAAAATGTTCCCCTATGAATAAAATGCAAATGAGAAGCTGCCACTCCGCGCCCGCCGTCCGACTTGCCTCCGAGAAGCTTATTGAGCCAGAGTTGGTGATAATGATGCCTCAATTTTGCCACTCACCCTGTTGAATGCAAATTTTAAACGAATCGCTAACTTGTAAGGCGGTATGGGCGGCAGGGTAAAATTAAGGTCAACTAATGGGGGTCTTTGTGAGGCGAGATCTCCAATCTTGCAGAGCAAAATATAGTGAAAAACTAAAACCCCTTCTTCATTAGCTACACTAGCAAAAGCTCCTACGTGCTGGGTTTTGCAATATCATATTGGCTTGCTTGTGGATGTGGCTTCAATGATGGCAATATCCAGGAACAAAAGGCTGGTCAGAAAGTTTTAAGTCGGGAATATGAAAGTAGCAGCGCACACCATTATCACATTATGGCATCACTTCTTCCTGTACTAATGACCGGTGTTTAAAGTTTTAATTTGTTCCTAAATCCGTAATTATTAATTCTGAACGATGAGAAACAGTGTGAGTTTTCATTGAATAAAAATCTAATGAGGATGAATGGAAAAGTTGTTAAAAATTTAACACCGCATCTGCAGATCTAAAGAACACACACGGCAATTGTTTTTTGGGAGGAGTATTTCGACAATGGATAACATTTTTGTTCCATGAATTACTGCGCCAAGTTGAATGTCTTTTTCGTGGATTTTTAGGCCACCGACAAAATGTTGAGATATGAAACTGACATTAGAAAAGAATTAAATGATTTGAATTGAGAGAAACTTTAAATTAATTGGAACTTTGATAATCATTAATAAAAATATGAAAAGCCATCAAAAACTAAAAAAAAAAAAACAGTAAGACCAAAAAGAAACAATAAATGCATATAATAGCCTATTTACACCAAACCATAAACGAAATCTTACACGATTTGTTTTTCCATACGATTTTCATAAACGACTTGTTTTGCAAAACGATAAAACGACTTGCAATTGCAATACAAAGATGAATCATTTACGTTTACAGTTTGAACTTATAAAACCTATCAAAACCACAATACTTAACGGTTTTTAGTAAAAATGAAGTACGTCACCATACGTCTTAAATAACAAAGAATTTATGAAAAAAGTATTTCGAAAATTGTAGGACGGATTTTGATAAAATCCTGTTTTTTATTTTTAGTTTTTTGAAAAAAAATGTATTCTTAAATTTTGGTATGCAGTTTTTTAGAGTTTATTAATATACATATGAATATAAAATTTAAATTCCTTTTTTTGATTAGTTTTAAAAAGATTGATTTTTCAAAAAAAAAATTCAAAAATTAATTTTAATTAGAAAAAAAAAGTTATACAAAATTTTGATATGCAGAATTAATGTGGCTATCTAAATCTTTTCAAATATAAAATTTGACAGAAAGCCATAAAGCCGTTACCGAGAAAGCCAAAATTAATAAAAAACGTTATATACTTTTCCCGTATATGTGGCTCTGATGAAATTATAGCCAATACCAACAAAAAAAAAATATCAAAAATGTTCATCAAAATCGTTGGAGCCGTTTTCGAGAAAAATAAGCTTTTCCTAAACGGTCGTATGGCAAGTACCGTTATTTTTAGCCCTAAAAATAATATTTCAATTTTCCCTCTGAGAAATTCCAAACACACATACCAAATTTGAAAGCAATCGCTTAACCCGTTTAGGCTGCAGATCGATATACACCCGGACAGACGGACAGACAGAGAGACAAACAGACAGACAGACATTTTTTGTCAATGACTATTTTAGACTTATCCATGATCGTAATGTCATGTTTGATTGTTATCTCAAATTTTTTTTATATTCATGAATTCTAAACTTGCCTTATAGTCCCTATAATCGCAAGTAAAAAAGAACAGCTGTCAAAAAATATGTAAATAATTTCAGAAAATTCTTAACAGCGGTAAGTAACTTTTTTGTAAATGCTTAGTTTTACTTTTTATTAACAAAAAATCGAAGAGAAGAAATACAAAAAGCCCTTGATAAAGCTCAAACATGGACTTCTGTTTGCAAAAAATGAAACAGCACTCTCAGGAAGTTGGAAGCATTCCCATAATTATTTGGTGAAGGCGGTGGCATTTCTGTGAGATTTTGTGATGTGTGAATAGTTATAGTGTGTTTAATAAGAAATTTGTTTAAATCAATACGTGTTTGAATGATCACATTTTTTCTGAAGTGTTTGGGTGTGCAAACGGAGCGAACAATTGCCAAACAATCAAAGTTGGGTTATGTGTGTTTTTGTTTGCTTATTGCCATATCAATTGAAATGTCAAACAAAAACGAGTAAATGTTCAGTGTGAACGCTCTATTCGTTTTAGTAAAGGAAACTAGGTTATTTTTTTTTCATTTTTCCAATTCATTTATTTATAATAAGTTTTCAATTTAACACAATTTAAGGATTTCGAAGCTATGGCTTAGCCGTCAGCCTGGTTAGCAATTATAAATATAAACAAATGTGTTTACAAAGTAAAATATTCAATAATAAGAAAACAAAAAACACTAAAAATCAAACATATTCAGTCAATAACATCATTCTATACTTGAAGATTACTTTTAAATATTTACCTAGTGTTTTCCAGTCGCACTCGTTAAGAATTTTTAGAGTGTCTTGCAAAGACAGGATCTTTTTGCCAAAGAAGAAGAGTCTGTATGTTTGGAATATTGGACAGATACCTAAGAAGTGGAAGCAGTCCTCTTTTCCATTTAAGCTGAGCAGCTCACATCTTGCTTTAAAAATTAAAGAAATATCCTTGTAGTTAAGTGAATCGTGAAAATAGTTTCTTTCATTGAGGTTGTAGTTAAGTTGCGAGTATAGTAATCTACTTCCTGATTCTCGAGCTTTTTCGGCAAATGTTTCACGTGCAGAGTACTCATTTGTCTGAATAATTCGGTACAACTGTTCTCTTAGATTATTTGTGCTGTTTGAATCAATAAGCAGTGTTTCAACATAGGTATTTACGTAACTTTGCCACTTAGCAACCCACCAGTCTTTGTTTCTTAATTCGTACAAGATCATCTTTTTAGCAATTCTGGAGTCCTCATATGCTAACGTCTTGACAATGTAATCAACTTGTGCCTTAAGTGTACTTTTAAGGAGTTTAGGTATTCCTGTTTCTAGATAGATTGCATAGCTTGGTGTGTTTCGAGGTAAGTTGAAGAGTTTTTTTCAAAAAAAAATCTTTGGAATTGATCTATAATATCATATTCCTCTGCTCCCCAAACCTGAGATGCATAACAAAGAGTCGATTTTACGACGGCGTCATATATCTTGTGTTTGGCAGATAAGGCTATTTTATTATTTGAAAACACATTTTTCTATGTAGAAGGAAACTAGGTGTGAATAAGCTATAAGAGAAAGTGATTCTTTCTAGGTGGCCCAGGTCCACCCGGAGCCCGGACTGTAGCGCCACCTAAAGTAAGGATCCTATAGCAGAAGCAGACCATAACATGACTGTTGGACACAATATGCAGCTTAATTTTAGGGTAATAAAAAGTATAATAGAGCCAAAAACCCCAAAAGTATTCTGCCAAAAGAGGTTTTTTCTACCATCCATACTTAATTACAAGCCAGAGAAGCAAGAAGCTCACATTTCACTTCAGCACAATTTTTGTTTTCGTCCCTGAGATGTTGGTAGGCTGGGCAGCTGTGTATATGTTAAAAAGTATGGGCCTCAACTCGAGGCCTTGTGAAAATCCAAGGCTGTTGATATTTCATGATGAATATTCCTTGTTAACCTGTACATAAAAAGATCTATGGTTTAGAATTTTTTTGTTTAATCTTACCATGTGTTCAAGTAGTCCTAGACTTGAAAGTTTGAATATTAGTCCTTTTATTTAAACTGTGTCGAAAGCCTTTTCGATGTCCACTATACATATGGTGACCATATTTCTCGGAGCAAAACCCGGGACATAAATTTGAAAATTGAAAAAAAAAAATATTTTGTATTTGATAAAAAATCAAACAAAAATCTAAAATAGAAAAGAATATAAAAATCAGTAGCTGATCTTCTGGGCGTAGCTCGGGTACACTATCAATTTTCAATTGTTACCACATGAGTGACATTTTTGGTCTTAACTCCGGTTCTAGACATCACAGCAAAAAGATTTTGTTATATGCCCCAAAAATGTCCTAAGATTACCTAAAAAAAATCATCCAAATCGATTGAGCCGAAAAAAGTAGTTCGCGCACAAACATAATTTGGATCATAATCATAACACAAAATGCTTAGAACTAAAACAAGAACTTTAAATTTAATTTGTTTTAAAATTCAGAATTTCTTGAACAAAGTCTATGAAAAATTAACATAAACCACAACTTATCGAGGAACTCGTTGTGAGTATTTTTTTGCTGAACAAATTTTGTTGATGATTTATTTGTTTACTCTTAAAAAATATTTTTTTAAATTTCTGAGATTTCAAATCATAGTTTAATTTAAGTTTTAACATAGCTCTGAGAGTCACATTTAATTGTGTTTTTCATTTGTCCAAATATTGTTTATTATGGAAAAAACTTTTTCGACTGAAGCATTTGAACATGGCAGACACATGCCGAGCTCGGAAATTATTTTAAATTGTATACATTTTTTTCTGAATTTGCTCAAAAATTTCTTTCCATTTATCGTCCACGATTTATTGTTATTTTTTTTTATTGTAATGTGTAAGGTTTAGAATGATTTCAGTTAAACAATTTTGTCAAACAAGTTGCAGTCATTGTTAGTTGTATCTCCGCTTTAGGTTGATAAAAGGTAACGAAGATTCTGTTTCTGGCTGGCATAGAACGTTTCTAAAAAATTCCCAACTTCCCAAGTTTGTTGAAACATCCCACTGATTTAAGTATTCGTAATTCGTAACAGCCTATGTAAAATTCATGAATATTTGCCTAACAGTCCTTTTGAAACTTACTTTGACAGACCACACACATAAATATTAAACGCAAAATACAATTATTGTAAATAAAAAATCGAACGTTTTGTTATTCGAATATGTATTAAATACTACTAAATACGGGACAGTTGTACGCCACCGGTTTTCTCAAAATTTAGCCGCGACGGGCGAGCTAAATACGGGACTGTCCCGGGAAAGACGAGATGGATGGTCATCGTAAGTATACAGGCGAATGCAGTCCCTTTCTTTTTTAGTCCGTGTGTCACGTCGGAGTTAAATCCAGAAAGCGGTTGGTTGGGGGAATGCCGTGCTCGGAAACCGTACTGCCCTTTCCCTGAAGAAATACTACAACTTTTTAGGATAAGCCCTTCTGGTATTTTGCTGACACAACATAACAGCGAAATAGCCGATAACGCATCAACCATGGATCAACCAATCTTTTAGAATTTACAAATCACTTTATAAAAATATGCAAAACGGCTTTAAGCTGATGTTTTCTACGCTAAACTCAGGAAAGCATTTGATAGAGTATGCCACTCCACACGATTAAGATAAGGTTGTATTTGAAAAATCTTACATAATTTGTAAAAATAATAACAAGAATTCTATTTTCAGTTATATCATTTATTTAAATTTTTATTTAAATTTTTAAATACAACATTTATTTATTAATATCGCGACGCGCGTTTCGGATGCCATGTTTGGCAAAAAGTATTTATTAGCCTGATGATGGACGCAAGTCCGAAACGCGCGTCGCGATTTTAATAAATAAATGTTGTATTTAAAAATTTAAATAAAAATTTAAATAAATAATATAACTGAAAATAGAATTCTCGTTATTATTTTTTCATATATCTTACAACATGGAGACAGAAATAAAAACTTTCAATAATTTGTAATTTTGCAACACTGCATGTGCCCGATTAGGCGCAAGGGTATACTGTTGGGCATTCATAGCAGCTGGGTATTTCGCTTGAGCATTGTTTATGGAAGTAGAGATCAAATAATGAAAGGCAAGAAACATAAGAAACATCACGTATGTGCTCAAGAGAAATGTTGAAAATGTTTCTGTTATTGTTCGGTCACCTATTATTTTTAAAGCTCTTTTTTGAATTCTATCTAGAAAACTCAAGTGGGTTACGAGAGCACCTGCCTACATGTGGGAATTATACTCGAGTCAAACATTATACATTTTTTTGTCCGAAGTTCCTCAAGGAAACCACGTTGGTCCTCTTTCATTTCTTCTTTTTTATTGATGACATCGCTTTGGATATTAAAATTGAAAGGCTTCGAAATTTGCTGATGATTTCAAACTGTTCTACGACTATGAACTCGAATAGGTTCAAAGTTTTTGCTTTATGAATTCAATGCCAATATTTTAAACATCATCACCTACATGACTTCAAAAAGTTTTTTCAATGATTGAACAGCATTATACAGCCCTATTTATTCGAAAACTTTTATTAAAATATATATAAACACACAAATTTTAGTTAAAAAAATGTGAGCTATAAAAATTAAATCCAATTTAAGGAATAACCATTTTCCTGTATACACAAATCGCCGGAAAAACTCCTTTATTCCAAGCAAATTTCTATGGTCTAATCAAAATGCTTTTGGTAGATAAAATATTTCATTTCACCCATCACTTGTTTAGTCTTTATTCCGACGAATCCTACAAAATAAAAATATTTTCTATTTAGAAAACAAGTACGACTCCTGTATTCACGCATTTTAACAATCACTTTGTCTATCTGAAAGCAACCCACGCGGAAATATGGAAGCACCAAACACGGCAGACAGACTTTTTGTAGTTTTCATGACGACCTGGGGGCTGACATACTATTTTCGTTCGTTGAAGTGTACCCTGGGACCTGGGACAGAAGCGGAAAATTGCCGTTATTCTTTATATCTATGTATGTGCACTTTCATATCAACTCATATTTCTGGAAAACAATGGGAGGTCCTTTTTATCCTAGTTTTGTTATGTGTTGCTGACGATTTATAACGGTTTTGTTTGTGCTGAGGACTTTGATGTGGTCTCTTGCAGACAGTGGGATGTCAATAAAAATGATTTTATCTACATTTATATCTGTATATACTGATGAAAAAGCCTCAAAGAGGCAGGATACAAGGCAGTAAGATATAAATAAAATAATATTGTCCTGACAAAGTTCATAAGTGTGCTGGTAGTTAGGTTGGAAATTGAAATACTAATTAGTTGTGATTCGATACCTACTGTTTTTGACTTTGAAGTAGTTTTTTTTCACGACAAATCATCGACTGATTGACTCACACTGGATATTGCTACGAGGGTCTCTTATAGAATTCCGATAAAGATAAATAGCCAAACCCATAGAAGAAATTCAAAAATGTCCATTTAAAATCCTGACTTCTGTCAGAAAAAGAAGAAGAAAATTATAAAAAACTATGGTTCAAACATAAAATCCTTCTTCGTTATGTGTTTTTTAGTCATATCATATAAATGACGAATTTGTCTTAGGTAAATGATCGGAGAAAATATATTAACCCTCGAAGATAATTTGCGAACCATAATTCAACCCATAAAAGGTAAATCCCTTTCGGCGATGAATAAACCTAGGTCCTTGCAGATATGATGGACGAACCAAGAAGAATCTCATTATGAATGTGAACCATTTTAGAAAAGTTTTCCCGCAGCTTTTCTAGGTAAATTGAGTGATAAATCGGGATGGATTTGTAAATGTAACGACAGGTACTCCTTGCTCCTATGTATATCAAGGTGTCGGAAGTTTTAGAATGTGAAAACTAAACCGAGACAATATTGACTGATTACGTTGGACTTGGATGCTTTATGAATTATAAAACTTTTTTATGATGGTATGCACATAGTGGATGGTTTCATATTAATTTTGTCGAAAGTTCAAAACATAATCTTGGTAACTGAATCTTAATGAGTTAATAGCTTAGAGAAGATTAAATAGAGATTTTATCAAGATGCGGGCTGCAGTGAATTAACTTTTACACCGTAGAGAAGTGTGAATAGAATTAATGGATTAATAATAAAATTAGTTGTGCCCTGTGGGTTAGTGGTGGATTGATATGCTAAAGTGTCAGGTTTCGATTCCCCGCTAGAGCTACCTTGTTTCCCCGGATACTGCCTATTTCAAGGAAATGACAAGCACCTGTGTTGTTTGCTAGAAAATAGACATCGTCAACATTGTCCAAATGGTATATATTTTGGAGACCCAGCGTTTCGTTTGAACCCACCGTGGTAATCATAACTTCGTTAATCACCAGCAAGAGTCAAATGGATTAAAAGACATCTTCTTGCGTCACACTCCATTGCATTTCAAAGCCATCAGAAAGAAATACTTCAAAGCAACTTACATTGTTATAAGATTCCTTAACTATGTACCTCTTTCTCAGAGTCGATGGCCATCCGGTGCAGCAGTAAATGGAACTCATTTTATTATTCCAACACGATTCGCTAGGTATTAATGTGAGCAATACATGATCGACCTTTTCGAAAACCGAATTATAGCTTCTTGACTGTAGACTCGATTTTAGACTTGATTGGCTGGAGATCAAAGCTTACCATCAACTTTATGGCAGCAAAAATAACTTTAATACCCCATCAGTTTTTGAAGTTCTTGAGATCACCCTTCTTAGGCATCTTGAAGATAACTCCTTACTTCTCCTCCCTTCGAATGGTTTCGTGTTTACAAAAAGTATTAGCAGCGTAAGTTTTGTCTTATTTTCTATTAAAAAAAATATATGTCATTCAAAATGTTTATTTCTCACTCATTACAAAATACAAACCAAAGTATAAGTTAACGTCAACAAAATTTACTCCACGCGCAGCCACTACAGAATTACATTTATTGCATTTATTGCAATTTTACAAACCAAATTCTAGGAAACAGCACAGACGCCCTCAACTACGGTCATCACCCAACACAGGTGACAGGTCGTCAGCAGTTTTTACACCGGCAGCAGAGGTTTCAATTAGAGTAATTAGTATTAAGTAGTTCAGTTCAATTTTTGTATACGAATAATAAAGATAAATAAAGAAAAAAAGAAAAGTAAATTTCTTTTTTTTAATTCAAATTAACTTAATGTAAATTAACTTATATATGTATGTATGCCTTCCTCTTCCTATTCAAATCGGTTTCGAACTAGAAGTACAATAAAATGCAACTCTAAAACCGAAGCTATTATTTCAATTAAAAGTTTATATCTCGTGTAACTGTAGTCCTTAATCCGTTATGGCTACCCCAATGAATCAGAAAACCCGTTGCCTAAGATGTTCCTTCTAACTGCTGTGGATGCGCATGTTATTCTTATGGTATATTGTTCCTGTCTGACAGATGACATAAGCACATATAAAATTTAGAATCTGACATTCTTTGCATAAATAAAATCAAGCTTTTATTCGGTAATTAAAATTTAAATAAATGATAAGATTTTCAATTACTCGAATTACAATGTTTCAGTAGCAAATTGATCAAATGTTTTCCCAAGGACTGCAGTAATTTCCTTCTATGCAAGGATATATGTAAATATGTATGTTATATCCAAGCCTACTTGTGCGCCCCCGCATACCTCACTTATAGAAAAAGAACCTTGACATCGAATTTCATTAAACAGAGTTGGTTGTCTGTAAAGTCGGTTTACGGACGATAATTTTACGTGATAACGTCATAAGAAAACATTGATGGCAGCAACACCTACATACAGTCTGTTAACTCATTTCCACAAACCCTCTTGTTAAATCCACACACACACATTCTTGCCTTCAGCAGATTGTGCGGAAGTATCGAATAGATACCGACCAAAGTATTTCATAACAAAATCATCGGATCATCCGCAGTCCAACAAATCTTTCTGTTAGTTCACAAGTAGAATCATTCAACGTATAGCGGAAGATTTCCCCTCACAAGTGATAAGTGATCTGAAGCTGAAATAAAAGTGTTAACTTATTTCTTTATTGCCCTGTTCTCCATATGAACAGTTTAAAAATTTATATTTTTAAACGTTCGCGTGAATTCAAATATAAATTGTATACGTAATGAAGACGAAATCATCGTATTGGCATTTTAATAACGCAGATATTAAATAAAAATTCCAAAAAATATACAGTTTTGTAATATTGTGAATCAATAATAGTATTTAATACTTCTTCTTTGGCAATAATTAGAATGGATTTTTGGGAAAAAATCAAATCAAGCAAATATAAAATATTCTATTGAACCTAACTTCTTAAGCATCTTACTTCTCTGTCAATTTCAATAATTTGATATTGAAAATGGTCAGCATTATTAGGGAGCGGTCCACTCGCCGAAGTCTATGTCAATTGCGTATGCCGAAGATGTAAAAGCGTACAAAACATATCCAAAAGATAAGTTCTCAGAACTCTCTTGCATTATTGTTCCAAAACCGGGAAAAACTCTAAAGGACTTTAGACATACAAGCCAATATCCTTATTTCCAATAATTTCCAAATAAAATATTACTGAAGCGCCTACCTCCAATTATGTAAGAAAAATGGCTTGTTCCTGAACACTACACGTTACCTATTTCTAAATAAATATTTTATATTCAGAAATCCTACTTGGAAAATATGCGTTTCCTATTTAATTCTGGTGTCCCACAAGGAATTGTCCTTTGCCCAGCATTGTTCGTTCCTTATACTTGAAATACACATCAAGATTCAATATGAAGTCGTCATGATAACCACAGTTCTGATAAAACGGCTATACTTCTATTATCTGACTCGTTCAAAATCCAAGGGCAAATGAAAAAAAACTCATCGAAAACGGTCCAGTCGTTTAAGAAAAAAAATATTAAGAACGAATTTGTTTTGAACATAAGTTAAACATTTGTGAAAGATTTTATTAACTATCTTAGAACTAATTTTAAATAAATTGCATTTATGCAGATTGATGTGGGTAAGCTTTTGTTATTTCTTCAAACATTTTTTTTTCATTAATATTTTTCATTATTAAAAAAAATGTTTTCAAGTTAATTCGAATTGTTCCTGTTTTATTTTAGATCAAAAAAAGAACTAATGCAAGTACACAGCCAAGACAGGACGACAATAGTCGTTGATATATGATCGCAACATCTGGTCGGACCACTAATGCAAATAATGGCTGTACTGCATACATTTCGAATAAGTCCATCAACATTCCACATCTAAACCAAGTTACTTACAATCCAAAGTCTATCTATACTATCTTACAGAACTTCCTCAACAAATCCCTAAATTATCGAGACAGATTAAAAGAAGAAATTTATAAAAATAAATCTAAAATGTAAAAAATGTGTTATAAATTATTATTTAAATGAACTTTGTACAAAACTATTCATACTTAAGCAATTTATATTTATTTATATTTATCTTCCTAATGCCCGCCCAGTTTGTTCTACATTAAAAGGGAAACAAATAATCCCTTGTGCGAGCGTTAATTATAAAAAAGCCCTTTAGTTAAGTTTTTTTTTCAATATTTGTTCATAATAATAATTTTAAATGATTTCAACTTCATCAACATCATCATAATTGGTAAAACAACCGGAATCCGGTCTAGGCCTCATACAAAAATTTCTTCCATCCATCTGTTTCTGGCTTTCAATTTACCACTGATTATTCACAAAGTGAAAACGTCATTTACGCAGAAAAGTACTCATTTACTCCCTCGTCAACAACTATCACTTATACCAAGTCCAACAATTGGAACCGTGGTCAAGCTAGTAAATCAAAAACCACATAAACGACCACAGCAGTTAAACTGTTGCCGATATTAGTTTTCACTTTGTGAATCCCTTCGTGAACATGAAGGACTCACGAGTCACGACTCACTAGCCCATAACCCACTTCCACCGCAAATAAAATCCAAAAACTGTTGGAATGTATTTGAATTACGGAATGGCAGCAGCCATAATAATTTTCCAGCTGTTTTCCGGATTGTGGTGTCATAAACTTGCACTCTAACACACACTCAAACATAACGGAAAGCGCATTAGTTAATGAAGAGAGGCACCCCAAGGACTCACACAACAATATCATGTCAGAGCTGCTTCGTGCCGCATATCTTCACCATCATTTCATGCACAGTTAGCAAAGTTATGTAAACAATTTTCAATTAATATCCCTAAACACACACACCACCACGAGAAGTGTTGGCGGAAATTGCATTTTACGGCGAAGCTTTCAACAATCCTTGTTTCGGAAAACTGTTTTCACATTAGTTAGAGGAAGGCCTAAATGAAGGTTGATTTTTTTTATTTTATTCACATCTGTGTTGTGACCTTAAACTTGTTGTTGGTATGGGAAAGGGTGGCGAATAAGTCGCGCCGACCATCAATCAACACATTAGCGTCACGGCCGTGACTAATGCACGGATTGTCGTCCTAGAAAATGTTAACGATTTAACGAAATTTACTCGACCACAGAGGGTTTTCTAATTGATGTTGGTCATATGGGAATTTAGATGAATGCTGTGTTTTGCATATTTGACAATGGTTTTTCTTTTTTTATGCGCCAATATCAATTGAGGGTTGATTAAAATTGATGTTTAGCTGGGGAATCATAGTTTGCAGAGAGATCAATAATTTTAATATGAGTTTGTAGTTAATTTGAGATGAATGAACTAGTTGTTTATTTATGTGTCACTCGAAACCATATTTAAGTGTCAATTATATTAAATATATTGCCATATTGCACGAATGTATATTTTGTCAATATTAGCTGATAAATGTCAGATGTTATGGAGTTCATAACTCATAACACAAACAAAGCAAAAAACATATCCAATTGCTTCAACACGTTATTATGAAAAAATAATAATTTCAAATTATATAACAACATTATGAAAATGATGCAGATGGTGTTATTGTTTAATGGAACATGTGCCTTTAACATTCCTAATTAAAAATAAATGATATTAGGAAATGAGGGAATAATGAATCACGTTGTATTTTTTTATGATTTTCTCTCCTTTCCCTGACTTATTTCACAAACAGCTCCCATTCCCGGTCTTGTATAACTTTTATCCTTCAACCAAACACTTTATGATTAAAATAATAATACACAATAAAAAAAAACTTCCCAAGTTTGTTGTCACACATTTATATTTTTTTTTCTTCCCACAGGATTAAGGAGGACACACGACACAGTTGATGAGAATCTACGTTCCTTTTTAAGTCACTTTTTTAACTTAACTTAATCCTTAAGTAAAAACACCTCTTTTACAAGTTGGTTGTCTGGTCGGAACAAGAAGGTGTTACGTAACGTAATTAGATGGGTTGATTGCTATCATAGGGATAACAAAAGCAGAGGTGAAACAAAGCTCGCTACGCTGTTTGCAAGTCAGGAATCATGAAGTGGATTATACTTTATGGAACAAAGTTAAAGTAAAGGGGTTCATAAAATACTTTGATTTCTAGAAATGTTAGTGATACAAATCAGACCATTTGGAGACATTTTGTGAGGAAAATTGGTATGAAGTAGAAAACATTTACGATCAGAAAACGATGTAATTTTAGGAATCAAATTTTAAATGAATATTCTTCAAATATTATTCTTGAGGGGAAAATATAGCCGAGGGAACACATGTCTGTCGAAAGAAAAGAATAGAATCAATGGTAATGGTACCATTATTACTACTATCTAGATTAGCTTGAATACTTCTAAGAAAATGAGTCCACTGGAGAGGCGGGAAAGTGCAAAAGTGTTTGAATCCGCTTATCAGAAAAATGTTGATGAGGTAAGTTATGTTAAAGGAAAGTCATTTTGAGAATATTAAACTCGATCATTTAAGCGAAGAAGAAAAGCTAGGTATAACTCAGTTAATGAATAAATTAATCAAAACTTTTAACAGGTGTTCAAGAACTTTTAACAAATATTATGACATAGGTATTATTAATAATAACATAAGCAAAAACGGTTTTAAGAACAAAATAATAGCTGCATGATGGCTGAGGATTCTTCATGACATTTTGTTTTCTTTTTACTTGCGATTATAGGGACTATAAGGCAAGTTTAAAAATCGTGAATTTTAAAAAAATGAGAAAACAATGAAACATGACATTACGATCATAAGAGAAGTCTAAAAAATGTCTCTCTGCATATCACCATTTTAATAACTTTTTTTTCAAAAAAAACTAAAAATAAAGAACAGGATTTTATCAAAACCAGTCCTACAATTTTCGAAATAAATTTTTTCATAAATTCTTTGTTACTTAAGACGTGTGATGGTGTACTTCATTTTTACTAAAAACCGTTAAGTATGATGGTTTTGCCACTTTTTATAATTTCAAACTGTGTTATTTTTAACGTAAATGTTACTTGTTTCTGTCAAAGATTTGCTTTTCAATGTAATAAAGCACATTAGAGCAAGTACGTGCGACCCAGTCGTGCCCATTTTTTTATTATATTTTAACTTCAAAGTTTTTCTTCACATCTATCTATGTATTTAAAATTTAAATAAAAATTAAATTTAAATATTTTACTATTAACTAAACCATTAAACTATGTTAAATTATTTTATTTATGTTTTAATCTTTGTTGTCTTGTTTTAACAAAAATATATAAATAAATAAATGCAAATATAAAATGTGTAGTATTTTTTTTGCGATTTATAGGGACTATAAGGCAAGTTATGCATTCGTAAAAAAAATTCGAACAATCAAACATGACATTACGATGGTAGAGAAGTTTAAAAAAAATGGGTCCGGAAACTCCGTCCGTCTGTATGTTTGACTGTCTGTCTGTATGTCGGTATCGATTTCTACAGCTTAACGGTTAGGCCGATTTGATTCAAACTTGGTATATAGTATTTTTAGAGTACTCTACCCGACTGTTTCTTCGAATTGGAATTCTTGCTCCAAAACTATAACCATATAACTTCTAATGAAAAACTTATTTCTCGAAAACGGCTCCTACGATTTTGATAAAACTTTCTGAATGGTGTTTTCTTTGCAAAATCTATCTTTAAGTTTTAATAGATTTTTCAGAAAAAGTTTTATGACGGTACCTCCCATATGACCGGTTTTTTTTTAAATCAGACTTTCTCGTTAACTAATGAACGGATTTTGATGAAATTTTCAAAATATGTTGTTTTTTATGATTTCAATAATATTGCTTATTAAAATGTTCACATTTTTTTTTAATTCTTAATATTTTTTTAAAAAACTTATTTTGTTTTTTGAATATTTTGAAAACGAATCTATAGATTTTTTTGAAAAAACTGGTCGAAGGATCTTAAAATGAAAAATTTATAAAATAGAAAACAGCAAAAGAAATAAGATGGCTTACAACATTTAAAAAAAAAAAAAAACCTTATGAATAGTGTTTTTTTGATTTCATAAAAATTTTATTTGTTTAATATTTTCCGCCAAATTTTGTTTTATATTTGTCTATTAAACCACAACACTTAAAAGTTCTATTAAAAATTCAGTACGCCATCACACTTTTTTTAAATTATAATGAATTAATGATAAACAAGTATTTCGAAAATATTAGAAAAAAAAAAAGACTGACGAAGCCATCATATGTCCCATATATAAAAAGGTATACATCACAAAACTTTGTCAGCTAAGTAGATGGATAGATAGATAATTCGATTTATTATAATAAATTCAGGTACATTTTTTACAAAAAGTATTAAACAAAATCGTTTAGGCTTGGCTTTGCCGTCTGCCCGATTGACATCGGTTTCAGATATAACAATAAAGTATCTATAATTATTGAAGATTTTAATTAAAGAAGTAAAAGTATTTTTTAATAAAAACATAAATAAGTTTCTTTTAAAATGTTTCGTTAATAATTTGGTTACTATAGGACTTCGCGGTTCGAAAGTAAGCCAAGTAAAAGTAGCCGGTTTGCTGTCCAGAAATAAGCGGGCGGCTGTTAAAATCCAACAGAATCTACTATTAGTCTGTCAAGGCTCTTTAAATTCAGAAACCTTACCATAAAAACCAAACTGCATCTGCACAAGAATATGGTCTTAACAGTACTCACATACGGACCCGAGACTTGCGTATTTACAAAGAGGCACTCTGATCTCTTATCCGCGTTCGAGAGGAAAGTCTTCGGTTGGCACACGGTTGGCCCCGTGTGCGTGGGAGGACCATTCCGGAGAAGATACAATCAAGAATTCTAAGAAATCTACCTCGAAGCAGATATTGTGAAAAAATATAAGGCTTGGTAGATTCCGGTGGGCTGGGCACCTAACTGGAATGAGCGAAAAGGAACCAGCTCGGAAACTGTTTTAAAGTCCATTTTAAGTTAGAAAACAACGTGGCAGACCTTGCTTGTGTTGGAATGATGGCGTAGACAAGGACGCCCGAAGCCTTGGGGTGCAATTGGATGGCGTCGGCCAGTAATCGGATGTATGGAAGAACTTTTTGAAGGAGGCCGGGGGTTGTTGCGTCGATGATGATGATGATGATGTAAATAAAATTTAAAACAAAATTTATTGATAAGATTTAAAAATATTTAAAATTCAGAAAAAAAATCAAAAATAAATTATACATGGAAAAATTAAATTATTCAAAATGTTTGTATGTAGATATAATTTTGTTACCTACATCTTTTCAATTATAAAAAATGGACACGACTGGTTCGCACGCACTTGCTCTTATGTGCCTAATTACATTGGAAAGCAAGATCTTTGATAGAAACAAGCAAATTTACGTTGAAAATAACACAGTTTGGACTTATAAAAAGTATCAAAAACATAATACATTACGATTTTTAGTAAAAATGAAGTACGCCATCACACGTCTTAAATAACAAAGAATTTATGAAGTATGTATTTCGGTTCTAATAAAATCCTTTTTCTTATTTTTAGTTTTCCTGAAATTTTGGTATGCAGTTTTTTAGAGTTTATTACTATACATGTGATTATAAAATTTGACAGAAACCCAAAGAGCCGTTACCGAGAAAGCGAAAAATTAAAAAATCCGTTATATGAAAAGTACCGTGAATAGAGTTTTCCTGTAAATTTGGTTCTAATCAAATGATAGCCCATCCCAACAAACAAATTCTCAAATTTTTTTATCAAAATCGTTGCAGCCGTTTTCGAGAAAAATAACCTTTTTCTAAACGCCCAAATGGTAAAAAACGGTTATTCGACAGGTAACGTTCATAGACTTTTCCAGTAAATTTGTTTTTTTTTATAAAATAATAGCCAATACCTACCAAACTACTCTCAAAAAAGTTCAACAAAATCGTTAAAGTTGTTTTTGAGAAAAATAAGAATAACACCTTTAAAAATGTTTAAAAAGAACCACACATAACAAAGGTAATCTACTTTATAGTTTATATGTCTAGGTTGCAGATCGTTTTACGTAGGTACAGACATAAAGATAGATGAACAAACACGTGGCATATGTTTTCTGGTTAAGAGGAGGTATTAATGTGGTTTCATAAAGGCAAATTAACAATTTATCATATCTTTACCAAAGATCTTAACAACTTGTTATAAGATCTAAGGATCCGAGACATGGGTGTTTAATAAAAGGCACGTTCTTGACGCGTTCGAGAGAATTTTTGGCCGGAAGAATTGTTGGCCCGGTGTGCGAGGGATGAAGATTCCGGAGAAGATACAATCGTGAATTGTATGAAATACCTGGAGGCATGTGTTGATATTTTTCACAGCTTTGTAGACTCCAGTAATCTAGGCAACTAGCGCGTATGAGCGGCGAGAAAACAGCTCAAACAGTCTGTTATAGTTCTTTTTGTAGGGTACGAAAAACTAAACTGGATGGCGTCATGTCTTCGGCCAGCAATCGGGATGTATGGGAGGACTTGTTGAATGAGACCGAGACCGGAGCCCGGTGATGAGGAAGAGGAGATATTTAGCTTTACTCTCATAGTTTCAGTAAAATTTACTGAGCATAGTTTAACATAGGGATCTTATTAGTCAACAGTCCAAGTGACACACTTTTCAATACTTTATCAGAAATAGGGTGTTTAAGACAGTGACTTTTAGAATTTCATTAATATTTAATAAGAAATAAAGGACGACAAAGAATTGAACCCTTAGGATTTCCACGAGAATTCCGTTATAAATCAAAGAATTGAAGAAATATTTTAAATATTAAATAAATATTAAATTATATTAGGTATTTCTTAACTAATTAAGAAACTTATACCATATAGACATTAGAAACTTAATTCATCACTTAAAACGTTGACAGTTTCAGAAGAATGAAACAATAAGTTCTCGCTTGAGCCATTTTCCTAGAATATTCTGTTCGAAAAAAACCAGTCTGTAAAAGATCTTATTTGACATATATAGGTAGAGATATCGGTAAAGAGCCGTTCAAGGATATTTTGAACTTAACTTATAAATCAGGATTGTTTAAAGAGCAGGCCCTCTCATAATCTCTTATTTTCAATCATTTTCATAACGTATTTATCAATCCACTTAGCTTTCACTTCCACTTGCACCTGATAACTTATGCCTTAAATGTTCATTCTAGTATAATCGGTTGTTAAGAAAATTATTTAATAGCCATAGACTTCGGACTACAGAAAGAAAAAGGAAGACAGTAAAAATGCATTTATCGCCTTCTAAATGACAAATTTCTTTGGAATTTGGACAAAAGGTATAAGGCAACGTTTTTTATAAATTTCCTTAAAAAAACAAATCCCCCATCTCAATCTTTCTTTAAAAAAAAAAAGACAAATTTGCCATTAAAACCTAATAAAATACAACGTTAAAAGGATGATCAAATACTTTACGAAATTTTTAAATTTTAATTAAATTCAAGATTCCATAACAACTTCAAATATGCAAACAAAATGAGAGAAAAAACAAGGCGAAAAGGACTTAAGAATACTTCTTAAGAACCCAGGCAATTTTATTTCCCTGCAAACGAGAACGAACCATCAAGAAATTTGTGTCCAACAAGTTGAACAGAGTAACAGCGAAACAGGAAATAAATAAACGACAATGACAGAAAGAGATACAAAGTATCAGACGGACTTAAGTCTTCGAGGAAATCCTTAACAAAGTTGTGTTTTATTTCCATTTTCATTTGATGATTTTTTTTGGGAAAAACAAATGGGATTTTGCAAGTTTTAATGTGTGGGAGGGAAGCACGGTGTCCTTATATTGCTATGACATTGTTTTTGGTAATTTGCGAAAACGCAATTATTTTAATTGTGGACAAACGGATTTGTTGTTTTCTTACGCTATTTCAGTTTCGAAATCTGGGAAAGTTTAAGGCGTGATTATATTAATTTTGAAATTATAAGAGAAGGGTTAGAATTGAATTTCAGTAATTTGCATCTGAGCTTCTACTAATGAAATTGTGTTTTCCATTTCTGAAGTACACAGTATCAAAAATGTTGCCTGGTTATTGCACATCCTTATTGTAGTAGATTTATTCTATTTTTGATCACGAAGGTATTAGATATATTCTTAACTGGATTGTAAATAATGCTATGTCCTTGTGTGGTCTTACATGCGGTTTTTGACCAATAAGATATCGTTCTCATATTAGACGAATGCAATGAAGATTAAACACATTTTTTTCTATAATTTGCATTTCAAGTACCTAGCAGCATTATGTTTAAAAAAAAACCAATTTGATATACATATTTTATTTATATATTTCTCTTCAAATGTTGTATTTCAGAAATAAATTTCAGTCTCAAACCTCATTTAAATCCAATATTGTTACGTGATATTGCTGTCATCCCATGGTTTACTATGGCGCAAACTATATAAACAAAATTTATCTCTGGGTATACTGAAATAATTCATTCCCTTCGCAATCCCCAACTTCCAACTTGTGAAACTGTTGAATCAAAGTTTGCTCTGCCAGAATTAACTATGAAACGCACGTACTTGAGTGAAGTTCATTTTGATCCCACTTGTGAGACGTTGCGATGTGTTTTGTTGCTGAACTAGAACTTCAATATATTTCGAAATTAAATCGACTTCAGCTAAGCAAACTGAAATAATACGTTTTATTGTTGTTGCTGTTACTTGAAGACTGTTGAATTGAAACACACATTGTGTTACAAAGACTTTCAAATTAAATTTGACCGAACAGGTTTCTTATTTGTTTTTAATATGGTTTACTTTGGGGAATGAGCTTAATTTGTTGCGTTTTGATAAAAGTTCACAAAATGTTAAAAATCAAATTGGAAAACTTGTGACTTCTTGCAAGGTTTATTAAACTGAGCAAGCACGTACTTGCTCACGTATGCGGTCATATCGTCGAGTTAAATATAATAAAATGCACGAAGGCGCTTCTTCCGTATCTTCATAATAATTCTTTTGAAGCTTCTTAATATAGGTTATGGTTGATCAAGTCAAATTACCTAATTAAGGAAATGCTACCTGTTTTTTATTATACCCTAAACCAATTAACTAATATTGGGTATTGGTCTTCATTTTAATTACTTTTACCGACAAATTTCATTGGACATTCAGTTTTAACATCCATTCATTGAAGAACTCTGCCAGAGAGTCAGGAAAATCAATCAATCAGTTGGAAATGATGGAAGAACAAAATAGCGGACTGTATAAAAGCGTTAAAAACCTTCACGAACAAGCGAAAGGAGTTCTTTTTGAAATTTTACTCGATCCAATTAACCCCCAACCTGGTGAAATTGCGGAACGTCACATTATTAACTATCACGATTGCATAGCAGACTGACCAGAAGACGGCGAAGATGATAGAAATCTATCGTTAGATGAACTTTTTACTGAAATTGAAAGGCTTCAAGACTACAAGAATATATTGAAAGCAGCAATGGAGTGTATGGAAGCAATCCAAGACGAGTTCAAAGATAAATATGCCGTTACTCTACTAAGAGTCATCGATTACCCGAGACAAGTTAATTATGGAAATAGAGAGATCGATGAAGATGAAACAGGATCTGAATTGGAATGCGACATGGAAGCAAATTTTGAATCTGAAGAGGAATGGGAATCGGACTCTGGAGTGGACTCCCCTGTAGAATATGATATGTATCCACTTTTCTATTATCCGTTGGATTCAGAAGATGATTACGAATTGGATTCAGGACTACATTCGAAATCAGATGGTGAACCAGAATGGCAGCTGGATTGGGAAACAGATTCAAGTTCAGATCATGAAGCCATAGCGGAGGAATCCGATAGTTCATATAATTTTAGCTCAGAACAGAACGATAAAACTAATTAAAAAATGGGCACGACTTGATCGCACGTACTCGCTCTTATGTGCCTAATTACATTGGACGGCAAGATCTCTTACAAAAACAAATAAAATAATTTAACACAGTTTAAACTCATAAAAACTGTCAAAACCACAATACTAAACGGTTTTTAGTAAAAATGAAGTACGCCATCACACTTCTAAAATAACAAAGAATTTATAAAAAAAAGTATTTCGAAAATTGTAGGACGGATTTTGATAAAATCCTGTTTTTATTAAATTTTTTTTTTTTTTTAAATTGTTTTTTAATTTTGTTATACAGTTTTTTAGAGTTAATAATATACATGTGATTATAAAATTAAAAAATATTTTTTTGATTATTTTTAAAAATATTGATTTTTCAAAAAAAAAAAAAATTCAAAAATTTATTTTTATTAGAAAGAAAAACTATTCAAAAATTTGATATCCACGATTAATTTGGCTATCTAGATCTCTTCACATATAAAACTTGACAGAAATCCATAGAGCCGTTACCGAGAAAGCCAAAAATAAAAAAACCGTTATACGAAAGGTCCCGTTAATAGACTTTTCCCGTATATGTGGTTCTAATCAAATCATACCCAATACCAACAAAAAAATTCGTATGGCAAGTACCGTTATTTATAGCCCTAAAAATAAAACTTCAATTTCCCCTCTGAGGAATGCCAAAAGAATCACACGTACCAAATTTGAAGGCAACCGCTTGACCCGTTTAGGCTGCAGCTCGATATACACCCGGACAAACAGACAGACAGACAGGCGGACATTTTTTGCCAATGACTTTTTTAGGCTTCTATATGATCGTAATGTCATGTTTGATTGTTATCTCATTTTTTTATATTCACGAATCCTAAACTTGCCTTATAGTCCCTATAATCGCAAGTAAAAACAATGTCGGAAAAATGGATTAAAAGTATATATGTAATAAAATAATCACTCAATACATTTATAAGAGACAGTGTTTTAGTTTTTATTTGCGATAATAGGTACTCTAATGAAAGTTATGCATTCGTGCAGAATAAAAAAATTGAGATAATAATCGAACATGACATTACGGTTATAGAGAAACAAACATGTGTAACTAGCAAAATTCTGTCCGTCTGAGTATCTGTATGTACGGATGTATTTTCAACTATAGCCTAAACGGTTGGGCGAATCGTCTATAATTTTTTTTAACAAAGGTATAACGTTATTTGGACATTCTCAAATATTAACGGTAGGTACCTGTCACGGCTTCAAGATTTGTTTATAAAAAAAAATCGGTGAACTTTTGTAGGTGTGGTATAAATTTTAGTAAAAAAATAAATTGCACGACTGGATCGCACGTACTTGCTCTTATATGTATATGTTAAGGAAACTTTAAACTTTTTATTCGATTTTTCTTACTTTCGATTGTTTGAAAAAAAGTACGTAAAATAGTTTTCAGCAGAAAAATTTAAGCGCCATTTTATTTCTTTAAAAAAGTTTGCAATCTTTAATAATTTTTTTAAATAAATTTTTTTTTAAATAAAACCGTTTTATTTAAACCGTTCCTATGATTTTTTTTAGTATGTTACATCATGAAAAGTATAAAATGTTCGTATTTTTACTTGCATTTACTTTTATGTACATAGGTAGGTACTAAAGGGTCTTTCATTAAGCACTTCCTAACTTAAGATTTAAATAAAACTAAGTGTGAGTGAGAAGTCATCGATATTTTATATTCGTTTGAAAGACCGTTATGTGAGAAATATAACAATGTTTCAATGTCTACAGCGACTTCTATTGGTGGCGCGCATCCGAAGTGTCCAATTTTCCATGACTCTAGCGCATAAATCAGAATGAATTTGACCGATGACATTGGTAATGCTAGCTTCTAGAGCCGCTGTGGTTTGTTGCCTATTCGCATAGACGTGCGACTCAAGAAAACCCCACAAAAATAATTCAAATGAGACCAAATCACACGATTTCGGTGGCCAGTTCACATCACGTCCACGTAAGATGACCATGCTCTCAAATCACTCGTGCAGAATGTCAAATGTGAGATGAGCTTTGTGGCACGTGGCGCCGTCCTTTTGAAACCAGATGTCGTTGGTGTCCATATCATCCAGTTCAGGCCAAAAAAAAGTTGGTAATCATGGACCTATACCTCTAGCTATTGACGGTGATGACCTGGCCAACATCGCTCTCAAAGAAATATAGACCGATGACGCCGCCAGCCTAACAGCCACATCAAACAGTAACTTTATCGGCATGCCTTGGACGCTTTTGAATCTCATGGGGATTGGCATCGTTCCAAATTCGACAATTTTGTTTGTTCACGTACCCATAGAACGTAGCGGTAGGATGATTATGGCGACCGTACAATGGGCGAAGCGCGTAGAACATTGCCCAAACAGAACACCCATTTTGATAAAACAATTTTACCATTTGCACGTGTTGTTGAACGATATATCCGTCCATGGTGATTTGGAAAAACAGACTGAATATATGACAGCCAATTTGACAGATGCAGCTTCAACAAGATGGACGCTATGAACTGTTAAAATTTGGAAGTCCCAATTGGAAGACCCATATAAGGTCTTCGGCTCTTTGGATTTTTATAAAATTTTATATTTGGAAATATCTATACAGCCAAGTTAATTCAGTATACGGAAATGTTGAATATTTTTTTTGTCTACTTATAATTAATTTTTGAATATTTTTTTGGAAAATTTAATATTTTTAAAACTAATCAAAAAAAATATTTTTAAATTCATTATCAGCTGTATATTAATAAACTCTAAAAACTACATACCAAAATTTACTAAAATTAAAAAAACAGGATTTTATAAAAATCCGTCCTACAATTTTTTTAAATATTTGTTTTCATCAATTCTTTGTTATTAAAGACTTTTGATAGCTTACTTCATTGTTGACATGACATGATAACGTCTTATAAATCTATGACACGCGAAATAACCTGACTCATGCTGATAAGAAAAGTTCCCAAAATAATTCTACACAAATTCAAAAAGTACAAGAAGAGAAAAATAAATACAAAATGGGCGGGGTTTTGTTAAAGCATAAAGTAGATGTAGATAATGGGGTGTGTGTGGATTTAACGAAAAGGTTTGTGGGTAATTTTCTTGGTGATTCTGAGGCTCGGTGCACACTTGCGTCATTTTGACGTAGCGGTGACGCTTTTGCATCTTACATTACTCACAAATGACGAGGCAGCATCTGACGAGTGTGTGCACCAATCTTTTTATTTGTTAGTACTGTAAGACGCAAAACCGTCACCGCTGCGGCGCCACCCCGTCAAAATGTTGCAAGTATGTACCGGGCCTGAATTGTGACAAAAATCGATCGCGAACGTCAGATGTATGCATGTGTGTATGTATGTAAATATAGTTTTGTCCAGGGATCGTTCCTGTGAATTCCCGCTAGCATTATTTTCGCATTTCACATTAAAACATGTATTTTCTAGGGCGTAGTAACGCTAGCCGGGACCCGTTAGTTAAATATAAAACTGGTCCCGATTGGAACTAGGTTGTTGGTACAATAGTATTTTTGGTACTAGACTTTTAGTACTTAGTACTAGAATTTTATACTATTGTATTTATTGGTACTAGAATTTGTACTAGATTTAGTACTATTTTTTTACGTGATTGCAATTGTATATAATGTAAGTTAACAGGGTGTATGTTGGTGCCATCAATGTTTTATTATGACGTTATCACGTAAAATTATCGTCCGTAAACCGACTATACAGACAACCAACTTTTTATTAAAAACTGTTAAGTATTGTGGTTTTGACACTTTTTATAAGTTCAGACCATGTTATTTTTTTACTTAAATGTTGCTTATTGTTTTTTTCAAAGATCTAGTCTTCCAATGTAATTGATTACACACAAAAGAGCAAGTACGTGTGGTGCGACCCCGTCGTGCCTATATTTTTTCAAAGAATTGATGATCATGATGAAATTCAACAAAATTTCAGGTAAATTTAAAAATTGGTCAACGGCCTTGGCTCCGATAAAGCATCGCTTCCCGTGAGATCAGCGAAGTCAAGCATCGTTGCGCGTTGTTAGTGGAAAAATGGGTCCGAAAACCAACTGCGTGCTGTTGACATGTGTTATGGGTTTTCTGTTTTCCGTCCTCTTTCTATCTTCTGTTCTGTCCTGTATCAATGTCGTCTTGTGTGTTGTCTTGTAATTGTATGAGCCGATGGCCTCAGTAGCCAGTGCTCGTAAGTGTGTCTACTTCTTAGATTTATCTACGGAGTAGATTAAAATGTAATGTAATGTAATGTAATTTTGGTAGTTAAAACAGTAATATATGTAAGCAGGGACAACCTGTAGTAGTTGCGAGTATTGCAAAACTAGTCTAACCTAAATGTATTAAGATTATCTAGTTTGGCCTAGAAAAAACTATGAAGTTTATCCGAACGACCATACCTCTAAACTAGTTTGGCCTAAATAACAGTTTTGCCGGTAACAAATATATGAAGAAATTATTATTTTTTAATTTCTTTTAAACCTTACATAATTACATTGTATGTCATTCTCCAAATTATTTTGTAATATTTATACAATTTTATCAACTCTAATCAAGATCAGTTTTCTTATCTGCTGCAGATGATTACTAACAATATCGTAGTGTTTAAAAAATTATTATCTACGCAACATTCATTGAAGGTGACTGGCTAAACAGTTACTGTGTTGCACATTGTTTACACTTTTGGCATCAGAAATTTGAAAGCATAAGAGGCAGCATAAACGAAGAAATCTTAAGAAAAATAAGTTATTCAAACAAACAAAACTGTTTGATGCAATACAAACAACAAATTTAGTTCTGCAACATAATTTCGGTATAAATAAGGCCAACTGCCTATTTCCAGTTCAAAATAATTTTGTATCTTGATATCATCACAATGAATTCGAAAGCATCGTTAGTAGTTTCTCTGATATTTGTGTTTTTCATTCTGAATCATCATGAAGCAAGTGGTGCTTCGATCTTGAGATCAATGCGATTAGACGATCTTAGAAGTGTGTATACACCACTAAGGATATGCAAAAAAGGATCAGAAATTTGTTTGCGGATAATAGCAACCTCAACAACAGATACGGATAAATTGGAAAACCAATTGCAGCCACTCAAGTTTCAAGTTGATAATGATGAGCTGGCGGAAGAGCCAATAGCTGAAATTTCGCCCGAGGAATTCAAAGCCATAGTACATAGTTTCCCACCTGGCGAGTTTAGTAAGGACCAAATTGATACCTTGATTGATCAGAGTGAAGATATGAGTTGAAAATACAAATCCGAGTGTAGTTGAGTTCTTAAAAATGATTCTTATCTTACGAATAAAAATAAATGTAAATTTAACTATAAAAACGTTTTTTGAGTATTTTTATTTTCTAGACTTTTTTGTCCTCGCATCAAAAATGTACTTCTCGACAGTGAATATTTATTCAAAATTTACAAATCCTAGAAGAAAGTGGTTATTAGAAAAAAAATTTTTCTAACGCTTGTATGGCAGGCATCAATCTATGGATGATGACTTTAGAAGAAGATTGAATACAGGATCAGTTTCAAGAAGAAAACTTTGTTTATGTTTGTCGATTCCGATGTTACAAACATAAAGGTGCGTCCACACTAAAGGAACATTTGTTTAAAAAAACATTTTGGAAATGTTTCTGAAATATTTGTTTTGTGTGGACGCTTTCAGAAACATTTCTGGAATATTTCTTTGTTTTCCATTTTTTCTCTTTAGAAATAGTTCTTACGACAGATAGTTTCAGATGAAAAAAGGCCAAAACTTAATGAAACTTTAGAATATTGATCAAGGATGGTTAATTTACACTTTCATAGTTTTGGACCTCGAAGACTTCAGAAAAAATTAAAATACAATTCAGAAATGTTTCAGATTTTTTTTTTAAATGTTTCTGAAATGTTTAAAAAAAGTTTCTCTGGTGTGGATATACCTTAAGCTTTCAGAGACAAGTTCAACTAGCTTAGTGGTTATAGATTTTCCCATGAGAAAACCATGTATGCTTGCTAAAATAATCCGTTTAGAAAGAATAGCTAGTGTCTTATAAGCAATGCTCATAATGATTCTTTTGGAATACAGGACAGCTAAGCGTTAGGACGATAGTTGTTAGGGCCTTTTTTGTGAGCAAGAATGATAAATGATAAATGATTACTTCTTGTAGAGGACCACAAAAATCCTTCACGGTGGTAACAGTGGGTGGGAGTGGTGCACTATATAAGATGGTTGCTTGTCAAACGAGAGATCCTAAGTTCGACTCTCAGTTTGGAAAACAATTTTTCTAACTCTAAGTGCAAGCTATAGTCGTCCGTGGGTTTTAAGTGAGATAATATGCACCTAATTCTTGATCTACTTTCTTCTAACTAGTGTCATGGAGCATCCGGTTGCATTCTAAAAGGCATTGTGTCTTACAGGCACATAGTTAAACTATTATATAAAAAAAAAAAAAAAAAATATAAATTGCACGACTCGATCGCACGTACTTGCTCAAATGTGTGGTCACATCGTCGAATAAAATTGAATAAGATGCACGACTGGGTGGCACAAACTTGTTCTTATGCTAGATAATGGCTTAGTGGCTGCATATATGTATGTATATATTATTGTATTATATTGGTTTTAGAGTTTTCTCGGAAAAACTAAGTACGCAATAACATTGAAAAACTAAATGTCTATTGAACATCGTTTTTTTAAAGTCGTTTTTTTTTATTAAACTTTTCGAAAAATATTTTAATTTTTTTTTAGTATGTCAATATAAGGAAATCTGTATTTTTCATTTCGGAAAATTATTTAAAAAAAAATTCAATCAACAGTTTTCGAAAACCAATTTTTTTTAGAAAATTTTAAAAAATCGAAAAAAAAAGTTTTTGAAAAATTGAAATCCAATATTAATTATATAATAAATTAATTTTATTGAAATCGGGATAATGGCTTACGATAAAACAGCATTTGAAAAAAACCGGTTCTACGAGAGGTTCCGTTATGGAATAAATTTCGAAAAATTCATAATAACTGTAAAATTTACTGTTGTAAAAAAATAGCACCCTACAAATTTTATCAAAATCGTTAGAGCTGTTTTTGAGAAAATCAAACTTTTTGTTAAAAATTGTATGGCAGGTACCGTTTTTTTCAACCTAGAGCAAAAATGAAAAACACCCCCGAGATACTATTAAATAAATTATTAAAACCAAGTTTGAAGCAAATCGGCCCATTCGTTTAGGCTGTAGAGGTGCGAACAGACAAACGGACCGAATTTCCGGATCCACTTTTTTAGATTTTTTTTTTTGCACGAATCCATAACTTGCATTATAGTACCTTTAATCGAAGAATTCCCAATTAAAGTAGGTGTACATCAGGAAAGCATGATAAGTCCATTCCTTTGTATTACAGTCCTTGAATGTCTGCTTGAAGTGCATCAAAAGTTAGAAAAATTGATTATCTAATGAGTCAACCTAGTGAACTGCAGTTTTGCATCACTGCCGCTCGCAACATCCATATCTGGATATCAATCGCTTGAGTCTTTTGGATGGTACTCAAAGAAAATCATTTAAAATGTTTGGAAATGCCATGACCTGAACATTGATTCATGCCATGGCACTCGAACGTCGACGCAATGTTCTATCTTGCATATCTTGTTTACTACCTTTTATTAAACAAATCCACTTTTTAAATGAATTGTTTTTTGTACCCTTTCGATCTGTACATAAGGAATTGTACATTGGGTTGAAAGGTAGGACTGAGTTCTTCATTTTAAGAGAAACAATTTTTTTTCGAAGAGCTAACGGAATTCTCTGAGACTATTTCGTTTGAATTCACTGAAATGCATTTTTGTTTGTAACATTAAAATAGAATGAACATAGTGATTTATTTTATTATTATTTTATATTATTAATATGTATTATATTATTTTATTTATTTTTATTTTAGTTAAAATGAAAACGAAATAATTTTTTTTATTTAAGAAAAGTATTTTATATTTATTTAATATCGCTTACACAATAATGTCGGTACTTTGTACAACCACGTTTATTTTAAGTAACGTAAAAAATTTAGTATTTTAATAAATATAAAGATTTAAATAGATCAAGCGAAATACTGGCCTCGTCCACTTTGATACCTGTAATAATCCCCTCTTTGTTGGTGTACTGCTTCATACAACTTCATACAAATTTCGTGTCAACCAATCCCACACGTTTTTAACAATGTTTAAATCTGGGGAGTAGGGTGGCTAATACAATTGTTCTACATTTTGGCCTTGTAATCATATTTTAATTATTCCAGCTTTATGAATCAGCCAATTGTTATGCTGGAAAATAATCGGCACCAGTCTGAAAATATCCTGTACCCGAGGTTTTCAGTTAAACTTTCTGCAATCAAAAAATATCAAATTCCGTTGATTGTTTGAATTATTGCTGCCATCAGTGTTCTAAGCCATAATCGATCTTGTGAAACTGTTTTCGATCTTTGTTAAGTGTTATATTTTTGTTAGTTTTAAGTACTTCAAGTGTCCGAGACTCTTAATTACTCTAATTATGGCCAATCGGCTCACTTCCAGCTCTACTATCAATTATGCATCCCGATAGCTTTCCGATGATCGCGCTACTAAATTTTCACTTGCAATGAGTAAAAAAGCTAGTTGAGGCTATTCCAATGTTAAAAAAATTAAATTAATTTATTGGCGCGACAGCTCCTTAAGGAGCCAAGGCCTAGTGACTTATACTCTCAACCATTCCGATGTTACAAAAAATAATAATGCATATTTCAATGAACGCATAATAAACCAGCTCAAAAAGTCCCGTTAACTAAAAAAAAAATAAGAAGGCTCTCTTAATCTCAGCAACTGTCGCTCTTACATTGTCAACCAATGCATATTTCCTTGGGTATAGTACACATCAAAAAGCTCTCAAAACAATAAGTTTAAAAAATAATAATGAGTGACGCTATTCAATTGTTCAGCATTGTATGTGTTATTATATTATACAGAATTTAAAAGCCTGCCTTCGCTCTATTAATTATTCTAGCTTCCGACCACGACTTTGTTTGTGTAGGCTTCGGATAAAATTATTTTTGTATTAATAAAACTAAAACCGTTTAATGAATGTTATTCAGATTTCTCCCACGGGAACCCTGTTTTTCCGAGTAAGAAATAGTACAAAATGTTATCCCAATCCATTAAGCCCTTGAAGCGTGATTGCGGAACAAATATATAAAGATCCAAACATCCACATTCTTAATATTACTAGGATGTATCTATATAAGCCGCAAGGCTACCAAATGAATACAAAAATTACACATTAAAGATTCTTTTCACATCGTAGTATAGAGGAATCTTCATGTCCATTCTTAAAACCCTAAACGTTACACGACTAGGAAAATGTATATCCTCCAACACTAAGGTTAAATGCAATAACATCCCAGCGAAACGTCCGTACCTCAACAGCACAACATTTCATTGCTAAGGAGTTAGAAATTCAAAAGGATAAAATATGCAACAAACTTACAAATACAAGACTTTTCCAAGTGGCTAGAGTACAATTTTTTTCCACTATAGCAGTCCATATTTTCCTGCCAACCAGACCAGGATGTATAGCTTTTTTGGTATGCTCCATCTTTCTCATCCCTTTTTCAGATTTTATTGGGATGAATTTTAGAATGCATTCAGCATATACATGCTGTGCCGTCAAAGCGTGGAAGGATATATGCTTATGTGCAACAAGTTCCGGCTTTGGGACTTTAGATGTTTATTTGCTTGAAGCAAGCTCGTCCGTGCTATGCTTTTATTGGTGTAAAATTGTTGGCGTTGCAACGTCAGGAAATAAAAAAAAGGGGGAGGCTATTTTTCTCAAGAGCATCAATAAAATAATGTAAATAAAACCACAGAGTGTTATCTGGATAAACTTGGTAGTTCTTAGGAAGAAATAGTCAGAAATAAAAAAAAATAAAAATTAAATTGCACACCTTCGTAAAATTTAGAATTTATTATTGATTAATTAGAAACCATTACAATTGCTTTATTTATTTAGTACAGCGGCTCTGTCACTATTCGGTTTTCTTTTCGTCTTTTTTATCATCTTTTTTCGGTTCATCCTTTACATCGTCCTTTTTGGCATCATCCTTCTTAGGATCATCCTTTTTATTATCACTTTTCTTATCATCATTCTTAAATTTACATAATGGCGAATCGACGAGACAAAGTTTCCACTGTGCTAACGGATTGTTTATTAGCAAATCTGTGAGACGGCTATCAGGCTTAAAGAAATCGAAAAGTGCACTTGCCGGCTGGAGTGCAACGAAGGCTACCAAAACCACAAAGAATATTTTACTCGGAAGCATTTTATTCTTTTAATTATTTATAGAAAAAAATCCAATATCAAGTGAACAATGAAATTTTTCTCCAACAAAAAACACAAGACTGAAATGGAAACTGACAAATTTGAAAACTTTATAGAAAACGTTTGATTCATATCAGCCAAACTGTTCAAACACTGAAAACTGATAAATATTTAATTACGAATCACCAAATTTGCAAAAAAAAATTAGTCTCCAGAACGTATTGTTATTAAATATTTTTTTCGCAAATTTTGTTCAGCAAAATCAATAAGAGTTTTGCTTACTTTCGCAAAAGCGTTTTGTGTGATCAACAATGTTCGTACAAATGTACAATACTTGTTGAGCTGTAGCTGGATGAAATAATATTTGTATTGACAGGTATTGCATTCGCTTGTTTAACCAGAAGCTATTTATGAATTGGAAATGCGTCTCTGTTAATGGACCGTTTATCTTTTCTTTCTGTCTTTTTTTCGAAGGTTATTGCTCATCAGTTGGGCTTCGATCGGCATGAAGCCCAATGATTTCCAAATCAGCACAAAATATATTGCGAAGCCCACGGAAGAAATGTTGACTACATCTTTTCAAGAATAAGATCCCAAAAGATAGATACAAAAGACAATAAATCAACTCATAAATAAAAAGGTCTCGTGAGCTGTAGCTGATCAATATATTTAATCAACCAAATCTTGAAATCATACAACAGTCTTAAGAACATGAAGAAATACCAGAAGAGAATGGCGAGGATGACAAAACGAATTTGTACAAATTTTTCTTTGATTAAAAGAATATTTATTCGAGAAACATATAATACAAAATTTTTCAAAATAAACTTACTAAAACTTAGTAAATATGTTCACTACTTCATTTTGTTTACACCCACGTTATACATTGTGTGGGTGGTTGCGTACCATTGTTCAATAGATGGCGTATTATAACTTTGTATTTTAAGTTATGTTCAAGAACTCATCGTTTAAGGAGAGGCTAAAACTTTAAAATAATTTAGAATCATTTCAGTTTTTTTTCTTAATATAACTCAGTTTTTGAACTTTTTTTAAATGTTCCTAAAACACTTCATTTCTTCTAGACTTACATTTCGCTAAATATTTACAGATAGTAGAGTTATGAATATTGTACTAAAATTGCTATCAATAAATGGTGCGGTAATTGAAAGGTTCAGCGTCAAAAATCTTCAGGTCAAAAGTCCACAATGGACCATAATGGACTTTCGACTCACAAATCAATTATGAAGAAATAAAATTCCATATTAAAATGGGACAATATTACCTAATTTTAGAAAGAAAGTGGGTTTTGAGTCCACAATTAAAGCCATCATTTAAATGTGAACAATCGCCATATGTTGTTTTAAAGTTTCCGGTGTATAAACACTGAGATAGTTATGGGGAAATGCTGCCCTCCTGCAAGCACCCTGCTTGGGGTCATTATGCAAAATAAATTTTAAAAAACAGATAAATACACAAATAAAAAAGCAAAAATACATAAATAAATAGATAATTTAATAAATAAAATTCTTAAAAAATATATATGTTAATGAATAAATAATAAAATAAATAAATATATAAAAAAAAAATTAATAAAGAATATATTTGTGTAGACATTTGTTTGCTTTAATACTGGATGTTAAATTATTGACAGAAGAACTGCACGATAAAATATATGGTTTATTCAGTTTAGATATACCTATACGTACTGATAATTTGTCCATTTTAATTTCTAGCCTTCTTAGCCTTTTAGTAAAATTTTTGGTGAAACAATGCCAAGGTAAGCTTAATATCACTTTAAATATATATATATATTTTTAATAACTTATAACTCAAGAATATGAGTTCACTATTATGCATAGGAATATATCTATGACTATTAGAAATTTGTTCTCGGAGCTCATTTTAAACTTGCAATTTATAAATGGACTAACTTACCCACCCGGGGTTGCTCGGGTATACGTGGCGCCATCTAGTTATAAAAATAGCCTTCTTAAAAAATTAGCTATAGTAAAAGTTGCCTTAGTTACTTCTTATAAAAATAGTTATCTGCTTGTGAAAGGACCCCAGCAGCAACAAGGGGTGATTAAAATAGCCTAAGTTACTCCTTACAATATCAGTTATCTGTCTGTGAAAGTCCCTTCAAGATCGAGCATAAATAAGAATTTTCAAAAAAAAAAAAATTACTCCAGCACCACAGGCTTATTCACTCTTTACAATATATGCTACCTGGCTGTGAAAGTCCCATCAAAATCTGTCGACAAATTAAAATTTTCGAAAAATATTAAGATGTCCCAAAGGAAGTAAAAAGTTTGTTCCTTCGTAAAAACATACATAACTCCACTACGTCTTCGGTTCATAATGACATTTCTGTGCTCAACTTCGAAGCGAAAGCTGATTTATTTGCAACATTATTTGCAGCTAAATGAACGTTGCCACAATGTTATCTCGATAACGTAAATGGTTTTATGGGACAAATCTACTTTCGAGCTCGTGTAGTTGGAAGAATTCTTAAAGACTCTCGATACTCACAATTCCACTGGCCCTAATAATATTTCCCCTATAGTTCTGAAGACGTGTGCTTCCACGCTGGCAAAACCACTGTGTAAACTTTTCCATCTGTCCTATTCCACAGGCCTCTATCCAATAGGATGGAGAACAGCATTTGTCCAGCTCTTACCTAAAAAAGGCGTATCTTCATCTCCCTCAAACTACCGACCAATTACACTTACATCTCTTCTTTCCAAGGTCATGAAAACGCTTATAAACTATCAGATTAAGAAATATCTTGAGACACGAAAACTTCTTAATGGCCGGCAATACGATCGTAGCAATAGGTGCGCAATGGTGATATGATGGTATATCTCACCGAACAGTGGCATCAAACTTTACACCGTTTTGGAGAAAGTAAAACTATTGCACTTGCTATTTCAAAAGCATTTGATAGAAATTGGCTACAAACTCTTTTATCGAAAATGCGTTCATTTGGAGTCGGTGAACCTCTCATTAGATGGATTAGAAATAACCTTTCGGACGGATGGTTTCCAGTCTAATAGTCGAAAAATATATGCAGGTGTGCCCCAAGGCTCCGTTTTTTCTCCAGCACTCTTCCTCATTTTTTTCAATGATGTCTTGTCTAAGACTTCTAATCCATACAATTTTTTTGCTGATGACAGTACCCTTAGCTTCTCATATTCGTTTCCAGATTCACTTCCCTGTTCTTCGGAAGTGAAACTACAAGCTCATAAAATTCCCAACTTCCCAGCATTGTTGATTGGGAAATTATTAATCGTGTGGAATTTAATGCTTCCAAAGCTCAATGCTGCCTTCTGTTGTTAAATCATATCATACCCCTCCTGCCAATATCCATGAGTGGCACTTGCATCGAGGAAACCGAACAGCTTTGCGTTCTAGTTATGTGTATCACAAACCACCTTCTGTGGAATGAACACATATATGATATTGCCAAAAATGCTGCAAAATGTTTAGGTTTTCAAAGACGATGCAAGAAATATTTCTCCCCGTTAGACTTGGCTATAATTTATAAGGCGTACATTCGCCCGAAGCTTAAGTACAACTCTCATATCTGGGCAGGTGCGACTGGCTTGCGTTTCTTGGATAGAATGCAGGAAGAGTGCATTAAAAACAAAAACATTTGATTTGCTAGAACATCGTCGAAACGTTTTCCGTCTATCCTTGTTCTATCGCTTTTTCCAGTGAAAAAGCCAGTTGCATTCCTCCCCTTAAAACTTTTCCCCGTAATACTCGTATCGCTGGGAATGCTCTTAGATGTATCCTTCAGCATAATTTAGGACTTACTGTTAAGTAAAGAGACTCATTCTTTAGCCGCACTACACGAATGTGGAACGCTTTACCCGGCTGGATTTTTCCCTTCCATTACGATTTGCAAACATTCAAAACCAATGTGCATCGGTATTTCCTCTTATCTTCTATCCAATGTTCCTACACGCTTGCACTGTGTTAATTCATGATAAAGGTAGAAATAACCCCTGAGTGCAAGCCAATTATAAACAAAAATGTAATAATTTGTTTTTAATTAATTTTTCGATCAATTGATGACTGGTAGGTGATTGTTAAAGTCTTTTTTTTAATTTTAACATCAATAGTGTCTAGAACACAGCCAAATATATATTCATAAACAGAAAGGTTAAGCGTTACAAGAATAGCCATAATACATATATATCCAACTGCAGAAAAAATTGTCAGAGTCCTGTCAAAATGGCTCATTTCAGCGTAGCTTTTGGAACACCATTTCTAATGTACACTCTGTCTACTTTAAGCACATCAACGCTTCAGATATCTTTGAATATTTATTACTAATAAATGGTCGTAAATCGATCGACTTCATTAGGAGTATTAGCATATTCTGATTCGATTCCTCGATGTTTCTTAATACAATATCTCTGGGCAATAAAATATAAATGTTAGCCTTGTCGCATAAATCGATTAATCTACGAGTTTATCGATAAATCATCCAAAGCGGTCACATTTACCGAGGTGGGTTCAACTCTATTAAGGATACGTGACTCGAAAAAAAACCAATATACTTCCATATCTTCTCGGCAATCAATTATTAATAAAATATATAAAAAATTCAAGTAAACCTACAACACAGAACAAACAAATTAAACAAAAAAAAGAATCAAAAAACTTTTATGAGGTTCCTTTGGTTTTTCTGAAAGCTTTAAAATTCAAGCCATAAATAGCTTGCTATGTAGTGTTTGCTAGTGCTGTTCGCACTCTTTCAATGCTTCATTATTTATTTGGCAGTGATTTATGAATGCTCTTACTCCAGTTTAGTAGTTTTGAGTTCCCAAAGGACCCACTTCAAAGCACGATGTGAGGGCTCCACTATGATTTGAAGGGGAATGCGGCGGCGAGGCAATGGTTTTCTGAAAATCCGAAATGCACTTGGATATTTATTTTTTTTTCTTTTCTTTTTTTCTCTACTTTTCATACTCTGTTTGCCAAGAGTAATAATGGAAATAATGGAGTTTGAAGTTGAGTTCCACAGGACTCTCTGGAGTAGCCGAAGGACTATAGGAAAAGCTCTTGGGAAAATTTGAATTGAAATTTCATTTGGATGACGGAATGAGTGGCAGAACTCAGGAGTGGGACAAGTTGGGACTATAGCAGTTGTGCTTTGTGATGTGCCAGATCAGAAGTGGGATATTACGAGGACCAAAGTAAAAATCTGGAGGTGTACCAATAAATGTGTTGAGAGTTTTATGAAGAGCACTTAGTGCATTGACTATGGTTATGTTTAGGGAGCGTGTAGTCGCTTATTAAAGACAATTTTAATTTAATAAGAGTGATGGTCCTTAGGTGTAATGAAATTCTTTTAGGGAGATCGAAATTCACTTTACAAGGATAGCCTCTTAGCACGTTTAGGAAGATTTAAAAATATATTGATTTTTTTTTTTTTGTTATTTAGCCTAGGGAGAAAATACATAGCTGAATCGGAATTTTATCATTTGTATGGTTTTAATGATAAAGATAAATAAGTTAGAATTCAATTAAATAGAGAAAAATCCCACGTACCAGCTTTCTGTGTTTTTTGGTTTTTAATTAAAATATTTGTTTGCTTTGTTTAATATTTTAAATTTGTTAGTTTTTTTTCAAATCTAAGAAAATAATAGTATAGTAAATTAAATAAATTAATGATATTTGTGCGTAGGATTTTTAAAAAGTTTTTTATTAGAATTAATCTATGGGGTTAAATAATAAACATTGTGTGCTTTAAATGTTTGATAAATACCTCCCTTCTAACACTTTGTTTATTAATGAGTTAAATAATTTGTTTTTTTTTTAACTAAAAAACATACAAATTCATTAATTGGGTTATGTTTACAAAGTCTACAAAGTTATTTCTTAAGAGTTAATAATGTTCCACTACTACAAACAAAGTTGAAATGGTACAAGTGATGTCATATAACAATACACTTTGTTCAAATATTTATCAAGTTTCAGATAGCTTCGTAGGTAAATTGATGTGGATCAGAGTGTACTTAACAATGAGTAGATATACTCCAATGTAGTGTAATATATGGTGCAATTTGTGTTGTATATACGTAAAATAAAATTTGTATGAAATGAAAATGTGGTTAGAGTTAAATAAAAGTTTAAGGTTGTTTGAAATATGTACATGTACATGCTTTCAAATAGGTGTTTCCTAAAAAATACTCTCATTCAGATGCTAAAGTTAATGTATTTGATATAAATATGAAATAATTGTAGTCATAGTATCGTTTTTGTTTCAATTATATCAGACATAATCAAATTCTGAAGCAGTTATTGTTTGTTATTACATATTTTTTTTGAATTTCAATAATGACTTCAAGTGTGATTATTTTGCCAGCTACATTATTCATTCTGGAAACAGTATTAAGTGGCGTAAAATCGATAAATATTATTCATACAGAATTACCAGAAATTATTCTTCAAAATAAGACTTTAGTGCCGTTAACACTATGTTGTAAGAAAAACTCAGTTTGTTCAAACGTCATTGTTACGTCAATCGACGCCGCAGATGAAAAAATTATAGCAAGTGTTATGAAACCAATAAAAATCTACGTTGAAGATTTTCACAATGAATTTTCAGAATTAGAAAGAAGATTAAATATTACTGCGGAAAGTATTCAAATTTCGCCGTATGGATTTCTTAAGAACAGAAAGATGTTTGTAAATTTTATAAAGTAAAGTTATTCCAACAAAATTTAAATAATTTAATTATATTCTTATAGCCTTTTCAATTTGTTTATGCAAATATTTTTTTTTTTATTTGAAAGTATTTTTTTACTGGGCAGCTTTTATTTTGTTCATAACTGTTTTAAAACAATTGGAAATCATTATTGTTAACACTTAACATTAAAGGATAAATCGACTTAAGACAAAATTTAGTTCTTAAGATAAAACAGTTCCACAATTGTTATTATCACTCTTAGCAATAACTATTATTGAAGGCATTTTCTATGTACTGATCAAATATAAATAGAGGGTGGTACAAAATTGTCATCCGATGTTCTTTGGCTATAATTTTGTACATACATACATATATTGAATTAAAAACGTTGGTTCTTCTTTTGAAACACATATGTTGTCTAATTTATGTTTTCTTCACGTTAAAAAAAATGATTTTGGCTCAGTGGCGGGCGAACAGAATTGATGACCATTTAGGCTCGAGTTATGGCATTCTCCATCTTTTTTGCCAGAAATTTCCGTGAAATGTACTCGCAATTTTGACGGATATTTTATCCGTCGTAAAACGCGCGTTGCGATTTTTAATAAATAAATGTTATTTTGAAAATTTAAATAATGTTTAAAATTGAAAGTTTAGTTTTATTTCAATAGAATTTTCGCTATTTTTTTCTTCTTTTTCTTAAATCTCAACAACATGTAGACAGAATCAAAAACTTTCATTAATTACGTATATGTTCGTTAGTTACATACTTTACGCTAAGATAAATACATTTGGACTCTGGCATGCGGTATTTATTTTCTTAAAAGTTCTTCTCATTAAAAGAGTTTTAGGGATTGGTTGAAATCTGTGTGTTGACTCTTTCATTAAATTTCAGCAAACTTCTAACACCTATTTAGTAAATAGAGGGCGATTTCTTGATCTGTCAAATCTAACTTAAAATAACCATCAAACAAGATCTTATACGATGATAGGAATTTTTGTTAATTAGATTTTATTTTTGAAAATTCCTCCGACCCCGACATTTTACAATGACTAACTTTTTATAAACAAAGTGTGCGACTTCGTCAATATTATAAGTATACTATACATTCTGGCTAAGAAGACAATCGAGTAGCAAAGCATAATCTTAAGCAACTAAAGTGTCCCTTTATAAGACCCTCACCATCCCAGTCCTAGTAGTGGGTTTAACTTGTCATTGACGACTTTTTGACGTGATAAAGTCTTATAAATCGATGACAGGCTACACATACGAAATAACATAACTCATGCTGATAAGACTCATGGTGATAATGCAAATAAGACTCATGCTGATAATGCTGATAAGAAAAGTGACGGACGCTATGATACTGTGGTTCTTTCAACCGAAATCGATCGCTAACACCAGGCAAACATGAAAAATAACAGGCACAAATTGTCACAATAATTCAAAAAGAACAAGAAGAGAAAAAAAAATAGGCGGAGTTTTGTTAAAGTAGAAAGTAGATGTAGATATTGGGGTGTGTGCGTGTGGATTTAACGAGAGTGTTTAAGAGATTATGTGGGTGAGTTAACGGGCTGTATGATGGTGTTGCTGCCATCAATGTTTTCTTATGACGTAAAATTATCGTCCGTAAACCGACTTTGCAGACAATCCACTCTTTTTTAAAAAGGTTTGCTGACAAGATTGCAATACAACTGTATTTAATCTAATCGTTTTTAAAAATGGGTGTGAAAAACGAACTTCCGGACATAATAATAGACCTTCTTCAAATTTTTTTGACTTGAGTTGTCAAATTTCTGTCACCCAATAAAATCATTTGTTGCTAATATATTTGTGACTTCAGAATAACAAATTTCCATATCCGGCGTACTATGGCATTCATGAAGCACTTAATCATATATGAGTTTTTTAACTCAACAGTTTACATACGAACTGGGAACTTTAGCGCTCCTTGTCCTTGTAATTATCTTTTAATGTTTTCATTACATATATTGAATGATTGAATAATGAAAAATTCGGGTATGACTTCTATTTTGTTAACTCTAGCATCCATAGGCACCCGCAAGGTAGGACTCACGAACGGACCTTGAATAACCATGAATCCACATATCCAACTTGATAGGTTACTTTTTAAGATCCGGAATAAAAAAGACAGTCAACTATAGATGAGTACATAGATACTTCGAAATAACTAAATACCAAAGAGGATTAAGAAGTGGTGGATAAAGTTTCATGCGTCTAACTTTCCATAATCCATTTGCTATTTTGACTTGAAATATAGGCTTTTTAAGGCAAGTTTAGGATTCGTGAATATAAAAAAAATTGAGATAGCATCAAACAAGACATTAAGATCATAGACAAAACCTAAAAAAGTTAGTTACAAAAAATGTCTATCCGACTATTTGTAAAACGATCTGCAGCTTAAACATTTGAATGTTTTTTATGATTTGTGTGGTTCTATTAAAGGGTTTTTTTAATTTAATGGTTTTTTTTAATTTTATTTTTAGACTAAATATAACGGTATCTACCCCTGCCATAACCCTTAAGTAAAACTTTAGATAACGGCGACAATGAAATTGATGAAAATTTATAAGTACATATTTTGTTATGTATTGGCTTCCATTTTATCAAAAACAATTTTACCGGAAAACTCTATTAACGATACCTTTCATGTCAAGTAGCCTAATTAATTCTGCAAACTAAATATTTTGAATATTTGTTTTCTATTTAAAGGGTGTTTTTTTTATTTGCGATTATAGGGACTATAAGGCAAGTTTAGGATTCGTGAATATCAAAAATTGAGATAACAATTAAACATGACATTACAATCATAGAGAAGCCTAAAAAGTCAGTGGCAGAAAATGTCCGTCTGTCTGTCTATCTGTCTGTCTGTCTGTCTAGGTGTATATCGAGCTGCAGCCTAAACGGGTTAAGCGATTGCCTTTAAATTTGGTATGTGTGATTCTTTTGGCATTCCTCCAAGGAGGAAATTGAAATATTATTTTTTATTTCTGTCAAATTTTATATATTTAAAAAGATCTAAATAGCCAAATAATTTTTGCGTATCAAAATTTTGAATAACTTTTTTTTTCTAATAAAAATTAATTTTTGAAACCTATCAAAACCACAATACTTAACGGTTTTTAGTAAAAATGAAGTACGCCACCATACGTCTTAAATAACAAAGAATTGATGAAAAAGTATTTCGAAAATTGTAGGACGGATTTTGATAAAATCTTGTTTTTTATTTTGCGTTTTTTGTAAAAAAAATTATTTTGATACGCAGTTTTTTAGAATTTATTAATATACATGTGATTATAAAATTTAAAATAATTGTTTTTGATTAGTTTTAAAAATATTGATTTTTAAAAAATAAATTTCAAAAATTAATTTTAATTAGAAAAAAAAGTTATTCAAAATTTTGATATGCAGAAATAATTTGATTATTTAGATCTTTTTAAATATAAAATTTGACAGAAATTTATAAAGCCTTTACCGAGAAGGCCAAAAATAAAAAAAAACGTTTTATGAAAGGTCCCGTTAATAGACTTTTCCCGTATAAGTGGCTGATCAAATGATAGCCAATGCCAACAAAAATTTTTTTAAAAACTTTCATCAAAATCGTTTGAGCCGTTTTCGAGAAAAATAAGATTTTCCTAAACGGTTATTTTTAGGCCTAAAAATAAAATTTCAATTTCCCCTCTGGGGAATGCCAAAAGATTAACACATACCAAACTTGAAGATAATCGCTTAAGTCGTTTAGTCTGCAGCTCGTTATAACTACATATTGACAGAAAGACAGACAGACATTTCTTATCGATCACTTTTTTAGACTTATCTATGATAGTAATGCCATGTTTCATTGTTATCTCAATTTTTTTAATATTCACGAATCCTAAACTTGCCTTATAGTCCCTATAATCGCAAATAAAACAGCATTATCAGGATGAGTCTTATCAGCATGAATCATGTTATTTCGTATGTGTAGCCTGTTATTGATTAATAAGATATTAAACCATTAAATAATAACTAAGCCCACTTCATCGTTTTGATCTGATTCAGTTCAATCCCAAGTCACTCCCATTACATCAACTTTGAGCTGGTTTTTGATAGAAACTTTAACAATTTCTGCGAGATCAAGAAATGAAGAAACCTAATGGTTCGAAAAGAAAAGATGGGCTCGGCGAGGAAGTGTTCTCAGAATATCTTAATCTTATTTTCTCACTCCGACTACCTATTTCTTGTAGCATAATCCAGGCAGAAGTCCTGGCGATAACTGAAGTACAGCTAATCTAAAACGGATATCCGCATCTTGTCAGATAGCCAGACTTTTATTTAAATTCCACGAATCAGTATCTTCCAACTCAATCGTCTATTACGGGCTTGGCAGAATCGTTTAATTTCACCTCTGCTGAATACCGCGACATAGCGATTCCCAACTTATTAAACATATTTTTTTAGAATTTTGCTGACCTCACCGCACCACCTCATTTTAGTGTTTCTTTAATGTTCAATAGAATTTCATTTTCCTTTCCGAATTCCTAAGGAACATATTGCTCAAATATTTCAAATATTTCTTCCTATGACCATTACTTATTTATTCCTCTACTAATACAAAAATTCACTAAGTATCTAATAGATGAATTCAGGTCTCCCTTCGACAACCATCCTTCTCTGTGAACTTACTCAGCATTTTAAGCACTTATTTTAAGATACTCTAAAAAAATACATAAAATTAAAGCTTAGCTTCTTTTCCTTGTTTTTTTATTACTGTTTCAATAAATCAATTCACAAGTTTTCATTGAAATTCATTTATCCCTAAAAAGGCAATCAGTTGAAACAAACATTGGCTCTATGCCTCGTATCCTTACGTCTTTGATAAAACGAATTTCTGAGAATTTTTCGTTTCGTTGGCGCCACCTCAGCATCAGCTCTTTTCAACTTTCCTACCGAAACATTTATCTTTTGCAAAAGAAAAACAAAACAATTTTCGTCTTTTATCACCGAAACAACGACAACGTTCAGCCGGCGGCTTGTTATTGTTTTCTCCGTTTTTTTTTTCCGAAAAAACTCCAATGAATTCTATGGATACGACAATTACTTGGATAATTGTATTTTGTATCCAAAAAGGAGTCAACTATAAGACAGCAAACAGAAAATACCTCTTCCGTCGAAAACAAATGAAAACTAAAGAAAAACTACTACGACGCCAAAATAAAGTGCTTAACTTTCTTATTTTGCCATTGAAGAACTTTGAGGCGATGATGATTCAGGAAAGGTTCACGTATGAAGATGTGGATTGTCCATACAAAATGTGGTGTTGAGAGAAATTCAACAGAAAAGTTGGGACTATCCTGCCCATAGCCGTATTCTCTTTAGAGCCTCAGAAGTTGGTAAAGTAGTATTTTTTTTTATTTAAAAGCAAGCTTCTTAGCTATCATAAGTTGTTATCTTAGTTTGGTTGCATCTGTCTTCGGTATATTCCTAGCTTTTCAATGTTCGAATACAAATTGTATCAAATTTCTCTTTAATTTACAATCCTTTGAAACAAGTGCCGCTCTTTAATCACTAAATCTGTCAGAAATTTTCATATAAGATACATTCCGTGAGGCAAATGCAATGGAAATATCAATGTAATGACAGCTCTCTTTCAAAACGTTTTTTATTAAAAAAAAAATTATTTTGACAATCATTTGGAACCTAAAACCTGAAAACCTATATAAATTTCAAGCCTTTGAACTTCTGGAGGAGATCCTTTTAAAGTGCTCATGTGAGCTGTGTATAAACCACAAAATGCCAAGTTTAGAACATTCGTAATGCAATTATTGTTGTAGATACAGTTCTGAGTAAGTAAACCGTATTTCGTTCCAGGAAAAAGGATCCAATATTCCTTCATTTTTTCCTTATGAATGTCAGAAAATATACCACAAACTATCTACACCACAATAGTTTCGCCCTATTGTTCATATGGATGTATCTTCGAAATGCAATTTACCAAATAATACCAGAAGCACAACAGAGAAGAGAAAAAAAAATTAAGTTAGTGAAATAACAAAACACAAATTGCCAGAGATATGAATTCATGCTCCAACATCCAGGAAGATTTCTGTGTTGCAAAAGGATTTAAACAAAACAATTGCACCAGCACCACTTCCTTAGAAAGAGTTTTTCCACTGTGGCACAGATATGAGATACAAAGCACACTGCGAACCATTAAATAAAATTTTCCTTAATGCAACCACATATACACTCCAACGCACAGTCTTTACCAAAGCACATCCCAACACAAATGGCATGGCAGAAGAAGATAAAATTATATCTTTTCTCGTCGTCGTCGTCGTCCTAGTCCTTGTCAATTTGTTTTGTCCTTTACCGTATGGTTATGTAGTTCGCCGATACCACATACACGGTTTTTCCAAATAAAGAATTTAGAAGATTCCATTTTTGGAAAATTCAATTTATCTGTCTTACCGGCTACTAGTAACAAGAAACTTTGATAGTCAGGTGCATTGGTTGACATTTTGTGGCAACATGTTTTTGTTGTCCTAACAACTGGGGAAACGAACATTTTGAATCCCTATTTCCATTGTTAGAAGATTCGAAGCAGTAAGATTTATTTAATGCCGCAATACCTGCAATTTTTCCGATTTGGCCTTTAGAATGAAATTCCAACGAACGAGTCAATTTGAAAGGAAAGGACGGACACATCCTGATTGGTTTTTCTCGATCTTTCTTCATAAATAACAAAGCAGACATTTGATTTGGGCGGTAAACTCGTATAATAATCAGGAGCATTTTCTTGGAGGTAATATAAGAGGCAAAATGGTATTTCGCTCATAACTTAATACTAGTCTTGCATATATTATATATGTGAATTTATTTTATATATTAATTGTCTGTCTAATAATTTGGGTGTTTGTTGCGCCCAAACGGCTAAGCGGATTTGGATGAAATTTACTAGGTAAATGGATGAGGTTCTGGAATGGAAAGTAGACAAATTGTTCCAGTGAGAGAGGCTTAAATGCGAAATGATATATGTCTGAAGGTTTGTTTGTTGCGCTTTCATGCCTCAAGACTGAACGAGTTTGTGATGTCTGGTGGATGGATAAGATTTACAGGATTCAGTTGTTGGCTTCGAAGTTTAAGCTTGTCTTAGCTTGTTAGCGTTGATTAACAAAAATAATTAAGTGAGTTCAAGTCGCATCATCATGGCAGCCAAATGATGAACGTTCGCCAAAAGATGAACAAGTTGTTAAATTTCTCTTTGACAGTTTCAAAGCGTTGTGGTACTTGCATGAAATGTATCAACATTTTGGATCCACAGTAAAATATATCGATGTTGTCGAGATCTGGCCACAGAAAATCAATTTTTGGTATTAATTGCAATAACAGATGGACTAGTATCATTACTTTATATAGGCGATTAAGCAGATCTGTCCAAAACTGGACAGATTTTACATAATATTAAATCGGTTCGTCGAAAAACGGAATAAAAGATCGACCGAGAACATGGCCGCGGCCCGTGAAAGTGTACAGCAGAGCCCGAAGCAGTCGATTCATTCAGCGTGCACAAGAGCTTTGTCTTTCGCTGACTAAAATTTGGCCGAAAAACACATCAGCAATAAACCTTCCGACTATTAAACCACTTGACTTTATTGCTTAATTATCTGCGTACGGGGTTCACCATTGGCATATGTACATCAATAAATGTATCGTTTCTCTTTTCATCTATATACAATACATAAAACAAAGCACGCATTTTCAATAAGAGAGCTTTATGCTAAACTCTACTAAATACCTTGGAGATATTAAGAGCAATAATCTTACTTTCACCAAAGCCATGTAAAGATTTGTTCCAATGTTCGGTGAAATATGTCATTAGATCACCAGTGGCATGGTTGCTGCGGAAGCCATACTGACGGTCATGGAGAAGCTTTCGATCTTAAAAGAATTATTGACCTCCAAATGTAAGGACCTAGTTTTTTCCGAAAATAATCACTCAATTGCATTTGACTTATTTATCGATACTTTTAAAAAGCATATTAGTTCAGGTACTTTCCAAAACAAGGAAACGGGTAAAAAGAAACATCTTAAGCCTTGGGTGTATAACCACATTCTAAATAGGATAAGGAAAAATGGGCACGATTGAGTCGCACGTACTTCCTCTTGTGTGCTTAATCATATTGGAAGGCAAGATCTTTAATCGAAACAAGTAACATTTACGTACAAAAATAACACGTTCTGAACTTATAAGTAGTGTCAAAACCACAACCCTTAACAGTTTTTTTTAGAAAAAAGGAGTTTGCAATCACACGTTTTGTATAAAAACAATTTTACGAAAAAAGTATTTTGAAAATTATTGGACGGAGTTTAATAAAATCCTGTTTTTTTAGTTTAAAAAAAAAAATAATTTTGGTATGCAGTTTTTTATGTGATTATAAAATTTAAAATAATTGAATTTTTTGATTATTTTTAAAAATATTGATTTTTCAAAAAAAAAAATTCAAAAATTAATTTTAATTAGAAAAAAGTTATTCAAAATTTGGATATCAGAAATAATTTGGCTACATAGATTTTCTCAAATATAAAATTTCAAATATAAAATTTGACAGAAATCCAAAGAGCCGTTACCGAGAAAGCCAAAAGTTAAAAAAAACTGTTATATGAAAGGCCAAAACCAAAAAAAAATTCACAAAAATTCGTATGGGGAATGCCAAAATAGTCACACACCCCCAGTTTGAAGATAATTCCTTAAGCCATTTAGGCTGCAGCTCGTTATACATACTGACAGACAGACTGACAGACAGACAGAGAGACAAACAGACAGACGAACAGAATTTCTCCAGTGACTCAAATTTGTTTCTCTTTCATCGTACTGTCATGTTTGATTGTTGTCTCAATTTTTTTTAATCTGCACGATGCATTCGTACCTATAATCGCAAGTAAAAATACTATTAAACCTTATAAGCAAAAAAAATGAACAAAGAGATTGATGACACTCGTAAAAACTACTATACTGGAGCTGAATGTAATATTCGTGAAGAGTGGAGAGTAGTTAGTAGCATTTTAGGTAAAAATAAAAATTCTTTTGAAGTTGATTGTATTGAAATGGAGGGCAAGAGTACGATAACTTAGGCGCCAAGAAATAATAACGGTTTTTTGTAGAACAGTTCAATACAAGCATTTTTTTCTATGGGAGGGGGGGTCTATCTCCCCCCGTTTGGGCGGTAGGGGCATTTTCATAAAAAAAGTACTTAAAGAATAAAAAAATTATACAAAAATAACGGTAATACTAACAGGTAAGTTTTATACTTTTTTTTTAAGTCAATACTCCGTTCTATTTGCTGATTTTTAAATCAAGTGAAATCTATGCACAATTTTTGAAAAAAAGAAAAATTTAACTCAAAATTTGGGAAAAAAGAACATAAAAAAAAGTTTAAAGTGTAATTTTTAAAACTGTAATATTATATATTATTTTTTTTTCTAAAATTCGTTGCTCTTATTAATTCTTAATCAATACCTGAAAACTAGATGATTTTATGTCTTCTAGTTTTTGAGAAAATTAAAAATTACTAAAACTATTTTTTTATGTTTGTTTTATTTTATTTATTTTTATTTTATTTGCTTTTTTGCTTGCTTATACATTACGACGGCCGGCGTATAAACAGTGAGGTAGGTATGCAACCCCCCGCTTGGGCACATTATAGGATTTGGGGTAGGTGAAAAGTTGGGTATATGCAAAGTTTTTTGCCTCAAAGTGAAATCACTGTAAATACCAAAAAAACAAAAATTTCATAAAAAAGTTGTTTTAAGATAAATTTAAAATTTATTTCATTGACGAAAATAACGTACATTTTTAAAACATTTGTAATTAACTGAGACTGACTGACTGACTGACAAATTGACTGACTTCGATGTGGAATGCAATGTAAGTCTACCTCCTTGTGGTGCATTCTGGGTAAAGCTAAATGACTTACTGTACTATACTTATTACACAGAACTTAATTTATCACAATCCTCAAAGAAAAGTAATCAACAAATAAAAATTTGATAAAAAGTAGGTTTAGTAATTTTCAGTTTTCTCAAAAACTAGAAAACATAAAATCATCTAGTTTTCAGTTTTTGGTTAAGAATTAATTAGAGCAACGAATTTTAGAAAAAAAATAATATATAATTTTACAGTTTTAAAAAATTACACTTTAAAGTTTTTTTATGTTTTTTTCCCCAAATTTTGAGTTTAAAATTCGCTTTTTTTTTTCAAAAACTGTGCATCGATTTTACTTGATTTAAAAATTAGCAAATAGAAAGGAGTATTGGCTTTAAAAAAGTATAAAACTTACCTGTAAGTATTACCGTTATTTATTTTATTTTTTCTCTAAGTACTTTTTTTATGAAAATGCCCCTACTGACCAAACGGGGGGAGATAGACCCCCCCCCCCCCATAGAAAAGAATTCTTGTATTCTTGTAAAACCGTTATCATTTCTTGGCGCCTAAGGTATCGTACTCTCCCCAAATGGAGGGAGTAACGGAATTCAATTCGTTAAAAGCTTCAAATAAATTTAATGATTATTTTTTCTGAAATTTCAGAAAAATTGAAACCTTCTATCGAACTTTGTTTAAATGGTGACTGTTCTATTTCATCAGATATTTTGTTGGATGATATATAAGTTAATAGTTTTGTTTTAGATGTGATAACATCAAACGACGTTTTCAACGTTATTATGTCCTTGAAAAACAAAAAAATTCATGTACTAGCGATGGTGTATCTAGTAGATTGTTGAAAAATGATGCTTGGCATTCGTATTTAACAAAAGTGTTGAATTTGGCTGTTTTCCTGAACATCTTAAATATGCAGAAGTTATACCGCTGTTGAAAAAATGAAATAAAAAAATAACTTTGAATTAAAGACCTATATAACTTCTTTCAATCTTTTCAAAAAAAATTGAGAAACTACTTAAGGTTGGAATTGTTTCCTTCATAGAAAAGTTTAATTTCTTCTGCAACAATCAGTTTTGTTTTAAGTCTGGTTTATCAACAGAAGATGTCATCCTAAGGGTGTTTAGTCAACTTTATAGAAATTTAAATAACAACAAATCAACTATTTATTGATATGACTAAAGCATTTGATTTGGTGAACCGAGATCTTTTGCTAACAAAACTCTTTAATTCGAGGTGGTTTTCTTAAATTGCTGAATTCTTATTTAAAAAATAGAAATTAAAAAGTTAATGTTAACGGAATTTATAGTTTATAGAACCAAGAGTATTAAAAAATGGTATTGCTCAGGGATCTGTACTTGGCCCTTTGTTTTTCTTGATTAATATTAATTCCATTGTTAAACTCAATTTAAATGATACTTCAACAACTTTTTCTGGTGACATAGTTTTGACATATTCATCTGGGACTGTTTTTGAAACTATTGTGAACATTGAAGAAGATCTTTAAGGTTGTGGTTTACTTATCATAAATTAATTATCAGCGAAAATACCAAATTGATGTGTTTTATGGAATCTGGTTATAGTCCTTATAACTTAAATTATAAATTTAATTATAGTCCACAATCTATCAAAAGTTCACGCTACGGCAGATCCTGGAAACTACCCAAGAATTCCAAATCGATACCCACCACCTCTTTATCGATTTTAAGGCCGCGTACGATAGCATTTATAGAGACGAGCTATACAGAGCCATGTCAGGTTTTGGCATCCCCACAAAACTCGTCCGACTGTGCAGGATGACGATGGAGAACTCTCGCTGCTCCGTCAAGGTTGGTAATGACCGCAAAGAAGCTTTTGACGTCAAAAAAGGATTTCGACAACATGATGCGCTATCGTGCGATTTCTTCAACTTAGTACTTGAAAAAAATATAAGAAACTCGCAAGTCGATTGTAGTTTGACAATTTTTTTCAAGTCTGTGCAATTGTTAGCATACGCTGACGACATAGACATAATTGGTAGAACTCGGCGAGCTGTCACTGGAACGTTCGCAAGCATTGAAGCTGACGCGGCTAAGATGGGACTAGCAGTCAATGAGGCCAAAACGAAGTGCCTGCTGTCCACAAAAAGAGACACACAACACCGGTGGATTGGACAAAACATCACAATAGACAGGTACAACTTCAACTTTGAGGTAGTTAGGGACTTTGTGTACCTCAGATCTGCTATAACATCTGACAACGACATCTTGTCAGAAATAAAGCGAAGAATTACTCTTACTTATCGCTGTTTTTATGGGCTAAGAAGGAAATTGAGTAGCAAAGCCCTCTCTCAAAAGACAAAGGAGACCATGTATAAGACTTTAATTATCCCAGTACTGCTCTATGGCGGCGGGGCATGGACTCTATCTAAAGCGGATGAAGATATCCTTAGTCGTTTCGAGCTTTAGATTCTTCGGAGGATTTTCGGCCCTATCTGCGTTAACGGGCTTTGGAGGTTCAACCAAGAACTATACAAGCTGTACAGAGACATTGACCTAGTTAAAAAAATACGCATATCACGTTTAAGATCCTCATGTAGAGCGAATGGACAACAATGCTCCGGCTCGCAGGATTTTCGATTCCATCCCAGAGGGTAGACTCAGTCAAGGATGGCCTCGCCTTTGGTGGCGCGCTCAAGTGGAGGACGATCTCAACCAACTTGGAGTGCGAAACTGGAAACAGCTAGCCAAAGACCGAGCTGGCTGGAGAGGGATGTTGGTTGAGGCCCAGGTTCGTCCCGAACTGTAGCGCCCCCTTAGTAAGTAACTTAAATTTACGTTTTTACACTCATGGTTGTAAACAGTTTTCGTTATCATCTCATAAGTGTGGTAGGAATAATTTGAAAAACAATCTTCAATGCACAGAAAATTGGTTTAAAATTAAAACTGTTCAACAGTTTAAGTACTGAGGAGTAGCCATTAATTTCAATCTTGATTGGAAAGCTCATATTCAAAAGATAAAAAATTTTATTAGTCACACGAAAAATTTATTTAATTAAGTCTTTTTGCTCCCAAGAAGTTCTTAAAATTATGCACTATGGACTTACAAACTCAAAGTTGCATACGGTATAACAAGCGGGGGTGGTTCGTATGATATTACTTTTCGACCTTTATTTATTGCACAGAAGCATTTAATACAGATTATTTAAAACAAAAATCAGTTGGCTAAAAAGTGACCCTTATTTAAGGAATTGAAAATTCTACCAATGCGGAAATATTCCTAGTAGAAATTATCAAATGTATAACCTCCGTATAAACAATATGAGCTTAAATAATGTATCATTTGCTAATAAAACACATTTCTCTCATTTTTAATCATACATATACATATGTAGATCCAAACATTTTCAATAAATTGTCCTTATCTAAAGAGAAACCCTTAGTTATTCTTGTTTTGGTAAAAAAAATTAAAGACTGATTATTCACTTTGAATTTTAAATTATGGAATCATTAATTTAGTATTTTCTCGCATAAAATTAATATAAAATTAAGGAATAAGTAGTATATATTTAATGAATCCCTAAGTACAGGGAGGTCCAAAAAAAATCACCCTATTGGAAGATGCGCTCATTTTTGCAAATGGCAGCCAATGTCAAATCCGTTTTGACATTTGTGGACTAGATAGATGCAGAATACAAGTGAACAAGCCATGGAGCGATACATGAACCGACATGAACCGATATTCTGAAGGCGGCGTTCCCGGGTCGCATAATCTCTCGTTTTGGCGATTTGCACTGGCCCGCAAAATCACCCGATTTAACCGTTTCAGGCTTTTTTCAAGTCCCGTGTTTATGTAAACAATCCTGATACTCTGGTAGCCATCAAGGACAACATTTGACACGAGTGCGAGAATCTGTCGCCCGAAGTTCTCGCTGAAGTGATGAAAATGCCATAAATCAAAAATCAATTGTGACGGCGCCCATTTGGCCGATATCATCTTCTCGATTTGACCAATACAATTCTAAAGGTTCAAGTAAACATAATCAAAAAACAGAATCGAAGTTTTTCATTTAGAAAAAAAAGAGAGCCAACAACACCGGATGGATGACTTCTTTTGGACCACCCTGCATCAATAATATTTTTTCCATACAGTTGTTAGCAACCTTTTGAATTTTCTTGTATTTCAAATTACACAGCTTGTCATCCACATCAGATACCATTGGCATTTAAATTTGCTGTGTCATTGACCACTAACTTCCTAGTTAAAGAATGAACACTATTATTCATCGCTTTCTTATTAATGAATTGTTATATAGTTTTAAGTTTAAATGAATGAATAAAATGAAATACAATACAATACAATGCAGAATTGCACAGGATATTCTTAAATTAAGGGATAGCCGAGTTTGTTGCAAGAACTTATATAGAAACAACTTTTAGAGGAAAAATTTCTGTTTTGTGAGAAAATACCTATATAAAAAAAATAATTAGATTTTGCCAACAATTTCCACTTTGATCTGACATGGAATGTCCGAACCCAAACTTTTTTCATTAATCTGCCTCAAGAATAGGCCCAAGTGACGCAAAAGTTCCCCAGCCAAGTTTTAACATCCAACTCTATGTCAGCATATGGCTTAACATAAAATCAATCTTGATGCTGAAGTCTTCCCAAGGACAAGGTATCTACGCATATAGATGTAAATTCAATTTCAAAACCTTCTTTCGACATTATCAATAAAAAAACCTTCCCATTTCATGTGGGTTCTTACAATTTGTCCTATTTGTTCTCACCCTTATAAATAAAGCTTGTTTTGTTTTTACGTTATCCTTTGTTTACGTAATGGAATTAACACAAAAAAAACTTCTCTGTTATTGTACACAAAAGGACCTTTAGAAAACGTCACAAATAAATAACAATAAAATGAGAAAAAAAAGTGTTTAAATTAATTGAAACATGCAAATAGGATACAGGACTATAGAGCATTTTCACATGGAGTTCAGTTTAAGGATATCGAAAATGTTTTCCATACCTTTTTGTTACAAAAGGACGAAAATACGTTACATGAATAGGATACGGAGGAAAACTTGAACAATATGTTTACCAAGTTCACAAAAGGATAAATTTGTCTTTCCAAACCAACTTTGTGGATCATATTTTCTACAATGAAAATTAATCCCTTATTCTCTCCACCCCCCGGAAGTGAGGGATGTTTTTGTTTCTTCTTTTAACAATACCGATGAAAAAAAAATATTTAACTGTGAGGGGGTATATTCCTGGGGAGAGACCATATCGTAGCGTCTCTTGGAAAAGTTTTGCCTTTATAGGATTTTAATGAAGAGAAGTGGTTCAACGATTTAATTTAGAATGTGCGAGTGCGTACAGTCCCTGAGGGGGAGATGTGTTCAGCTGTAAGCATGGTAAGCTTATTAAGCGTTTTTTGATTGAATGGCTACAGACGAAGCAATGTTGTGCCTTCCAATAAAATCAAACCTAGAATTCAACACTTGCAAAGCTAGATACTAATGGAATTTAAATGTGGGTTTAGGATTTGTGAAGAAAACGATGCCGAGACTGTTGGGAAAAAGGTTCACTCTGGAACATATTGGTGGTAAGAGTATATTGAATGGTAGAATTGATTATGTAGAGGGAATTGCAGAACGATTACCGTCAAGTTTTTTTTGCGGGAAGTACTGGATTGGGGATAACATTGGAACGATGAGGGAAATTAAGACTAATGGCTGATACGTTAGACTTTGAAAGGTTGAATCATTTCAATTTCCCTTGTACCGCAGCTAAAACCGTTATATTGAATTAAACAAATTCTGGGCTGATTGTGGATACTGAATTTTGTTTATATTTCATGCGATTGGTTTAAGCATTTTAGTTTTTTTATTCGAATTATGTCTGTCTTTTCTATATCGCTTTTTATGTTTTTTTTTATATTTTGCGAGCACTAAAAGGGGTTGTACTCTCAAAGTGTTAACACACGGTGTGAGCATTTAAGGAACATTCTATAGGTTATACGTGCCTGAATATCGTAATTGAGGGAAAAATAAAGTTCGATGTTGTATTTCAAATTCTTATTATGGGACTAAAGAAGAAATCTCTATTATTTAACAGTACGTCTGAAATTTGGATCTAGCGGTAAGCTGATAGGTAGATATGATGGGCGAGTATCAAAAGTTATATTACTTTAATATAATTAATAAAATGACAGTAAGTAAAGAACAGCTTTTCAATGGAAAAATAAAATTGAAAGAGAAAAAATTAGAATTGGTCTACAAAAAATAAAAGAAAAGAAATTCAAAGGCAAGTTTAGGATTCGTGAATATAAATAAAAGGCACGACTGGGTCGCACGTACTTGCTCCCGTGTGCTAATCCTTTTTAGGTACAGGCGTCTTTTTGACAAAGATTTAATTTTAATGTTTTGACGTGCAACTTCTTAAGAATCGTTGTGGTTTGAAGCTCGAACGAACATGCGTCACGATAACGGGATAAACACATAAATATATAGGATTGTTAGCTTTTGCAGTTTTTTAGTGTATTATCTTTCCACTTGTTGTTTAGTGCTTATAATATAATTTGCTAATAGAAAGATATAAAGGACTTTTTTCAGTTTAATTTTCGTTTTGGTATGGAAAAAATTTAACAACTGGCATAAAGATTCGTGGGAATCAGCAGTAGGGCAATAATGCTAGGTATAGGAACCTATATAGGTCCCAATAACAATAATTTACTTTTTGAAATCAAATTAATTAAAATAGCTGAATTATGTTTGATGGATCGATAAACGTATGATGTGGGTAGGTATTAATGGAATTTATTAAGGATATTATTTACCTATAATAAGGTTGGAAGGAAGGTAGGTACTAAATATAAGATACACGTTCCAACTACTGTTAAGCGAGTATGTAAAGCGACAATATTAAAAGTTAACACAGTGGTTTTGTTTATTTATAGGAAGCTGTAAACTTTTGTTTTCTCGATTGACATTTTTGCATTCAGTAGTAATCGAATAATTTTTTTTATTTGTTAGTTGTTTTTGTGTGTTTATCATAGGCTCATTATTTATTCTGTGTGCTTTTATGATGATGAAATGCTTTAAAATACGTAGGTATGTATGTAGGTTGTCACCTTCTTTTATTTGACTAATGGCTAGGGCTTAGCCGAGCAATATGAAATAAAATTTGGGGGAAAAAATTTTATGAAATCAAAAAACACTATTCATAAGGTTTTTTGAAAAAAATGTTGTAAGCCATCTTATGTCTTTTGCTGTTTTATATTTTATGAATTTTTCATTTCAAAATCGTTCTACCAGTTTTTTTAAAAAAATGTTTTTTTTGAAAAACTTTTCGAAAACATATTTTAAATTTTTTTTGAGTATGTCAATTCAAAGAAATCTAAAGTTTATACTAGCAGAAAAATTTAAAAAAAATCTATTAAACCGTTTTATATATATTCAAAAAACAAAATATTTTTTGAAAAAAATTATTAAAAATTAAAAAAAAATGTTTTTGAAAATTTTGATAAACAATATTATTTAAATCATAAAACACTACATATTTTGAAAATTTCATCAAAATCCGTCAATTAGTTAACGAGAAAGTCTGATTTTAAAAACCGGTCATATGGGAGGTACCGTTATAAAACTTTTTTCTGAAAAATCCATTATAATTAAGAGATAGATTTTGCACAGAAAACATCATTCTGAAAGTTTTCTCAAAATCGTAGGAGCCGTTTTCGAGAAAAATAAGTTTTTCATTAAAAGTTATATGGCAGGTACCGTTAGTTTTGGAGCTAGAATGCCAATTCCAAAAACCGTCGGGTAGAGCACTCTAAAAATACTATATACCAAGTTTGAATCAAATCGGCCCAACCGTTTGGGCTGTAGATATCGATACCGACAGACAGACAGACAGACAGACGGACGGAATTTCCGGAACCACTTTTTTTGACTTCTCTATCATCGTAATGGAATGTTTGATTGTTAGAATTTTTTTTTTTTTACGAATGCATAACTTGCCTTATAGTCCCTATAAATCGCAAGTAAAAAACTGAGCTATCAAGCATGACATTACGATCATAAAGGAGCCTAAAAAAAGTCATTGAGAAAAAATGTCTGTCTGTCTGGGTGTATAACGAGCTGCAGCCTAAACGGGTTAAGCGATTGCCTTCAAATTTGGTATGTGTGCATCTTTTCCCATTCCTCAAAAGGGGAAAATGAATTTTTTTTAAGGGCGAAAAATAACGGTACCTGCCAAATAACCGTCAATGAAAACGGCTCCACCGTTTTTTATTGACTTTTTTGCATGTATTCGCTGTCACTTGGTCAAAACTGATTTTACCGGAAAAGTCTAATAACGTTACCTTTCATATAACGTTTTTTTTTTTTAATTTTTGACTCTCTCGGTAACGAAACATTGGATTTCTTTCAAAAAACTGCATACCAAAACTTCTAAAAAAATTATTTCCAAGAAACTAAAAATAAAAAACAGGAATTTATAAGAATTCGTCCTAAAATTTTCGAAATACTTTTTTCATAAAATCATTATTATTTAAGACGTGTGATGGCGTACTTGATTCTTACTAAAAACCGTTAAATGTTGTAGTTTTGACCCTTTTTATTAGTTCAAACCATGTTATTTTCTACGTATGTTATTTGTTTCTTTCAATGATCTTGCCTTACAATTTGATTAGACACATAGGAGCAAGTACGTGCGACCCAGTTGTGTGCATTTTTTTTTGCGAGACCGTAATTTCCTTATTCTTGAAGGTAACGAGTTCCAGGAGCAAGTGATTTGAATGAAAAAGTGACGTTCCGTGGTAAGACACGTACAATGAGCTTCTTTAAAAAAAAAATGTAAATGTTAATGTACTGACCATCAGGCCTTATAGGAGATTTTTAGTCCAAAGAAAAATAATTTAGCAGTTTAGGTATCCAGACTTCAACGGCGGAGAAGTCGTTTGTTAAGTGTGATCACATAAATTAGATCTAGACATCAAGGAATTCGTTAAGAATTGTCAGATTTGCGCTCTGGTAACGTGAACAAAGAAGTCGGCTCTATGAAATGGTCTGAAGCTAAATACACCTTTGATTGAATGCACACAGCAAACATTCTTTTAATTACATATGTATATAGTGTATGCTCATATTAAATTTAAGGACATTCATTTGATGAATTCAACTGATACCTTAAAAACTCTTAATGCTCTCGATAAAACCTTTCGAATTTTCGGAAATTCAAAACAACTTGTGTCGTATAACTGTCCGTCATTTAATCAATTTTATTTTAAATATTTTTTTTTTAAAACAGAAATAAAGAAGTTTTAAAGTAACCCATATAATCACTCACAATCAAATGACTTTGCAAAACGTGGAGTACAGTCGGTCAAAAATGTCTTGGTAAAATTTTGTTCAGAGAAATGCAATACAATTTCACTGGAAAATAAAATCTAAAAATTGTTATAGAATGATAGAAACATGCCGTCCACATCCACATCCAAAAGTCCATTAGAACTGCTATTTTCATAGAAATCTATATCTAATTTAGATATTATTAATAGCCTATTCACACCATTATTGACAGTTTACTGGTTTTCCTCATATCGAATACCAACAACGACTCGTTTTCCAACACATTTTTCCTAAACGACTTGTTTTGCATAACGACTTGTTTTCGATTAAACGATTTGAAAACGATTTGCAATTCAAAGATGAATCATACAAACAGATCTTTTTGTCAATAGAAATTGGTATGATTGTGAATAGGTCTTTAAAAAAAGAACAGCTCGTTACTTGCTGTCAAAATTATGTAAATAATTTCAGAAAATTCTTAGCAGCGGTAATTAACTTTTTGCAAGCTTAATCTACATATATATTTACATAGAACAAAGTCGTGTTAGTTAAACCATTTATAACTCAAGAACGGCTGAGCCGATATTAATGATATATGCTTTGTTAGATTCGTCTCCGCCCAAAAGCAGAATAAATATAAAAGTAATAAAATTATTCACGTCAAAAAAACAACAACTGTGATTTCAAACTGTAAATCAAGAAAGTATAATGTTTTTCATATTGTCTGTGATTTGTTTTTTTCAAATAAGTAAATGTATAAAAGTAACTGGTCGGTTGATTTTGTTTCGTGCGAGTGATATTGATAAATATGCCACGACCTAAAAGATATAATCTTTCTCAATTAGGCTTCATAATAATACAAATCAATACACGGAAGAAGAACGAGAAATCGCACGAGAAGAGCGATTAGTGAAGCTGTTGTCGAGATCCAGAAAATGTGTTGTGTTGCAAGTATCGCCGGGCAGTCATTATATTCTTGATTTTGGTAAAATTTGTAGGCAACTAATGTTAACTCAGCTGGTAATCCTGATACCTTTACATACACATACACAATACAATACACATTTCAACCCTTTGTGCTTAGACGGAGGGGATCTTTCTTAAAAAAAAAAAATTTACACTTCCAACAACATTTAAATCAGAGTGTTACTTGGAAAAAAGTTGTAGATTTTTTTTATTTTTCATATCTTTGAATATTTATGTAGTTGATTTATATATCAATTAAAATACAAAATGTACTATTTGCTTATGGGACGTGTGACAGACGGGTTGTGCCTTTAAGTGCTTCCCATGCGAAGGCCAGATGGTGATCCTTTAAGATTCCGACCCAATAAGCGACGCTCGGTGGTGATATCAGCGAAAATATAGTTTTTCCTTTATATATGTATATATTAATATCAACATGTTAATTTTGAAAAGCTTAATCGATTTGAAAACATTTTATGAGTATATTAATAAGATTGCGCTTAATAAAGAATAGAATATATATGTTAATTTTATTTACAGGAACTACTATAACTACTTGGTGAAGGCGGTGGTCTTTGATGATTGAGGGGCGGACAGTTCTTACACGGAGAGAATTCTAGGATCAAATCAAGAAAAAATGAGCTGTAAATTACGAATATTTTATCTAGGATTACACCCTAGCTCGGAAATTTTTAATTTAAGACTATTGGTTTGCAATTTACGTAAAGAGCCGAAATGAAGAAATTGACATTAGAAATTTGTCAATCAACATTTATAGCATCAATAATTCAACCGAGAGAAATAAAACATTGCCATAAGCATATCGCAAATTGATCCCAATTTGTATCAATTCTGTATTTTCTTCGATTGTAAATTACAAAAGTTTGTTGTGAAGAAATTGACACTCGAAATTTGTAAATCAACACTTTTTAGTATCAATAATTCAACCGAGAGAAATAAAACATTGCCATAAGCATATCGCAAATTGGTCCCAATTTGTATCAATTCTGTATTTTCTTCGATTGTAAATTACAAAAGTTTGTTGTGGATTACCATCTTTAAGTTGTAGATTAGGAATCTTTATTTTGTAAAACAGTAGTTTTTTTCACAGCTTGCAATCAAATAATATTGAAATGAGCGCCATAATTTAGCATTTTCCAATCGTAAATTAAAACTTTTCAAGATCAAATTACTGTCTTTCTTTAAACATTTCCATCTTAATTCAAAAACATTTTGTAATTCACAAATATAATTTGAAATCACTGGCGTAGTTTAATTTTTATATACTGTTATAAGATATACATATGAATTTGCAGCTGCATAAGCCAAGGACTGTGATATACATATGTATCTCTCAACCAAACATGGATGCTTTGTAAATCTGAAGGAACCCTGTAAAACATTTGAAAATGCACGAAAAATATTAAGACGCTTGTTGCATTATAAATTTCAAACATACCTTTTATATAATTTACCTATTTTTCTGTCCTTTTCTTTGTAATATTAACTAAGTAAATCAAAAAAATTAAAAACATGTTAGAAATTATGTTTAAAAGGAATTATAATTGTTTTCATTGTTTTTTAACTTACATATTACTTATAAGTTCTTAGTCACAGTTTTTTACACATGTTTGGAAGCCGCCGAGCCGCGCCGCACCCGCAGCAAAATTGCTTGAAAGAAAATGATTTTTTCCTCAATCGAATTTAACCGCTTATCAACAAATGACATACTCAACATTGAAAAATTAAAAATCAACAGGGAAACTATAACAATGAAGCACACGTTGACACGTACTACAACTTCAAAGGGAAAAATCTAGACGCGCTTGAAGAATACGAAATATACCAAGCAAACAAAAGAGAAGCAGATAATGTTTTAAACGATAAACTAACAATAAAAATAAACCCACTATACAATAGATGAAATGAGACAACATCTTACCACAATACAAAAATTATTCAACAAAAATAAACAACAACAAAAACTAGACCAAAATCAAACAATCACTTGGCAAACAAGAAGCAATACCCGATGATGGACAAGCAAGTCCGAAACGCGTCGTAATTAATTTTAATAAATTAATAATATTGTGATTCCAAACCTATTTTTAAAAATTAAAATAAATTAAATTATAGTCTTAATTTCAATCTCTTTTTATTTATAAATTTAAAATTTTACACAATATGGAGACTTCCCCACATAATAATATAACAGCCGAACAGGCAAAAATAGTCTGCAAATACGAGAATGCCAAAATCAACGCCATGGTAACCAGCAGACAAAGGAAGTACAGTCGTCATAATGGACCAACCAGAATACATAAATAAAACCAACACATTTATAATTGACAATAACATACAAACCAATACCTAAAGACCCTACTAAAGCATACGTCAAAGAAATAAATCAAACCCTAAACAAATGCAAACAATTATTCCCTAACACAAATATATTAAAACTCAAACAGCCAAATGCACAAGGTCCAAATTTCACAGGCTTACCAAAATTATTAAAAACGGAATTCCAATCCGACCCTTAATAAATTATACCACTGCTCCCTGTTACAAAGTCGCCAAGGCACTTCAAAAAATCATCAAAAACAACATCACAATTACAAACCAAAACAGCATTAAAAATTATTCAGAATTAATAAATAAAACCAAAAACTTAAACATACTACCTCAATACAAACTTGTTTCCTTAGACGTCACGAAAATGTATACGAACATACGCATAGATGAAACTATCGAAATAATAAAAGAAAACTTACTAAAAACTGCAACCCTCAAAATACCGCAAATAGATGAGCTTATAACATTATTACAAATTACTCAAAAACGAAACCATTTCACATTTAACAACAAACACTATACACATACACAAGATGATGGACTCGCGATGGGATCCCCCCTCAGTGGATTAATGGCAGACATATGTCTTAACCACTATGAAAATAAATATATCTTGTCCAAAACAAATCCTCAATATAAGAAAATTATACTCTACGCAAGATACGTCGACGATACACTTATCATCTTCGACGGTACACACAGACAAATCGACATTTTACAAAAATAAATAAACAAAATTAATACTAAAATAAAATTCACATCCGACATAGAAGAGAACAATTCCATTAACTTTCTGGATTTAAACATAACAAAAAACAACAACAAACTTAAATATAAAATATACAGAAAACCAACAACAACTGACATCATCATACACAAGCATTCCCACCACCGGCATTCCCAAAATATGGCAGCATTTAACACTCTTATAAATCGCCTATTAAACATACCCATGGACCCACAAGATTACGATGAAGAAGTTAACATAATTAAACAGATAGCCTTATCAAATGGATACACAACAAATATAATAGATAAATTAATTAATAAAAAGCTAACAAAAATTAACAACAACAATAACCACAATAGAGAAGACACCAACCAAAACAAACAATATATATCAATAGACTGCACCAACATACTTCCATATACACTACACAATGAAGTTAAAAAGCTCAACATTAATATTTCCTTCAAAACTAATAACAACACATAAAAATTATTAAAACAAAAAACAAATAAAGAAATAAAACAATGTTCCGGTGTTTATTAAATACAGTGCAACGATTGTGGGAAATTTTACAACGGACAGACGAGTCGAACATTTAACGAAAGATTCTTAGAACATATACCAAAACAAAATACCAAATCGAACTTCGCACTGCACCTGATAGAATATAACAACAACTATACTAATACTAATCTCGAAACTAACCCCACACCTATACACTATTGTGAGAAACGGAAAAATCTAGACGCGCTTGTAGAATACGAAATATATCAAGCAAACATAAGAGAACGAGATAATGTTTTAAACGATAAACTAACGATAAAAATAAACCCACTATACGACACTGCAATTAAATTCAATTACAAAAACAATAGATGAAATGAGGCAACATCTTACCACAATACAAAAATTATTCACCAAAAATAAACAACAACAAAAACTAGACAAAATTCAAACAATGACTTGACAAACAAGAAGCAATACCCGATGATGGACAAACAAGTCCGAAACGCTTCGTAATTAATTTTAATTAATTAATAATATTGTGATTCCAAACGTGTTTTTAAAAATAAAAATAAATTAAATTAAAGTCTTAATTTCAATCTCTTTTTCTTTATAAATTTAAAAAAATCAAGGTTGGGTTATGTGTGTTTTGTTTGGCTATTGCAAAAACAATCAAAATGTCAAACAAAAACGACTTAATGTTCGGTGTGAACGTTCTCTACTCGTTTTAGTAAACGAATAGCCAAAACGAACTTGATGTAAAGAGGCTATAACAATGAATTTAAAGAAATCTACTGAAATTTAAAAAAAAATATTTAAAAAAGAAAATTATTATTATTATTATTAATATTTAATCGAAGTTAACGGTCTAATAAAATATGTACATCAAAATCAAATTAAATTCTTTGAATCAAAAAAGCAATTTTTTCATCAGACCTTAATATAAAAGAACTAGATTAAATAAATAATACTTATCTTCCAATGAAGATCAAAATAGTTTTCCGAAAAAATTATAATGAAAACTGGTGACAAGTACTTAAAATATTTTCTAAAACTCAATTTTTATTTAAAAGTTGTTCAAGTAAGGCGACCAAATCGGGCGGCCATCCCGCAGCGGCCAATGAGATCTACGTTACATACAAGTGCGCGCATTAGGCGCCAAGCAGCCAGTGGCAACGCTCATACAAAAACTGGCCGCGCGACCTGGCCACCTAATGCGGGCCTAGCCTAAGACGTTTTTTTTACATTCTGTAATTTTTTGATTTCTTTTAAAGTTTTTTGAAACCTTTTAAAGTTTCAAGAGAACAGCAAGTTTAGGATTCATGAATATACAAAAAATTGAGATAACGATCAAACACGACATTACGATCATGGAGAAGTCTAAAAAAGACATTGACAAAAAATGTCCGTCTGTCTGTCTGTCTGTCCGAGTGTATATCGATCTGCAGCCTAAACGGGTTAAGCGATTGCGTTCAAATTTGGTATGTGTGTATCTTTTGGCATTCGCCAGAAGGGAAATTGAAATTTTATTTTTAGCCCTAAAAATAACGGTACCTGCCATATGACCGTTTAGGAAAATCTTATTTTTCTCGAAAACCGCTCCAACGATTTTAATGAAATTTTTTGAGAATTTTTGTTGTTAGTATTGGCTATTATTTGATTAGAACCACATATACGGGAAAAATCTATTAACGGGATCTTTGATATAACGGTTTTTTTTTAATTTTTGGCTTTCTCGGTTACGGCATTTTGGATTTCTATCAAATTTTATATTTAAGAAGATCCAAATTATTTCTGCATATCAAAATTTTGAATAACTTTTTTTTCTAATTAAAATTAATTTTTGACATTTTTTTTTGAAAAATCAATATTTTGAAAACTAATCAAAAAAAAATATTTTAAATTTTATAATCAGATGTATTTTCTAAAAAACTGCATACCAAAATTTAAATAATATTTATTTTCAAAAAACTGAAAATAAAAAACAGGTTTTTATCAAAACCGGTCCTCAAATTTTCGAAATACATTTTCTTATAAATTCCTTGTTATTTAAGACGTGTGATGGCATACTCCATTTTTACTAAAAACGGTTAAGTATTGTGATTTTTAATACTTTTTATAAGTTCAAATTGTGTTATTTTCAACGCAAATGTTACTTGTTTCTGCCAAAGATCTTGCTTTCCAATGTAATTAGGCACATACGAGCAAGTACGTGCGACCCAGTTGTGCCCATTTTTTTTAGTGAAAATAGATATCCTGATAGTTGTCCCTGTTTTATATGTTTTGTTTTTTTTTTTAGAAAAAACCGGGAAACTTTTAACAAAAGACGAATAAGATAATAAATTGTGTAATCAAAACGTCACGTGCGTATCAAAAAAACAAAATCGTAGCAACCGAAAAAGATCAGAATGAAACACATAATACTAAGCAATAAGAAAAATTCTTTCCAATCTTTCTAATTTTTCTAACTAGTGTCGTGCAACGTCATGTTGCATTCTAAAAGGCAATGTGCCTTACAGACACTAAGTAAAAAATATTATTATAATTAATTATCATTCTTAATAATGGGAAAATAGCAGGCAAATAGTGTAAAGTGTTAAAAAAAAGAATATAATCCCAAACAATCAATAAAAACTATTCCGGATCACTGTTTATATGCTGATGATGCATACATGATATATAAACATAATTATTAATCAAACTGTTGATATAAATATTTTAAGTCTTGTAGTTAATAATTGATAGATATAACTGTAAATCTCACTGTATTGCTCCTAAAAAATCATTAGCATCTAGGCTCAATATTATTAGGTATCTTTTTTCAAAAAAAAGTAAAGTATAGGAGCTTTGGCCACAAGTCCCATTAAAAATATATTTAGTTGTGGAAGCTGGCCTACCTACTGTTGAAAAAAGATTTTTTGAAATTGCACTTAAACTTACTGTCAAGTTATCTTTTCAAACTGGATCAATAATTGGCAAAGATGTAGCCCGGGCTGTAAAACACAAGCAGTAAAGAAAAATTCTGTTATCTATATACAACACTCTAACAATAGCACATAGTTTCGAGATCCTTTTTAAGCGATTCGCAAAATACACGCCACCCAATCCACACCACCCTCGAAACTCAATACATCCTTCTGACGGCTCTAAAACCGCTGATAGTACGTCTTTTGCTGTAACATCGCATAATGCATCGACTATCCTTCAAAGCATTCACCGGCAAAGCTCAATCTATGAAGCCGTACAAAAATTCTCAAATATAAGAGGCAAATGGGTCCGATTTCATTTTGAAAACCAAACACTATAAATCTAGTTTAATTGCTAGAATTCGAAATATGCTTATAAAACAAAGCAAACTCATGTGGACGCCTACGGTCATGCTCATATTATTGAAAGAAAACTCGCTGAGCAATCAGAAAATTTGGCCCATTAGTCTCCAAATTTTACAGAAGATGGAAAACAGCACCTATGAAAGGTGACCCATCGTCCCCTCTTCCTACCGACCCATAGCACTTACGTCCCTTCTTTCTGAGGTCATGGAAACGCTAATTAACCGTCAGCTTAAGGAATATCTCGAAGATCGAAAGCTGCTCCATGACCTTCAGTATGGCTTCCGCAGCAACCGTTGCACTAGTGATCTTATGGCATATCTCACCGAACAGTGGAACAAATCTTTACATCGCTTTGATGAAAGTAAGATTATTGCTCTCGATATCTCCAAGGCATTCGATAGAGTTTTGCATGACGCCCTCTTATCGAAAATGCATGCTTTTGGTATCGATGATACACTTGTTCGTTTGATTAGAAGCTATCTACTAGACTATTCAATTCAAATTGTATTGGACGGATTGAAGTCTGATTCCTACAAAATAAATGCTGGTGTGCCCCAGGGCTCCGTTCTGTCTCCGACTCTTTTCCTCATTTTTATAAATGATCTTCTGTCTGTTACTTCTAATCCACTTAACTGTTTTGCTGATGACTCTACCCTCAGCTTTTCATATTCGTTCGATGATTCACACCCTTCGCCTTCGGACGCACAATTGCAACGGTACCGTATGTCAAGCTCATTAAAGTCCGATTTATACAGCATTGTCATAGGGTAAAAGGAATCGTGTGGAGTTTAATACTTCAAAAACTCAATGCTGTCTTATGTCGTTAAAGTTAAACATACCCCCCATGCCATTGTCCATGAATGGCACTTACATTGAAGAAACCGAAAAACTTTCAGTATTCGGTATGTGTGTCAACGACGACCTCCGTTGGAACGACCATATACTTGAGATAGCTAAGAATGCTGCTAAGTGCTTAGGTTTTCTGTATCGGTGTAAGAAGTGAAATAAAGAGATTCTTTTTTAAGCCGTACAAAACGACTTTGGAATGGTTTACCCGGGGAGATCCTCCGCTTGCGCAGTGCGTTTTAACACTATAAGGGCAACACACAAATCCCTTTTGCGTGCGCATGTTAAAAAAAAAATTCAAAATCAAAAATTCTCAACAACAGGAGTGGTCTTAATATAAACACCATTACCAAGCATTCGAGCCAAAGAAAATCGGCCCAGTTTTCCCTCACCATACGTCAAATCCCACATCATACAATTCATCTATCCCACCCAATTAACGCAACAACACTTTTTAAAAGGGAGACACCTCGATATGCCCAAAATGTAATAATATCATCACAATAACTCATCTTTTGGACTCATGCTTTTTTTCAAAAATTTCGAGGACTCCAACCAGCTAACCAGCGCCAACATAACTTTAACTCTTCTAACTCTTTTGCAGGCGATGAAACCCCGGCGTTGTGACCAATCGTATAACAACTATTTCTTTAAGAACTCAATTGAGATGATGAAAGCCAATGTGTTTAATTTTCATAGTCAAAAGAACTATCAAGGTTGGATAGTTTTTTCAAGAAAAAAATTCTTCGGGTTATTTGCGGTCATGGGATTGGAGAGGAAACATTAAAACAAACTGTGTGAATTGTACACTATTCAGTTGACTGAGGTACTATTGAAGGTAAGAAAAGTCAATTAATCAACAGATGTCACAATTCAAGAATAAAGGACGAAAACTTTAAGATTTTCTTCTATAAATTTCAAAAGGAAATTTCCATCTCAAACAATAAATCTTAGCCTAGAAGCTCAGGACTCAAAACATTGTTCTGCAGTAGACCACTTGAAAATTCTCTTTTTGAATTCTGATTGGACATCAAAATTTGCCTTTAAGCTCCTCGTGCATTTGTTTGTTCTGGTTTTTTATCTATCTTTCGAATCTTTTAAACCTTTTAAAAAAGTCAATTATCATACTTAGCAAATACAATAAGACATCAATCTTCTGATATGTTTCTCCATATAATTTACTACTTAAAGGATTAACTGGGTTAGCCTTATGGAACGTCAGCAGGACTCACGTTTTAAGATTGTTTCCTGTCTTTTGTCCAACTAAATGCTGATGTATCAAAATAAATAATTCACTGATGACTGAATTATATAAATTTTATTCGCACAGTGGAACTGAATGAACCCAAAATACGATAGCTGACTAGTTAGTTTCAAAAAAATTTTCCAAACTTAATTTAAATTTTCACAGCAAGAATCTATTCAAGTTTTACACAATAACTAAAATTACATCTTCTGAAGCTGTGGTAAATCCTTCCAGTATTAAAGTACCGTAAAAAGTCGTTGTCAATCCTAAGATATATAATATATGTTGTATATATACGTATGTCTGGCTTGGTGAATCTCACTTCGTGTGACAAAATGGAATTCTTCTTCTTTCTCTGGTAAAACACCCTAAATTCTCGTCCATGTAAAATAACAACTTGATCCTTATTTTGCCCCCAAAAGGCGACAGTTAATACGTAGCTAGAGAAAAGATTCCTTGCTGACTATGCAGGACTTGTGAGAATTTCGAGACCATGACAGCAATGACACCACAGGAGTGCACCGCACTTTAGCACATAATTTTGGTTTGTTACCGTGTGTGACAGACAGAAAGGATATTGTGAGATTGTTGCAGGCAGAGTTTTTGATTAAAATGTTGAAGCTCAAAGTCCGAAGTTAAAGTGTCTTTAACTTTAAAATAGGAAGCGTTTCATATTGTCCTCCAAATAGAATAGATACAACTAAAGAATTGCTTTTGAAAACTCCTTAAATCTTTGAAATATTCAATGCTTCGTTTCAGATTGCAGTTAATGGCTCAAGAAAATCTTTTTTTTAAATAGTGCAAGTACGTGGATGAAAATGTCCTCCCTTTTATTAAAATGTCATCTTAAGATTAAAATGTCTAAATTATATTTCTGTGACAACTGCATGCACAACTTACCTGCTACCTGTAATGGGAGTATGTCAAGTTAAAGTCAAAAAAGTTCGAGGCATTTTGTGAGATCAAAAAAAAATCTTTATCCGACACATACGTTTCTACCTTAGCATTGTGTTCAAAATAAAAACAACATAATGTCAAGTTGAAGCAAACGTGGGGGTGTTTTGTCAACTTATGATTGAAATTGAATGTCACCCACTTGAAAGCAAACTCTCCAAAACGTAAGTTGACAGTTTTGTTAGAACTTATTATAGATACAAACATACATATAGAAAATAGTATTAAAACTTAAAAATATATTTTTTTCTTAGTAAAGAGGTTTCTACATAGTTGTGCTCGCAAGATAAGGAGGATATTTGCTTCCTCCTGAACCGAGAAAACTAAACTTCGCAACCACAACAGTGCTAGGACTATTTGCTACGTGCAGTGTTAAGATACAGTTTTTCTTTTGGGAGAAACTTACAGAGGAAAAGAACCAGAAATTCTGAAATAGACATTGCACCTGCTTGGACAGGACACATTTTTGTTTTGGTTTATTATGTACTTTTATAATTCAATTTCTCGGGAGAGAATTTCTGGAATGTTTATTCGTTTCAATTATTTGTAAGGGATTTTCTTTTGGGTGCATTGGATTGAATTTCACTGGCAAGGTTTTATAAGGAAGAGGAAAGGAATGGAATTTGTTAGTAGAATACTGACACCACAGTGAACCCAACATCTTTTTTATAAATAAATGCTCTAAGGGGCCCACCATACGATCAATTCTTATTCTTAATATTCAATTAAATATTTCAATAAATATTCGTTATTGTCACCCTATTTTAGAATTTTCCATCACTCATCAGAATTTCCGGCGATAGATCCTCGTGAGTTCGAAAAATCCATCCATCCATGGATCTGTGGCATCGTTTGGCTCAAGGTAAATTAGAAAAAAATAAGGCCTAATGACACCTTCAGTATACACAATACAGCATACCATGTAGTCAATAAAAACTCTAAATAAACTCTTCAAAGCGTAGCAATTGGATTGCTTCTTCTTTGAGGCCAACTAAATGCAGGATTCATTGCATTTGTTTGAACCAGAAGTTTTTCCGCATCTCTCGATATTGTGTGGAAACGTGGCATGTTATTGTTTTTAAACCTGAGTTCTTAGGACAGCTGTATTTTTTTCCAAGACAGTAAACGAAAGGAATACCACCTTGGAAGAAATACAGCTTCCTCGGACTTTTTTTGTTTCTTACTCGATTACGCCATCATTCCTGCTGTCATGCAAAGTATCTTTATTTCAGTTCCCGTAAGTTAACTCTCATATGTTCGTCTTCTACGTTGTCTATAATTTTCGATAAGAGAGCTTCATGCCAAACTCTATCAAATGCCTTGGAGATATCAAGAGCAATAATCTTACTTTCAACAAAGCGATGTAAGGATTTGTTCCACTGTTCGGTGAGATATGCCATCAGATCGCCAGTGGAACGATTACTGCGAAAGCCATACTGACGGTCATGGAGAAGCTTACGGGCTTCGAGATATTTCTTAAGCTGCCGGTTGTCTTATGGAAAAATTTACATTCTCAAGTACAGGAGAGGCAACGTTGCTGTGTGGCAGCGGGCAGCTGGCCAGCGAAATGGGTGGCGAGCAAGTTACTTCTAATCCATTTGGAATAGTTTACCCCTTGAGATTTTTCATTGCTATTTCAATTTGAAAGCATTCAAAACCAAGGTTAAGTGACACCTGTCCCACCCGCTCTAATTTTCCAATACTCGCTCAGAGCGGTTACATTAAGAGGGCAACACAAATATATTGTGTGCTCGCATAAAAAATAAATTGCCCAGTCGTGCAACGTACTTGCTCACATATGCGGTCATATTCTAGAACAAAATTTAAGAAAATTAAAGTGAACATCAAAGCATTTATTCGATTTTTGTGGCTTTTGATTGTTCCAATAAATTTCATTAAATTGTATTGAGGGAAATTATTTAAACGCCATTTTTTTTTCTTTAAGAATTGTTAAAAAATGTGATTTTTTTTTAAATCGTAGGAGCGGTTTTTAAATAAAACGGGTTTTTAACAACTTTTTTTTTAAATTAAAAAAAATTATTTTAGAATACAAACTTAAGCACAAAACTAACATACAATTTAAAACAAAATTCAAAAAAAATTCACATACCCGTTTTCAAAATATTGATTTTTCAAAAAAAAATTTGTTAATTATTAAAAATGCATACAAAAAAAGTTTTCGAAAAAAAAAATTAATGCAAAATTACTTAGGCTACCTACATCTTCTGGAATATCAATTTTGATTGTAGTCGGATCAAATGTTTTCTACAAAGTCAAACAAAAAAAAAACGGTCCTGTTCGAGGCCACCATATTAAAAATATATAAAGCTTACCTACAGTAATACACTGATTTTTTTTTATAAAAATTCATTGAGCCGTTTTCGAGAAAAATAAGCTTTTACATAACGGTTTTGAGCTTAGAAAAAAATTCAAAAAACTCCTCTGTAGAATGTCAAAATAACCTTATGTTCTAAATTTGAAGACGATTGGCCCAACCGCTTAGGCTACAGTCCAAAATACATCCGTACAGACAGACAGACGGACGGACAGAATTTTGCCAGTAACTCAAATATGTTTCTCTATCATCTTAATGTCATATTTGATTGTTATCTTAAAATTTTTAATCTAATGCATAACTTGCATTATAGTACCTATAATCGCAAGTAAAAAGCGAATTCAGATATTTTGTACAGTACCCAGGTATGCGAACTCAAGCCTTGAAGTTGGGCACACTTCTTTGCTTCTATGTTGCAACATCTTTTACTCTAGGTAAATGAAATGCAAACACTAACACAAGGAAGTGACTAAGTAATAAAAAAAAATCCAAAAACCTATATTTGAAGTCAAGGCTTTTGTTTTGGAAGCAAACACATTTATTTTTATACAAACTAATGGAAAAGCCAAATTTTCTAGATTCTATTGATTATCACAAAAGTTCTAGTCCCCTATTTGAAATCCATAACAATGAGCATGATTTCTATATTTGGATAATAATAACGAGTCAATTGTTCGTATGCTCTCTGGGCTTGCTGTTGCATATTCCATAGTGACCAAAAACGGATTTCTTTAAGGCTTTAACTTTGTGCTTTGTATGCGATACTTTTCAAATTGGTCCTTTCCCATTCACCCGCACATAATTCTCTGTGTAGCATTGCTACAAACGTATTTTGGCAACCACACTTTTTCCGGATATCATCAATCAAATAGAAGGGAAATATAAATTCGATTATAAACTGTATCCTCAATAAATTGGATCAATACATTTTTAAAAAACACAATTTTTCTAGAATTTCCAAAGGACTATTATACAGGTTGCTTTTCTATACATTTCTTGCCGGCACCTTTATGGTTCCATTTTACAGTGAGAGAAAGATACGTGAGACGGTTGGGTAAATTCAAAGTCTGCCCTTTTGATTGTAATAATGATGATGATGATGGTCAAGTGTAAAAGGAGCTTTGGAAATTCTCTCGGAGGAAAAATAAAGTTTTTTTTAATCAAACACACCCGTAGAGCGTTAGGTATCTTAATAGAAGTGCTGCTGCAAGGATGTATGGAGGAGAACTTTGTTCCGGACGGACAGATCCCGACTGCTTCGGATAATCCATTCAAAGATTGAATAGGTCAATTTATCGAAATCTAACAAAGTTATTTATTTGCACGCTTTAAATGAGGGTTTGCATGGCTTGGGTTAACTATCATCTTGGGATGTATCTGAAAAAACTCAATATTTAGACGGAAACTGGTGATTGAATTCAATGTAAGAAGACTGGCAACTGGATGGTGAGGGACGAGGGTTTAATATCCTTACAATGATTTGGGTCTTTTTATTTGTGCCATATAGAGGTACTATAGGCAGTCAAAAGATATGCGGGAGCAACTCATGAATAATGGATTTGAAAATTATTGTTTATTTTGAAATATTTTATGCTGGCCATCATAAATTATTGTGTTGTGCCTTCTAACTCATGATATGATGAAATTAAAAGATATAATTGATGATGTGTTGCATTAGAGCCAGTGACAGGCGAGGCCTAAAAAATTGTAAGCATACATAAATATCAAAAAGCCCACATCATACTGGGCTTTTGGGATCGAATGCAGGCATTTTATGATGCAAATAATTTGGATTTATAAATGAGGGGAATCTTTTAATTTGGGACTTCTCATGCTTATACAGTTTTGAAATTGAACCAACAAAAAGAACGCAATTGAAAATAAACAGCAAAATAAAAGAAAAATATTTGGAAGAAAATTTGCTGGCATAGGTAAGTTTAACTTAAAAAAGTAATAAAAATAAACAATTTTAAAAATGATACCAAACATTTCCAGATAGAACAAGAAGGTGTAATATATATATAATACATGTATATATGTATATAATATGTATACGTCTGTGATAAACCTGAATTAGACATTATAAATTTATTTAATTAATAATTGTGAAAGAAATGTATGTATGTATAATTTACGTACATTAGTAAAGATGAATCTAACTGCATTGCATTGAACGTGTTTTTTTCTACATATCTCGGTGGAATATTATGCATATCATATACATTCAATATTTGTTGATTACCTTACGATTATGATTATCAGATCTGAAGTTATTCAATGAACGTATAATATACGTATATTAAACATCAAAGATTCCACGTATTAGATGAAAGTGATGCCGATATATTACTACGAATTCCTCAACGAGATTGGCCGAGCGGTTAGCGTTTCAGGCTGTTTGTACCAACGGACCCGGGTTCGATTCCGACAGAAGGTAAGTACTTTAATTTAGTATAAATATAAATAATAAATAATCAAAAAAAATAATAAATCACATAACAATTATTATAGAATGCAGAAACCACAAGAAAATGTAAAATAAAAAAAAATTAAAACGTATATGGCGACGTCGTTTTTATGTTTAATGTACATCAATGTTCTCTCTATATCTATATATGTCAAACATACGTAATACGATGTCGCCGTTGACGTCTGCAGATGAATTTAGTACGTGGTATAACGAAGAGCTAAATGTTTGGCTAATATCCGTATAATATATGTATATATATTCTACGTTTCTGTATATATTATGTTTAATTCAAATTCAAATTTTCAAATTTATTCATCTTAAACATGGGAGTACAGTAAGAATTAGATTCTTTTAATTTGTACTTATAGATTATACAATATATAAATTTACTGATCTTTAAATAAAGTTATGTATACTATTTAAACAATATTAAATTATAACAAGAGATTATAAAGCTTTCAATTAAATAAGTTATTACTTTTAAAATATGAACTTTATGCTTGAAATTACTAAACGAATTGTCAAGGATAGGGCATTCCACAATCGTATAGCGTGAACAAAGAAGTGTCGCAGGCTATTAAAATAATTAAAGCGAGGAAGAATTATATTTTGAGTTCGAGTAGACCTAGCGAAGATTATTTTCTCAAACAGGTAAGCGGGTTGATGACTATGAACAATTTTGTGAAAGAATATGCAGTTTCGTGTGTTTATATGTTGTCTAAGAGTGCATCCAGTTATATTAGAAGAAAATCTCGAAATGTGGTCCATATATAAAACGTATTTTAGAGTTAAATGCCAATTCTAGCTTTCGACATGAAGCTCTATCAGGATTAGAATACACGACTGAGAAGTAATTAATAAGAGGTACAAAAAGAGATCTCACTAGTAATAGTAATTTAGTTATGACCGAAATAACGCGCAGTTTAACAACCAAGTTTATGTGATTTTCGCAAGAAAATTTTACGATTAATAATAACCCCAAGGTTATATACTACCTTTACATGTGGTATAGTGTTATTATTTAAAAAAAAGGGCTGGTATACTAGATGCGTCGATTAGATTCTTAGAAATAATTATAGCCTTGGATTTGAGTGGATTTAATTTTAACTTATTAACACAGGCCCAGTGATATTCGCTCCAAATCTTCATTTATCCTTGCCACGCAGTCTTCGATAAGACCAATAAGCCTTGAGAATTTAATTTGGGCATCATCAGCGTAAAGATGCATTGTGACATCTTTACAAATGCCAGGTAGATCATTAATGAAGAGGGAAAAAAGTAGTGGACCTAATATGGACCCTTGAGGGACTCCACACTTAACTTTCAAAAACGAGAATACACCTGAGTTAGTACACACCTGTTGAAACCTTTCACCAAGGTAGCTAGAAATAAGAAGTAGAGTTTTTTCTAAAGAAAAAGTTGTGTTTGAGCTTATTGATAAGAATTTTGTGATCAACACTGTCGAAAGTCTTTGAAAATTCAAGCAGGCACAAAATTGAAATATTGTTATTATCGAATTCATATCTTAATTCTTCCATAATTTTCACAATAGCCGTTGTACAGTACACTTTAGCAAATTTCCAAATTGCTGGAAAATCCGATCTCATTATACAACAGTTAATAATGTGGGTAAAAGTATAATAAGTGTGAGGCAAAATTATTTTTGATAAATTTTAAAGAAATCACAACCTACTGCATTGGATTTAACATGTTTAATTGCAACTTAAGCTTCATATTCAGAGACGCAATGAAATTTAAAAGAGCTGGAGTGAAATTCATCATCATCTATATAATTAAACACATTCCAGCTTGAATCATTGCTTTCCGTATTACTATTATTATTATTAAGAAAGTAATTATTAAGGTGATTTCAGCTCAGATCACATTTGAATGATGTCTTTTTATTAATTCTCAAAGATTTGAGATTCTTCCAAATAACTGAACTAAATTGGTTCGGCTTGAGTTTTGTTGAAAAGTACAATCTCTTAACGAACATCTTGCCAATCAAATTGTTTATTAAGCTTGAATAACCAAGAATTTTCCAAAAAAAATACTCCTATTTCCTTCTTCACCTTTTTGTTCATAATATTTTACCTCTAATCCTTAAAAATGATCCTTAATATCTTCAAAATTATGTGACATCATTCACATCACATTCCATTAAAAAAATCCCTATCCTCTGAAGAATAAGGAGCACCCATATAATTTCCATTTTCATTCCCCGGCGTCTATTACATTCCGTTTGAAATATTTTTATTGCGCATTTTGTTTGCTTATAAGTCGTTAATAATTCCTAAAATACCAACTTTATATAATTTCGCTGTGTGAAGTTTTATGAGATCCAAGGAAGACACTCTAACCCCATCTTTTAAGACATTATTATCCCGCTGTGCGTCGTTCGTCGTCGTCGTTCTATGCTTAATCAACCATTTTGATTCCCTTGATATTTTTTTTTGGTTCTTTACTGGGCTTCGTATATCTGGCTGTTTCTAATTAGGAAACAGAAAAGAAAAGTTTCTCCATTGAAAAAGTTTAATGACTGCAAAATATTTTATGTTTTTTACAAAAAAAAAATGTTGTCTGTGTAGTCGTATTTTCATGCGGAAAATGAAAAAAACTTCAGAAAAAAATGAGCAAATGAGTCACAACAAAAGAAAGTTTTTTGGGAATTCTTCAACCATGAAGTTTTTGTTGTATACAATATCCAGGACATTTTATAGAATTTATAATTAAAGACGACAAAAATAAATGATCGAGTGCTGGGCAATATTTTTGCTATAATCGAATGAGGTATTAGGAAGGGATAACATTGTGCATTTTCACCTATCAACTTGCCAGATGAAATTTCGGGGGAATAATTTAAGATCATCTTTTTAAAAGTATTTATTACTTTTTTCTATTTACTTCGAAATTTATATCAGGCTACTATGCAAAGGGTCCAAGCTCGATTACCCGTCAGAGCCTTCTTTTTTTCCGCGGGGTACTGCGGAATGACAGATCTTTCAAGAAAATTTTTTTCTCGAAAAAGTGCATCTCATTTAGTACCATCACAACCATAAAAGCACTCACGCAGGGGGCCGAAAAACCGGTAGATATATTTCAAATTTCCTCTAAAAGATTTAATAATAAATGAGATGGTTCAGTTGGTGTAGCTTGAAGATGAAGTATTACGACCATTCATTGTTCATCGAATCTGCGTACCTTCTGCTAAAAGCATTTTTCTACCTGTTGTTTAACTGGAGGGTCTGGTTCGCCTGCTTGTTTTTGGTTGCCTTTTAGTTTAATTATTGTTTTTTTGAATTGTTGTCTGCGTCCATTACAATATTCTAGCTTCTATCACTGAGTTTCCATGTCATCCTATAAAATTGAAGTTTCCTAATTTATCTTAATCCCGTAGTACTATATTCAATTCAAAGAAGTTGCAAATAGACAAACCTATATAAGATTATGGGTCTTACGATTTAATACGATTCAATCTTTTGTAAGTTAAAAAATACAAGCTTTAGTCCATGAGCCAGCCAATGTTTCGGTATAATTTGGGAGTAGGTACCAAATTTCCGTAACGTAGGTTTATTACGATGTGAAAAAACTATGATTGCCATCTCTAAGTAAATAGTAGCTAATAGAAATGGCAGCCAATTCAAGATGGCAGATTTTTGATTTTGTTTAAATCAACTATATAACTCGAGAACTATTCATCCGATTTCTTTACGCTTTTTTAAAACTAAAGATCTAGATGTTTGCTCTAAATTTTGTTATTTAAACTTTTTCGATAAAGTCAACTGTTATTTTGTAACTATTGTCTAGTGTCAAATTCCATCGTGTAAATGCTTAAAAATTTTGAGCACAAGCAGATGCATGTTGTCGAACTGTGAAAATAGTACTGAACAAGAAGAAAATATCGCAGATTATAACTTTTTAGAATCTTCTAACATCTTCATTTTCGAAGGAGACTTTTAATGCTTCTATACTTTCTATCCATACATGTAACATCAAATTAAAGATAATTTGTTATTCATTTTTTCTATTGTACGATATTGTATACAGACTTGTTTAAATAAAAAAATATTTAACAAAAAAATAGAACATTTTCAATATTTTTTTAGTTTCCGATTAGTTGAACTCATCGAAAATGTTTGTATAACAAAATTTAAAGCACATATTTAGAGCCTTAGTTTAAAAAAATCGTTATGAAATCGGACAAATACTTCTCGAGCTATAGATGATTTTTTTAAAAAATCGAAATCCGCCATCTTGGATTGGCCGCCATTTCTATTAGCTACTACTTTGAGATGGCAATCACGGTTTTCTTACATCACAATAAACCTATCTAACTACTATATAAAGGAAATTTTGTAACCCCAAATTATACCATATTCTTAAATTTGGCTAGCTGGTCCATGGGACTACTTGGTGATTGTATCTACTGATGCTGACTTTCAAAAAATAGACTTTGAGGACATAAGAAAATATTCAGATATCAGATATGCCAAAAGAAACCATTAATCGTTTTTAATGTAACAAACAGCATACTTGCGTACTTATCTAAACTTATATGTATATTTCATTGAAAAATATTTCCATAATTTTTGTATTTACCATGAAAAAAGGCCTAGAATTCATGTGTGCCCATGGGCATCGGCATTGGCTAAGACGGCCCTGCCTTTCGGAATGTGCGGTAAATTGTAGGTTCCTTTCACTCATGCAGATTCACAACAAGGAATGGCTCCTTAAGGAGCTGTCCCGCCGATAAATTTATTTGTTTATTAAATATGTTCAAATTCAACGAATTTATATTAGAATGAGAGAAAATGAATCTACCACACATCATATGGAAAGTTCTTAGCCTAGCTCAAATAATGCCCGATAGATGTCACTACAAAAGAAAATCTAAAAATTTGGATATACATTATTTTTGTTTAATAAAGGAATATGAGTCATTTTAAATATAAACATTTAACTATTGCATTTCCGTTAGTAAAACTTTGAAAGTAGTAAGTCGTCATCATGACATGAAAATTGGTACATACATACATACATGTATTTTTCAAGGAAAATCTTTTAATGATATACTGTTATAAATAAATTGACAATGGATGACGCTGAGGCTTGTCAACTTCAAAAAATTAGATTTAAATTAATTTGTTGGATGTCTGCATTGGGACGCTCTCGTGGACAAGAGTACGATAACTTTGGTAGGGGAAATATAATAACGGATTCTAATAGAAGGACTAAATACAAGTACAAACTTGCATTAAAAATATATATATAACAATGGCAACACTGAAAATATAAAAATATATATGCTCTTTCATAAAGTTTTTTTTAAATATTTACATATATATTTATCTATAAAAACTTTCGAAAAAAACTAACTTCAATTCAATTTCGTAAAAAAAAATTATTTCATATTTATTTATTTTTTTCAAAATTGAGATAATGTGTCCTAAATTTGTTTTTTTTTATGTATTCCTATTAATTCTTAATTGAACACTGAAAACTATATGATTTTATTATGTATTTTAATTGTCGCGAAAATTGAAATTTACAAAATCCATTTTTTATAATTTGTTTGGTATTCACGTGGTCTTACTATTTAAACATTTAGGGTAGAGCCAAATAACTTTGGCGCCGCAAAATAAAAACGGATTCTTGTAGAGATATAAAAAAAAAACGTATTTTTTACTACAGGAGGGGAGGAGCCTGGGTCTATCAACCGCAATCGAATTAAAAAAAAAATATTAAAAAATAACGGCAATATCTACAATAATCTGCTATATTTTTTTTGAAAGCCACGTGTCTGCTCTATGATATACTTTTTTAATTAAGTACTTTTTATTAATAATTTAAAAAAATAAAAGACAAAAAAAAATTAAAAAAACTTATTTCGATTTTTTTTTCAGAAATTAGAAAAAAATATGTATTATTTTTCTTTTATTAATTAACTGGACATTAGATGATGCCATAACTAAAAGTTTTTGAGAATATCGAAATTACTAAACCTACTTATAATTTGTTTGGTATTGACGTGATTAGAAAGTCAACGGCTTACAAAAAGTGAGGTTGGTAAGGGAGAAGCATGCTGCTTGGCATCACTATACTTTGTCTTTGTATATAAAATCTATAGTACTATCATGAAGACGATTTTTACTTGCGATTATAGGGACTATAAGACAAGTTTAGGATTCGTGAATATAAAAAAAATTGAGATAACAATCAAACATGATATAACGATCATAGACAGACGTCCGTCTGTCCGGGTATATAGCGATCTATATATATATATATATATATATATATATATATATATAAACGGGTTAAGCGATTGCGTTCAAACTTGGCATTCTTCAGAGGGGAAATTGAAATTTTATTTTTAGAGCTAAAAATAACGGTACCTGCCATATAACAATTAAGGAAAAGCTTATTTTTCTCGAAAACGGCTCCAACGATTTTGATGAAATTTTTTGATATTTATTTCGTTGGTAGCTAATTAGAACCAAATTTACCAGAAACGTTAACTAACAGTATCTTTCATGTTACGGTTTTTTTTATTTCGACTTAATAACGGCTCAATGGAATTCAAGAAAATTGTATATTCGAAAATGTCAAAGTATCCAAATTAATCCTACATACAAAAATTTTTTAATTTTTTTCTTGAAAATTCAATATTTTTAAAACTAATCAAAAAAACATATTTAAAGTTTTAAAATCAGATGTAAATTAATAAATTCTAAAAAACATCATAACAAAATTGCAAAAAATTTTTTTTCAAAAAACTAAAAATAAAAACCAGGATTTTATCAAAATCTTTGTTATTTAAGCCTTAAGACTTCATTTTTATTAAAACTTTTAAGTATTGTGCTTTAAAAAACTTTTTATAAGTTCAAACTGTGTTATTTTCATTGTAAATGTTAATTGTTTCGGTCAAAGATGTAATTGGGCACATAAGAACAAGTACGTGCGACCCAGTCGTGCCCATTTTTTTCTAATTCAAGTGTTTTTTTCTAAAATTGCCCTTTCTGCCTAAACGGGTGTAGATAGACCTTTACATGGTAAAAAAAATTGTATTTAGTTCTTCTACATCAGGGCTGTCTAAAGTGCGGCCCGTGGTTTGTATTTGTCCGGCCCGCGACAAAAATTTAAACTTAGTATTTATTAGGATAATAAATGTTACGAAAATAGAAAGAAATGTTCATTCGTAAGGCAATATTCATAATTATTGAGTCCTTGCTAAGGAGTTTGTTTTTTTGTGAATAAAATCTTTTTATGTAAATGGAACATCTACTTTGATCGGCAACTAGGTGGTTTTATCGGCAACTGGTTGTTGTATTTGTAATATGTGTAAAATTCAACTGCGCTACGGATAGCTTTGCCAAAAACACGGCCATTTTAAATGGGCTTTCTCTCTGTTAATTTTTGACGAATAAGGACTCCATGCTATGTTTTTTATTACTTTCATGTTGTCATGCATATACATGCATATATACATACCATAAAAAAAACTAACAAATTGGGTTTTGGAGGGTAAGACTTACGAAACATTTTCCTCTCTGTTAAATTCTCTATGGTTCCGATGTAGGATGAAGTTAAGGCTTAAAAGCCAGTTCGCTTTGACATATCAAGTCAAAACAACGCGCTCTTATGGGAAGGATAGTATCGTAAAAGCGGCAAAAAGCGTTCTCGCATCTTCTGCATTTCCTTTCTTGGTTCTATAATTCATGTTCAACGCTTTGAATATTGTTTTTCTTGAATTATTACATTATTTGGCCCGACAATCTATGCAGTAATTTTTAATTGGCCCGGGAACGTATACAAATTGGACAGCCCTGCTCTACATGAATCCGTTATTAATTTGTGGCGCCAAAGTTATCGTACTCTCCCCCTCTGGTGTATCCTGAATTCACTTTGATATACTTCGTGTGATACTTACCTCGCCCTAGTATTTTTTGCACTTCGTTCAAATTTTACTCCGGGCAGTATTTATACGTTTTTTGTAAAACAAAAAACATTTTTGTATTAATGTTATTTGTAAACAAAGACTGTTGATTGAATAGTTTTTGAAAAATTTATTTTCAAACTCAAAATTTTGACCAAAGAAAGTTTATATAAAAAATCAAATAGTTTTTTTTTATTTACGTAATTGAGTATTATTTTCTTTTCAAAAATCAATGCTTTTATAAATTTTGAGTACAAAGCGAGCTTTTTGTGTGTTCTTCTGAAATACGCACATCGAATTAAAATATTCCAACAAACCCCTTGCAAAGAAAAAAACATGTCCAAAATTTGTCGGTGTAAAATTCTATATTCGAGTTTATAGATTTCTTCTCTCAAATATAAAAATTTAAGCCGACTGTGTCGAACGTACTGTTGCGAACACGAAAAGAGGCAGTGGTTTGAAAATAAACGAAAAAGTTATATACAGATTACAGATACATATTTTTTTATTAAAATAATTGAGGATACAAATAAAGGGTGTTTTTGTAGAGGTATAGAACTTTAAGTTGGCAACACTATTTTAAATGGCGGCCATTTTGTCAACTCTCAATTGATTTATTTTTAGTTTAGTTTGGCATTTCAACATGAATAGACTGACGCCAGAATAACGCTTCCAAATTGTGCGAATTCATTTTGAAAATCATGGTTCTGTTCGAAATACGTATTGTCCGTTTACGGTCAACATTATCGTCCATCAGAGCTAATTAATAATAATTTCATAATCGAATTTTGTTAAGCGATAAAGCTCACTTTTGGTTGAATAGATACGTCAATAAACAAAACTGCAATATTTGGAGTGATGATAATACCCAAGTGTATGTTGAGGCACCGTTACATCCACAAAAACTGACTGATTGTTGTTTTTTGTGGGTTGGTGGAATAATTGTTCCGTACTTCTTTAAAAACGATGCTGACCAGAACTTTACAGTAAATGGTGGCCGCTATAGAGCAATGATTACTGACTTTTTCGTTTGTCAATTGAACAACCATGATGTCCAGGAGCTGTGGTTTCAAAAGAACGGCGCAACATGTCACACAGCTCGTGCCACAATTGATTTATAGAAGGAAACGTTTAGTAACCGCATTGTTTCACGTTGCGAACCCTTGAAGTGGGCTCCAAGATCGTGCGATTTAACGCAAGAAGATTATCTTTCGAATAAAGTAAATTTCATGTCAATTTAAAACAATCATCTTTGTTTTATTCGATTTCAATTTGTTATACCTCTAAAAAAATCTATTTAAAAATTCAATTAATTTAACTGTAGTCGTAGAATATGACTTTCAAGGATAACATGAAAATAGAAATTCTTAAGACTCAATCTAGTAGAAATTGAAAATAACGTCAAAAACGAAGGAATTTGGATTGCTTCCCAAGTTGTGTACTGCCCTTTCAACGTCTCTTCATGATTTTCAATATAGTTCAAGTCAGGAGAATGATCCGGTCAATCCATAACTTGAATCCCATAACCCCGAAACCAGTTTTGCTGAAATACCAATCGGAGCGGCATTTTAACGCAATTTGGTATGTTATTTCTTTGATTTTATTAAAATAGGTACATCAAATTTTAAGATAAAAAAATTAGGTTAAGTTTTAAAAAATTCAAAAAAAGTTTCTAAGAAATTAATTAGATAGATTATTAGAACAGATTAAATAGGAAATAAAATATGTTCTTAATGTTGGTATGCAGGTATCATCCGGCAACCAATTTCACTTTTTGCTCTAAAAGTTATGCGTTATAACTTAAAGAAGGTAAAATTGCATTTTAAACACTAAAAAATTTCAATCTTCGGTAAAAAAATGAAAAGAAGGTGGCTAGGAGAAGGACTCGAACCCAGGCTCTTTTACTTTTCTAACAAACTAACCACGGGGCACTTTAACTTGAAATATCTGGACAAAATTATTGACTCTGAAATGAACCTAATTTTGGTTCGTTATCCTTAAAACTTTAGAAATTTATTAAATGGTGCAACTGTATTCCTTTCGAAACCCACATAGAAATTGTGGGTTTTATTTTTACTTGCGATTAAAGGTAAGTTAAGGATTCGTGACTATAAAAAAATTAGATAACAATCAAACATGACATTACGATCATAGAAGATCGTAAGAAGTTATTTGCAAAAAAATTCTGTCGGTCTGTCTGTCCCTCTGTATGTATAACGAGCTGCAACCTAATATGTGTGATTCTTTTTGCATTCATCAGAGAGGAAATTAAAATTTAATTTTTAGGGCCAAAAATAACGCTACCTACATGTTAAGGAAAAGATTATTTTGCTGGAAAACGGCTCCAACGACTTTGATGAAATTTTTTGAGAACATTTTTGTAGATAGGCTTTCGTTTCATGAAAACCAAATTTACAAAAAAAATCTAATAACGGCATCTTTCATATAGCGGTTTTTTAATTTTCGACTATGTTGGTAACGGCTCATTTGATATGGTATATGATGTCATATTTAATATTTAAGCAGCCAAATTATTTCTCCATTCCAAAATTAATTTTTTTTTCTATTTATAATTAACTAGCTGACCCACCCGGCGTTGCTTTTGTTTCTCAAAGATTTTCTGAATACTGATCAATTGGGTCCCGTGCCTTTTGACCTGATAGTCAATGCTTTAGTTGTGTACATACACGCGGCACAAAGAGAAACCAAAATAAAGTGTGTTAGTATACAAAAAACATTATTTATTCTAATAAATCATTGACTACCATGTGAGTGACATTCTTGGATATAACTCCGGTTCTAAACATCGGACAGCAAACAGATTTGGACTGTTCTTTATATATATTGGTTTTTGAAATATTTTTTTGAAAATTCAATATTCAATATTAACATATTTTAAATGATGATCATAAACATTTGTATATAAATAAACTATAAGAAACTGCATTCCAAAATCTCAAAACATATCAAAAAATCCGTCTTAAAATGTTCGAAATACTTTTTTCATAAATTCAGTATTACTTATAACGTATGATGAGGGACTCCATTTTTTACTAAACACCGTTAAGTGTTGTGATTTTGATATTTTGTATAGGCCCTGACGTGTGTATTTTCTACGTTAATGTTATGTATTTATTTTTGTCAAAGACCCTGCTTTCCAATGTGACAAGTACATGTGACCCAGTCATCCTCATTTTTTATATTAATTTGAAAGTTATAAAAGTATTTTGACCAAGTAAATTCGAATCGACAACCTTTTATTTCGAACATTGTTGAAAGCTATATAGGTAACTCAACGTGAAGTTCCAAATTAATTTTTCAAATGAAACCTACCCTTAAAAAGAGTTAAATAAAAGTTTATTTTGTTTTTTTTCAATTCAACAATTCGCATGTTTGATTTTCAATCAAATCCTTAAACTTAAATCTTCTCTACTAAACATATTATCTTTCCAGAAATATTTCTTTTGATTTATCAAACTGTACTATATCTGGGATTTAGACATCAAATATGTTATGACTCATGAAATGATGCTGAAAAATAATGACCATCTAGATGAAATTTTCAAAATTGCAAATTTTTTGCGTTGATTTGAATAATGCTGACAGTTGAAGTTCTGAGGCAGTAGTCATAGTCTCCAAAGCCAAAAATATCATTTTTCATTTAAGGCTCCTTTTTGGCATAAAAAGTCCATTCTTCAGGATATGAATGCATACATGGAAAACCACGCACCGCACCAGCTATGCTTTGCGTTGACAGGAATCTCATTAGAATACGAAAATTGCGACTGAGTCCGATGTGTGACGGAAGTATCCTGATGTGCGATGTTGGACCAGAGCTATTTTATGCTAATTTGAAGGTGGACTCTTAAGTGAAGCTATCTTTTTATTTTCTTTCTTTGACTGATTTTTGTGTTGCATCAGTCTGATTTGTGAATATGAATTCTCAGGAGAAATGTATTAAGATTTGTTAGGTCGGGTAGATTTTTAGCATGCATTGGGTAAAAGATTCTGTCACAGTGAAGAGATGTTAGTTTTTAGTTAGTTTAAAGAAACTTTATTTGAAGAATAAATTTGCAATTTTTACAGTAATTTGTTAGTCTTGAGTTTAATATGGTTTGACCGCAATGGCCGTCTACCAGATTGACAATTTGTTTAAGCTTAGTTATATAACGAACTTATTAGTTTATTTAAAAGTCTCCTTCGTGAATACGTTGTCTATATAAAAGTGCGGTTGACGTATGTATATTTATATCTATAATGTTTCCCAGCCTAATTTTTCATTCAAGACTTCCAAAGTGTCGTCTTATACCATCGAAGTAACTCCAAAGTACCCCACACGAAACTCCTTCAAGATAAGACATATGGCAATAAAGTGATACACATCCTCACTTTGAATTGAATTTCTTTCTCAAATCTGGAGTGATTATATCAGGTAAAAACTGTACGCTTTTCCCTAACCCCAGAGCTAGCTCCTCCCACCTCCCACGGATTAAATTACTCCTTGTTGACCAAATTTTCTTAATCAATCGCTTCGGAAGTCTTACTTTATCTATTTCCATTACCTTCATAATGTAATCAAATTAGGGTCCTTAAAAATAATGAAGGCTCAGTTGTTTCCAAATGCAACACATAGTTTGGCGTGGAGAGTGGCAACCGAATAATGCGTCTTAAAAAATATCTGAGGAACCTTTTCACCTCGTCGTATTGGCAAAATCCCCAAACTTGCGCACCATAAAACATTATAGAAGCTGCAGTCGCGTGAAAAATTTTAAGCTTTGAGCTATATTTAATGAATTTGTTGTCGATACAACGTACCCACACTGCAGAAACAGCTCTTTTCGCTTCCGATATCTTGGCTTCCAAATGTTTTGTTATATTGAGATTACGCCTTTCCAATTTTGGATTTTTCAATTAGATTTTTAATTTCATCAACCAAAAATTGTGCATCCAGTATATCATCTTTCAAATTTGGCGCTGCGTACTGTGAAAGCGTTGAAAATTGTGGTGCATTGAGCAATTTTCTAAAATAAACAAGCAGTTCAGTGATGCAACAATGAAATTGGTTCTTCCGTTGATTAATTGGCGGCTTTCCAAAATTATGCCGAAGATCTAGATATATTCAGGACATTTAAGTTTCTTTCATCCAGACACTTTATTTTCTCATAAAAAAGTTGTTTAAATTTTGTATTGGTATCTGTGTACATCATTTTGAAAAAAGGTGTGTTATATTTCCTCAACAGCTTTAAGAATGAAAACAATTTCTCTCTAGCTTTTTGACAATCCTTACTTTGACAATCGTTACTAGTTCTCGCTTAAGCACTTACTGGAACAGCTTTGATTATAATTTGGGTAAGGTCCTTCATTTGTAATTGATTTTGTGACCTACTTAATGCGAGTTCCAAGTTAAAGTTGTTTTGATAAGAAGTAAGTTGATTATATCCCCACTTCAACTCGGGACGTTAGATCATCACCCGATATTACGCATGTCAATTCCAATGGCGTGTGGTCTGAAAAAGTCTGCTCTGCTATCCTAAAATCACTCACAATCGAATTCACACAATCGAACAAAAGCAAGGTAACCTATCCGAAAGTTCTACTTCATTCATAAATTTTTTAATATCGGAAAATTAGTGAAATCACCGCCAAATATATTGCGTAGCACTTCTAGGTGATCTTTTGTGCCACAAATTAAACCTTGGGAAAAATCCCAAGTAAATAAATTATTAAGTATGAAAAGTTTATCGTCTTTTAATTAAATTTTCACTTGGGAAAACATATAACGCAAAAACTTGGCGATTGGAAGCAGGTTGTTTCTTCGACGACGAGTGCTATGCGTGAGTTCCTTATGAATATGAATTTGTGTTGAAGAGATGTTACCTACGAGATGTTTCTTACGACCTCTTTAGATAAAAGAATAGCACTAGAAGGTGTTCCATTTTTAAAATACCCTAAAATATGGTTCTTCACTATTCTATCTATCACTATCCTGCTAAATTAATAAGAATACGAAGAACAGTTTTACCTCAACAAATGTTTGACATTGGGACCTTAAAATAGAAAAGCAGGCAGTGGGTTTCTTCGTTATCTTCAGCATATCGTAGAATGAACGTTTACACAAATCGTAGTAAAGCGAAATTTGTTGTAAGTTCTTGTTTCCTAAAATAATCATTTGTAATTCCTGCCACATACATCTTTCAGTCTGAATATATTTTGTTACCTTTCTTGTAAGCTTTAAGCTCTTATTTTCTATTTGAAGCGTGTAAATTGAATCGACCACATATCTTCCGACCTAACCTTATCTACACTAAAATAAAATGTCAGACAAATAAAATGTACTTCCAATTTTCAAGCCTTTTGCTTTCCTGACTTCTTTGCAACAACCCAAACAGCAGTTCTCCACAAAAAACACTTGACTTTACCAATCTCCAAAACGATGCAATACTTGGAAATTCAAGACAAAATAATTCGTTCAGTCCTTTTACCATGAAACCGACAATCTACTGAATATCTAATGTGATTAGTTTCCAATTGCTCCTTCAAGTTTCTCTTTGCCTTCAATCGTGCAACACTCAATTCACTACCCGCCCTAAATCCTCCCATCCTTCCCACAAAACTATTTCAATATACTTGTGGCCCCCCAGTGAGAGCTCTCTGCACTTCGAAGTATTAAAATTCAGCCTGAAGTTTTGAGGCAAAAAAAAATAGCACCAACATCCAAATCCAATTGTGTCCAGTAAATTTAGGTTACAGTCGGTTCAGTCGGCTGTTAGACCTCAATCCTCGCACCTTAGTCGATTATGAAAAGAAGAAAATAAAAAAAGAAAACACATTTTCCTGGATTTTGGATTTTTCTTCTTTTTTTTGTGGCAAAGATGCATAGATAGATACAACCATTTGCAACTTCATCTTCTCTTCACTTCTCTTGCGGCACAAAGTCCTTGGACCAGGAATATCTAAAATGTAATTGCTTTTAGCACCACGAGTGTGGAAGAGAGAATCCTTTTCAAATGGCTGATTCGTGTATGGATATTGCGGTCAGGAGATGAGTTTTTCTGCACTGCATGGCAAACTCTTTGAATCCTTCAATCGTCCTTTCCACCGTTTTTTTTCGGGAGGCAAAGTACTTTCTGAGTGATGGTTGCTAAATGTAATTGCTTGTGGTTTTGATCACCTAACCATAAGGAGGATGTATTTAGAAAATGATGATTCCCTTCCCCCTTCGACACGAAATATTAAAGGATCAGCTTAAAATCCAAAATAGAACTTTTAAAGCGATTTGGTGATTCTTCTAAAATGCCAACAAAAAAGCGGACTTTTTTCTTCCGGGTTTCAAAAACCGTTTTTATTTTCATTTCAACGCCCACAGTCTACTGAAAGACAAAAGAATCTACGCCAATGGCAGTGGGATGGCGTTTGTTTTTAATAGCGAATCAAATTAACATAAATAGGATTTTCCGCATATCTTTGTTTTTGTGGAGAATTAAGATTCAAGTTTTCAGAGTGAGAGGAAAGCCGGGAAATCCAATAGAACGTCAATGGAAGAATGTCCCGAAGGCTGTTGTTAATTTTTGTTTTCACTTACTCTTGATGTTCTTTGAAATTTAAATTGAGCTCCTGGCTATGGTGTGTTAATGATGGTTGCAGGCGCTTTATGCTCAAATAGCATCTCCTATTACGAGATTTCCGATGAATTAATTCAGAGGGTAATTATTTAACGGAGTGTGGAGGCGTTGGCCATGGGATGCATCACTTGACATTTGAAATAGAATTGAATGTGCATTTTCCAAAAAAGGTATCTCAGATCTTCCTTTTCACAAGCTTAATGGGTTTTTAATTGATGCAGTAAAAAATAAAAATAAAATTAAATTAAATATAATAAAATTAAATAAAACTAAATTAAAATAAATTAAATTAAATTAAATCAGAGCTGTTGACTCACAAAGGTTGCTTGTACCAAAATAACAGACACATAACTTGAAACTACTGCATGGATATCATTATATGCTCGTAGTTACGTATGGTGGCCAAAAATGGATCAATAAATTGAGCTCAGATGGCAAGCTTGTTCTCAATTTTACTTATAAAATTCTGCACAAGGAATCCCAAACTACAATATCTACAACATTAGAGCCCCAAAATCTCAATGACGAAGACAAAAATTAACAACTTTCAACTTTCGGCAAATACTATTTATAAACCAACAGATCCATTCTCATTTGACCATATCCATTGTCATTGAAAAACCACCACCGCATTGTTAAAAACTTTAACGAATATATGGATACATGCACATTCTATGTGGCTTAACATCTTTGTGATGTAAAGTGAAAAAAGGGCATCCATTGTAACTTCCGTGGTTCGAAGCATATTTTGTAAGGATAGTAGTGGAAAGAAAACTAGATAACGACCAGAACTTAAAATCATTTCAAAAACTCACACTTTAATACCACACTTACTTTGAATCCTCAGTTACCACAAAAAAGGATATTTAAACTATCTTATTCAATAAAGAAAAAAAATTAGCATTCATGGTGCCCTTGAGATACATTTGACTTAAAAACGTTTGGCAAAGCTCAGACAAAACATCTCGCGCTACATGAAATTGAAAATTGCTCCAAAGGAACCATAAAAAAGGATACTCCAGATCTCCAGAACCGCTTGATAAAAATTGTGTTATAGTTTTGCACAATACTGTACAGATATATATATAAGAATAGAGCAGAGAAATTTAAGTTTTAAAAGTTTTCTCCAAAAAAGTGATAACAGGAACGAAAGAACTTTTTGAAGTGTTGGTCGTTTTTATACTATATCACACGACCAATATATATGGAAGGAAAGAAGAAAGGTCGGAGAAACACCTTGTCACGTCTACAAAATACTTTCAACAGAAAAACATTTTAAGGAAATTGTTTTACTTTTTTTGTGGCATACTGCAGAGGACGACGACGACCACGGTATCGGGATATTAGGTTGATAAGGCATCATATATACGAAAAAGTGTGCTTTATTGCACACGGTGAGTTCTTGAGGTAAAATAGGATATAATGCAATATCCTTTGACCAACTGTAACCTTCTGTCACATTAAATTGAATTATGGGAACTTGGTGTTGTGTTGCGGATCTGTGAAACCGGAAGTGACAAAATAAAGTGTCTACCTGCTGTGTAAGGTTATGTAGATATATAACCATATATTTTTTTATTGGGAACATGAAGAAAAATATGTAATACCTAGAGTGGATGGTAGTTATTTATTGTTTTGTTTATTGTTTACGGTAAGGATTCTGGTAAATTGACACAAAATAAATAATAAAAATGCAACAGGACGTTTTTTGTGAATGGCTATACTTTAGGACAAAAAAAATTTTAATTAGAATGCCTCAAAAGTAAGAAATTTGGTTTCTATTTTGCATTAGGTGGAGTTCGGGATGGACATGGATCCTAGCTAGATACCTCCAGTTTTACACGTGAAGTCGGTCGAGGTCCTCTTCCACTTGCGGGCGCCACCTGAGTGTAGTGTCTGTCGTGATGTTGTCTCCAAGACCTCGATTATGAGTGTCTCTTCTTGATGACAGCCTATTATAAAGGGTCCGCCATCTAACGTTTTTTTTTTTCAACTAATGCTTATTTCGTGAATGGTAACACTTAGCTCATGTCTGATTTGACAGATAATTAGTTTTATCCTTCCGCTGAACGAATATGGTTGTGTATACGCTTGAAAAACGCTGGAAAATATTGCGACATTACTACCTGCGATCGATGCCGATTTTGCCAACAAAATCATCTTTTCAGATGAAGCTCATTTTGATCACGGCGGGTATGTAAAAACAAGCAAAATTGTCGCATTTGGGGCACAGAAAACCAACCCGCACGCATACATTGAAAAGCCGATACCCCCAAAACAAGTCACTGTTTGGTGCGGATTTTGGTCCAGAGGCATAATTGGGCCATTTTTTGAAAATGAGCAAGGAGTGGCCGTTACAGTCAATGGCGATCGTTATCGGGCCATGTTGAACGAATTTTTGTTCACAAAAATTGAAGAGGAGGATATTGGCAACATTTGGTTTCAACAGCACGGCGCTACGTGCCACACTGCCGAAGCTACACTCGATGTTGATGAAGAATTTTCAAAAAAAAAAAAAGTAATTTAGCGGACCCGTTACTTGGTTTTGTCCTCATTGACTGCCAAATCTATCTTCTCGGCTTCCGTCTTAATATTCACAAAATTGAAACTGACATTACCCTGTGCTCTTCGATTATCTCAATATTGTCGGCGTGTGCAAGATCGTGCCCTCTGTACACTGTTGTTGAGTTTTAAGTGAGAGCATGAGAGTTCTGCACTATTCTTTCAAGTATGATGTTGAAAAAGTCGCATGAAAGCTCATCGAGGCTTTGACATCGATAAAAAGGTGGTGGGTATCAATTTGCAGTTCTTGGTTTTTTGTCAAGATCTGTCTTTACTGGATACTGGACTTTTATGGCGTAAAGCCGTACTGATATGAACCTATCATGATGTTTACGAATGGCTTTAGGTTTTCACACAACTTAGCAGAAAGGGGGATATTGATACCCCTATAGTTGGTGCAGCTCAGAGATTTTCTTTTTAAAGATCGGGTAATGTATTCTGAGATTCCATTAATCTGGCATGCTTTCTTTTAACCATATCTCGCTTTTGAATTAGTGTATACTTATGACCAAGCCATCTACTTCGTCCAGATAGAATGGATCATTCAGCCTGACAGCGGGACTCGTTTCGCAATTGCCGTTTTACAATCTGTAGAAATCGTTTTTCCATATTCACAGCATCGACTGTGATTCCACTACGATGTTCCCTTAATCGTCTTTGCAAGCTTCAGTTCGAGCTCTGTAGCTTTGATAGTTTCTTTTTACCTTTGATGAATAATCGGAAATATTTATTCTCCCTTTTGGAAAATGGCGAGCCCAAGTCCAACAGCTTCTATTAAATATTGCTCTTTACTATTTCTCAAACGTCAAAGATCCCCAAATTGCTAAGCATCTCAAATTTGAAGCTCACTTGTGAGTTAAGACATGGTTTCTCCCAGCCTCTTTCTTTTTTTTTAAACAGTACCAATAATAAAATTAAAGCCGGTTTAGTTTTCCATTTGTAAGAATACATGTTTCTTTCACTACTTGCAACGTATAACTAGCAGAAGGAATATATCAAGTGGAGACGGTCTTGAGAGCACTCTCAGGAAATAAACTCTCATCATTCTTCCAGAGTGCTCGCAATATTAAAGGAGACATCCACATTCTTGCAGTTTAATAACACACACACAGGAATGGTTGAGAGTATAAGTTACTAGGCCTTGGCTACTTAAGGAGCTGTCGCGGCAATCAAAAAAATCCGCAGGCAGGCAAGAATGGGCAAATTTTGAGTATGTGCAAAGTTTTGCGCAAATCGATTTCTGAATCCAGCTTATACATTCTTCATTCAGAAATAAATTTTAAGGAGTGAAGACTATAGGAATTTTATTTCTATATTTAATGAACTCTGACGAGGGGGTGGTCTGGCTTGCATCCTCTTCAACCTTGGCGTTGGAGAAAGCAATCCATAACTCTGGCATCAAGCCCAGCCAGATACTGGCTTATACCCAAACGATATTACCATCATTGGCATAATATGGAGGAAGAAATACGCGGGCGGTTGCTAAGCTTTAGGATGTGCAATTGTATGTATGATACATATATGGAAGAAGGAGTCAGACCGGAACCCGATTATTGCGCCGATGATGATGATGATGTTGAATGCACTTCTGGTTGCGAACCAAACAGTGAACTTTTAGGTTTGCAAACTCATTTAGAACTAAACTCGTCAATTTCAGCAAAAGAGATCAGAAACTTATTCTGTAGCCTGTTGTTACTAATGGTTCTGTACCATTTTAACCATTTTATAATTTTCGCTTCTATGGTAAATTTCTATGAATTTTAACGAAACTGATTCATTTACAATTTTTGCCATTCCGTTCGCTTTATCAAAACTCCAAAATTTATATAATTTGGGCATTCAATAATATCCACAGACAGGCATGAGATAGAACTCACATTCATGTCTGCGAAGTTTAAACTTTTTTTAAATTCTCGCAGGCATGCGTGCGCAAGCGTACAGGCTTCGACATCCACAGGCAGTTTTGCGTGCGCAAGCATAGTTTTGGGCAAACTTGTCTAACTGTGGATGCCCCGCTTAAGAGGTACAAACGGATGCCATCTATTTGAAGTCCGTAGGGAATGTATTACAAAAATTTAAATTGCGTACTCAAGAATGGTATTTTGGCTTTGAAACCCCTGAAACATTTTTTTAATTTTTGATTTTTTTGTTCGTTTTATTTCAATATTTCCACGAGAACACTAGTCTTTTTTTAATATTAATTGTAATTAATATGACTTGTTACTTATTAACAATTAATTGTTAAAGGGGTAACGTCTGGCCAACCGTTCACTTCAATGCTCTATTCAAAACTAAACTAACTCGCAACTGATATTGGCGGTGTCTACCCTGGTAGGGACGCAGATTCCCTTATTACATGGTCTTTTGTTTTTCTTGAACAGCTGCCTCATCCAATAAATCTCGCAGATCTACTCGACCTGGAACACGAATTTCTACTCCAGTGAGTATTCTGAATGGACTATACTTAGTACTTCGGGGAGGGGTATCATTAATGAGTTGTTGAATTTGGTCGACATGTCGATACCACAGACTAGGGCTGTTGACGCAAGTCTTAGCCAACATAGGCACAACGATATTGTGGATCCTTTGCACCTGCCCATTTCCTCATGGGGACTCCGGTAGCTATTACAAGGTGTTGTATTCCGTGTTCACCACAATACTCCGCAAACGCCGTTGATGTGAAGAGACTGCCTCCGTAGTCTTTCGATACCTTCTGCAGATCCTGTACTCTTCACTGGATAAAGCCAAGTGAATTTCGAGAAGGCATCTATCACCACAAGCAAATGGTTATACTGCTTATGGGTTAACTCCATTGGACCCACGTGATCCACGTGACAGGTCCCTAGCGGTTTTTCCTCTTTGTCAATGGGCATAAGTAGACCTTCCTTTTTGCCTGCTTTCGCTTCGATCACCATACACTTCACGCAACTTCGTACTACATCTGTTACCTTCTTCGCTAAACTTGGGATGTAAAAGTCCCGCACCATCAGATCTTGGGTTTCTTAACTGCAAAGTGTCCTTGTTGATGCGCTAGGCTAATTATCTCTTGCTCCATGATAGAGGGCACTACGATCAGTTCATTCCCTGGGTCCTTAAGCACGACTCCTGACTTCATGAAGAAGTCTTCATATGGACCATTCTCCAGAATCTTCTTGATTGCCCTGACCCAACTATCAGATGCTTGGGCTTCTTTGAGACGATGGTTTAATGACTCATCGACCATCATGCACCACACTCGGCTCAAAGCATCTACGTGCTTCATCTTGGTGGCTGGCCGATGTTCGATGACGTATTCAAAATCCTGCAGAAACATAGCCCAACGGGATAATCTCAGCGGAACGTCGTTCTTCTTCATTGTCATAACAAAAGCGTTGCAGTCAGTTACTATTTTTACTTTGGTACCCAAAAGGAAGAATTTCCATTTTTTTAGGGCTTCCACGACTTCTGGTTGACTGGGTCACAAATGAAGTATACTTCCTCGAACTTTTCTCCATTGGCACATGCAGGAATCCGTTGGCACCTCCAGGGTGGTGAATATTTTTGATCCATGTAGCCTTTCCGTCACGTCGTCAATCAGAGCCATTGGAAAATTATCACGAACTATTTTTTCGTTGAACCTACGATAGTCGCAGCAGAGTCGTTTGGATCCGTCTCTTTTCTGCACAATTAGCACTTGGTGATGCAAATTTCGATGTACTGACTTAAACGATTCCTTTCTGCATCCAGTCTGCTACTTGTTCCTCCACAATTTTTTGATCCATCTACGCCAGTCTTCGTGTCCCCTGGTATACCGGAATCTCGTCCTTCAAGATAAGTTTCGTCTCCACTGGCGAGGGTTTTTTCTTTTTGGGTCAATAACCTTCAATGATATTTATCAGCTTCTCTCTATCACCACACTCGAAATGGTCAAAATCAACTGTTTCGTCAAATACAAACTCTCCGCGTCCGCCTGACAGTCACCTACAAATTCCACCACACGTCCACAATCTTTCCGTCTTAGCACCTCCAACTCTTGGCTACATTCGCCCCCGCTGGCCAAGTGCTCACGGCCTACGCTCTACTCCTGCTTCCTGCCCTGCCTACCGCCAATTTACTTACGGACCCAGCTTCTGGAACCAGTTTTACTTTGCTGCCCTCAGGCTCCTCTTTATTCCTCTTACTTGTGAAGATCGCACCATCCGTGGTTATTTAGACGTCTACTTCCTTTAGGACCTCTTTACCTATTAGTGCCGAATATGGTATGTCCGTTTTCTTGATCACATGGAACATCAGTAATAACTCTAATCCGTCGACAGTCACTTTCCCTTCAAAGCAACCCATAGTGACGATTTTCTTTTATCCCAAGCCGGACAAACTTCTTTTTCAGTTGCACAACTCTATGTGTCCTAAGAGTACAAGGCTGTCATATCGAAGGAGATTTAAGTCGCTTCCAGTGTCAAAGACTGCAGAAAAGATTTTCCCGACAACACAGCGCATCACACTTGCACGCACACACACGAAAGTGGTTGTTTTTTTTTATTGAATGGCTGGCGCGACACAACGGCAACAGCACTCACGACAGCTAGGGTTAAGGTTTTCGGCGTAGCTCACTCACGCACAAGCACAGAAAGGAGGTAAATGCTATTTTCTTTATATTTTTTACTATCCGTGCGTAACAGAATTATTGTTACTGTTAACACCACGCGCACTACCGGTTCTGGTTTTTGTTTTGTTGTTGCTTTTAACTGGAGTCTTGTTTTTAGTGAAACGGTTTCTTTTTTTTTCTTAAAGCACTGCAACATAAAGCACTGTTTTTTCACCGCGGTACATCCCGGTTGAGTCCCCATTTTGTAGGATTTCGTGGCCAGGGGTATGAATAAAACGAGAAAACTTAAGTCTTTTTTAAAATTAATTGTAATTAAAATGACTTCTTACTTATTAAGAATTAATTGTTAAAGGGGTAACGTCTGGCCAACCGTTCACTTCAATGCTCTATTCAAAACTAAACTTACTCGCAACTGATGTTGGTGGTGTCTACTCTGGTAGGGACGCAGATTTCATCATTACATGGTCTTTCGTTTCGATCGTTGGTGTGTGTGTGTTGTAGTTTGTCTGGTCGTTCGCAAGTTTCAGGATTAAGGTGTCGTGCTGTTTGTACTCAATCCCACATACATACACATTATTGTATGATAGATAAGCAAATCAAATATCAAATTTGACTCATAAATACGTTTTCTATGCTGAAAATGTTTGCATCGCAATTTTGAGACCTATTTTGGTATATGTTATGTTATACATATATATACTATGGTATAGCAAATGCAAATGATGGCGGACCGATCGATTCTCCGGCAGTTTCCGGTATTTTTTGATTTGCTTACTATAGGTATTCAATTATTTTTTGAATACTTCTACGACCTATTGGACTGTTTAATTAATAAATATTGACTAATAAAAAAAATAAAGAAATAAATCTGAAAAAAGGTACAGCATTTATAATTTACTTAGTGCTTTTTACTATACACCATGACAACAATTTATCAAAATGAGTTCGAAAATCGCAGAAAGCAAGATCATAAATTGATAAAATGAGAAATCTCTGTGAAAACTGAAATAATAATTTTTTGTATAACTTCATAGCTTCGAAGATCTTTTTCCTACATAAGTAGAAGGATAAACTGAAACCGTAGTATGTGTTGGTATGATGAACAAAATAATTTGTCCAACATGCTTTGCTTATGAATGTGCTAAAACAACAAACACATACATCCAAATTACCAGTTTTGCTTTGGCCTTGTATTTTGTTAAATAACTCATGCTTTGTCCTCTATGAAAAAAATACTACACAAAATATAAAGCCCCTGCTTAGCTAAGCAACTATCACTCTCTAACCACCGCTTTAAACGAAACAAGGGATGCATATGACACCAATGAAATGTGTAGGTAGTTGTTTCGAACTTTAATGATGATGACCAATTTTTTTTTGCCTGGTTTCGAAATTGATGGTCTTCGAATTTGAGTTTGACTTTTTGTCCGGAGGTCTCTTTAAGTGTCAAAAATATTACTTTCAAATGGATGGCCGCACGAGAGCAACTCTCGAGATTCTACTGATCCTTCTGTATATCGTCGCATTGAATGCTTCCTTTTTAACTGCATACGCTGGTATACACTCATCGTCTAACCATAGCTTTCGTTGTGGTAGCCGTATAAAACCCAGCATTTTTTTACATTTTATTGTATGTTTTCATGTTCTGTTACAAAATTAATTTTCACAAATCGAATAGCATGGCTATGCCGTCTGCTTGATTGACATAAGATTTAACATCTAATAACAAGTTTGTTTTCATATAAAGTATTTATAACGATAAATGGGTATATTTCAAAGCATTTTTTATTTATTTTTTAACATTTTACTTAGTAGTTAGAACACTTTTCTTATAATTTTGGCTGGATAGTTAATGCAGATTTATAAAAGTAGTAAAACCTTTTTATAATCACTTTCGCAGTTGAGAAGTAACAAAACTTCAGCAGATGATTTGGTGTCACTGCCTAGAAAATTTCTTGGTATTTCCCATTGTATATAAACTGTCTGTGGTCTGTTGGCACATTGAAGAAAGACAAACCAAGTGACCTTTTGCGCTCGTCGCAGCCCTCATAGGCGTAGCCATTTTTTAATACTTAATTTAAATTTAATTTTTATAAATAGCACTTACTTATATATAATTAATATAAATATAAAAATAAATATAAAAATAATAATAAAAATAAATAATAAATATTTTCCTAAACCAAATAAATAAATTACAATCTTACCTTACACTTAACACAACACAAACACACTAAGTTAAAAATACAATTTAATGTTTTTTTTACAAACAAATACTACCAATAAACTTTCAATAAACTTTTATGGCTTCCTTTTGCCACAACACAATTTAGTTATTTATATATTCAAATTTATTGAAAAATTGATTATTAAAAATAATTTCCAAACAACCGCCAAAACTCACAAAACAAACAAAGTACTTTACCTATACCAAATTATTGGATTATTCATACATACACCTACACATACTTACTTTATCGTCTGCTACTATATTTTCTTATTAGCATTGTATATAAACTGCACAACTGAACAACTGTCCACAAGTCACCATTATAGTACTATAGCAATTGCTTATATACTATATAATATAGCTAATGCTTATTAGCAGAGGATTTCTTATAAGCAAGGCAGTTTATATACAATGCATACAGTGGATACAATGATGATCAGCTGGAAAATATCGTTTGAACATGCATACATAGAACTAACCAAACCTACTTCCGTGTAGTAATGTATATGCAATGTATACAATGCACAGCACAGCAATCGCAACCACCGCAACTTACGCCAACAAAAAAAAAAAAAAAAAAAAAAAAAACAAACATCGTTCATCTGCCCAAAGAATATAGGGCAGAACATTGTATATAATAATGTACGAAAACAACTCCAACATCAGATATATGTATTCATGTCAACATTGTATATGAACTGCATATCAACAAATTTTTTCTTAACCTACCCCTCATAAATTACTTATGAATAATGTACAATTCAGCGAGTTTCTCTGAGAATTCTGTTTGTAAATGAACCGCCATTGTATATGAACTCTTTGTTCGCCTCTTCAATTTACCGAGTAATCTTTTTCCCTAGAGCCGCTTGGAACGCCACCATCCACCGGTCACCATGATAGTACTATAGCAATTCATATACAATGGTATTTCCTTAAGAATGGTACATCTACCAATGAAACGGATAATATCATCCCTCTCCGAAAGTTTGCAGAGGCTACCATTGTATATAAACTGCCTATAGTACTACTATGAGACGAGAAAAAATCTTTTTCCCTAGAACCGCTTGGAGTGCTAGTGTAGGCATATTTTATCTGAGAAAAGAGAGAAATAAGAGCATTTTTATAAGCGTTATGCTCTGGGCTTACATTACTGCTGAATCAACCAGCCTGATGAACATGCATTTTGTTGGAAAAATGTGTGGTTTACCTACATTCTTTATGAATTTTAAGAGGAAATCTCTTTGAATTATACAATTTCGTTGGCTTATAAGCAATTGATGTTGATGATGTTGCTTACATTTTTTTGGTATATGCGATACATTTGTATATACATTGTTTTGTATATGATTAATGTCATTGATCAGACTTTTGAAGTGATTTGTATATAGACTTTTGTTAGGATTCACATTGTATATAAACTGTCTATGCAGTCTATATACAATGAGGATTCATACACGATCCAACTTCGTTGTTTACATTTTTTTTATATGCAATACATGTACAACATGTACATATGTCATTGACCAGCTTTTTGAAGTGGTTTTTTTTTAAGATATTCAATTTGGGTTTATTTGCTACCTATAAATTGAACGTTGTCGTTTTCAAAAAATGTACTCATACATTCTTAGAAATTTAACACAAACTTAATTCTTGCTGGATTTATTGAATGGATTTTGGTATGAATTTTGTTTTCAATGCAGATAGGTACATTGTATATAAACTGCTTATTCAATTCATATACAATGATACAAGGGTGAAAACTATGCATGGAGATACATTCATATTTTTTTGTTTGGAAATTGATATAGACTGCAGGTAGTAATGATTTTTGTTTTTTTTTGAGGCTTTGTATGAAATAACTGACCTACCATTTGCTCGCGGGTAGGAAATTCATAGTTAATGCAAATCTTATTTTTATATCGCGGTGGGTTTTTTGGCTGTAGAAAATTAAAAAGTGGGCCGATTTTCGTGATTCTTTTTTTAAAATGTTCGTCTGCGGCGGGTTTTCGTTAAAAAAATGTTTAAACTATCCCAGATGTCGGATTTCAATTATGACAGATTTCAGATGGTTTTTTACTTGCGATTATAGGTACCTACTATAAAAAAAAAATTGAGATAATAATCAAACATGATATTACGATGATAGAGAAGTCGAAAGAAGTTGGTTCGAAAAATGTTAGGCTGTTCGGTGCTATTATTTTTTCAATTTTCTAAAAAAAAATTGGTTTTCGAAATATTTTGAAAACGGGTTGATTTAATTTTTTTCAAATAAGTTTCCCAGATGAAAACTGCAAATTTCCTTATAATGACATACTTAAAAAAAAAAAAAAAAAATTTTGAACTTTTCCAACATTTTTTATTTAAAAAAAATGTATTTTTTTCCGCATCACCCAAGAGGTAAAATACAAGATGCGTTTTTTTTTTGAGGTATCCCCAGCAGGCCTATTCCTCATTACAAAAAAGTAAAATAAAAAATCAGGTACAAATTTACTTACTACTAAATAACAAATTAATAACTTACTTAATACTAAATTCTTATAAATATTTATGTTGCTGCTGGGCCTTTTCCTTCGCGTTCTTCTTGTATTTTTCAATTTTTTTTTCAATTTGGGCTTTCATATCCTTATTTATCCTCTTTATACCGAATAAAATAAGTCCTGTCAGAATAAATTTGACCATTACATTTTTGTGTTCCAATGTGCAGCTCATTGGTATTATGGAATCCTTTAAACGCATTATTTCTGCGATCCACGTTTCCACAATTTTTTCCCGGATGTTTTTGTCTGAAAAGTCCATTTCGTAGATCGTTTGTATTCTTTTTGCAGCTTTTTCGAAATCCAATGACGGAACCGTGAGTCTACCAAACTGCGAACTTGTTGTAATGGTCTCATAGGCTCTTAACTCAATTAACAACGTCTGTTGCCTTTCTCGGTTTTCGTCCTCAGTCATATATTTATAGCAAGTATTGCAATTAAGCTTTCTCCTTAACTTGCCTGCTGCGAATCCGGCGTAATAAACAGCCGCTGCTCTCTGCAGCTTTTCAGAGCTGATATTACTTTCGGCACATAACTTGGGATCAAAATTTAAGTCCTGGTCCATTTCGCTGGACTCCAGGTATTCCCTCAAATCATCTTCGTCCGCATTGTAGAGCAATTCTTTCTCCAAAATATTGTCCTCAATCGGCTTTTCGATGACGAAGTCCATTTCGTCTGCTGATTGCTGTGAATCCATGTTCACGTCTATTTCCTTTTCTATATCAGCGACATTGAGCAGTGGTTCTGCTCCAGCATCTTCATACGCTGAATGCTCAGCTGAACTTAGATGCTGGAACATGATTTGCTTTAGATTTCTTATAAATCTCCAAGCCGAAGGATTGCTCTCATAAGAACCTCTATTTGAGCGCAGCATAGAAAACAAGTTTTCCGCCACGTCTGTGTTCAAATGGGCTAGGAGGATATACGTCTGTTCTTCACTTTTAATATGCTGCCACATCTGGATAATTCCCTCAAGCGTTTGCTTTAATCCCCTAAAGCATGGTGGAATTTTCATCGGGCTGGTGGATCTCCATGTTGATATCCAATCTCTGTATCCTTTCAAGGAGTTCAACGTCAACGTTCAACCATTGCTTTATTGGCAATAATGTTTTTCCTTCCGAATTCTCCGAAATCGGTATATCCGTATATCATGTCGTCTTTAATGTTGTACTCAAGTTCTTTCTTAATAGCCATCTCATCGAACAAGAGAACACATTTTTGGTCCATCGGTGTCATGCTTTTGGCCTTCTCTTTTAGCATGTCGGATATCGTCTGGCTAAATCCTGCCTTAAGTCGTATCTCTGAATGCCAACGATAAATGGTGCTTACCGATGGCATTTTAAATCCTGCTCTCAACATGTAGTTGTAGCAGGCAGGGGATTTATAGAATAATTTAAGGAATAAATCCTTTTCTTCTGACCCCCAAGGAGTGTTTTGTTTATGGAACAGTTGCACCATAACAAATCTCCTTACCTCCTCTGTCGAATGCTCCATTTGCTTCATGACGCCTTTTTCCAAGTTATATTCCTTGCTTTTCCTGAGCCTTCTCGGCGTTCTTAACATAAACGCCGGTATTGAACGCTGCCGTTTTGTTCTACGGGGAGTTGTTTTGTAGGTGTGTAACCTCGGCGAAGGAAATTGGGAAGGCGATATGGGAGTCGTATTGGACACATTTGTTAGAGAATAATCTCTAACATATGTTTTGGCAGAACTTGCAGCCAAATTCACCAACGACAAGCTTGGACTAGATGGAATGGGTTGAGGCTCGGTGTTAGGGGTTGAAGCTATAACCCCCTCCATGGGTAATGGGCATTCCACATTGAAGGGTGCTGACGTGACCGTTGAGGTCGGCTGTAATCGAATCCTACATGCTTCCATAATTCGGGCACATGAGGAATCGATGGAAGTGTCTGAGCAGCTGCATACCGATGCGGAAGATATCGGCAGTGCATTTTTGGTCAAACGCTTCAATGTTGCCCTTAACACGATGTCCTTAGCGAAAAAATGCTGTTCACACATTTTGAAGTCCCTAGGGAAACTTCTCAAGTGTGGGACATTGCCGTGTTTTAGCCAAATTGGTCGCCTGTGGTCTGTTGGCACATTGAAAAAGGACAAACCAAGTGACCTTTTGCGCTCGTCGCAGCCCCCATAGGCACATGAAGCCATTTTTATTAATACTTAATTTAAATTTAAAATAACACTAACTTATTTATAATTAATATAAATATAAAAATATATAATAAAAATATAATAATAAAAATAATAGAATAAATAAACAATCTTACCTTACACTAAACACAACACACTAAGTAAAAAATACAAATTAATTAACAAAAATACAATAATACAACACTATATATACAATGATATTGCCAATAAACTTCCTTTTACCAAAACACAACACAATTCACAGTTATTAATTTATTCGGTTATCAAAAAACCGCCAAAACTCACAAAACACAATTTTTAGAACCTTCGTGTCCGAAATCAGATACAAAGTACTTTACCTATACCAGATTTATGGATTATTCATACATACACATACTTACTTTATCGTCTGCTACTGTATTTTCTTATTAGCTATTAGCATTGCATAGAACTATAGCAATTCATATACAATGCTTATTAGCAGTGTATTTCTTATAAGCAAGGCAGTTTATATACAATGCATACAACCGATACAATGATGATCAGCTGGAAAATATCGTTTGAATATGCATACATATAACTAACCAAACCTACTTCCGTGTAGTAATGTATATGCAATGTATACAATGCACAGCACAGCAATCGCAACCACCGCAACTTACGCCAACAAAAAAAAAAAAAAAAAAAAAAAAAACAAACATCGTTCATCTGCCCAAAGAATATAGGGCAGAACATTGTATATAATAATGTACGAAAACAACTCCAACATCAGATATATGTATTCATGTCAACATTGTATATGAACTGCATATCAACAAATTTTTTCTTAACCTACCCCTCATAAATTACTTATGAATAATGTACAATTCAGCGAGTTTCTCTGAGAATTCTGTTTGTAAATGAACCGCCATTGTATATGAACTCTTTGTTCGCCTCTTCAATTTACCGAGTAATCTTTTTCCCTAGAGCCGCTTGGAACGCCACCATCCACCGGTCACCATGATAGTACTATAGCAATTCATATACAATGGTATTTCCTTAAGAATGGTACATCTACCAATGAAACGGATAATATCATCCCTCTCCGAAAGTTTGCAGAGGCTACCATTGTATATAAACTGCCTATAGTACTACTATGAGACGAGAAAAAATCTTTTTCCCTAGAACCGCTTGGAGTGCTAGTGTAGGCATATTTTATCTGAGAAAAGAGAGAAATAAGAGCATTTTTATAAGCGTTATGCTCTGGGCTTACATTACTGCTGAATCAACCAGCCTGATGAACATGCATTTTGTTGGAAAAATGTGTGGTTTACCTACATTCTTTATGAATTTTAAGAGGAAATCTCTTTGAATTATACAATTTCGTTGGCTTATAAGCAATTGATGTTGATGATGTTGCTTACATTTTTTTGGTATATGCGATACATTTGTATATACATTGTTTTGTATATGATTAATGTCATTGATCAGACTTTTGAAGTGATTTGTATATAGACTTTTGTTAGGATTCACATTGTATATAAACTGTCTATGCAGTCTATATACAATGAGGATTCATACACGATCCAACTTCGTTGTTTACATTTTTTTTATATGCAATACATGTACAACATGTACATATGTCATTGACCAGCTTTTTGAAGTGGTTTTTTTTTAAGATATTCAATTTGGGTTTATTTGCTACCTATAAATTGAACGTTGTCGTTTTCAAAAAATGTACTCATACATTCTTAGAAATTTAACACAAACTTAATTCTTGCTGGATTTATTGAATGGATTTTGGTATGAATTTTGTTTTCAATGCAGATAGGTACATTGTATATAAACTGCTTATTCAATTCATATACAATGATACAAGGGTGAAAACTATGCATGGAGATACATTCATATTTTTTTGTTTGGAAATTGATATAGACTGCAGGTAGTAATGATTTTTGTTTTTTTTTGAGGCTTTGTATGAAATAACTGACCTACCATTTGCTCGCGGGTAGGAAATTCATAGTTAATGCAAATCTTATTTTTATATCGCGGTGGGTTTTTTGGCTGTAGAAAATTAAAAAGTGGGCCGATTTTCGTGATTCTTTTTTTAAAATGTTCGTCTGCGGCGGGTTTTCGTTAAAAAAATGTTTAAACTATCCCAGATGTCGGATTTCAATTATGACAGATTTCAGATGGTTTTTTACTTGCGATTATAGGTACCTACTATAAAAAAAAAATTGAGATAATAATCAAACATGATATTACGATGATAGAGAAGTCGAAAGAAGTTGGTTCGAAAAATGTTAGGCTGTTCGGTGCTATTATTTTTTCAATTTTCTAAAAAAAAATTGGTTTTCGAAATATTTTGAAAACGGGTTGATTTAATTTTTTTCAAATAAGTTTCCCAGATGAAAACTGCAAATTTCCTTATAATGACATACTTAAAAAAAAAAAAAAAAAATTTTGAACTTTTCCAACATTTTTTATTTAAAAAAAATGTATTTTTTTCCGCATCACCCAAGAGGTAAAATACAAGATGCGTTTTTTTTTTGAGGTATCCCCAGCAGGCCTATTCCTCATTACAAAAAAGTAAAATAAAAAATCAGGTACAAATTTACTTACTACTAAATAACAAATTAATAACTTACTTAATACTAAATTCTTATAAATATTTATGTTGCTGCTGGGCCTTTTCCTTCGCGTTCTTCTTGTATTTTTCAATTTTTTTTTCAATTTGGGCTTTCATATCCTTATTTATCCTCTTTATACCGAATAAAATAAGTCCTGTCAGAATAAATTTGACCATTACATTTTTGTGTTCCAATGTGCAGCTCATTGGTATTATGGAATCCTTTAAACGCATTATTTCTGCGATCCACGTTTCCACAATTTTTTCCCGGATGTTTTTGTCTGAAAAGTCCATTTCGTAGATCGTTTGTATTCTTTTTGCAGCTTTTTCGAAATCCAATGACGGAACCGTGAGTCTACCAAACTGCGAACTTGTTGTAATGGTCTCATAGGCTCTTAACTCAATTAACAACGTCTGTTGCCTTTCTCGGTTTTCGTCCTCAGTCATATATTTATAGCAAGTATTGCAATTAAGCTTTCTCCTTAACTTGCCTGCTGCGAATCCGGCGTAATAAACAGCCGCTGCTCTCTGCAGCTTTTCAGAGCTGATATTACTTTCGGCACATAACTTGGGATCAAAATTTAAGTCCTGGTCCATTTCGCTGGACTCCAGGTATTCCCTCAAATCATCTTCGTCCGCATTGTAGAGCAATTCTTTCTCCAAAATATTGTCCTCAATCGGCTTTTCGATGACGAAGTCCATTTCGTCTGCTGATTGCTGTGAATCCATGTTCACGTCTATTTCCTTTTCTATATCAGCGACATTGAGCAGTGGTTCTGCTCCAGCATCTTCATACGCTGAATGCTCAGCTGAACTTAGATGCTGGAACATGATTTGCTTTAGATTTCTTATAAATCTCCAAGCCGAAGGATTGCTCTCATAAGAACCTCTATTTGAGCGCAGCATAGAAAACAAGTTTTCCGCCACGTCTGTGTTCAAATGGGCTAGGAGGATATACGTCTGTTCTTCACTTTTAATATGCTGCCACATCTGGATAATTCCCTCAAGCGTTTGCTTTAATCCCCTAAAGCATGGTGGAATTTTCATCGGGCTGGTGGATCTCCATGTTGATATCCAATCTCTGTATCCTTTCAAGGAGTTCAACGTCAACGTTCAACCATTGCTTTATTGGCAATAATGTTTTTCCTTCCGAATTCTCCGAAATCGGTATATCCGTATATCATGTCGTCTTTAATGTTGTACTCAAGTTCTTTCTTAATAGCCATCTCATCGAACAAGAGAACACATTTTTGGTCCATCGGTGTCATGCTTTTGGCCTTCTCTTTTAGCATGTCGGATATCGTCTGGCTAAATCCTGCCTTAAGTCGTATCTCTGAATGCCAACGATAAATGGTGCTTACCGATGGCATTTTAAATCCTGCTCTCAACATGTAGTTGTAGCAGGCAGGGGATTTATAGAATAATTTAAGGAATAAATCCTTTTCTTCTGACCCCCAAGGAGTGTTTTGTTTATGGAACAGTTGCACCATAACAAATCTCCTTACCTCCTCTGTCGAATGCTCCATTTGCTTCATGACGCCTTTTTCCAAGTTATATTCCTTGCTTTTCCTGAGCCTTCTCGGCGTTCTTAACATAAACGCCGGTATTGAACGCTGCCGTTTTGTTCTACGGGGAGTTGTTTTGTAGGTGTGTAACCTCGGCGAAGGAAATTGGGAAGGCGATATGGGAGTCGTATTGGACACATTTGTTAGAGAATAATCTCTAACATATGTTTTGGCAGAACTTGCAGCCAAATTCACCAACGACAAGCTTGGACTAGATGGAATGGGTTGAGGCTCGGTGTTAGGGGTTGAAGCTATAACCCCCTCCATGGGTAATGGGCATTCCACATTGAAGGGTGCTGACGTGACCGTTGAGGTCGGCTGTAATCGAATCCTACATGCTTCCATAATTCGGGCACATGAGGAATCGATGGAAGTGTCTGAGCAGCTGCATACCGATGCGGAAGATATCGGCAGTGCATTTTTGGTCAAACGCTTCAATGTTGCCCTTAACACGATGTCCTTAGCGAAAAAATGCTGTTCACACATTTTGAAGTCCCTAGGGAAACTTCTCAAGTGTGGGACATTGCCGTGTTTTAGCCAAATTGGTCGCCTGTGGTCTGTTGGCACATTGAAAAAGGACAAACCAAGTGACCTTTTGCGCTCGTCGCAGCCCCCATAGGCACATGAAGCCATTTTTATTAATACTTAATTTAAATTTAAAATAACACTAACTTATTTATAATTAATATAAATATAAAAATATATAATAAAAATATAATAATAAAAATAATAGAATAAATAAACAATCTTACCTTACACTAAACACAACACACTAAGTAAAAAATACAAATTAATTAACAAAAATACAATAATACAACACTATATATACAATGATATTGCCAATAAACTTCCTTTTACCAAAACACAACACAATTCACAGTTATTAATTTATTCGGTTATCAAAAAACCGCCAAAACTCACAAAACACAATTTTTAGAACCTTCGTGTCCGAAATCAGATACAAAGTACTTTACCTATACCAGATTTATGGATTATTCATACATACACATACTTACTTTATCGTCTGCTACTGTATTTTCTTATTAGCTATTAGCATTGCATAGAACTATAGCAATTCATATACAATGCTTATTAGCAGTGTATTTCTTATAAGCAAGGCAGTTTATATACAATGCATACAACCGATACAATGATGATCAGCTGGAAAATATCGTTTGAATATGCATACATATAACTAACCAAACCTACTTCCGTGTAGTAATGTATATGCAATGTATACAATGCACAGCACAGCAACCGCAACCTACGCAAAAAAAAACAAAAACAAACATCGTTCATCTGCCCAAAGAATATAGGGCAGAACATTGTATATAATAATGTACGAAAGGCAGTTTATATACAATGTCCAACATCAGATATATTCATGTCAACATTGTATATGAACGGCATATCAACAAATTTTTTCTTAACCTTAAACTGTAAGGTAAGCAACAATGTATATACATTCCTGCCTCTTGTTTCCCTTTCCATCTATTGCTTAATCTACCTCTTTTATAAATTACTCATAAATTACCTATGAATAAAGACTAATTCAGCTAGTTTCTCTGAGAATTCTCTTTGTAAATGAACTTCAATTCATCGAGTAATCTTTTTCCCTAGAGCCGCTTGGAACGCCACCGTCCACCGGTCGTCATGATAGTACTATAGCAGTTTATATACAATGGAGGCTACATAAGATCGGAATATAAGGACAATGAGGAACATAATTAAGATGTACAAGTTCTCCTCTCATTTTAAAAATGTTCGATATAATTTCGTTATTATTGGTACTGTGGAAATAGTTTCCTTCGCTCAAATTATGGTAGATCTATGTAGATCTATGCAATGATTATGTAGCCCTGTTTACACAATCTTCTCTGTATTTTGTGACTACTTTTGAAACAAAGGTATACAGCATAACTTTGGCATTGGAATCCTTTATATTTGCATTTAGTAAATTTGAATCAAGCCCGCAATCTGTGGCAAGCTACTAAAGCTTTTTATACCAAAGAATTTTCCATTCGATTATTTCCATGGTGATGGTTTTTGGAAGTCGTTCATCCTGCAGCTCGAGAAGTTTCAAAACGTAGTCAACATGCAGTTTTAAGGTTTTTATAAAAAGTGGTGATAGTCCCTTTTTGATGGTTATCATATAATTGGGTGTTGTACTTGGTAAAATGAAGGTTCTTTTAATGTGATAACTTAACAGCTTCTCAACGGTTTCGTACTGATTGGATCATCAGGATTGTGCTGCATACATCATTATGGCCTCTGCTACAGCTTGAAAGACTTTTTTATTTCACGTGGTGATCCACTAACTTATTCGAAAAAAATCTTTTCCAGGTTGCGCTGTTTGCTCTTTTCGCTTTGACAATTTTTTTCTTTTAAATGTGTTCCCATATTGAGGTTATAAGTGATGATCACTGCGAGATATTTGTATTCTCTTACAATTTCTATGGTCTCTTTACTGCTTATTCCAAGAAGTTCTGCCAGATCCTTTTTTAAAAATCATTATCTTTGATTTAGAAAGATCTTCTCATTATACATTAATGAACTCCCTAATACGATTACAAGATCTTCAATCCAAATGTACGCAGATGATGTGCAACTATACAATAGTTGTTCTCTGGGGCTGATCGAAGACTGTGCACACACAATTAACGAAGATCTCAAAGACATCTCGCATTGGGCATTATGTAATGGTCTATTCCTCAATCCTCTTAAATCAGGTGTCTCGTTATCAGTAGGAAAGCTTTAAACCTTAACTACTTTCCGTGTTTATATTTGAACAATCTCCCCATATCCCATTTGTCAACAAAACCTTGGTATGTTCTTTAGTAATACACTGACTTGGGATAATCACATAAACGCAAACGTTGGGTGTATTCATGGTGTACTCCGTTTATTATGGTCATCTCAGTATTATACTCTACTTGAAAACTCGTTTGCTGTTAGCAAAAACGCTGGTTATACCCATTACGTACGGATGTGAAATTTTTTGTCACTGTGATGCAATCAGTAGAAGGAGGCTTGATGTAGCATTCAATAATACTGCGCGATATATTTTCGGCTTGCGCAGATTCGATCATATATCAAGCTTCTCAGTGCAAGTCTTTAATATGTCATTTGATCACCTTATACGCTTCCGAACCCTTTTATTACTTTTTAATGTTATTCACACTCGATGACCAGGTAGTTTATTCAATAGGATACAATTTGGTTCATCCAACAGGTCACTAAATTTGAAATCATCCTCGATATTCTTGCCTGACTTCTCAGAAAAAGTTTTTTGTCAATGCCATCTGATTTTGGAACTTCCTACCAAGACACTTAAGGAGAGTGAGGAGTGAATCACAGTTTCGTATAGAGCTACGCATTTATTTTCAAAACCTATCCTGATTTATGTATTTTATACTTATCTTACAGACTATGTATATTTTAATTTGTTGTGTTTTCTAACTGGAGATATATTGTATTGTTTTTACTTTCTTTATTTGTTTTTCTCAAGGTGTAAATGTTAAATATCCAATTTCAAATATTAATAAACCCTAATAGTTCCGTTAATAAAATATTATTAATTTATAACATTAACAAGAATTGTATTTTGAACACATATCCAGTTAAAGTAGCTTTCACAATTACATTAGTACAATTAATAGCATTGCACAAACTTTTATAAAATGTATATTCTTAATGTGTAAGCATACTTTGTTAAAAAATAAAATAAAATAAAATAAATAAAATAAATAAAGATTCCATAGTTATTACGATTTAAGGCAGTTGATCATAAGTTGTAAGGATTCTGGTAAATAAGCTAAAATTACAACATCATCTGCAAATAGAAGTGCCTTTATTACAATTCCAGCAATTTCAATTCCTCCCGGTAGATAATACACAATATCATCGATGTACAATGTAAGCATGTGTGGGCTAAGAGTACATCCTTGCCTTACTCCCATTTTTGTTGTAAACCAATCAGAAGTTCCGATACCGCTCCACACTGCTGCTCGGTTCTCCTAATAAATATTTTTGATAAACTTTTCAAACCTTTGACTCATTCTCGCGTTGTGTAGCTTAAATACTAAAGCCCTTGATCGATGTTGTTGTTGAAATCAATCAAAAGGCGAAAAATTCTTTTCTTGATCTATAAAAGTACCAGAGAATTTTTACGAAAAACTTTAATTGCTTCATTTTTCTTTTTTCTCTTTGCAGATTGTTTTAAAGGTAAGGTTCGCTTCAATATACAATCTTTTTAAATATTGATCATTTAAATTTCGGAAAACTTTAAGCCATCCAAACGATATTCGCCTTCCTATTTCACATTCATTGTCGAACCATTTTTCTTTCTGGATTAAGCATTGTCTGTTCTCCTGGCTGTATAATGGATTATAAAACTGCTTGTTTTAACAACTGACGTTGGAAGAATTACACTTCTATTCGAATTGCTCGTATTCGACTGCTCAATATGGATTGAATATGACAACTGTCCCGTATAGAATGACATGACAGATGACACTCGTCTTGTGGCAGCATGCGCTGCACATTATATCCATATGAACTGTTGTGTGTCCACTGTACATGTTTCTTTTTTGTTGTTGCGCAAATGAATTTATTTTCCATCGTCGCGCCGCACCGCTGTCTTATATGAAGCGCTCGTGCATAAAGTGAACGAAATTTGATTTTATTTTCTTGCTCGCAACCACCGTTATCCAGACAGTTATGATTTCATCTTCGCTGAAGGGAAGGCTGCTCTCGTTGTTGTTTTTTTTGCGTTTTCTCGAGCACAGATGGAGCTGGTGATCGTGCATGTAGTAAAAATAAACTCGCGCTACTGGAAGTTTCCGTTGGTTCTTCTTCTTATACTCATAGTTTCGGTCCACCAGTGTAATTGTTTTTTTTGTCTGCTTTCTCGGGAGTAGATTCGATTTAGTGGTCGTGAAGGAAAAATTTCCTCGCACCACTGGAAGTTACTGTTGGGCTTAGTTATTTTCGGTAATCACGGGCTGATTTAAGGCGCTATGGAAATAAATATGGTCGCTCTCGTTGATGTTTGTTAATGGTGATGTTGCCCCTTTTATGTGTTGGTTATGAAGTATTTGCACTGTAGATTGTGTTCTTACTCATAATTATTGCTCTTCTGTGGTGACTCCTTCACTTTTAATAGACATTCCCTTTGTATTAAAAGCGTTTCCTTAAAATAGAAAAAAATTATGAACTACTATATCAAATGGTTAATATTTTACCATTAACATTTAAATGCAAACAAAATTAAAATGTTCAACAAAAAAAAATAGAAGTATCTTTAGTTACTTATCATGTTCACAAAACCAATTAACCCACCCAAACACTTTTAACAAAATTCCTTGTACGCTTATACACCTCCAACGATAGAATTTCTCTACAAAATATTAACTTTTTTAACTCTGCAAAATTAACATCGTAATTACCAACGATTACGGCATGCTCCATATACTCTTCCATACAGCTTATCGTATATCCTGCCAAGAGCATCGTCTGTGTCGCTTTCTATCCTGTTGCATTCTCACTGCCAAAAGCAGTAAGTACACCCATCTTAACTTTCCTGGCAATTTCAGTTGCAGTACGTTTAATTATCTTGTCATTAATCGTGTACCTTGTTATAAATTCATGTGATTAATTATTTAAGATTCCTCTGCAACACCCAAGAAAACACCCGAGTATTGTCACTAATGTCTGAAGGAACTTATCTCTAGCAGAGTCAACTTTGCGAGTCCTTAAAAGTCATAAATTCAGGACCCACAGTCTTAATGTTGTTGCACCACCACGCAGTTTAGCGCAGAAGAGGGAATTATTTTATTTTTTTAACAGGATGCACAACCATGACGGAAAATTACCCTTAGGTAGCGATAACGCGAAGCTTTTACATACTGTGGCATAGGATACCACTGCAGCACTTTTGGCGTTAAGGCGATTCCATTTGTTCAATTTAATACCGAACAGCATTCATTAAAAGGGTGATGTTTGATGTATCAACAAAGCTATGTTTCTCTTCCTAACGGTTTGGAAAAAGGGATACTTGCCAGTATGTAGGTAATGGGGTGCAAAAGGATGTGAGAATTTTGTAATCAGAACACTGATTGACAACCGCACATTTATGTTTTCAGCATGAATTTTTTTCCAGTCATTTGAGTTTCATCATCATGGAACCATTTTGCCGCCAAAACTCCCGCCGCCATGCCATCCCTGTCATGTAACAATGACAGGAAAAAGGATATTTTAAGCGATGATATCACAACATACAAGCAATGGTAAACAATATTTTTTTTTTTGAGAATCTTTATTATTTTTTAAACTCATAAAAAACTGTCATAAAATTTTACAACTCACGACGGAATGAATGATAAAGAAAAAACGTTGTAATGGTTTGATTTGACGACGTACACGAGCTAACAATAAAAAAATCTTTTCTTCTTATTTTCTGTAAAAGGTTTTAGATTTAACTTTATTAAGATAAATCTTGTAACCACCCATCTGTCTTCAGAATTCGAACCATGTGCTGTTCCGCATGCCGGTTGGAGGCGAAAAGGTTTTACATTTACTGCGAAAAACTGCATTTTGCAAGAATTTATTTAAAAAAAAAAGAAGAAAACTTAGGATCTAGAGTTGAAGGTGCATTTGGCATGCGTATCCATGAGATTCTTTGTATGAAACGAAATCAAATTCGAAGATAAGAAACGTGCTCAAGTGGGATTTGGGATCTTCCTAAGTATGATTAGAGTACATAGCGATGCAATTTGATTCTCTAAATCTAAGGTTTTCATCATTCATGTGAATTTCTTTATGGTTTAAAAAAATAGTTTTCCATTTGAAGTGCAATTTAAGAAACTCTGGGAATATTTGGGATGAAGAAGTTATTATCTTTAGTTATTTGATTTTATCTGAGAAAAATCATATAAAAGAGGTGTTTTTTAGAGGCATAGTAATTTGTTTTTTTTTTTTTTAATAAAACACAACAAATTCAATGGAATGACCAAAACTTTGGCTTTGGCTTAATGGCATTTAATGTTTAAATTTAATTTCTACAGAACCTGATCTGATACCGACAATTGTCCTCAAGAAATGTTCTAATACCTTCATGGAGCCATTAACCGACCTGTTCTAACTATCCATTTTGCAAAGCACATTTCCACAGGCATGGAAAGTGTTATATATATGTAGTTCCCAATTTTCAAAAAGGTGCCAAAATGATATATCAAACTATCGAACTATAGCAAAACTATTATGCATACCAAAAATGTTCGAAACCATTATATATGATGCTTTATCTTTTTACTGTTCTTTCTCCCGTTCAACAGGGTTTTGTAGTAGGCAGATCAGCGACCACCAATCAAGTTGAGTTTGTTTCCAATGTTTTTTGCACAATAAATAATGGTGACGAAGAGGAAGCTACCGACTTTAGCAAAGCTATCGACAAAATATCTCATAAAATCATTATCTTTAAGGGTTTCTGCGGTTATGTTAAAAAAAATATCTTGGGAAATTGTGGATATTTTGTGCTACATTTTTAACTGGTGTATTAATTCTGGAAAGTTTCCAAATTCTTTGAAAAGTGCTGAAGTTAATCTTCTTTTCAAAAAGGGATGCCGCAAAAATGTCGCTGATTATAGGCCAGTCACTGCTTCCTACGTTTTCTAAAATTTTTGAAAAATTAATCAAAAGAAGAATGCTGTCATTCCTTGAAAGAATGAAATTTTTTTCTGATGACCAATTTGGTTTCAGATCAGGTAGATCAACGGAAGATGCAATCCTGAAAGTTTGTTGTGATCTATACAAAGGGATAAACGATAGTCAAACCACGATGGCATTGTTCATTGACATGACAAAGGCGTTTGACCTAGTAGATCATGAAATACTTTTCGGAAAACTTTACAACGCTGGTTTTAGGGGAATTTTTATGAATGGTTAAAATCATATTTGGTCGACAGAGAACAAAAAGTCCTAGTTAATGGAACTTTTAGTGATTTATTAAAATTACAAAACGGAGTTCCTCAGGGTTAATTTTTGGTCCAACCCTATTTTTAATTTACATAAACTCACTGTTTTACCAAAACTTTTCTGGGAGTCGTACTGCTTTCGCAGATGACATAGCCTTCACTTCTACTGAATCGTCAATTTTCAATGTTTTGCTAACTTTAGTAAAGACTTGCAATTGCTAAGAGCTTGGTTCGCATATCATAGATTAATTATTAGCCAAAAAACTAAGATTATGTTTTTTAAGATATCGGGACCGCTTCCTTTGGACTTTGACGCATTATTCCATGCAGGTGACTGCCAAAAGTTTGCTTTGCCTTTGCACATATGTTGTAGAAATAATTTTGTAGAACAAAATCAATGCTCGGCGAACTGTTTTCAAATTGAGCGTGTAGACACCTTTTAGTACTTATCGACTGCAACCTTAATTGGAAAGTTCATGCACAGTCGGTCAAAGCTAACATGAACCCTATAACTCGAAAGATGTATTTACTGAAGCCTTTCTGCTCAGAGAAAATTTTAACAATGATCTACTACGGACTTACGCAGTCGAAGTTGCAGTATGGTATTGTGTCTTGGGGAGGCGCTTATATGAACACTTTTAGACCACTTTTGATAGCACAAAAGCGTATAATTCGTATAATTTGTGGGGAAAATCGGCGTACTGAAAGCTGGCCACTATTTTGTGAATTGAAAATACTACCCTTGCGGCATATTTATGTTTTTAAAGTTTTGAAAGATTTTTTTAGAAAAAGTGGTAATATTCCATCAAGGAACTCCTCAATATATAGTTTACGTGTCAATAATTTAGCACTTGTTAGTATTTTATTTCCACACAAAACTCACTTCATGAATTTCTATTTAACTACTTACATCAAAAATTATTTTTAATAATCTTCCTATTGAAATACGAACTACTTTCATTATTTCCTGAAAAAAAACCAGAGAGTGGCTTTTCACCAAGAACTTGAACGACATTGAATTGGTTTATAAAATTAAAACTTGAATGATATGATGGTTATTACTATTTAACTTTTAATTATTATTTTTTTCTTTTTTAATAATTGCGTTTGTTTTCATTTAACAACTTAACTTCTCTTTTTCTTTTCTTTTTTTTGCTCTTTTGGAATTTTTAATTGTTTCTTCTTAATTAACTATAGCTTTTCATTCCATCTTTACAATAATTTAAATTTAAAAAAAAAAGCATAAGAACAACTGAAAGTACCCGACGTCAGTTATTCTTCTAAAATAGATAAATAAATTTTGGGCAGCTATTCATCTCTAACTTTTTATGTTACTGAATGGTCAGGTTTTATTCTTTTTTATTATATATTTTAAATTTTCTCCTTTTTACTTGCGATTATAGGGACTATAAGGCAAGTTATGCATTCGTAAAAAAAAAAAAAAAATTCTAACAATCAAACATGATATTACGATGATAGAGAAGTCAAAAAAAGTGGGTCCGGAAATTCCGTCCGTCTGTCTGTCTGTCTGTCTGTCTGTCTGTCTGTCTGTCTGTCTGTCCGTATCGATATCTACAGCCTAAACGGTTGGGCCGATTTGATTCAAACTTGGTATATAGTATTTTTAGAGTGCTCTACCCGACAGTTTTTGGAATTGGCATTCTAGCTCCAAAACTAACGGTACCTGCCATATAACTTTTATTAAAAAACTTATTTTTCTCGAAAACGGCTCCTACGATTTTGATTAAACTTTCAGAATGATGTTTTCTGTGCAAAATCTATCTTTTAATTTTAATGGATTTTTCAGAAAAAGTTTTATAACGGTACCTCCCATATGACCGGTTTTTTAAAATCAGACTTTCTCGTTAACTAATTGATGGATTTTGATGAAATTTTCAAAATATGTAGTGTTTTATGATTTAAATAATATTGTTTATCAAAATTTTCAAAAACATTTTTTTTTTAATTTTAATAATTTTTTTAAAAAAATATTTTGTTTTTTGAATATTTTGAAAACGGATCTTTAGATTTTTTTTTAAATTTTTCTCCTAGTATAAACTACAGATTTCTTAAAATTGACATACTAAAAAAAATTTTAAAATATGTTTTCGAAAAGTTTTTCAAAAAAAACATTTTTTTGAAAAAACTGGTCGAACGATTTTGAAATGAAAAATTCATAAAATAGAAAACAGCAAAAGAAATAAGATGGCTTACAACATTTTTTCCAAAAAACGTTATGAGTAGTGTTTTTTTGAATTCATAAATTTTTTTCCCCAACATTTTATTTCATATTGCTCGGCTAAGCCCTAGCCAAGCCATTAGTCAAATAAAAGAAAGTGACAACCTACATTACATATATACTTACGTGTTTTAAAGTATTTTTCATCATCATAAAAGCACAGAATAAATAAGGAAGCCTTTGATAAACACACAAAAACAACTAACAAATAAAAAAAACTATTCGATTACTACTGAATTGAAAAAATTTCAATCGAGAAAACAAAAGTTTACACCTTCCTATAAACAAACAAAACCACTGTGTTAACTTTTAATATTGTCTCTATACCTACTCGCTTAGCAGTAGTTAGAACGCGTATCTTAATTTTAGTACCTATCTTCCTTCCAACCTTATTATAGGTACCTAAATCCTTTATAAATTCCATTGGTCCCATATTGGGACGTATAAAGGTCCCTTTACCTAGCATTATTGCCATACTGCTGATTCCGACGAATCTTTATGCCAGTTGTTCAAATTTTTCCATACCAAAATGAAAATTTAACTGAAAAAAGTCCTTTGTATATTTCTATTAGCAAATTATATTATAAACAGTAAGCAGCAAGTGGAAAGATAATACTACACTAAAAAACTGCAAAAGCTAACAATCCTATATATTTATGTGTTTATCCCTTTGTCGTGACGCATGTTCGTTCGAGCTTCACCCCAAAACGATTCTAAGGAAGTTGCACGTCATACAAAAAATATTAAAATAAAATCTTTGTCAAAAAGACGCCTGCACTTAAAAAGGATTAGCACATAAGAGCAAGTACGTGCGACCCAGTCGTGCCTTTTTTTTCTTTTTATAAATAAGAATTGTAACTAGAATGTGAGTGAAAATTGAATAAAAAAATGAATAAATAAATAAATAAAAATAAAAATTTCCTATACCCTTCATTATATGGCTGAGTTCATACTTGACTAACCGAAAATATGTTATTCGTTTTAAGTCATCATCCCACAAGGAAGCCAACTTGGCCCAATGTTATTCATTTTAACAATAAATGATATAGCCCAGATTCATGATTCTCGTCTTTCTTTGCAGACGATATGAACATTTTTAAACGAATTTCATCGCTTAAAGATTATAATGCCTTACAAACAAATCTTGATGTTTTTTCCATCTGGTACCAGAATAACCTCCTCGAACTCAACGTCAGTAAATGCCACACTCTAACTCTTTCACGGAAACGACTCCCCCACCCCCAAGAACTTACCATATAAATGGCGAATTAGTACCCGTGGTCAATTTATCTCGCGACTTGGGTGTCATTTGTGACAAAGAGCTCAATACTCGCTCCCATATTGTAGTGCAACATTGTAGTGCCCTGAGGCTTAGTGGTTAGTGTGTCGGACTGCTAAGCGAATGTGCCTGGGTTCGAATCCAGCTCATAGCCACCTTATTTTCCGGGGTACTGCCTCTTGCGAGGAACTGACAAAAACCCCAAGAGTACATTTTTTCTCGATAAAGTGCAACTCATATAGCCGTTCGGCGGTAAACTGTAGGTTCCTAAAATTTAGGCCAATAAGTTTATATTTATTTTATATTGACAATATTGTTAATAAAGCCAACTTGGGTTCATAAAACGCTGGTAAAAACAGTATTCCGACCCATAGAACTCGGCCTTTTGCCAAACTACAACTTGGCGAATGGACTAATTGTAACCTGGGCTTGCACCCGTACATTAAACTGACCCATCAGCTGAAGGTAAACGAATCTGATGGGCTATGGAGTTGTTGGAAACTGACCGTAATTTTCATCGAAAAATCATCTTCACCGATAAGGTTCATTTCTAGATGAGCAGCCCGAAATAGTCATTCTTTGGTGTGAATATTGGGCTGGTTTCATATTTATTTGAGAACCAACGGTATGTGGTTTTACCAGGATGGCGCTACGTACCATACATCTCGCGTCACATAGGAAATTATGCACGACCGATTCGAGGGCATGGTCATCTTACGTAGAGGTGATGTGAACTGGCATCCAAGATCGTGCGATTTGGACCCGTTAGACTTTTTCTTGTAGGATTTTATAAAGCCACAGGTCTATGCGAATAAGCCAGCTGATTTATGCGCCAGATTCATGGAAAATTGAACATTTCGGATATTCGCTTTCTTCTAACTGATTTTATTTGTTCAATAGAAAAACAAAAGAGAGGAAAATGTCGTTTACATTTTTCATTTATTTATGAAATTTAAATAATTTCTGCTTTAGTTTTACATCACCTTAATGCAATGTTGGCTTAAATTAAATGCAGACAGTACACTGTGGCGTATACGTACTTTTTTTTATTCTGAGGAACGACATCTTTGGTGAGACAATTCGCCTCCAACTGCCTACCATCTTAATAACAATAAATAAACAACGAACACCATCAAATTCTTATTACCTGACAAGGATCTGCCAACCCCTTTCTTTCTGGATGAATGACTTAATTAATTGCCACACACACATAATAATAACTGCTATACCTTTAAGAAATAATGGAAACCATAAACTCAAATATACGCGCACACACAACAAGATTTTACATAAATTATTCAAAAAGCTTTGAGGTTCCGTTCCATTGTTACACTTTTATGCTTACACAACACATAATTAATTAATATTACAATATAATTTGATTACATTTCACGGCTACACACACAAACACACACACACACCGACTCAATTGCTTTTGTTTTGGAAAAGTTGAGTCACATTGTTTTAAGGATGTGTAGTGTGTAACGCAAGCAACTTGATGGGATGTTATCCCTTATCTTTAATTGTCTATCCTGAATAGGAAACGAACCTTAGTCTGAACCTCCTTTTCCACACAAACAGCGTGCTCCAATTATGCGCTTTGGTGCGATAAATTTGCATAAGCACTGTCTAAGGGTACGAGAAGGTATTTTGAATATTTGTTGAGTAATTTTCATAAAATAATGATAATATTCTCTTTGGAATTGAATTTCTTTTTGTTTGCAAAATTTAGCTGTACACGTATATTATTATGATGATGACTTTTATGAGTAAAAAAAACTTCGGAATGTTCATAAAATGTCGCATAAAATAACATCCGCTGTTATTCTTTGATGTTTGTTTTACAGACGATTTCAAAAAATAAATGATGCTGTAATGATTTATTTTAACATTTCCTCAAGGATAGATACTCAAGTGTTAAATTTTATAAGAAACAAAAAGAGGAAATTACGAAATTATTGTTACTGCAATAATTAGAAATTTACTTTAATGAACAGAGTTATTAAATAATTACATATTGAAAAATTCAATTTCCCTTGATTTTCACAAATTTTATACATACATACATGAAGAGGGGAGTAAATTTCATCACTGGTTCTATACTTTTAACGTCAAAATTGCAACAATAAATCATTCATCAATAATGTGTCACTATCAACATAAACTGATGTGGCAACAGCTGCTGATTTTATGGTTTTTGAAACACAGCCAAGAAAATCCGTGCTCTTGCAACCATCTTGATGCAATGAAAATATTGAAATTGCTGCTTTATTTAAAATTTAACTTTATTAAATTATTAAATGATCCATAAAATTTAAGTTTGTTTTTCGATGCAGGACTTTTTTTGGATTTAATGGGGGTAGGACAATTTCCATAATGTGCTACATGCACCCTGCAACTGGTTTATTTGCAAACTTTTTGTATATTTCCATAAAACGCCTGAAGCTGCTGTCGCAAAGTCAATCAAGTGGTAACTTTTGTTCAAATTATGAAAACAATATTAAAAAGTTGATGCATTTTATCGCACGCCTTCTGGGCAAATGTCGTTTTTCTATGGATAGCTAATTTCGTTTTGGTTGCCATTTAAAAGTTATAAATTTCATTTTAAAAATGATGCCAAAATTCTCGACGATGCACAATTGAATTAGAAAAGTAATGTACTAAAGAAAATACTAAGATATGAATTTTATAAAAGATATCGAAGCATGACAGGAGTGTTTAAGACAAGAGCAAAAAAACTACGAGAAGGTTTAAAACCAGTGCAAGGGCACAGGAAAACAAATATTGTGTATGTCCACAGAGCAGCAAACTCTATCAACAAATTCTTCTTGTACTCACCATCATCGCTTTCTCGCTCAATAACCTATGTAAGTTGACCGCGTATCCCTTAAGCTAGCGAGAAACCCGCCGGTTGAAATTTTTAACCCAGAAGATCAATGGCCGAGTTCTTCGAAGGACCACGTACTTCAATTTTTCTAGGAAAACTTCCTCTTTTTTAAGGGGGTCCCGTACATTATAACACCGGGACCGAAAATTATCATTAAATTAAGGCATGTACATATTTTACATGTGTCAATATACCCTAAAAAACGCTACGTCGTTGGGCCTATCATAACCACCTCTGAGAAACCTCTGGTTTGATTGCGAAAGTGCTCAGGCAAATAAAGCCAAAACGTTGGCATACAAATCTTGACTGCAAAAGCACTAGAATATCTTATTATCCCTACGTTAACCGAAGGAAGGATGAGAAACGCTTGCTCAGGATAAAGAAAAAAGATCATCAGCACACTGGGCCAAATTTTTACGTAAATAGAATGAAAAATTTCATTAATACAATGATTTTTTTTTATTAAAATTCAGCTAATTATTTGCTTCTTTGGCTCAATAAAAAGCATTTCGTGCAATATCGTGTCCGTTTATTAATCAACGAACTTTTCATTAATTTGACGTTTTATTTCATTAATATTGTTTAAATTAATCAATTAAATATTTACTTTACTCAACTATTTATTCATTGCATCGGTGAAATTTCTTCATTGAACCACGTACCTAAAACTTATTAGTTAAACTACTATTAACTATTAACTATTAACTATTGAATTAACGAACTTTTTAAATTTAATAACGTAAGAATGTTTATTCATCAATAAACTTTTAGTTGAGTGTGTGAATTTTTTTCATTGGGTGATGTTAATAGATTTGTTGATTAACAATTTATTCGTGGGCCAATGAATATCTTTCATTTATCAACGCAAAAAATAATTATAAGAAATTCTTTCATTTTCATCTGGGAAAATTACTTAAACAAAATTCAATCAACCCGTTTTCAAAACTTACGATAAAACCGCATTTGAAAAAACTGGTTCTATGAGAGGTACTGTTATAGAAAAAATTTCGAAAAATTCATTCTAACTCAAAGATGAATTGTTGTAAAAAAAATAGCACCCTGAAAGTTTTATCAAAATCGTTACAGGCGTTTTCGAGAAAATTTAATATTTTTCTTAAGGATTGTATGGCATGTACCGTTATTTTTCGACCTAGAGCAAAACTGAAAAACAATCCTTAGATACTACCAAATAAATACTAAATACCAAGTTTGAAGCAACTCGGTCCATCAATTTAGGCTGTAGATAGGCGAACAGACAGACAGGGCGGAATTTCCGGACCCACTTTTTTCGACTTCTCTATCATCGTAATGCCTTTTTTTTTGTTAATTTTTTTTGCATGAATCCATGACTAACCTTATAATACCTATAATCGCAAAGAAAAAACTATACACCCAAGGAAAAAACAACGTAAAATCAAAGAAAACCACTGTGATCGAAGCATTTTTCGGAAGGATTCGGGGTTAAAAACGAAAATTTTAGATTCAAAATGGAACATCATTAATTATACGTATTTTCCCATTAGAAAACGAATAGCTTTCATAATTAATTTAAAGATGTTTTCTTTTATTTGAGGTGGAACGATAGTAAAATCTATGTCATCCAACTTTAAAACAAAGCGTAACAACTTCGATTCTACTATGCGCCATATTAGATTAAATCGCATACATTTTTGAAAGTACTATGCTCTAACTTCAATTTGAAAACGATAAATCGTTAAATTAAATGCATTCGAGCTTAAAAATACTACAAATCAACTTTGATATTACTATATGTTTCAACTTTAATTTAAGTACGTTAGAATGTTGTTTCAAGTGATTTCATCCTTAAAATGAAAACGTTTTATCTTTCATCTTACCATGATATATCGTGGAATGAACTAATTTACAGTTTTCAAATGCCACGCCTAGATTTGGATCCAAATTTAATTTAATTAAAAGCAATAAGAAACGATTTATTTTATTTTGAAATTTAAATTTTATTTTTCATTTAAAATTATTATTAATTGTTTAAATAAAAAATTCCAATGTCTTTAAAAATCATTTTTTTAGTCGAGAGAAGTAAATTTGGTAAATTTATGTTTCCTCGAAAACTCTAAAAAAAAAAGAATTTTCAGTGTCCGATTAAGAATTTATAAATGAAGCAAATATTTAAAGCAATTTAGTACACGTTTTCGTGATATTTAATGATATGTATTAAATATTTAAAAATTAAAAAAATTAAATTAAATTTCGCTCCGTTATTATTTTACGGAACAAAAGTTATCGTACTCTTGCCTTTTTTAAATATTACATTTAATATTACTCTTACAAACTCGTTGCTAAAGCCTGAGTAAAAATGTTTGTCAAGAAACTAAATTGTTTGTTTTAATTTCATCAACAGCGGTCCTACAATTTTCGGATTTTTTTGTTATTTAAAACGTGTGATGGGGGACTCTATTTTTCATCTTTCATTAAAAAAATCAAAACTCTAAGCGAACAAGCAATATAATTTGTCAATGAATATTGCTCATTAAATTATGAACGTGTTCGTTTGTATAAGCACTGTCGCATCATAATTTAGGAAAACAATTAATGAATGCACTTTCATTGATACGATGAAACATTTATTAAGCAACGAATATTTTCAATGAACTTTTTCGTTTTCAATTAATTTTTCGTTAATTCAACGAAAACGTAATGATTTTATAAGTCTACGAAAAATATTTTTTTCTGTGCAACTTAAGGTAGTGAAGATGAAAGAGTTGTGCTCGATGATAAGAAAGTACCATCTTCCCGATCCACAAAAAAGGAAATCGGCTATAATCTGCACCAACGTTAGGGGAATTAGCTTTTTAAACATTGCTTATAAGATCCTTTCCAGCGTTTTATGTGAACGTTTTAAGCCGTTTGCTGATGGAATAATAAGTCCTCACTGCTTACTAACCCGCAATTAGACTTGAAAAATGAATAACATTTTCAAATTGCGCCTAATCCCAGAGAAAACCCAAGAATTTAATATCGAGTCTCTGTTCATCGATTTTAAAGCAGCCTAGGTCAGTGTAAAGAGGGACGAACTGTACCGGAAACATGTCTAGTTTAGGAATTCCTGGCTGAACTGATATGTCTTATCAACAAAAGCTCCATCCCACCACTGCCTTCGTCAGAACGTGACAATTAAAATTTTTAACTTCGAGGCAGTCAGTGAATTTGTCTGCCTGGGTACAGCTGTAAAGGCAAGGAACAACACCAGCGTAGGAATAAAAAGCTAATCGCTGCTTCTGTCGGCTTAATTAGCAATTAAGGAATAAAACCCTATCAAGAAGAATCCAGGAACCCGATATTAAACACTCATCATCCAGGTCCAACTTTATGGTGCATTATCCAAGTCGGATGAAAGCTCCCTTTGGGGTATTCCAGAGAAAAGTACCAAATGCGATATGTGGCGAGGAATTTACAACAACGAGTTGTACATGCTGTACAGCATCATCCATTTCCACCGGTTAAAATATCTTCACCATGTAGAACAAATGAACCAAAGTAAGTCAGAAGCCAAGGCAGACCTCATCTACCTCATCTCCGATGAAAGAGATCTCTTGACAGGCTAGAGATGGAGCCAGCTTGGGGGCATAGTAAACTAGGCCCAGGAGCACCATACTATGTAGCGCCAGCCAAAATGGAAGGTAAAAAGGCGAAGAACTCTCCATAGAGGGGACCAGTGGAGTTGCTACCGCATTTATAAGCGGATATACGCTCAATTGATCGGTCTGGATTTTAGATTCGCGCAAACATTTTGTCTCCTCAAATAATCCAGAAAAATTAAGATAAAAAATTACCTACATTCTAAAAAATTCCAACAAAGCTGAATGTTGGTGGAGAGCTTCATTTGTACTTACTGTAGTTTTCAAGTAATTTCGAAAAAATACTGAATTTTACCCCCCCCCCTTTCCACTCCTTAAAAAAACAGTTGGCGCAGTTTTTGAAAATAAAAAGGTGCTTTTTATCGTTTATGGCATCGTTTTTTTAACTAAGCCTCAAAGATTCACGAAAACGTATCAATTAATTAAATTCAATATCAAAATCAGTTTAAACGAACGATTTTTTTTCTTAATTTTCCTTTACATCATAATATTATTGCATCAAACTTTATTGAAAATAATTGCAATTTAATTAGTTCTTTATCATGTAACGGCAAAAGCATATATCACAATATTTTATTAAAGGCCCACATAATATCCCATATGATGGTAATTAATTTTGTTAATGTTTGCCTCAAAGTACAATGTGATGGCAGGAAGTATCGTTCAGATTGAAATGAAATATGTGTTTTCAAACAAAGTAATTGTATGTAGAACTAACCTCTATGATACCCAATTCATGTTGCTAATTTTAAACGTAATTATTTAATTAAAACTTTAGTTGCTTACATATGTATGTACAGATAATATGCATTTATTGTGATACAGTAATTGCAATTTATTTTAATAAATATTTTAAATATTATTTTAGACCCGTTGCCTTAAGAATGTAATAAAAGGAATTTCGTCGGAAGATATCAGATTTCTTAACGGAAAACGAATGAAAAATGAATCTTTTTGTATCTTTTCTATTCATATACAGTCCAACTTCTTTATAAAGAACATTCAAGGGAAAAATTGCTTCGTTATAAAGAAGTTTTAAAAAAAATTCGTTATATAGAAAATTTAATTTTTTTAACGCAGCAAGTGTTCTTTTATATTTTCCAAAAAAAAATGGTACAAAAAAGAACTCATTTTAAAGTCATTTGAATATTGCATATGAACAGTTTTGGTTTTTGTTTTATTATAAAAATCTTCCAATTTAGAAAGGTGAAAATATGCATCATCTGAGGTTTCATCTCTTGTTTCAATAAAACATCGAAAATTATCAATTGCAGTTCTCACGTCATTATCGTTGGGGTTTTTTCGAATTAATTCGATTTCAGCATTGTCATCTGATGAATCCGATTCCTCAGATGAAATATTATTCAAAATTGTTTCGTCCGAAGGAAGTTCCATGGTAGCAACATTTGCATCCATTGCAACATAATCGTCAAATGTAACCGGATAATCATCACTTGGTAAGACTCTGTTAAAGTTGTTGTCGTTGCCATCACCTGTCATATTTGATCCAACCATCAAAGTGATTCTCTCCTTGTTTTTCTTTCCTCCGTGACACTTTTCGTTTTTAAAAGCCAGTGTTTTTTGTGGAAGATATTTAAAAAAAAGACCCGTTTAATCCACGTTATAAACATTCTCAGGGCTGTATCCATCCAGTAAAATTGGAAGCGTATTTTTAATCCATTTTGACACACTTCATCATCTACGTGAGCTCCTTCTCCACATAAAGTTTTTTGTTTGATACCGTACCTATACATTAATTTTTTTTTATCAAAAACAAAACATTTTCTGGAACATAATTTACTAGCTTACCGTAATTTAAATTTATCTAGCCATCCAGTACTGCTTTTAAAATTATGCTGCCCCAAAGATTCCGAAAAATATTTAGCTTTTTGTTTGATAAAAAGGCCCGAGATTGGTAAATTTCTTTTCCTGTTTATCTGCACCCATTTTAACATTGCTTTATCCACATCACCGTATTTTGTTTTTCTTAGTTTTTTTTGGCTTCTGTTTGAACTTGCTTCGGCAAACTTTAAAATTTTGAACTCATTCTTTAAAATTGTTGACAATGTATTGCACGATATTCCAAATTTTTCTGCAACATCTTTTTTCTTTTCTCCCCTTTTAACTTTTTCAATAATCGATAATTTCTCTGTTAGGGAAATAGCCTTGCGCTTCGACATTTTTATTAAACGATTCTCAAATTTAAAATGCAAACTCAAACGACGATTGACCTGTTAATATGCGTTAAATGTCTACTTCATATGTACACTTTTTCATACATCCATACATACATACATACATACATTCACTTTAAGAAAATTCTTGCCAAAACGGGGAGTTCCCTTTTAAAATTAGGAATAAAAATCGTAGTAAGCTTTGTTTTCAAATTTGAAAATTTCGTTATATGGAAACAACTTTTGCTTTCGGGACAAAAAATAAATTCGTTATAGAGAGAATTTTGCTATAGAGAATTTCGTTATAAAGAAGCTTATTCGTTTGAAGTTTGAAGTTTGAAGTTTGCTACAGAGAGAATTACATTCTAAGGAAGTTCGTTATAAAGAAGTTTGGCTGTAATAGCATTTTCGTAAATAATTGACCAAACGGCACATCAATATTCTAAGATTGGCAACACTAATTATAAAAAGATTGCTTTCAAAGTACCTATACACATCCTTAAAAACGTTTAAGGAAACCTAACATAAACTTCGCTTTCGGTACGATAAAAATCATTGTGGATCGAAAACGTGAGTTTGGAAACAAGGAAAACACTTTTTTCAGTTCACTATTTCGATTCTGTAGGCGTTACATTCTGATTAAATAAATAAAAACAATTCAATATATTATGAGAATTGCAGAGGCAAGGTTGCCATTTTGATTAAGAAAAAGATCAATGCCATGTTAATAAGGAAACTAAACGGTTCTGATTTTGAGTTTGTATGTATTGAAACTGGGTTTGATGTCGACAAAATGTCTCATAGGTGCGGTGTTTAAACTTCCAAGTATATAAGTGGGATCGTAAACGAACACCATGACAACCTTGTCATCGACTCCAACACAACTACTCCTTCCAATCAACTTTCCTGCCAAGAAAAATGAGTCAGTTTGAGTTGAGTCAGTTTTTTGAGTCAATTAAGAGTTTAAGTTGAGCAGGCGCCGCGAACGTTCGTTTATACTTTTCTTGTCTAGTTCAATTAAATTCAATGTACTTCTCATATATAATATATATGATCGAATATATATATATTCTCATGTACTCTCATACATAATATATACCGAATATATATTTTCTTTAAAATAAAATATTGTTAATTTATCATTATTTAACATATGATTCAAGTGCTATTACAAATATTCTTAAAGAAATAATTTTTTTTTAATTTTGGTGTGGCTAACGCCCCTTTCACAAGCTTAACTTTAACTTAACTAAACTTACCAATCGGCACCAGTTTTGTATTTAACTAGCGGCACCCGACGCGCGTTCCTACACATGTTTTAATGTGAAATGCGAAAATAATGCTACCCGGACCAAACATTCACAGGAACGATCCCTGGACAAAACTATATTTACCATGTAAATTTCATTAAAATCCGTTGGTCGGTTTAGAAGTACATACTCGACATATTCGGCTCAGAATACGTTTGCGATCGATTTTCGTTGAAAGAACCAAAGTATCTCGGTTGGTGTAGCCTGTCATCGATTTAATAAAATATTAATCCAAGAAAAATGATAAACTAATGCTATTAGTCTTCCACCATCCTAGAAGTCCTATTCATAACACTTTTTTACATTTTTAACCAACTCGATATCACATTTTATCGCGTTTCCACATCCCGAATACAAAATCTATCTCCACAAAATTATCCTTAGTTTGCAACTTCACTCTTTTCCACAATATACAGCACCACATCACATACCAACCTCCAGACAAGATATTGTGGAAAATAAAATAAAATTAAATTACTCCAGTTCCTCCTTTTTTCCATTCAAAGTTTTAAAATGCTGAGCTTGCAGCTATATCGTCCTTGCGATATCCTTAGATTTTCAGTTGAAGTCATTTAGTAGCATATGCATGTGTTATTTGTTATACTATTCCATGGAACTTCCTTCTTTTTAATACTTCAAAGGGGATATATGTTAAGATTCCTGCAAAGACTGGAGTAAGTATGTAGGTATTGGAAATTAATCTACATTTCAATACTCAAAACCGTTTTCGAAGGAATACATTTTTTTTTGTATTTAAGATCGATGAATATGTTAAATTGGTGAGAAATCGTGTAGCAATTGTATTAGATGCTGGTTGTCCGGGCTTGCAATAAACATGGAGTCTTGAATTTATGAAAATTCCTATCATTTGAAATTGAAACTTCGATCGAGGATTAATTCAATAAAATTGAATGTTAATCCACAAAGGATAGGAAACGAAGAACACCAACAATGGAAAATAAAAAGTGCAGAATTTTGAATAAATCTGAATTTTTACCTCAGGATACAAAATTAATAAACTAGACATAAATTTCAGAACAAATCCTTTGAATGTTATAAACTCAACCAAATGTTTTGACGTTAATTTTCAATGCTCAAATTCACCATCCGCTTAACCCTTCTTAAATACAAAATTGTTCGCATTCTCTCGACAAGTTCAAAGCTTTTATAATATACAACGAACGTGACAAGGAGAATTTCTTATAAACTATATACCAGCACTAAGTAGTCTTACTTGTCGCCCTTGTCCAGAACTTTTCATTTTACCTTAGGTGCTTCCAAATCCCAATTCATTTAACTCCAAAAGAGATTTTTTGAAAAGGTGTGTACCAAACTAAAATACCCTCAACAGTCTTACAACATTCCGTCAACACCATCAACATCAACCTTAGAGAATGAGGAGGTGCAAGGGTTTTGCTCCAGGATATAAATATTTTGTAAAATAGTTAAGATATTCAACCTGGATTATGTATTTGCCCAGAGTTTGGTGTACTAGACTACAGTCGAGTTGAGTACTCTCAACTGGAATCTAAGAAATCCCATTATGTTTTCACACTTTCCTGCTTAAGCCCGAGGGGAAAAATGCTTTTTTAAGAATATTTAAAATTTCATGTTCATTATTTTTTTTTTTGCATGTTAAAGTAAAAATGGTTTGAGGGCGACCAATGGCGTGAAAAATATTTTAATATAAAGGTGTTAAAGTGCGAAATGTGAAAGTTGGTGGGAATCCATGCACATAAATAAAAATGAAGTGTCTATTTTAAAAAGTAACTAAGGCTATTTTTAAAAATTTATTGGCGCGACAGCTCCTTAAGGAGCCAGGGCCTTATACTCTCAACTATTCCTGTGTGTTTTGTTAATCTGCAAGAATGGAAGGGACATACAATTTACCGCCGAGTCCGAACGGCTACATTAGATGTTCTTTTTCGAGACTTTTACTATTGGAGATTTTGTCAGTTCCTCGCAAGAGGCACTACCCTGGACAAGAAGGTATGAGCGGAATTTAGGCTCTACGCTTAGCAGTGCGACACACTTTTTTCAGTTTGAAATGATTTTTATTAAATCTAACTTATAACCACTTAAGTCTAGACAAAAATCTTAAAACCTAGTTAAATCTTTTAACTTAATTAACTTACTGGCCCTATGTGGGCGCTCTAAATTATACTATATCTTAATTTAAACAGCCTTTTGGCCTAAAAATAACTTACATTTATATTAAAATTAATGTGGCTTTATTTTTTGCTAAGCTAACTTAAAATAAACTAGAAGTAAACTTAAAATAACTTAAAATATACCTAAAATAAAGGGTGTTTTTTTAAGACCTGTGGTTTTCAAGAAGAAATAAAATGCATATAATAT